>OU611982.1:7514321-8764321 GCA_914767915.1 Agriopis aurantiaria | reverse complement strand
CCAAAAATAAAGAGGAATCCAACAACATCTCACTCGTCAAATTCGTTTATTTTTACCCCAACACATTTTCTTACCAGAAGGGTAATGTTTTTGGGTAGAACAAGCTTGTTTACCTATTACGTAGATTGTTTTCATCTAGAAAACAGGAAAAAGCATACTAATGTACCTATTTCATTACATTATAATTTTAATGCAACTCTTACATTATAACATACCTACTTTTGCAATAGTATCTGTATCATTTTTAAAAACTTTCGATTTCGATATAGCTTGCATTCATTCCGCGTTAATCGAGACAATTTGGTTTAAAATAAACTTTATGCTTTTGCTGACAATTTTGAGTCAAACATGTTTTTGATATTTTAAGAAGGCCTTACAATTGAAAGCGTATAGGAAGCTTGATTATCATTTGTTATGTACCTACCTCATTTATTTATACTCACGGGTCTAGTCCGGTCTTTTTATACGGAATCAATGGGGCCAAAGCCAACACCGACAAATTAAACTATGTGGATTGGGATGATGTTGGTAAATGAACTATTGATGCTATGGGGTTATAAATAAACTGGGCTATTTAATTGAGGTGAACCACTTGTGGATGTGATAACATATCTATAGCATATTGATACCTTCTGAGCCTGAGAGCGTGGGTTCGATTCCCACGTAGGACAAACATTTGTGTGATGAACATTTGTGTTTGTTCTATATCTGGTTGTTAATATCTATTTAAGTATGTATTTAAAAACTATATATGTATGTATGTCAGTCTCTGGCAGCCATTTCACAAGCTTTGCTTAGTTTGGGGTCAGATGACCGTGTGTGCAAAAATGTCCAAAATATTTTAATTTTTTAATATATTTATAGGATGAGAAACGGCATCTGCTTTATCCTGTCTCATCTCAATTATGTTTAAATTCAATTCTCAATTATATATCAGAATCTTGATTACCTACTTTTACAACGAAAATCACAAAAAGAGTAAAACTTTGTTAAATGAGCCATATTGTCTGGACGAGATCACGTTAGCAATAAGGCCGTCAGTTGTGGCACAAGTTCTTAAGTTTCTCTATCTGTATGTAATGTTTATTTCTGGGTTCTATCTATCTATTCACATCACATGTAAAGTAAACGTCCACTGCTGAACTAAGGCCTCCCTCTTAGAGAGGGGTGTTACCATTATCCCCACGCTTGGCAAGTGGCTTGGGGATCACAATACGTTCACCGTGTACTAATAGGACGCTGCTGCCCATGATTCTATTCGCAGTTTTAGGACATACCAGGGTCCATCTATCTATTGAAGTGGTTGAATTTATTTAAAGGGCTTTGTCACTTAGTAACCACATCTCCCTGATAATCCAGCACAACTAAATACTGACAAACAGGCTAAATACTAACAAATACAAGTTGAGAAAATATTATTTTCATTGAGACATTCTGCGTCGATTGTAGCCTCAAGGGTAGATAGGTAAACGATTTCTATTGAGTTGAGATCATGTGACCGCACTAAGGTTAAACGGTATGTAGTCCTTACATTGTGAGGCATACCTACTTGGGTTTTTGCTCCCTTATAGCCAGGCGTGTTGTCGCCACGTCGTCGCGACGCATGACGTCAGGTTTCACCATCCGTATTAATTTCAGTAGGATAATACGTCTGACATCTTAAAATTATCTGTTTGTATAAATAAGCGTCTGGTTGGTCTAAAGTTCAAAATTAGGTGCAGAACGATCTACCCTTTTTCTTAGTCTTTTGCTACGGTTATCACTGGAACCCGAACTCGAACCTAAGTCCCGACAAAACACACTGTTCGAATTTAAAGTTTTGCTCTGATTTTTCACATTTAGAAAATGGTAAATATAAATAGTAGCTACTCAAAATCCTTGGTAAGATTGGTTCAGAGGAATGCCTTGAAATTTAGCATTCACAGGGTTGCCAATTTTTTGTACAAAGAAGAAAGTATATTAAGCTGGTAGAAAAAAAATGAACAGTATTATGGTAAAATAAACAGTTTTTTAAACCAATACACTCAGAGTCCCGAAAAACGTTTTGTACCACGCGCGCACTGAAACTTATTTTTACAGTGTTTAAGGTTGTGATGAAATAAACAGTACCTACCTATATTATATACATAGACTTGCAAAACATTACTACAAATGTTTTGTAAGATTTTGGGAATAAATATACTTTTTTGTTGCACGGTAAACAGTATTATAGAGCTAAAATCAGTATAATACGGTTTTTAACATCATGGTTGGCACCCCTATTAACACATATAAAATAACACAAATGAATCTCTTTTTAAACCAGAAGAACGAGTAGGTACTATAATTACCTACTGTCTAAAATAAATAGACATGAGATGTATCTTGCATGGCACAGTTTTAGTTAGTTACTATACAAGCTTAGGTATACGGAACGGTGGAAGTCAAAAAGATATGATTGTCATCATTATGAATAAATTTAATTTAGGGTCCAACCACAGGGTCCAACCAACAAAACGCGAAAAGAAAAACTGCTGTTCCACACACTACGGTTTGTGTGACCTCCTTTTGGTTTAATATCACAATTCCTTGTGATAATATCCAATAATGTGAGATTGAATTGAGTAAGTAGTGGTAATTCAAGCGGTTAACGTGTCTAGTGCAAGGTAAATGGCTGGAAAAGTTTTATTGACGGAAAACTACGCCAATCTGGGTCAATGTAAGCATTGAGATGTGCTTGACTTGAAAAAACTTGTTTAAGGGATGTATCCTTCCTAGTAATATTATAAATGCGAAAGTTTGTGTGTGTTTGAATGTTTATTACCACGTACGTATCTCCGAACTACTAATGTTGATGAAATTTGGAATGTAGGTAGTTTAGGTAATGGTATAATACATAGGCTAATCTAATTTTTGTATTTATTTAAATCTTATTTTCTTCTCTTGCGACAAATCAATTTCCACGCGGGCAAAGCCACGGGGCGATGCCATTCCAATGGATAGGGCCAATGTTTGATACAATATTGTTTTATGGTTGACAGGCTAGGCATTTGACCACTGCTCACCTGATTTTAAGTAAGGCCGTGGTCGAGATTATTGATTGTTAAAAACGCCTAGCCCGGAACGCTGGAATGGTAAAAAGCTCTTCAGTGATGCTGCCGGAACACAGCGTTAGGTGCTTGACGACAAATATTCAACTTGAGGGTGGTAGCGTGCTGGGTACTAGAAAGTACTCTGCCATCGTGCTATGGTTTCCTCACGAAGTTTTCCTTCATGTAAAAGGAAATTATAACCGATGGGGCAGAAAGGTTCTTGAGATTCATAACGTATAGGGTACTTCCCGTTGATCTAGTATTATGAAATTTGGCAAGAGGCAAGGTCTCACAACACATAGATATAAAGGAAAAAACCCAAAAACTGTTAGCTCAAAGTTATATTACATTAAAAAAAAAAAATTGCGATTAAAAACTTACAATTTGTAATTGGTACAAGAACTACACCAAAAAGTTAAGTTTGTCTTACAAATATTTTTTGTTGATTTTTTAAATTTGTACTCTCGCTCTGATGATTCCGGCCAAGGGAACCCTCAGAGCGCGAGTCTTTCTCGTACTTTGATAGCCCGTTGGTCCAGTTGGTAGTGAACCTACCTTCTGAGCCTGAGGGCGTGGGTTCGATTCCCACGTAGGACAAACATTTGTGTGATGAACATTTGTGTTTGTTCTATATCTGGTTGTTAATATCTATTTAAGTATGTATTTAAAACTATATATGTATGTATATCAGTCTCTGGCAGCCATATCACAAGCTTTGCTTAGTTTGGGGTCAGATGACCATGTGTGCAAAATGTCCCAAATATTTATTTATTTTTATTTACTTGTCAGGTTTTTTCTCCTATAAATTCCATTCTACACTTTTGACTTGATGGCAGGAGCTTTAAGCTCAGAAGTACCTAAATACCAACAGAATATTCTTTTTCTCATACAAACCATTATCCCATAAAATACACCGTTGGTTAAAAATTATAATACCCGTTTGTTAAATTAAAAAAACGACTTAAATCTCTTAATTAACTAAGTATTAATAATAACTAACTAATTAACTAACTTTAAATATGTGCCTAGATCCAGATTTTACCATATCTAGTTTATAAAAATAGGTATAGGGGCCGACGAACCAACTCCTTATGCGGTCTCAAACTAACGTTAAAACCGCGCAGTTCGGAAAATCACGCGAATTTACGCACCCCGACGGTTTGCGGTCGCGCAACATTTTTCCATCACCTAAACTGGATTGCTTTAAACAGCTGGGCGTAAAGCCTCAGAACTTACATGTCACTTTACTTTCATCAAATTTGTAAAATCTTTTACAACACATTTGCTCAAAAAGTGCACTTACGAAGCCTGTATACATCGTTCGAAAGTTAAACATTACGGATCATACAACGGAGCGTGCGGTAATGAATTTTACCGCACGCTCCGTTGTATAGCACCGTGCGTGTACTTTACGGTATTTTTTAAATTTCCATTTTTTGTTTTTTTTCTCGCAAATGTGTTGTAAAACATTGTATGGCACACGTGCGGATTGGTTATTACAAACTCGTGACTATGGTAAGCCCTCGACTTCGTCTCGGGCTTACATTCGTCTACTCGTTTGTAATAACCAACTTACCGCACTTGTATCATAAATAACTATTACAACACATTTGCTCAAAAAGTGCACTTACGAAGCCTGTATACATCGTTCGAAAGTTAAACATTACGGATCATACAACGGAGCGTGCAGTAATGAAACGCATCATATAACGGAGCGTGCGGTAAAATTCATTACCGTGCGGAGCGTGCGGTAAAATTCATAGCACCGTGCGTGTACATTAAGGTATTTTTTTAATTTCCATTTCCATGAAAATTGTTTTTTTTTTCTTGAAAATTTGTTGTAAAACGTTGTATGGCACACGTGCGGATTGGTTATTACAAACTCGTGACTATGGTAAGCCCTCGACTTCGTCTCGGGTTACATTCGTCTACTCGTTTGTAATAACCAACTTACCGCACTTGTATCATAAATAACTATTCTTCGCTTGTCTAAACCCTAGAAACAATTACCCTATTAGCCAAAATAAATATTTAGTCTTTATAGTTAAAAACCTTTCCTCAACGGGACTATACATACCTACTACACACTATACACGCCGATTTGTTTTAGGGAGTTTCAGTGGCCTCTGTGTATAGTGAATCATGAAGGAATCAAACCCGCCGCGGTTTTAGTGTGTAGAACCTGCCCTTTTATGTCGGCCCAAGTATTTATTTGCTCTGTACAATTGCAATAATATTGTGTTAAAGCTGAATGAAAACATTTTCTCCTAATATGTCACATAAGTATATAGGGTACTGACGAATTTTTACGTTAAAAAACCTAGCAAATATGATCGTGGTTCGAGCAGAATTCGTGGTGTGCATTCGCTTTTTACAATGTTATTGCAGCTGTCAGAGCAAATAAATACTCGGATCTAATTCAGTTAGTTTCGCCTTTAAATGGTGATAAGCTTTGATCAAGGTCGATTAGTACAATTTTATTGGTGTGCAGTAATTTTCTTCAATACCATTGCACAAAGAGTAGAGACCTGAGTAGAAATACACTGAAATTACTTTTTATCTAAAGAAGGAACATAATTTAAGACCTTATCAATTCAAATACAAAAAAATAAAAATAAAAGGGAAACAAATAATTTAAACCGCAGCGATAAGCCAATGTTATGCATGCCTGGCTAACAATGACTAATATGGCTTGGCATGCCGTGACCCAATGTCACGGTGAAATATTTCTAGTCCTACCTTCGATCAGATAATTCTTAACTGTACCTACTAATACTTACCTTCTTTCTAATGGCTTATCAAATAGTGAGTAAACAGGAAATTTCTTACACGTGGGAATCAAAACTGAAGCCTGAATAACAGCACGAAACAATACCGACAGCACAGATAATCCACTCACTATCCGCTCATTGTGTTGGGTATATGATAGGTAAGTGCTACGTAGGCCTTATACTATTATTTCTTCTGTGCCTAGGTGCAGCACTCACCGAGAATTGCATAAAGCAAAAATCGTTCCTAATTGATACTGAATTGCTAATACAACACGGAGTTTCAGTGCATAATTAACTGTTCTAATTTTGCCCTGTCGCAGTAGTTATACTGTAGTACCATATAAATGACTATTTATCCATAGAAATGATTGTTTATCTTATAAATGACTTTAAAATGCATTATAGTTTTGCCGATTGCCACAATAGACGAAAATCTACGATTGTTAAAGTTTGTTAAATAGCGATGAAGGTAAATAGATATCGCACTTTTTTTTTGTATCACATATTGTATGTATTTAAAAATTCGTGGATGAAAGTCCGCAATTTAAAGAAAAATAATAATAATTTTATAATAAAAATTAATGAAACTCACCAATAATGTCTGTTGAGTGCGTCTGTCTCTAACGAAGAGTCTGAGGGCAAGTAGCTGTCGTAGTGACAGTTGAGGCTGCTGTGAGACATCCTACATGGCACTCAGTGAGTCTTGTTCACTAAAACTAGGATCAGCGTGCGAATATGCGGAGTGGTCGTCGCGGGGGCATGCCGCTCGGTTCAGCACGCTCCACACCTATGCCGCGGCGAATGTGCATCTTATAAGAGAAGGTTCGGTTGCGAGTCGCCCGCCGCGCCTCACCCCGGGCACGTGACTGCCTCCGTACGTTCAGTTTCGCCGGCCGGCAGACCGGTCATTGGCCGAAATACGAATTTTATTTCAAAGCACGAGTGTAGGTTCTCTGCCATAGAAACGCTTAACCATCGCCTAGGGCTACTGCCTGCACGGTGACGTTCGACTGAATGGTGGTGCGGCGTGCGGTCTCGCGGCCGTGTTTATTAATTCGCGTTTCAACATCTCGCGCGTCGTTCGCATAACAACCGAACCGCGCCGCGCGCCACCCCGCCGACGCGACGCAGACCCGCATGCACGCATACAATATGTGGAGCCGCGATTAAAAACAAACGAATGATACGTCCCATGTGGTTTTGTGTGTCGTCTGTAAACGATAGGCCACTGTGTCGACAATAAGGGGAACTGATTGTTTAGATTAACATCACCCACGTTGCCTTTGTCCAGCGATTAAACTGTTCTCATGCAGTAGTTTTCTTCGTAAACAGTTGTCATGTAACAATTTACGCGTACCTACCTACCTGCATTAAGATGCATACAACTGAAAACATTCCTTTGTGACACGCTTCGATCTAATTAGATACCTAGTTAACACCATAAATAATAACATAAGTTCAGGGAAAATTACATATTTTTCCCCATACAAAAATAAACATATAACCTACACATTATACATAACGTATACCAAAGATGATTATTAATGTGATGATTACTGATCTCAAATGATAGCTAATTAAGTAAATTTTGTTATGAGGCGGTTGCAATAAAGATTTTGTTCATTTTAACTTTTGTATTCTAATTCTTGCTTAAGTGACCCCCATTACCCTTTTCTACCCTATACTTATACGTATAAGCATTGTATCTATCATCATCCTGTTTTAATTGTCTATGGGGAGTTCGGGACTTATCGCGCATTGTTATTATTATTTAGGTAAAATAACTTAGTTCGTAACCACGGTCGTTGTAACATTGTCGAACGTCAATCAGGAGTACCTATTTTACCGGAATAATAATAAAGCGCGATAAGTCCCGATCAAATACTTGCGGTCCCGACAGAACAAATCAAGTTTATAGGCCTTTTTCACCTTATCAGACGTTTTATGGCCACGCTTAAATGCCAAAGCTATCTCTATCGCACATTTTTGTAGAAAAAAATTAAAGATATCTTTAGAACAACATTACATTTTACAAATAGGAAAAAAAAAAAAAAAAACTATCATCCCCCGCCATCCTGTAAATATCAACATGAACATTGCATATACTAGGTATTTGCAACGATAATCTAAGGATAATGCCCCATTGGTACAAACAATAAATAATGGCCAATTGCGACACGGTGACAAATTTCTCAACACCACCAAATTAAGAGACATAGGGCGCATTCGGTACTTGGATGGGCGACCGCCTTTGTATTTTATGGTGGTACGGAACCCACAGTGCGTGAGTCCGACACGCACTTGGTCGGTTTATTTCTGCCATATAAAGACAACATATTTAAACATTATTTAAAATAGGCCTCTAAATGGCGATAATTTTACGCGGTTTTAGAAACGCGGGGCCGGACAAAGCTAACATAAGCAAACACACATAACTAAGATTTTTCATAATATTTTTTTGGTGTATATTTTTTATTTTTTATTTTTTGGAGTTGTTTTATAAAAAGACATGGAATAAAAGTTATTTGAAGAGAAACCATCTACGAGAGGTTGTTTGACCAATAACCCTGTAAATCTATCTACTAACTGAAATAAAATAACAAAAAATAAATTTCTGTAACACTTTTGCTATCATGCCAGTGATCGGAATCATAAACATTGATGTTTATTTAATGCATAAAAATAACACAATTCTTGTTTTTATGAAATGGTTTCAGCAAAGTGAAAGACATGACAAGTGATTTTTTTTTAATACTAACACACTTGTAGAGATTAATAGATGTGCTCGTATTATTTAATGTCTAAATTAAATAAATTTGTAAATTGAGAAGAAATAATAACACATTCCTAAAGAGTACTCGGCAATTTCTTTTAATAAAATTAAGGGCAATAACTTAGGCCAGTTAGTCTCCTCCGGAAAGCCTCCTATGCTTCGACCGATGCTAAAAGCATCGGTCTAAGCATAGAAGCGTCTTCTACAATAAATATACACATTTCAAATAACATGTTTGAGAAAAAATATTACCTATGTTATCACTATGCGTAATGTGATACATATATTTATGATGACGTAAGTACTGATTTTTTGTACCTAAAAACTGTCAAGGTCTGTTCTTGTCGAGCACAATTTCCTGGAATGATGAGTTCAAATAATCTCAACAATCCTTAAGCAATCGCTTTATGAATTGGATTGTCTGTAACGTTTTATATGTGGAAGTGGAACTGGCATTGACTATATTACAAGAACTAGCAATGAACTGACTCACTTACAAACTTACCTTAAGGATCGCAGAGAGTCATCATCATCATCAGCAGCAGCACATAATGACTAACTGCTGGACATAGATTAGTTCACTATTTGATTCTCATATTTTTCTCGATCTATTTATGTACCTATATTTATATACACAAGAGTAACTATACCTAAGTGTTTTTGGATAATAATGTAGACCTAAGACCCCCATCTCTGGTAATTTATCTTAATATATTTATTTATATTATAGTAGCGCCTGCGGTTTCATCCAACCCTATAATTTACCTAGGGTACTTGTAGCCCAGACTTTGCCTCGGCAAGAGGCTTGCCGCGACGCCGAGTTCTCTAGGCTACCTCTGCTCCAAAATGGAAGAATAACAATAACTGGTCTATGTAAACAAAAATGTTTATCGGGTCTTATCACGCATTATCAAACGTGCTTTATTATTTTATCGTTTTTTTTCAGAACAAGTGAGGGTAGATGAACATAACAGCTTCTGTACGGCTCTTCTCGCCGGACTCACCCGCAGTTTTCAGTCAGCTCGTGACTACGGCCATTGTAACATGGTCGAAAGCTCGAGCGAAACGTACCTACTTTTACCTATATTAAATAATGCGCAATAAGTCCCGATAAACATTTAAAACATGTGTTCAAATAGCGACAGTTTTAAAGTCACTTAATGTAAAAATGTATCTAATTGTGACACCGTTTCATGGCATCATGGCTGATATTCCGAAAACCCGAACGGAACGCTTTGATTCCACTTTTACAATGGAACTACTTTTTACAAAATACAATTTTTAACTTAATGGGTGTTCCTCGATAGTAGCAATCTATGGGTGTCTTCAAGTCGTGAGTAAATCGGTTTCTTCTAGTCAACCATGCTCTATGATCGTAGACTGGATCATCGCTTGATATCAGGCGAGATGGCGGTTAAGCTCAAGTCTTTCAATAAAATAAACATGATCATCGTCAGGCTGTATCGAAGCTATTTAAGTTCTTCTCCTTCTATCCTTAGTACCTACCACTACCTTGAAACACTGCACTGGGGCATTACGGCCGCGGGCTCGAAACAGCGCTGAAACAGCGCAGTCCTCAAAATCATGTGAACTGAACCTTAATGCACCGAGATACGGTTTACGGTCTCGCAACTTTCGCAGTCACCTAAACAGAATACGTACTTACGTAGTTGGATACGTACCAAAGGTTTCGATACTAATACGTTACGTTTCTAATCCGTACGACCAAGGATTGGAACAACCTGCCCGCTTCCTTGTTTCCTGAGATATATTATAAACTGGGCCTTTTAAAGGCCAGAGTCAATAGGTATCTTCTAAGTCTGCGTGCTTCTTCGTCGCTTACCCACAGGCGAGTTAGTGGACAAAGGCGGACTTATCCGCGTTTAAAAAAAGAATCTCTTAAAACAGGGAGCCGTAAGGCCCCTGTACTGAACACAGAGCGAAGCGGGCTAAATTCATCCAAGCACGACCTGCGATGGATTTGATGTCGTCATGTCAACCCATCGGGCTTGTCTGGTAACGGAATGCTTATCTGCTATCGGTAACTACTCTGTCTAATAATAATACTATCCGAGCACTTCAATAGTATGCCTATTACATTTAGATTTTTTCTGGGCGTTTAGGCTCCGCATCTAATGTTCGCGGTTAACAACCTTTGGGAAACGCTGTTCTAAACGACTGTCTTTGTGGTGCTTATACAGGCTATGACGTCACTGACAGTTCGGAGGTTCTGGTATTATTACACGTAAAGGAATAAGGCCCAACGGCTACTGTAGAAGCGTACTAGTGGCCATGACAAAGTTTACTCTTTCTAGATTTCCGTAGGTTCAAATTTCCCCGCTGCTGCGCTTTGACTATTCTAAACTTTAGTAGATTAGGTACAGTTTTAAATGTACCGAATAAACCGTAGTATGTATGAAATATGCGTTATGTAGTGAATAAACGAAATGAGTACAGGTTTTTGTACGTCGCGATGTCATCGCCTTGACAGTTCAGGCGGTGTGAGGCCCAAAGATAACTAAAATAACAAGTAAAATTTAATGTAAACCGACAAAGAAGCTGATGATCTTCAAACCGCGAAACAGTTTTTTTCTTGAATCATAGCTAAGAACAATCTCGATCAAGTTACCTTTCAAACAAAAGAAAAAACTGAATCATAATCGGTTCATCCGTTTGGGAGCTACGATTCCACAGACAAACAAACAGATACACGTGAAACTTATAAGACCCCTCTGCTTGCATTCAGGGCTAAAAATAAAAATAATATAAAGGAACGCGAAGAAGCGTGCTCCATCGTTTACCGCGTCATCGTTTAACATCAGGCGAGTTGGCGGAAAAAAGCAAGCCTATTCCTAAAAAAGTGACCTACACGTACGTTAAATTTATTTGTGTAATTTATAAGTTCTTAACTGTTTGTTGATATCTTTCAATTAAGTCATCAAGAACGATTCATATATGAAACCATTTATTACAATAACAATCATTGAGACCAAAAGCACGTGACTATTACTCACACACGCTCACAATCTATCTCGCTATAAGTAATTGTTTGGTTGTGGTACGCGTACATTTATAGGTTGTATCAATCAAACCAGTGAGTATGGTCTATTAAATCAGACATATTTGTTCTATTTTATGGTTCTTACATGACTGGTCGTTGGTACCTTTCACATAATCACGTGATGTAAATGAAGTACCTACTATGAGTTGACGTATGTACCATCTGATTCATCAATCAAGTGAAAGGTACGTTACTTATAAGGAGGCTTCGGTGTATGACTTTACTATTATAGACGAAATTACATCGCGTCAGATACTCTTAGTGACTTTTCTGTTTCTTATACATGTGTCAATTAATATGTACATACTTACCTAGTTACTGCACACTGCCTTACGGCTACCTGCTTTATGTGATTCTGTTTAGGTGATTGCAAAAAGTATCTCTAACGAAACCGTATTTCGGTGCGGTAAGATTCACGTTCGCGTGAATTTCCGCACTGCGCCGTTTCAGCGTTGTTTCGAGCCCGTGTTAAGAGGTAACCGTAAGGCCCCAGGGGCCCCTGTCACCTAAAAAAAATTGCTTAAAACAGGTAGCTGTAAGGCCCCTGATCTTGTTTAAGAAAACGCATTGCTGAAATTTAAAACATTGATAAGAGCTGATAAAGAACAATGGGTGATTATTGAATAAATTTTAATAATAATAAATAGAACCAACTCTCGTTCTAGAATTACTGCTGGTTGAATTGGTCGTCACGCTAACTTGAATGATAATAAAATATCATACAAAATCTTCGTTATTTGATAGGCTTTTTCAACAGCCAACGTTGTAGCCACTCAGAGGTTTTGCTAGAATTTACAGACCAAATATAATTGCCATTTCCAGATGGTGTCCTATAGGTACAAGCCATAGACATTTAATTTATAGATATTGATCTACGTTTGGCCACCAACTTGCCTGATGGTAAGCGACGGTGTGGCCGAGAATGGAACACATTGATGTAGAAGAAATCTATACACTATAGTCTTGAATATGCCTAGATTGTATCTAGTTCTCAAGAAACAAGGAGGAAGGCAGGGAGTACCATTCTTAGTATAATAAATGTCAACCCAAAATTAGTGGACGAATTTTTGGAATTTCCACGGGGAACATGGTAGTGTGCAGTCCTTCTACGTGTATGTTTTTCTGTTTACGTGAAAATAAATGCAATGTTAGAGTTTATGGTACTATACAAACCTTGGCGGCAACTGAGCATTTATAGACTCACATATGCTGGCCTCGGTTACGCCTCGGCCCACATTTTCACATTCATTGCCAACCTCTGCAGTAATGTATTTATAGATGCATTGCACTTTTAGCAATAAGAATTTTAACACACGTTCTTGTGATATGCTGTTACTATACAGTCAGGCAATATTTAAACACTAATGCACAACCATGGAAGTTCTTTAGGGTACAAAACGTCCTTGTGCACAACATTGTGAAGTGGTGAAATGATAGTTAAGTCACATTTTAAATAATTTCAAGTAATTTTTTGCATAAAATTGAGAGACAAACAAGCAGATGAGCCTGATGGTAAGTGCCGCCGATAGACAACTGCAAAACCAGAAATGCTGATGGTGCGTTGTCTACTCTTTAAGGAAACGATTTTATTCGCATTTATACAGAATTTAGCAAACACCCTGTTATAAAATTGAAGGACATGTACACTGTACACATCCTAACAAATATTTCTACAAAAATGCCAAATAATACTAAAGGTATAATATGAGATGGACAGGATACGAGTAGTGGCAAGTTTTTTTACAATCACCCAAAATGTTTTACACTCCGTACAATAGTAGTAGTGGTATAGTACCTATATAAAACTATTTCGTTTACTTGATCGTTAGTAGATACCTAATTAATGTACTCAAAACAGATCCATCTGGTGACAAAGTCCTGCTTGGAAATGCTATAACACATTCTAAGCATTGTAGGTACGCTTGACGCATGTACTCGTAAAACAGTTTCTTTTTCTATTCCAGTAAGAAAGTTTTTGATATGAAAAAACCAATTGGCGCGCTTTGGCAGTAAAACCGACTCGTAGGGTGATGGACATAACATCATATGCCGTCGTACGCGGTCCCAAAAACCGCCCAGTTCGACAAATTGCGCAACATTTTTTCATCACCTAAACTGGATTGCTTTAGATAGCTAGGCGTAAGGCCCCTGGGGTGGTTAGACAATACCCAATTTCTGTTAGCGTTAACGCCTGCGGAAAGATGAAATTGTATGAATTGAAAATTACATTAGCTTGAGATAACATCTCTCAAGACAATTCATCATTGTCAATATAATTTTCATACAATTTCATCTTTCCGCAGGCGTTAACGCTAACAGAAAGTGGGTCTTGTCTAAGCCCCCTAGGCGTCCCATCAAGAACAACTTAAAAAAAAAATGTTTTGTGATACATGGTAGAAATAGTGTACTTTTGCGTGAAAAAATATTACTTTGGAATATTACATTATTTCACTGTTTTTATTTTAGCTGCAATGCTCACGTACACCAAGTCTGATTAATACAATGTCAGGCGTTACAAGTACACTATTGTAGCAACAGAAGCATTTAAAGGACGAACGTGAAAATGTGAGATGTAGCTAAGGCCAGTATACATGAATCTGTTAATTCTCAGTTGCCACTTGCTTGGAAAAGACTTGTATAATCCTTATCTCAAATATTTCATAGATATTCACGTAAAACTAGACATTAAATATTTTGCAGTAATTGAATTTTATTTATATATATATTTTTCATCATCATCATGATCAGCAGCCAGAAGACGTCCACTGCTGAACATAGGTCTCCCTTTTAACCTCCACACTGAACGATAGCATCAACTGAATATCCAGGACTCCTATTTTTTATTATCATAGAGAAACTAACTAACACACACTTACACATCAGCAGCAATTAAACGTCCACTGCTGGACAAAGGCCTCAGAGAGGGGTGTTTCCATAATCCCCACGCTTGGCAGATAGCCTGGGGATCGCAGTACGTTCACCGTGTACTAATAGGACGCTGCTGCCCATCCTCCGGTGGTTCTGGTGGTAGTTTTAGGACATAGCCGAGTCCCGTTAGAGAAACTAGCGGCCATAAATAATATAGTTAATAATTCGCAGAAGTTTCTACTTATAAAATCAGAGTACATTACAATGATAATATTTACATTCAATTAATAAGTTAATTTTACATTCAATTAAAAAGTTAAAATAAAATAAAACGCAACGAAACTAAAAAAAACCTTTCCAGATGGCTTTGAGTTGTACTAAGAGCCAACCACAGGACACCATCTAGAAATGTCAATTGTTTTTTGTTGTATTTTGGAAACTGACGTGGTTTTCTAACATTGTTTATATGACACGCGAATCACTTACGCGTGCGCACTCACCTTGAAAAGACCGCCGCTGCTGTTAAAACCACAGTAAAAATCCTTTCATGTAGTTCTTCTCTTTTTGCACAGACTTTACTTTGACTATAGTTTGAACCTCATGCGTGAGTAATAATTACCGTGTCATATAAACAAAATGTTATTTGTTTGTAAAATCCAACATAACCTCTGTGCATTCGCCTCTTTTTAGTACCTACAAAAACATAATCGAGCCTTTTTGCACATTGAATTATTGTACGCAAGACAATCAGAGATGACAAAATTTGGCCGCCTATTATTTTAGCAACGGCCAAGACACGGCCAAGATCTTGATTTCAATTTTCGTAGAAGTATGTGTGTGTGTTCTTCAGAAAGTAGACACAATAAATACCATGTTTCAGGATTATTATTTTTGGTTTAGAACGGTTTATGTATAACATCATCTCACCTAAAAATCCTAAAATACAGTCTCCAGAAAAATCAAAATGAAGATGACAAAATCAATCCTGAAGTATTCTCAGGGTACTTTTTTTTACACATAGTAAGTAGGTATTCGTGAGTATTCGATTTACTCGTATTAGGTATGTCTTGTTCGAGATGGTGGTGATAAGTCCTGTACCGACGCGACGTTCCGAATGTGGTGTATTGTATATTTTTCCTCCCAGCCTCCACCCGAGTCAACCCAGCTCCTTGAAATACCGGAGCAAGGTTCTAGCTCTCGAAGCTCTTTTACTTTTTATTTCAAAACTTTATTTTGCTAAATCACGTTCACAATTCAAGAAAAAACGTCCTTCTCCTCTAGTAAAAACGTGTTGTGTATTATTCAGTAGGTAGAAAAATTATTTATTTAATGATGTTTTGTTTTTTAATAAGGAGTTATTTCATTAGTCACTTATTTCTGAAAGGTCTTGTGATTCTTAAGTACGTACCTAGTAAATAGCATTGGGTACGTAATATTTAGAAAAACAAACTTTATATGAAATAACTAAGATCATAATTAATATGTTTTATTTTTGAATCGCTAGTTTAGTTTGTCATGAAAATAACATGCGAAATAAAAGATTTTCTATTAATAGAAAGCAAATTTGAATAATTCAAACCCCTCGTGGCGTTAGCAAGTGATACGATTATTTTAAAAATGCCAGTTTAGTATGGGATTTCGTTTAAAATTCAGTAATTTCTCATGATTTTGCATGATATTTTCGTGCGAGATATCATACGACCGATTCATAAATCGAGCACCAGGTCCTAAAAGCACTCACTAGCACTATCAATTTCGACGTAAATGCAGTGCTTATCTGATAGGAAATAATACTATGTAACTCGTTCTAATGTATTCGCATCCAAAAACAACCAACCGTTTATTCGCAGTTTTCGCGCGTCTTTTTCGCCTAATAAAAGACATCAACGCATGCGCTAGCGCAAGGCGCAGTGACATTCTATGAAGAGAGTTGCGATTTTAGCTGTTGTCTATACTAATATTATAAAGAGGAAAGATTTGATTGTTTGTATTGAATAGGCACCGAAACTACTGAACCGATTTGAAAAATTCTTTCACTGTTGGGAAGCTACACTGTCCCCGGGTGACATAGGCTATAAACTATACCCGTGCGAAGCTGGGTTTACATTGATCATTACATTGAATGTTATAAGATAATATTTATATTGTTGCCAATCTCTTTCCGGAGAGGTTGGCAAGAGCTGACGGAGGACCAATATTTGTGGAAGGAAATGGGGGTGACCTTTGCCCAGCAGTGGGACCGTTTGGATTTTAAAAAAAGTTATAGTTTACTAATATTTTCTACTTTAATAATTCTACTTTAGTAAACATTGGGTATACTTTGTCTGGCGTCTTTACGAGAGGTACTAGAGAAAACAACTGTTCGTGGCAAGGTTGCTAGATGTTGTTTTTTTCCGCGTTATTCTCTCATAAATGGACAGTAAACAAGCATTATATTAACAGTTTTTAGTAGTCTAACACCATTGGAAACTGCATTTTCACTTAGTGTTTAATATTTGTTCTTTCCTCTTGAGATAATTTAGCGTCACGAGGTCTTGCGCGTTTCAAGTATTGTAAACATTTTTAAATTATACAACATATCTTCAAACAAGTCATAGTAACAGTCAGAGTCCAGCAAAGTAAGTGTCGGTCAAGTATCTTCGCATTCATATCATAAATATTAATAGATTAATCAAGTAGGTATCTATTAAGGTTGTTTTTGCTTTGGCTGGCACCGACTCCAAAAATAACTGATTAGAAATTGTGAATATATAAGTAGGTAATATATGTATTAATAATTTCGTTGATTGTCCTGTAATGCTCATTGTTTTGAAGTTATTTAAATATTATTTTCTACTTTTTAGTTTTAGTTTGTATATGAAGGTATAATCATGAAGTCGGTTCTTTTTTTTTCTAAAAATTATCTTTATTTGGAATATATGCTGTTCGTGATAGATAGATGGTGAAACCATGGGGTGCAGCTAGTAACCTATAATGAGTGAACTGTGGGGCATTTAGAATGAACATGATTTTGATTCGAGAAAATGTGGAGAAATATTAAAAAAATATACAAAAACCAATTTAACAGGATGTGGTAGAAAATGAATAAACGGGAATCTTCCCCTTATTTTCCACCCTCAGAGGTGGAACATTTTCTACAAATTTATGTGGGACCCTGCGATATAGCTCATTCATTAACAAAACCGTTAAAATCGGTTTATAATCGGAAAAGATGTCGCGTAACATACACACAAAAATCAGTCGAATTGAGAATCTCCTTTTTGACGTTGGTTTATAAATTCAAATGTCAACTTATCACATTTAAATAAATACATGGAACACATAGCAGTTTTGTAATCGTCTTTTTTATATAAATTTACTAGCTGAATCCCACTACTTCGTACGTGTAGAGCTCGGCCTTCGGCCTCGCTACTATAAACCTATATGCTATAAACCTTACGGAGCTCGAGACCTTTCCAACGAATGCAAAACCGTGGAAATCGGTTCGTTATTTCTGGAGTTACAGCGTCAGGAAGGAAAACCCGACTTATTTTTATATAGTAGAATTGTTAAACTCAAACAATTGTCTTATGTCACTATCCATGGACACAACAGAAAACCATTGCTTCCAACCATCTTCCAACCAATTTATATGCCAAGCACGCCATAAATGAGACAAGTTTATAGCTCCATAACATTGTGAACCTTCACGGATGTATTCTCATTTTAAATCGTCACCGTGTTGTATGGGGTCAATAGGTTCCTCTCAATAGATCTCAGATTCTACGGGAATAGATCGGGTTTGTATAATATTGTGACTTGTATTTTTGTATATTTGGTCGACAATAATTTGAGTACTGTTCATCTGATCGTCATGTAATGTTTGAGGCTAAGTAATTTTTAAAGTTACTTTTAAAGGATGAAGATAAAACTTGAATATTTTGTAGCTAGAGGGCCAATGGCTAGGGCCTAGCACAATGGGTAATGTAATATTTTCCATAAGTAGGAACCTTTGAATAGTTTTAGCTATGGGTTGCATTTTGATAATTATTCAAAATAAAATGATTAACTGAAACCAGCCATGAGCGGTAAAGAAACGCAGTTTTATCTTCTACTAGCTGACTCGACAGACGTCCTGTCTTGGAACTGTCAAATTTCAAGTATTGAAACATTTAAGTTAATTAAATGTTTCAATACTTAAAATACTTTCGCGAAGTTAAAATCGTTATTAAGTTTTCTGAAATTTTCCAATTTCCTGCGCAATTTTCTTAATTTTTCTTTCCGTAAGAACCTTCTACAAAGTATTAGACACTTAAAAACAAAAGATGAATGTAATCGGTAAAATCGTTCTCAAGTTATGGCGTAACCAAGGTAAATAGGGATTAATTTTTATATGTATAGATTACCTACTCATATAAGTTACCATTACGCGTTCTTGAGAAAAAGGGTCTTGATAGATGGACAGACGGACAGACAGACGGACAACGAAGTGATCCTATAAGGGTTCCGTTTTTTCCTTTTGAAGTACGGAACCATAAAAATATGAATAATTTGGTTTGAGCGCCTGTTGATTTGGCAATATCAATATTTATTTCGATGACTTACAAAATTTCTAGTCCGTTGTTTAAATGGATAATTGTTAGCTTTAAAAAGACTAAAGTTATAGATAAACTTAAACTGCTGAGCTTAGTAGTGAAAAAAAAAACACAAGAAAATGTTACAAACCTTTCAGAAGGCAAATTTTCCCGGTCTTTGCTCGATTCGTCGGCCATGATGGACACTTTTCTTTTTCCGTCAGTGCCAGACGCTGAAGACGGTGTCCGAGAGGGGACTGATTTCCGACCCGTTGGGGCTAAGGCGGAGGCTTGCAGGGGCGCAGGCCTAGACTCTGGACCCTCGTTGGGCTGGTTCTTGAGATCACTCAGGTCGAAAGGGTACTCCTTGATGGCCGTCATTCGGACGCTCGTTTTACGAACCTGTAAACGATAAAATGTTATATTGGATAAAACCGTCCTTAGTAAGTGTTTCTGTCAATCCTTTATCAGATAGGTTAATTAATGTGTCTCCTAGTCAACAAAATAAACAAAAAGTTAGTAAGTAGTAAGTCAATAGTAATAGTCAAGTTGTAATAAAATTAAAAAAAAGAGAAAAATCACAGTCTTCTCATTACACTAATATGATAAATACAGAAGTGTGCAGGTGTGTGTTTGTCCACATCCAACTCCATAACAGCTTAAAAGATTTGATTGAAATTTGGTTTGGTTGAATTAGGTAACTTATAATCTGGATTGGTTTATTATAATTCATGGTATACCTAAAGATAACGGGTAAAACCGCGGGGCGTTGCTAGTATCATAAATGCGAAAGTTTGTGTGTAAATTCATATAAATCTTTGTCCCTAAGGAACTTCGTAACGGCTAAACGGATTGGGATGATATTTAATGCGGAGATTGTTTACAGCTTGGGCTAAGTTATTTTTTATCCCGATAAAGAAAACTCGGTTCCTCTATGGATAAAAACCTTCATTATATATTGCTCGTATATAACAAATGTAATTTCTAGTGTCATTCTAAAACAATCCTTAATGGTCGTGGAATTTTACTAAAAATTCTGTTCGAATCTAAATTTGAAAATTAACTTTTGCATATATACTAGATTTTTAATCATTAACGTATTAATAATTAATTATCAATTTAAAAACTGACTTCGAAAAAGTTGCATAATAATGCAATTTCAGTTCCTTGGAAGACCTTGGTCTTCGGATTACTTGTAACCCGAACTTTCCGGTAACCGAATTTTCCAGTTATTTTGATTTAAAAGCCAAACTATTGAACCGATTTTGGTGAAATTTCTATGAGGTCAGTCTGAAAGTATATCCTTATAATTATAATAATTTTCCAAATCGGTTCATAAATGACGGAGTTCATAAACAAACATTAAAAACTGAAATTAGAATTATTTTCGGTCAGTCGGTTAAAAATACGCAATTTTAACTTAAATAGTTTAAGCAGAGAATGTAATTACCATTCAAAATCAAACTGTAATTAAATATAATACTTCGCTTGAAGTCCACTCATAATTAAACACTGAATTTCACCGTAAATTTATTCAATGTAGAAAAATTATTGCGCTAGGTTATAACAACTTTCTATCTAGTGTTGATAAACTTTCTTTCAGGAGCTATTTCACTGTTTGATGTTGTCTCAAGCGTCCACTGGATATCTGTCTTGGATTAACACTGAATCTGTTATCACAGCGGGTCAGAATGAAGTCTTCAACTTAACATGTATGCTCTAACAAACGACAGCTTAATATGATTCTCTCGAGGACGTAAGTACGTAAAATTATGATGACGTATATTCGATATGTTTGGTAATTTTTACTACGGAATTTAGTGTTAGATTATGTTGACGAATCATGATAAATCGGTAAAATAAATCGGTGAGATAAAGAGACCAATTAATTTTGCAACGAAGAAAAGCTGCCTTTCTAAAATCGGCCAACTTCAAAAAAGGGGAGGTTCTCAATTCAACTGTATGTTTTTTGTATGTTTGTTACGCGATTATTACGCCAATTATAAATTGATTCTTTGTTAAAATTATGAATTGTTTTTTTACTAATTATTATTTTTTGTATGGTAGGTCATACTATAAAGGTAATGTCATATAATTTTTATCAACATTGAAACAGCGCTTATTGAAAAAATCAACAATAATAAAAAATATATACACAGGTGACGTTTTGGTTTGTAGTTCCTCTCGGCACAACATTTCATGAGGACTTACAATCTCTGTTTTAATTGTCGTTTTTTAGTTTAAGTTTGACTTTTAGGTATAGACTTGATGTCGGTTTATGTATTTTTTTCCTAAAATTAACTTTATATTATTTGATTTAATACTAATAAATTTATGTTTATATTAAGAAAACACTTTTGCATAGCGAATAACCGATTCCGATTTAGATAATAATTATTGTTAAACTGTGTGACATGTATGGTCTTAATTAATGTTAATAAGTTTCAACAGTTAAGACACCGTTTTAAACTATCACGGTTGTTCACTAAAGTTATATGATTATATACGGGATATTTACCGTGGTAAGGTTGTGGAATGATCTCCCAACCACGGTAAATATCTCGTAAATAATAATTCAACAGTTACGTTCATTATGAACATATATTTCATGTACCTATATGTTAAATTAATTAGATTTTAAATAAAATTCTACCTCATTTCAATAAAAAATTAAAATATACATAATTAATTATCCATTTACAATGTTAACTCTAATAATAAAAAAAATTGTTAGGTTAAGTTATATTAAAATTATAATGTTATGCGAAATCTTATTATCAGACTATGTATTATCACAATTTATCAACCAAAAACTACTATATTTATAATACTAATAAATATATATATATATATGTATATATTTAGTACTACTTTATATATAAACTACTATATTTACAAACTAATCGAACAATTTTCTCTTAAATACAGTCACACACCCCGATTCTAGTATAAATTCCCTTACCAACATACAATTTAACAGTTAATTTATAAAAGCTATTTTAACACTATGCAATTAAAAACATTTCTTAGGTATTTTTAGGTCAAACAACAAAAAAATTACCTACCAATCTATTGTAGTAACTAATAGATCAAATTGTACCCACATCACACTAATATATTACATTCGCAAGTTTGTGAGTATGTGTTTACCTATGTTTGTCACTTCATGGAGAAACGGGTGAACAGATTTGGATGAAATTAGGAATAGAGACAGCTTTTACCCTTTTTTATTGATTTAACACAGACCACTTTCTATCCCTAAAACAATAAAGTTTTTCTTTTTTTGGTGTGTGTTTTCCTTTTGGAGGTTGTTGGTGTGGGTCCTGTGCGGTATGTGGGTGTGTGGTGTGGGTGTGTAGCGGGTAAAATCGCGGGGCACAGCTAGTTTAACATAAAATAATAGGGCATAAACAATCCTTAATTAATTTACCTATTACCGTAACGCACTTGGTAGTGCATACTTAAGTAACATCGATAATTTCAAGCGTCCACTAGTAATAATAATTGCTGGTGTAAATCGTCCGAATATTGACAGTAGTTAGCTGTGGTCACCCGTGGAGTATTTATTTGCTTAAGTGGTCTCATCACAATCACATGACTGTCCGCGAGGAGCGGACCACGAGTTCCTAATAATTATTATGAGCGTATGCTCCGGCAGACGCGCTTATCGCATCACGACAATTAAATGGATTGCTCACCCAATCATCGGGACGCTCTATTTGTTATGAGATCTTAATTAAAAGGTAAAGGACAATGGCCTTCGGGTCGAGAATTCGTGACAATACCCCTTTAAGAAATGTCTCATGTTGTTTCATGGGACAATTTAAAAATGTCATATGGTGTTCCAATATATATAAAATATAATGTGTTAATGTATATCTGTTCCCTATGCACTCCGAAATGGCTGGACCGACTTTGATAGGGATTTCACAAGCAGATAGCTGATGTTATAAGAAGTGATCTTCGCAGGTGAAACCGGGGTGCGCAGCCATTTGTGTATGAAAGTTGTCAGATTTTTCAGATTTTTCAGATGATGGTATGGTCAAAACAACACAATAAACAACAAAATAGTCTCCTAATTATATTATGAGGCTATTTTGTTGTAGATTTAACCGAAATTTTGGGTAGTGGGCAAAAACTTTGTATAATAAAAGTATTTTTCTAACTTCCATGTAACAAATAATCGTATTTGTATGTATGAATATGTGTATGTATCTAATTATAATTATATTAAAAATAATGAAGCATGTTAATTTGGCTTATGTAGTTTATAAATTATGTATGTGTGGTTATATAGTATGATGGATATATTGTGTATTCAATGTATATTTGTAAATATATTTATATATAATAATATATATGTCATGTTTATTTGTAGCCTCTTAATTGTTTGTTGTTATATGCATAGGTATTTACTTTTAAACTGTTTTAGTTAAGGCCACTATTTTTCTTAATGTAATTCCTTTAAATGCACGGTTGCCTGGAAGATATCGTTTTAAGTGATAAGGCTGCCTGTTAAATGCCTAAATAATTTGTTTGTAATGTTTATACTATCCTTGTTTTTATGATCTTTTAATAAAGAGTTATCTTATTATAACATCTAAATCAATCTATGTAAGGACCAATTGGTTCCTCTATGTTTGATAGAGTGTAAGTAACCAAGATCAGTTTAAACACATAAAAAACCGGACAAGTACGAGTAGAACTCGTGCTCTGAAGGTTCCGTCCAACGGAACTCTCAAAACGCGAGTCCAAAATAAAACAAAACTAACTGAAGTTGAAATATTGAAAGGCAAACTTAACTTTGTAGTTGACTATAAGGTTCTTCGATACATTCCAACTACAAAATGTAAGTTTGTAATAGCAAAATAATTATTTTTAAATGATATAACTTCAAATTAGTAACTTTCGCATTTATTCCTATATATGTGCTGTGAGACCTTGCTTTTTGCCAAATTTTATGATTCTAGGTCAACGGGAAGTACCCTATAGGTTTTGATTCTCATGTGAAATCGCAAAATATGCGACATAAGCGTTCATATCTTTTGATTGCGTTAACTTACAATTTTTATTTTTTTACAGCCGAAAGAAACCATAGACCCGAGTATTTAGTATACATTTCAACTTGATACCTTTACGCGTTCTTGAGAAAAAGGGTCTTGACGGACAGACGGACAGACAGACGGACAGACAGACGGACAGACAGATGGACAACAAAGTGATCCTATAAGGGTTCCGTTTTTTCCTTTTGAGGTACGGAACCCTAAAAAATATAAACGTGACATCAATTTTCTTTAAAAAAATATATTTACTAATTGCTTCTACAAAAATAACCTTATCGAGGACGATTATAATTCAATACCTACTTAAAAAACGTCAAAATGTATTTTTCAACAAAATACAAGCTAACAAACACTAAATACCTAAACTACGTGGCAAACGGTTCTAACGGCTACAAATCCACAGTTGGATTACCCGTAGACCAAAATCCAGAATGACACAAGTCTTAAAATTTATCATTTAAAATGACTGACGGACGGTGGAAATGGCTTTGCTATCACTTTAAATTATGTATTGTTGTTAAAATCATGTACTCGTAGCTATTGTGAATAACAGAACAGACATGATACAAATAATTTTTTCTTCTGAATAGATGATTGATTTGGGGCTTCTGAATTCTCTTCAAATCTTTGCTTAGGTTTTCTAAATTAATCTTAACAAAGCTCGCAGATAACGTAGATTATACTAAATGCACGCCAACGTAAACGAAGTTATTTTTTTCACCCATATATTCGAAAAGGACGACTTGGTTCGCCTTTAAGTGCACCCAAAGGCGATGTTTTCTATAAGAAACTTTTAGCGGACAGTAATGAGTTTTTAATCCTTTTTATAAGTGCGCCGTAATTATCTTTGCCGCGCACTTTTTGAATTTGGAACATCTTAGTGTTCAGCGCCAAAGAAATCGAACGCAAATATTGTTTGAACAAGGACTGGCTGGTACGACAGCCCAAAGTCGCGCCGCCAGCTGAATAAAAAAAAAAGAAATCAAATAAAAAACGCGCGCACTACAGTCCGCGTTTTCGTCAATTTTCACGGATAGAAATTCATGGTTTTGTGTAACAATAAATTTTCATAATTGCGAAAATGTCTCAAATGTGAATATAAGTTTTATTATTAGATACTATTTAATTTCAATTTAGTTGTTACTCTATGTTTTATTAAATAATAATATTACAATTAAATATGAGGCGCCTTTTATTTTCTCATAGTGGGTGATGAAAAGTAGAGTGTATCACTCGGGCGCAGAATATTATTTTTTTTGGTCCTCCTGATACTGGCAAATGCACGAGAAGTGCGGGAACATAATCCTCTGAGGAGAAAAAAAAAGTTGGAACATGGTTCAATACAAATGTGAAAATAGGACTAGGTTTTTTTATAATTTGAGTGTCTCTCAGTTATCAACTGTCACTGTTAGTTAAAAGTGATTCTCCCTGGAACTGAAATGTATTACTTTCAACCCGCTCCTCAAGCAACATCAGACCTACTTTCTGAGTATGAGTAATGAAAATTTTTTTTGGCTCGGGCGACGTACATTGACTTACGTTCAGAATTCTACTCTAGAATCCTTCACTTCGCTCTGGATTCAAAAAACCGCCCTCGCCGTAAAAATATTATTTTGCTACCTTATGTTACAATCTACTATTTTTGTACCTTAACAATAACACAAAAACTTTAACTAACATAGAAAAGTAAACTAAAACAATGTTTAAAACTATCATCGTGTTTTACTGCATTATAAATATCGCGTAAATAATTATAAAACTGCAGAAAACAAACTAATGTTACAGAATCTTAATTAAATCAATATTTAATAGATTTTCTGAACCTAGAGAATAATTGAAATTAACATAAGATTTTTTCTTATTAAGTTTTTTTTGACATTTCAAACCTATCGAATAATTAGTTATGGCCATATTTGCGCTCTAAAATTAAAAGCTGTGATCTAACTGTTTTCGTCTCAATTCCGAAAGAATGTCAGAACGTCCAGTCGTCATCGAAAAAATAGATCGTTGCCAGCCGTTTACATTGTCCACAGACATTGTCCCATTGTGGACAAATGATAAAAACATGTAAATGCAGTTATGACAGTGCCTAAAATTCCTTTCTTTAAGCTAGGCTTGTGACTTATTAATCGTTTACATGACGTGCTCATTGAAATATATTTGCATACTTAATGCGTGAAAAATTTAATAGAAATGTAATGACTACAGTGTGGCCAGTGTGACGCTAATTTCTTTCAGACGAAACGATAGCTGGGGAGCATCAGTGTTTGTACGAACATGTTTATCACTGGATAGTTTATGTTATTATCATGGACATTATAATGATCATGATCTGTTGCTAAAAAGATATGGTCACGACCGGGGCCGTGTGATAACAATGTCATGAACACCAATGATGGTAAATTTACACAAGGCTGTACAATAATTGCCCAGACAACACAATAACAAGGGTATAAGTGGTAATAATAATAATTTTAAGGATAACTGTAAACATTGCCGATGAAATGCTTAAAGGACGTCTAAACTTTAATTACCATTTATTACTTATTCAAAGTTTGTTCGTGATTGGTTTGTTTATGTTGTAATATTCCTATTTAAAAGTATGTAAAGTATGTATGTATGTAAATTGGAGAGATCAATCATAGACATCAGTTTTAACAATTAATCCAAACATATGGCTATATATAGCACTTGGCTAAGTTAATTGACAGTATGATCACAAGTATGTACTGCTTTATATACCTATCGGGGTTTTATTGGGGTTCAATCACAATTTTCAGATTTTGACAACACTAGTTTGGCAATAATGTCAAAATACGTTTTTAAAACTTCGTTACTTTGAATAATCTGAATATGAGCTCACAGATCTACTACCTATATGAGCTAGAAAGCTGCCATGAAAGAGTTATGTTTACCTTTATTGTAACAAAACAAAATACAAGCAGAATGACAAAACTTTAGCAATATATGAAATACTAGCGGTCCGCCCCAGCTTCGCATGGGTATAGATTATAGCCTATGTCACTCGGGGATTCCCAACAGTGAAAGAATTTTTCAAATCGGTTCAGTCGTTTCGATCCGTATTCAATACAAACAAACAAACAAACAATCAAATCTTTCCTCTTTATAATATTAGGATAGAAGTATAGATGACATTATAAGGGACGTTGCGACAAACGCATTATTTGTAAGTTTTGTGCAAAATTCGCATGGTCTCCATTTCGACCTATTGTCTGGATGTGTACACAAATAATATTTATAAATGATCGGGCGATAATATGATCAATTAGTGTTACATAAGTATTTCATTGATAATATTATGAGAGCAGTTAGGTAGCGCTGGACCAAAATAATGCGGATAAACAATCGCACGGTTTGCGGCGCACCTATATGAGTAAAAACTATAAAAATTGCACTTAGAGATTAGAATATTCAAAAGTATATTTTTATCTGAATATAGAGCCTAACACATATTTATTTACTGACCATTTTGTTTAACAGCAGCTGTTCTGAAACACTGATTCTAATTGCGTATGCGCACTTTACGAGTTGACTATAATTGATAAGTCATTCAGCTTGATAAAAAGGCGTCTGGTCTTCGGGTGTACGATGACACTACTACGTGTCATAGGCGTCATAGTACGTTCGAGCTCATCACTTGCTCGTTGCATTGCCATCGCCTTGCCTTATACCAGCTATGTTTGTTAATTGATACGCATAACGCATTTAACTCAAGTAATAGAAAACCAATCATATTAGACATAGATTCATACAGATTGTTTTCACAAGTTTCGCCGTAAAGAAGTATTTCCCAAAAAGTACCTACGTAACGTTGCCCATATTCGTAAATACTAGTCAGAGTTAAAAAACGTATTAACCTTAAGGTTATCCACCAAAGTTGTGTGGAGCTAGACTGGATGTGTCTTATTCTCAATGGAATTCAAAATGAAGAAACACATTGGACCTTAAATTCTTAGAAAAAAATCACATTTCAACCAAACTATAAACAGCTTCATATTTCAGCTTATGGCAACACCCCTCTCTACGAGGGAGGCCTTTGTTCAGCAGTGGACGTTTACAGGCTGATGATGATGATGATGATGATAAACAGCTTCGATAGTTTTCCGCGTTTATGATTGCAGAGCTGATGGCCCCCACCGTGTCACCGCTTTTTATCAGGTGATCCGCTTGTTTGTTTTCTTCTTATTTTATGTAAGTGAAATAGTACATTACTGTCGCGGTCTGTAATGAGTGCGGGCTGGAATTAGTGCTGAAAAAGCGAACCTTAGCAAATATTAGCAAAAATTTGCAAACGTGAACCTTAATGCACCGAGATACGGTTTGAGGTCACGCAATTTTTTTCATCACCTAAACAAAATTGCTTAAAACTGGTAGCGGTAAGGCCCAAGGCCATCACAGTGCGGTCAGCATTGCAGCCCTTAATGGACAAGGTGGAATAAAGGTCAAGGCCGAAGGTTGAGGCCTTTATAACGCGGAAAGCAATACATAAATCTATTTTCACATGACTATTTTTGAAACAAAACTCTACAATAATGGATTTTGAAAGGAAATTGCTGGTGGTTAAAACTCACCAGCTATTAAATTCCATACAGCTTTGCTGAGGCCTATTCAAGCAGCGCGGAAAGGTCGACTTTGAAAAGAAGTAGCGTTGGTTAACGTTGGTTGGCTCGTATAAAACAAACGTCACGAAGCCGATATTGAAAGAAAAATGATTTAATTTAGAACCACGATTTCTGAATGAGCTTAAAACCTCTTGATCTTAATACCATCATCTCATTAATCATCATTGATCTTGATCCTATTCACAGCAAAGAACATGATATATTATTATCAGCATTTGCATATTTTAAAAAACACCGATAAACGAATAGCTGCTCGATCACTACAAACTTAGCTGATAACGTAAACACTTGAAGATCTTTGCCCTTATCTTGTATGGTAGCGAAGTAAAGGAAAAACCAAAAAGGACATAGTATTAATATAACTTCGCATTTGGAGACCGGTTTTGTTTATGCTCAATGAATTTAAGTTCTGGACACTGGTTGTCGGTTAGTGATGGTTATCAACAAGGTATTGTATTTTCCTCTGTAAGTATTTAATATTCTTGCTCCGTTTAGAAACAGCTACCTGTATATCATGTGACCATCGAATCCAAGGTGCCATATTAAAAGAACAATAATTTTGCTGTAAAATTAAAATGTTGTATTAGTATACTGACAGCCCAATATTCGTAAAATCCTTTCTAGGCGGATGTTACACCGTATAAGGAATATACACTTGGAGCACTAAGTTAAATATTTTTGTTTTTGTAAGAAAACTATAAAAATTATTGAAAGTCACGGAACTAAAGGGCTACGTATGATGTAAAGAAACTGCCAGCGAAAGGTCGTTTAATTATTGTCAATAACCCTGTAGAGTCCTTTTCATGAAAGAAGTCCCACGGCAAACAGCGGAACTAAATTTCCATGTTGTTGTTGTCAGGTGTTGTTACTGTGTTTGGACGCTGGTGAGATTTTTATTAATTTTCCATCGTTAAAGAGTCGTGTACGATGACAAAAGTTGTTAAAGTTCTACTCGAGAAATGATACTGATAGTGATTGATACGCGATGACAGCACCGCGTCTGGGGGACTTCTTTCATGAAAAGCACTTTACAGATTCGTACTCTGCAACTTAAATAAAATTATACCTACATTTTGAATTTCAATAAATTTCCAAGATATTACGAAGTTTATTGCGGGATTAATACAGCCAATTTTATTTTGTTCAGAATCTATATTGGCCCTTTAGAACAAATAAAAAGATTAGATTAACTAGCATTACAATCACAATAATGACTATAATATAAACTTTACTATTATTTATTATTAAAGCAGCAATGTTGTAAAACGATCCAATAAAATATTATACCTTTTCACGTTACGGCAACTTAAGTTTTTTTTTTCGTTCCTACTACACGGGAGGCGTCATTCAATATTCTTAAAGTACGTTATCATAGCTGTAAGCTATTATATAACACGATATGCAATCCAAGTGGTATAAATTAATATATACATAATTTATTTTAAGTTTCCTTTGTATAAATTGTTATTATGCTATTCTAACGAGGCATTCAAGTTTTACACGTTTTCATATCTTTAAACCTGCTTCTTGACTTAAACTTCTGTATGGTTACTAAGATACAATCCTATTTGTAAATATGATTGCATTAATCGAGAATCATTCATATTTCCTAACGACGCGTAGCAAAATAGCAAGCAAGTTTTTTTTAAATAGAATAAGTGACAAACAAGCTACGGGCCACCTGATGGTAAGTGTTCACCGCCCCGTATAGACACCTACAATACCCGGGGCATTGTCAGTGCGTTGCCTACCTTAGAGGACTCTATTCACTTAGGTGATTTTACTTATTTTTTATTAGGTTAGTTCACTTATTTTATTTCAGGTTATTGTGTTTAACGTGTAAGTATGACATGTATGTATGTATGTTCTGATTCCTCAACCGATTTTGATAAATGAAGTGACGTTAGACCCCTCCAAGTTCAGGGTTGGTCACCGAAATGGTGACTTTTTTTTAAATCAATGATTTGCTATTTGGATGTTACAGTATCTATATGTGAACAATAATTTAGCTTACGAAATACATGATTGACTGAACAGCGTTTTAAGTCAACAAAACATACATACGCATATAACGATCAGCTATATAGTAGTAAAAAAAGATAATTATTATTATCGCTTATCATCAGGCGAGTTGGCGGTCAGACGCAAGCCTATTACTATATAATAATAATAAATATAAGTAAATTGAAATAAAGGTTATGATGTTACAGCATTTTTAGTTGCTTAAGATATCGTAAATAAAAGATGGCGAGGTGTGAAGAGGGATTGAAAAACTAATTAGGCTTCACCCTTCGACAGCGGTATTTTCGGCTAATCATATTCCGCAAAAGGTACACCTGAATGTAAAATAATATACCAAACCTCACTTTACTAGTAGTAAAGTGAGGTTTGGTATATTATTTTATATAATATATTTAATATATATTTGGTATAATACCTATTGCTAATGGGTATTTTACTACCTAAATTGAATCGCTTAAGCGATTCAATTTAGGTGATTGCGACAAAACAGGTGATGGTACGGCCCCTGCAGTGACGTCCAGCATCTATCTGAGCCAACCCAGCTCCTTGAAATACTGGACCGAGTTTCTGGGGCGTTGGCTGGCACAGTTGCTCCAGTTGCTCCATCTTAATTAACTTTATTTTAGACTAGGTATCTGCGCCCCGCGGTTTCACCGCGTAGTGATGAAAAATGGAGATGGTGATGATGATGATGATAAGTACTTTATGTCACTCTCTAGCCCTTGAACTATACCCATGCAAAAAATCTGGTCGATCCGCTGCTCTGTTGCTGCGTGAAAGAGGAACAAACAAACCAAGAAACTAACAAACCAACAAACAAACACACTTTCGCATTTATAATATTAGTATGATAGATTGATAGTCAATATAACTTGGAATTTTTATAAACATTTACCGCTTTTATTTTGTAAGTGTTTTAAATGAATAGCTTGGACATCAACATAAAGACTATACAATGTTTCCTATTTGCTGTACAATTGTACATTACAGTACATACTATACAAACGAATTACTATTTCTGAGATAATAACTTTAAATGGCCATAATTTTCGTAATTGAATTGTTATATTTCTGTTTTCTTAATAGAATTCTGAGCCTTCATGACCTAACCCCATACACCTACTTCATAGAATGTTGAATACAATGCTAAAATTGTTGCTGATTACTTTACTTATTTGGCTTCTTCAATTGAATCACTTATTAGAGAGAATAGTACTGGACCGGTTCAGATGTAGAGTAAAAAAAAGAAGTAAAAATCAAGTTTATCAAGTTTTGTTTTTCATTGGTATTAATATTTTTCATATTCTCCATTATAAGTACATTATATTACTACGCGCTTTACTACCCGTAAATATAAAATTTATCTATTATACGATGAACTTCTTATAATTATGATAGAACTTCGCTAATGTAAGCTCGTTTAATCACTAAGTATACATGACATTATTCGAAGGAACACAGTAAAATAAATTATTTTTAGTTTAAAACATAGTCATAAAATAAATAAAAAATATGGTTATTAAATAAAAAACACTTATTTCAGATACCACAAAACTAACTTGTTTCAAAGAGTATTATTGGCCATAATAGGTATTGCAAACTCATAGTATCTATCGGTGCTGGACCAAAACATCCATACAAGTGGACAGTATCTTTTATTACAGTTTACTTATTGACACTTTGATTAAACACTTGCTTTTAAATTTACAGTTGACAGTATTACGAGTTGTTACAGTATTACGAGTCAATTAAAATTATTGAAAAGTGCACATACCACCCCCAAAATGTAGAGATGGTAGCTTCGAGTTCACCATCAAATGCACACTGATCACGAACTGTTGCCGAGACACGAAATACTAAGGTATATAATAGCAAGTATCGTAAATTACATCCAGATACAGAGAAACAATAAAATGATACAATAAACGTTTGATCCGAGCTTGTTGATACCCGCGATATCGCGCCGATTTGACAGGTGAGTAGAGGCGGCTCTCGGCCCTCGACTCAAGAGGCTGATAGATACCTTCAGATAAGGGATAAGGACGAGATGAGAGATGCGTGGGTGGACGGCGGCGGACTGCCGTGCCGACGGCAGGCTGCCTCTACCCGTTGCTCTACGTGCCCGCTCTGACAAAGGGCACGTTTCCACCGATTGGTGACCTTATTTTTTCACAAGCACGTGGTTTCACTAGTACGAGCACCCTGTATTTTTTGCTTCAATAACACTTCTTTATGGAAACCGACAGTTTTATTATTGTTAATGTAATTTGTATAGCACAAAAAAGGAGATTTCTTTGTTTCACCAATTAACGCGTTAGAGTTAATTCTGACATGTCACGAGATGATCGCAAGTTCCGCGGTCGGAGAACGCGTCGAAGGCACGGGTGCTGCTTCAGCGCAACTGGTGTATTTCATTCGTTTCCATAGGATTTATACAAGTCACGTGTAAACAATAAAAGATGAATACTTATTAGGGATCGATTCCTTGCAGCCGCGACGTCACCACGTTAGACGCAAACATGTGTCTCGTAACGTAGAGTATGTGCGATTAACTTACACACCAACGAGTCAAAATTATAAAAAAATACTACTCACATCGTACAGGCTTTGATTTTCCACTTCTATAAAAACATCTTTCTTTATCTTGAATTTCTCGGTAGTTTAGAAAATATATATCTTGATACAGTAGATAGTACAGTAGTAGTGTAGTGGTAGTAGTATAGTTGTTGGTATTGCTGTCGTCCTGATTAAATTTTCTTATTTTTGCCAAAGAAAACTATTTCATTGTCTTTAATAAGTATTGGCACCAGTGTCTGTAGTGAATGTGGTCAGCCAAATGACGTAGTTCAGAAATTTTACAGAATATTTTTCTATTCATTGTATTATATCCATTACAGAGCTAAAATGCGGCTTAATAAACGCGACGAATTGGTATTTAGTAGCCAAAACTTAGGCGGGTAACTATAGTGCCATCTCAAACGGTCCTGTATAAAATTAAGCAGTCCCTGAAGCAAAATTAAGCAGCACAGTAATAAGTTTTGTGTTCTCTTACAACTTTGAATACAAAGTTTGCAAATTACTCGATAGCTATTGGTCACGTGCAAAGATGTAGTATCAGGATTCAGGAAGAGAAATTACTAATATAAAACTTTTAATAATGTATTTATTTAAATCACGAATAACAAATATTCTCACAGCATAACGTATCTTTAGATTTTGTAATTTTCAGCTTTTTGCTTGCGTAGTTATGGAAAGTTTCATAATACCTCAAGTTGCTTCTAGAAAAGTCGGTGACTTTTTTCTCGAATAGGCTACTACCGTGAGTCCTTATAAACCTCGTCTGAAGATCTCACACGGACGGAATAGCGCTTTGAAAACCTCTTGAGAATATTCCGACTCCTTACAATCTTAATGGGTCATTTCTTGATTAAAACATTCGTAAGGTATAATGTTGCCGTGTGGGTTTCTTACCCTTGGTCCACCTACGTGGTTCACCTAGGTGTTCTACGGGTACTTTTTTGAACCCGTATTCTAGCTATCAAGACTAGACGTTCGAGGAATTGTACGTACATGAGACTTAAATTTTGAGTATTGAACGTAACGAATCTGAACCTAATGTTTGATATTTTTTTGTACTTTACTTTACTTTCTACATTACTTTAAAATAGGCATCACTGCTTGATTGCTACTGGAAAGGTGCGTATAATGAAAATTATGCTTACGTAATTTGAAAATATTACGGTATTTAAAAAAAACACTGTCAGTTTAAGAAGAATAATGTATGTTACTTATTTGATGATATGTAATTTGCACACCCTTACACCCATATCATTACTAGAATCAAAAGACGACACTGTAAGTAAATTTACTTATTTTTTTGTATAAGCGACTTTACGACATTCACATTTAAAACAAGTTTATTCACAATTTTATTTAATTATAAAATTAAAATAAACTACAAAAAACCGTAAGGAAGTCGTAAATCTTATTCATGAGTAATAGTTATATTATACTCATATGAACAACTAGACTGGATTAATATGTTTGGAGTTATATCGTCATTGGTTTGGAGGTACCGTGCTACCGCGAAATGAAGGTTTTCCCACATTTAAGCAACGCAACTACAGATGACCAATTGACCATAAGGCATAATATATTATACTAGCTGAAACCCGCTACTTCGTACGTGTAGAGCTCGACCTTCGGCCTCGCTATTATTTTAATGTATAAGCTATATTATTGTAAGCTTACATTAAAATCCATTCGGTAGTTTTTGAGTGAAAGAAGAACAAACATCCATACATCCATACATACAAACTTTCACGTTTACAATATTAGTAGCATGTATTAAAGTAGCATTTAGTGGAGCAAAACCATGGCGCTTACACACAGTTGTGCGTTTCGCTACTTCTATTTCTGAGGTTTTTCTCATAAAAAGTATAAAAAACTAACATAAGTATAACAAAAAGTACAAATAGCTGTAATGTAAAATGTACTTTTCCGGTTTCCTTCATAATTATGAAACTTCTTTAATTTTTCAATCGAGCTAAAATCTTTAGCCTGGTTTCAGTCTTTACCTATACAAAAAATATTTTATATGACATCATTTTTATAATTTTAAGCTAACCATAGAAGTAGACAAACTAAAGAAAGTATGACCAAAATTGCTAAAAGTGGGAAAGAGGGCTTAACGCAGTGTCGGAGAGAGAGAGAGAGAGAGAGAGCATCGGCAGATTGTATGATTCATTATTCAAGACATTTTACAAACGGCGTCGTCTGTTTATAAATGTCCGCTGGCTTACAAAATGCCGAAGGCAAATTGTAAAATGCTATCTAAATGATGCGATACCAACCACGAGAGGTGCAGTGAAAAAAATCATCCCCATTTCACATGTAGCAGAGTCTGAGCCACTCCTAAATTACAAACTTATTTTATTTTTACAGTTTTAAAGTTGAGAGCTATACCAAAACAAAAGGATCGATGGGATTTTTTGCATATATAGTTGGAAGACCGGAGAGTGACACAAGATCTCAAATCAAACAAACAAGGGAGATATGGCAAAGGGTCGTGGCTGGTACGAATGCATCAGGCCAAAATCAGGCTTGATGCCTGAAGTCGAATTCACCATGCAGACGGCCTTGCCACACTTTTTGGACTATTACTTCGTTTTGTCACTGTTAGTCTCCTAGTGTGCCTGAAAAAATTATTAAGTGTGCCGTTCTAACAGTTTTTGCGTTAAGTGATTTAGCGGTATCATGAAAGAAGTTATGGGAGAAGCATTTAAACACGAAGGATAATTGTGGTAAGGCATATTTCCCTGTTTTGTGTGATCTGAGCACAGGTTACTTTTTTATCTAGGAAAATGTACGGGTTCTGACGGAATGTCCACGCGGTTGAAACCGCGAGGCGCAGTTTGTATATAAAATCATTCCATAGGTATTTCTCCGCTTCGCAAGACCGTCTAAATTAACCAGAAAACATGGTCATATCGGTCATGTGATCACTTGAATTTTTAATTAGGATAACCATGTGACAGTGAGTACACGGCTATTAGGAAACAAAGTAGCCGCGATTAGGTGGTATTCTCATTCTAATACAAAAGGCTGTTTATTACCCGCCATTAGTCAATCTTTTTAGTATTCCATTGCACTATTTATGCCTGTTATTACCTATTGAATAGTGAAATGAGTAGTATTTTAAGTGTTTTGAAATGAGTTTTGTGATCTCTCGCAAATTAAGTAAATCCATGGAGGACACAAAATATCTGCTCCACGTCGGCGACACTTCCACCGCTCGCCTGTCGTCCGTCACTTCGCCTGTCCACAGGTTGGCCTAACCAAACGCAGTCTCCCATCTAGAATCTGGGGCCGTACCGTCATCTGTTTTAAGCTATTAAGTTTAGGTGATAGCGGAAAATCAGGCGAAAGTGAACCTTAACCCGCCGTTATGGTTTGCGGTCGCGCAGCTTTTTGCAATCACCTAAACAGCAGTGCAAGTACCGTTCTTTATTGATCGTCAAATTCGCTAAAATGTCATAGAATCGATCACATCGAGTACTGGAAAAATGGCATATTATCGAATTTGACGACCTCAACTGTCAATTTGACGATCGCTAAAATAACGGTACTCGCTTATAATTATAAATTTCAAAAACCGACTTCAAAAGTTAGTTTAATACGCAATTTCGTTTATTTGGATGACAAATATTACCTATGCCATCCAATAAACAAATTTTCCAGTTATTTTGATTTAAAACCAAACTACTGAACCGATTTCTGCGGTACTGCGGTAACAAACAAAAAAACAACAAATAAATAAATAAATATTTTTGGGACATTTTTGCACACACGGTCATCTGATCCCAAACTAAGCAAAGCTTGTGATATGGCTGCCAGAGACTGATATACATACATGTATAGTTTTAAAATACAACAATTGAGAATGCCCTCCTTTTTTTGAAGTCCGTTAAATACAGGTGACGGTACGGCCCCTGTGATCTCTAGCAGATGTCGGCTAGAACAATGAACTTATTTAAATAGTAGCATACTACCACTTGTAGGCAGCTATTAAAACAGCAGAGTAATTAAAGTGTCATATTTTATGACAAGCTATTTTATTCGTTCGATATCAGTCAGTCAAAAGATTATAAGATTATAATAATGAACCAAATCAAATCATAAAATTACGTCGAGTACCCAGGTATTTATTGAGATTTTTTATTAGCGGTTTTTATGCTCATAAAAGCATTTAAATTTCTGCCAATTATCTGAAGCCATTACTTCAGCTGAGTAAGCTGGAGTTAGCGGATACAACTATTGTAACTATGCTACACTACCAGGGGCGGATCCAGGATTTCATTTGGGGGCGGGGGGGGGGGCATTCTGGCAAGGTTCGAAGGAATCAAATCGAAAAATTGTGTCGAATGTATGGAATTGCTAGGTGTTTTTTGGGCATGGCCCCCATGGCCCCCCCTGGATCCGCCAATGTACACTACAGAAGTCATTTGAAGTGGTTAAGCCATGATCTCTGCAGACCGGTAGAGTACGGGTAACCTCTATAGATACCCGTAAAAAAACAAAGGTTAAGGGTTGGGGTTAAGGGTTAGGAGTAAATCTATAATCTAAAATAATTTCGCATGTGTGCCGGTTGACACTTATGCCGTGCGGTAAACTTAACACATTTGCACACAACAAAGAGTACTTAGACAATTTTTTCTCGGGGCGCGCATGCTAAGTCGGCAGGACATCTTAATAAAGGTGACAAAGTCACGGCAACAACAAGTATAATAAAATAATAAGTACACTTTTAAGAGAAAAACATTAAATCAGAATAGTAAAAAATACGCTCATGTGACTCGTTAAAACAAACCAAAGGTTTTTTTAAATCTAATAATAGGCTTGCGTTTGACCGCCAACTCGCCTGATGTAAAGCGACGATGCGGTCTACGATGGAGCACGCTTGCCTAGAAGAAACTGAATCGGTTTCTTCTCGTCTTTCTTACTCGTGATTTGAAGACACCCGGATTGTAACTATCGATTGGAACACCCATTTAGGCAGCGCATTCCACAGACTAGCAGTACGCATAATAAAAGTGGAAACAAAGCGCTTCGTACGGGTTTTCGGAATATCAACCTTATGGCTATGGTGTCGATTTTTTGTTTTGATTTGGATCTCGAAATCGAGGGTTTTACTAGCCATTGAAGACTTTCACTATCCTCCTCCAGGCTCCATCACCAGATCAGTTCTATAGTGCCAAATTTTTGTATTGTCATTCGCATTACGTATATGTACATACAAAGTTTCAAATCAATACGACAATTAGAAGTAGGTTAAAATCGACTTCCAAGATTTATTACATAACTAGCTGCGCCCCGAGGTTTCACCCTCGTAGTGATGGGAAATGGTGATGATGATGATGAAAAGTAGCCTATGTTATTCTCCAGCCCTTGAACTATACCCATGCAAAACATCAGGTCAATCCGTTGTTCTGTTGCTGCGTGAAAGAGGAACAAACAAACTAAAAAACCAACAAACAAACACACTTTCGCATTTATAATATTAGTATGATTCGTTAGTACCTTCGTTACATTCCTTTAGCATAATATATTACCTTCAATATATTAATATAGCCAACATAGTGAAGGTAACATTTATATTACCTTCACTATATAGGGCTACTGATAATCAGTTAGCATCCTCTTACATGGCCTCGGTACATAAAAAAAACAACATTTTGTTCGACGACTTGTCGAAAATCACAAAGAAAAGCAGCCGTTCCATACAAAAAAAAGTTCACTCCCGACAAAATGTATGAAAAAGCCGATTTTTTCCTCAAATTTTGATAAGACGTAGAACAAAATAGTTGTTTCTTTTGACGTATTGAAGCTTCCTTAAGAAAACGCTTACTGATTACCAGCAATCCTGTATAATAAGATAGCTAATATTGTGAAGATAATAATATGCGTGTTAAAAATACGACTTCGAAATATAGCGTACTAGCGGTCCACCCCAGCTTTGCACGGGTATAGATTATAGCCTATGTCACTCGGGGATAGTGTAGCTTTCCAACAGTGAAAGAATTTTTCAAATCGGTTCATTAGTTTTGGAGCCTATTCAATGCAAACAAACAAACAAACAATCAAATTTTTCCTCTTTATAATATTAGTATAGATGACACTCCAGATATAGTAATACTTAATACATTTATTTCGGACACAATAACAGACTATTGCGTGAAATTGCGTTTCATACTACTTACATTTTAAAATTACATTAAGTTATATTACAAAAATCTAAAACGATATTTGATTTAGAATCCAATATTATTTGGAGACTTTTCATACGACGACGAAATATGATTCAAATTTGACGAGTCGTCATCACGAATATTCAAAAGTAGATCTTTAAAATCGATTAATTGACATTATTTCTTTATGTTTAATAAATGTCCTTGAAATATTTTATTCGGATGCGTTCACCGATACACAATTAAAGAAATTTGGCTCGATAGAAATAAATCGTAAACTTTCCTAAAAAACACCCGTTTTTACGTCCCCTTCAAAGGATTGAATCAACTTCATTCTGATTCAAAAGAAGATATTATTAAAAAAAAAAAGATGTGTGTTGTCCTAACAATCATTCAAATACTTTAGTATTCGCAGTTTTTTGTAAAAGTGTAAGATTATTTGTAGAAAATAAAGAATAAATAAATATTGAAAATATTTGAAAGCGCGCACGACGCATTACCGTCATACAAGTGTACGGTTCTCTATCTCTCGCCGTCGACGAACCTTGCACTCCAAAATAAGCTGTTTCGGTTACAGGTTACTTAAAACTACAAAAAAGAGAAGTAAATAGAACGGAAATGAGAAGGAAAATCTGTTACATGGCATTATAAGTGAACCTTGATGGAACATTCTTATTTCGATCAACGCGTCGAACTCCGCATCACAGTTGCTAGCTGATTTCGAATGACTGACGTTTCGTTTATATGGGTGTAACTGGCTACAACAAATTTCTTACAAAAATGCCTTGACAGCCGTACTAATTTAAGGCGCCGTGACTAGCTGACTTTTATGTTTTTGAGGGGGTGAAGCAGAGGCAGTGGCGGCCGACTACAGCGGGGCGCACCGCGTGAATCTCGCAGAAACGTGACGACCTTCACCTATACACAGCTAAAGACATGTAATTTCGTCGGTCCACAGCAAAGCTCTGTTGGCCTAGTGGTCTGGCACCGCGCTGGTAAACCACGAATGCCCGGTTCAAATCTAGTACTATGTAGATATTTTTGGACTCAATTTTTTATCATAACATTACGCATTATGCAAAGGGACCCTCCCTTACTTATAGACTTACTCCTGGTATAATTCTACTAACTTGATGGTAGAGTTCGGAGACTGCTAAAACTGCTAAATAGGGAAAGCGAGATAAGTCAAGGTTGGGCTCGTTTTTTTAGTCTTAGTGAGAAGTGTTAGTCAAGGAATGTTTTGACTGACCTGATCGAGGATTTCGGAGACTACTACTGGAACTGCTAGACGGAAAGACCTAGAAGTGTCGAGTTTGGACTCGTTTCATTAGTCATGATGAGATCTTCTTCTAGGAATATTTTGACTGACCTGATCGAGGATTTCGAAGACTGCTACTGGAACTGCTAGACGGAAAGACCTAGAAGTGTCGAGTTTGGGCTCGTTTCATTAGTCGTGATGAGATCTTCTTCCAGGAATATTTTGACTGACCTGATCGAGAATTTGGAAGACTGCTACTGGAACTGCTAGACGGATAGAGATAGAATGGTCGAGTTTGGGCTCGTTTCATTAGTCGTGATGAGATCTTCTTCCAGGAATATTTTGACTGACCTGATCGAGAACTTCAGAGACTGCTACTGGAACTGCTAGACGGAAAGAGCTAGAAGTGTCGAGTTTGGGCTCGTTTCATTAGTTGTGATGAGATCTTCTTCTAAGAATATTTTGACTGACCTGATCGAGGACTTCGGAGACTGCTACTGGAACTGCTAGACGGATAGAGCTAGAAGTGTCGATTTTGGGCTCCTCGATCAGGTCAGTCAAAATATTCCTGGAAGAAGATCTCATCACAACTAATGAAACGATCCCAAACTCCACGCTCCTATCTCTTTCCATCTAGCAGTTCCACTAGCAGGCTCCGAAATCCTTGATCAGGTCAGTCAAAATATTCCTGGAAGAAAACCTCATCACGACTAATGAAACAAGCCCAAACTAGACACTTCTAGCTCTATCCGTCTAGCAGATCCAATAGCAGTCTCCAAAATCCTCTATCAGGTCAGTCAAAATATTCCTGGAAGAAGATCTTTTCACGACTAATGAAATGAGCCCAAACTCGACACTTCTAGCCCTATCCGTCTAGCAGTTTCACTAGCAGTCTCCAAAATTCTCGATCAGGTCAGTCAAAATATTTCTGGAAGAAGATCTCATCACGACTAATGAAACAAGCCCAAACTTGACACTTCTAGCTCTATCCGTCTAGCAGTTCCAGTAGCAGTCTCCGAAGTCCTCGATCAGGTCAGTCAAAATATTCCTAGAAGAAAACCTCATCACGACTAATGAAACGAGCCCAAACTCGACACTTCTAGCTCTATCCGTCTAGCAGTTCCAGTAGCAGTCTCCGAAATCCTCGATCAGGTCAGTCAAAATATTCCTGGAAGAAGATCTCATCACGACTAATGAAACGAGCCCAAACTCGACACTTTTAGCTCTTTCCGTCTAGCAGTTCCAGTAGCAGTCTCCGAAGTCCTCGATCAGGTCAGTCAAAATATTCCTAGAAGAAAATCTCATCACAACTAATGAAACGAGCCCAAACTCGACACTTTTAGCTCTTTCCGTCTAGCAGTTCCAGTAGCAGTCTCCGAAGTCCTCGATCAGGTCAGTCAAAATATTCCTAGAAGATCTCATCACAACTAATGAAACGAGCCCAAACTCGACACTTCTAGCTCTTTCCGTCTAGCAGTTCCAGTAGCAGTCTCCGAAGTCCTCGATCAGGTCAGTCAAAATATTTCTGGAAGAAGATCTCATCACGACTAATGAAACAAGCCCAAACTCGACACTTCTAGCTCTATCCGTCTAGCAGTTCCAGAAGCAGTCTCCGAAGTCCTCGATCAGGTCAGTCAAAATATTTCTGGAAGAAGATCTCATCACGACTAATGAAACGAGCCCAAACTCGACACTTCTAGCTCTATCCGTCTAGCAGTTCCACTAGCTGGCTCCGAAATCCTCGATCAGGTCAGTCAAAATATTCCTAGAAGAAGATCTCATCACAACTAATTAAACGAGCCCAAACTCGACACTTCTAGCTCTTTCCGTCTAGCAGTTCCAGTAGCAGTCTCCGAAGTCCTCGATCAGGTCAGTCAAAATATTCCTAGAAGAAGATCTCATCACAATTAATGAAACGAGCCCAAACTCGACACTTCTAGCTCTTTCCGTCTAGCAGTTCCAGTAGCAGTCTCCGAAGTCCTCGATCAGGTCAGTCAAAATATTTCTGGAAGAAGATCTCATCACGACTAATGAAACAAGCCCAAACTCGACACTTCTAGCTCTATCCGTCTAGCAGTTCCACTAGCTGGCTCCGAAATCCTCGATCAGGTCAGTCAAAATATTCGTGGAAGAAGCTCTCATCACGACTAATAAAACGAGCCCAAACTCGACACTTCTAGCTCTATCCGTCTAGCAGTTCCGTAGCAGACTCCGAAGTCCTCGATCAGGCCAGTTAATCCGTTTCTGGAGAAAGTAACATCACGACTTACCAAACTAGCTCAAACTAAACTAAACTAAAAATTGGTGCTGATGATGACGACGATGATGAAAAGCAGCATTTTTTCCTCTCGCTATAACATCAGCTATCTGAGAGTGAAAATCCCATAAAAATCAGTTCAGCCATTTTGGAGTTTATACGTAATATCATCATCATCATCATCAGCCTTCATAGGGAACATACATACATCGCTTTTTATATGTATATAGAAGAAAGATATACTCAAAGAAGACTGTAACACCTTTTTAGGGTTCCGTAGAATTACAAGGAACCCATATAAGTTCGTTCTGCCCATCCGTCTGTCTGTCTGTCCATCCCAAGTTGTTTAGGACTTCCTAACCATTATAGTAGACTAACTGCACCCCGCGCATTCACCTGCGTAGTAATGAAAAAATTGTGATGATGATGATGATGAAAAGTTGCTCGAATTTTTTTCAACATCAGCTATCTTACAGTGAAAATCCCATCAAAATCGGTCCTGCAGTTTTCGAGTCTATAAAGAACATTACAGACATACGCAGAAGATGAAATATTTCAAAAACATAAAAATAACAAAAATAAAATGGAAATGTGAGAATTGAACCCGGAGCCTACTGATTCACAGGAACTAATCCATTGCGTCAACCACTCTTCTATATGAACTATGACGCAAGCGGTGAAATTATGCTTCTTAATCTATAAAATAATATAAATGTACAAAGAAATCGTCACAAAATGTAATTTTCATTCGCCTGCCTGTTTAGTACTAAGTACTTACTTGAAGCCTGACCAAAGGAAGTAAGGGTGAGACCAACTTGTAAATTTTACGCGTAAATTAGGTACTTCTCAAGGTATCAACTGGAATGTCTAATTAAACTGGACGGAAAGCTATTTTGTATGATAACGTCGCTGACTGTCCACTTTGTGTGACCTCTGCAAATGCTCGAGACTCTTTTTTTTGTGGTACATCGACCACCGATACTTGGAAGCACAGATATATAGGTAGTAGATCTGTGCTTGGAAGTAATTATTATGCCTCTCGACTGATGTCACTCCACTCTCCTCCCCCGCGCAAACAGTGAAGACTAGGTCCGGAATGCAACTACACCGAAACCGTATCACTATGTAATGAATCCCTGAACGTTCAAAGAAGAATGTAACACCTTTTTAGGGTTCCGTAGAACTACAAGGAACCCATATAAGTTTCTTCTGTCCATCCGTCTGTCTGTTTGTCCATTCCAAGTTGTATAGAACTTTCTAACCTTTATAGTATCGTAATAGAGTCCTAAAGGGTCGGCAACATATTTGTGATGCTTCTGGTGTTACAAGTATCCATAGGCGACGATGACTGCTTACCATCAGGTAGCCCGTCTGCTTGTTTGCCACCTATGCCACATAAAAAAACCGGACAAGTACGAGTAGGACTCGTGCTCTGAGGGTTCCGTTAGACGGAACCCTCAGAGCGCGAGACCAAAAAGAAAAACTAACTGAAGTTAAAATATTGAAAGACAAACTTAAGTTTGTAGTTGACAATAAGGTTATTCCATACATTCCAACTACAAAATGTAAGTTTGTAATAGCAAAATAATTATTTTTAAATGATATAACTTCAAATTTATAATTTTCGGATTTATTCCTATATATGTGCTATGAGACCTTGCCTCTTGCCAAATTTCATGATTCTAGGTCAACGGGAAGTACCCTATAGGTTTTGATTTCCCTGTGAAATCGCAAAATATACGACATAAACGTTCATATCTTTTGATTGCTTTGGCTTAACCGGACTTATATTTGACAACTTTTATTTTTTACAGCCGAAAGAAACCGTAGGCCCAAGTATTTAGTATAAATTTCAACTTGATACCTTTACGCGTTCTTGAGAAAAAGGGTATTGACAGACGGACAGACAGACGGACAACGAAGTGATCTTATAAGGGTTCCGTTTTATCCTTTTGAGGTACGGGACCCTAAAAAAGTAGACTAACTGTGCTCTGCGGGTTCACCTGCGAAGTAATGAAAAAATCGTGATGATGATGATGATAAAAAGATGCCAATTTTTTTTCTCCTCATAGCATCAGCTATCTGACAGTGAAAATCCCGTCAATAACGGCCCTACCATTTTCGAGTAAAGAACATTACACACATGCATACAAACACAAACACACACACACCCACGCACGCACGCACGAACATGACGAATTATTTTAAAAACATAAGAAAAATTACAAAAATTAAAATTATTGGTGACTATGAGATTTGAACCCGGAGCTTACTCACAGAGTCGCAGAGAACTTATCCATTGGGTCAAACCATTCGGCCAACTGGACTATGACGATTGTGGTGAAATTATCCTTCGTAAACTAGTAAATACAAACAAATCGTTACAAAATGTAATTTTCATTCGCCTGCCTTTTTAGTACTTATAATGCAAGAAAACATTGCAGATAAGGTAGGTACTTACTTTACAACTTGCGTCAAGGTGTTTTTGTGTCATAAAGTTGAGATTATATTTTGGAGCGGTTAGCGGAACAAAGCGACACACGTCCGTCTAGCAGCGCGCCTCAGCGGTCTCTGTCACATCGCGTAAAAATAAGAGAGAAGTGAAAAGACGCCGCGGCGGCACGACGTTTCGTTCGACACGTTCGAGCCAATTTATGATTAAATTAATTAATAGATAGAAAAATTGAATTTTAATCAATAAATAAAATTAATGATGTTATTTGTTACAATATTTAACATCATTCTTGTAAATTTTGTAAAGATTTGTTCATCAATAGTCGAGATAACATTGTATGCGTTTAGGTAAATTTCAAGGTTAGAGGTTATTTCATGATTTTTTTCTATCGAGAAAATTTATCGGAAACGTGTTTTGGAACTAATGGTACACTCAGAAATATGATCAAGATTACCACATATTTTTTTTACTGCTTTAAAATGAATATATTGTCCTAGAAAATTTTTCTGTGAAGCCTTTTTTGTCCGTAAGACCGCCTTAATTTAATTTAAAAAAACCTTTCTTTGCTTAAAACAGTCAAATATCTATACTATATCTTTAATCCCTATAAATGAGCTGATAATCTTCAAACGTAAATCAAAATCGGTTCAGCTAATTGGGAGCTACGATGCCAAAGACTGACACACTTTAAACTTACAACACCTCTCTTTTAGCGTCGGGGGTTAAACACGGTCGCTAAAGTATCGCAGCGAGTTTGAAATAATCTGATATTTTTACCAACAATAAGAAAGATAATTCTGAAGTGGTGCTAGTCACATTGTTTGTCATGTCACGTGATTGTAAAAGATGCATGTCATATAACTATGTAGAATGTCTATTTGGAACATTTAACTTTGTTTCCATTTGATTTGGGACTAAAACATTCCATACACTTGACATCTATTCTGTTTGTACCATTCTCTAAACTAAACTAAATCTGACAAGACTCAAATTATTATATTTCCAGTGACCAGGGGCCTTACGGACAACAGCTATAGCGGTACCAAACTAACGTTAGATCCGCTCAGTTGGAAAATCACGCGAACGCAAACCGTATCTGGGCGCGTTAAGGTTCACGTTCGCGTGATTTTCCAACTGAGCGGATCTAACGTTAGTTTGGTGCCGCAATATCTGTTGTCCGTATCAGACCTGACTAGTGACCAGATAACCAGTTTTTAGTAATATTTAGTTTTGTTTTTATTAGTCATATTTATTAGTCTTTCTTTCTTCCTTTGTCTTTCATTACCCTTTATTTCTCTTTTAATTTTAATAGCTTAAAAAATTATGGCACCGATATTAGAAAGGAACCTACCTAATTTTATCTTATAAAATAATACATGATGAGTCCCGATAAACATTTAAAACCAATATAAGAGTTGTCAAATTATGTTTTAGTTTATAAAGTACAAGATAATCGATGTCAGTGTAGGCACTAATTTATGCATGAATTAATTCGATGTGATGTATTTGGATACCCCAAATTAAACATTTATTTTGCGGCTATATAATACTGCCCTTAAAGAAAAATACCAAGTAGGTAGAAACTTTTGTGAATTGGTTTTAAAATCGTAAAAAGGTTGGTAAGTACATAGCCTCACTTTTATCGACCCATGGTTTGATAACAAGGTTTCAATGGGCTGATTTGATTCCGTATAACTGGTTAGAATATGTAGGTATATAAGTTGGTACGTATATAACTTGCGAAAATAATATATTTAAAAAACCCTCTAATAAAAACTGTGTAAAGTGATAATGAAGAGAAGACATTAAAATTCGTCAAATGTTTATATGTTTTTTTTTAAATATATTTGGTGTATCGTGATATTCAAACAATAACGATGAGATGTAGAGCGTGATACCCATCATTATATACAACTTTTACTATGGGACCTTACCTGAAATCTTTAAAAATATCACATGTTCCACACATTTTCTCGAGTGTGAATGACAATTTACTATGGAACAGCTGCCTTATTATGGATGATTCGGATCGTGATCGCGATCGCGTGCCATCTCACTTACGCACGTGGTGCGAGTAATTAGATACGAACGGGACGGCATACAATCTCGATCCCGATCAAAGAATCATAATAAGGCCCCGGCTGATATTTTTTTCGCGATTTCAGAGTCGCTCCCATAGTAAAAAAAAACATTACGATGGGTACTATGGACCCCTTTCAGCTTAGTACACCCTTTCCGTGTAACCCTATATATTGAACATTTTGGGAAAATATGATGCGCATAAATGCATTTGATAATTTTGTTGGTAAAGTATCTTTGTATTGTGTTTGAGCCGGTAAACCTTTCAAATGGTGTGTTGTATCTCTGCAAGACTCTCCACTTGACTGCTCATCCTTTATCCCGCCGTAAGCCAAAGTTACACTTTGTCAGCTTAACCTTTTTCGAGCGGGCCAACCTTAGGCACGAATTGAATGAATGACTCTTGAGTCTCCAATCACAACCGTTGAGTCTCCAATCGCCATACGATACTTCACCCGCGACCGACGTGGCTTACATGTTGCACAAGCAAATTATGACTCGTGCGCGATCAAGTGGTTATATTTCATTGGATTTCTGCGATCATCAGACAGAGTTTATACCCATTGACTTACATACAAATGGATGTTGGGTGTAGTACAAAATTCATGAAAAACTTTTCCGTAGCTTATCTATATAAATTTAGATAATTATATTTTGGAAATATTTTAAACTAATATAAACTCTGTGATTTTTACAATATCTAATTTTATTTTTATTACTATTTATTTGGAAAAATTACAGTGTTGAACATCTAGATTACTGAAACATTGATTATTTTTACACTATTGAGTAGTTTTCGCATAATATAATAAATCTATAATTGTTTGCACATGAACATGGAGAAACGTTGTAAGTAATATTATGTTAGAATATAATAACGCAATATTAAACAATAAAAATAAAATAGATTCATAATTTTTTTTTTACTATGAATTAATAAGACAGTCATACAGGGAGATACACTGACCAGTGACCAGATAACCAGTTTTTAGTAATATTTGGATATATTTAGTTTTGTTTTTATTAGTCATATTGTTTAGTCTTCCTTTGTTCCGGACATTTTTGAGCGCTGCACCAATATTCATAGTTTTAAATATCTTCACACTGTATTATCTCTCTCGTACATAATTCCGAAGAAGCGTGTATATTATTGATCTGTTAAGTGTTCAATTAACAAGTTCTCTAAGACTTAATAAAACTGATCTAATATTACTGATCTAATTTGCTCATTATGTTATAATAACTATAATTGCACAAACAAACAATATTCATTATCGTTTATAATTTATTGGATGTTCTCATGGTAAGAAATTAATAATAACAGTTAACAGTCACGAAAAATTATGAGGTTCCTTTTCAGTGTAACTTTGGAGGTTATAATGATTAACAATGTTAATACGTTTTGTGTTTTTTAAGTTAAGTACCTATTTATTTCACACTTAATGTTAATAAGTATCTGTTTCTTCTCATTTAAAGTTAGGTACCCACATCTTTAATGAATAAACAGATTTCAATAAATGCATGCCAACACTCATGTTTATGCTAATAAATTGTCTTTGTATTAATAATTGTATCGCTTCAAGGTGTTCGGGCCGTTTGGAATTATCCGGCGTTCGATAATCTCCATTTGTCACGATCCTGATAAATGTGATAATCGCATCACATGGCTGCACGTCAAAGTCATCGCGAGTGTTTTGTTATTTGCTGATGTACACACACACAGAGAAGAATTATTTTTTTTGGTACACAGTACACTGTATTCAGACTTAAATCCATGTTCAAGCACGGTGGTCGCCTACTGCGGTAGCTACATATTTCTGATAACATCATCGTATAATAATATTGTTTATCGACCAATAGTAGGTACATTTCCACAGATTATCTAGTAACCAACAGGATTCTCAGTGCGGCAGATACTAACTTTTGTCATTGACGAAAACATTTGTTTCAATACAGGCAGACTGTTCCATGAATTTGAATGAAAATAATGATACTTTAATCCGTGAATAGGTTTACGAAGCTTTATTCAACAAATGTCTGTCATGTGACTGCATGACTTAATCCGGCTGTACAAATATCAAAATGATAATCAAAAGTGGTTGTTTTGTACTAATACAATGAGTCACAATACAATAGGTGGTAACTTGATATACTATGGTGGGCCCTGAGGTATTTTATAAATATTTTTAAATTACGTCGTATAGAGACTTACCGCTGTTGCTGATCGAGAAGTTCTCCCGTTGTGTCCGGTGGCCTGTAAGTGCAGTTTGACGGCCTCTACGCCAGACCGCTTGGTGCGAGGCCTGGGTGTTGCGTTGCCGGCTCCGTTCGACACTTGTCTCTTCGATCCACGGATCTCCTGTTTGGCCCCTCGAGTTTCTGATTTCAGTCCCTTCCCATCTTGCTTTGATCCACGTACCTCCTGCTTCGTGCGTCTATCACGCTTCTTCATCTTCACAGATCGCACATCTTATCACCCCTCTCGAAAACTAGTTTTGCTTACTTTACAAAGTTTCTTTCTGTATCGGAAGTAGATCAGCCACTGTCAGATAAGATATTTACATTGAAGGTGAGAGAGTAACGATAAAAACTTAAACTGAAATTGGTTGCCTGAATACGTGACGAATAAGGTCTTTGTTAACACCTCTTTGTGAGCACGTAGGAGCCTTGAACTGGTGTTGTTTGGTTCGAGGGTTTCTTTCAGGATTTACACAAACAATTAGCGCCGAGGCACTCGTGTTGCGGTAGTGTGGGTGCGTTGAGTGCGGGCCCCGGGTGGACTGGCGCGCGCTCCCCGGCGGGCGTGCGCCGGCGCAACGCGCGCTGCTCTACCAACGACACCTTAATTGAAAGGATCTCATACCATTAACAAGACGCTATCTCAATATCATTAACGCTAATGGAAACTGCACTTCTGTATACGCTCAAGAGACGAGATATTTGTTTTCGTTTTATCATTGGATTTTTCTGAAATAAATTCTATTGTGTCGTTATTTTATGCTTTGTTATTTATAAACATCTGTTTTACACGTTGTATTGTATCTGATGTTGTCTACTGAATAAGAAATAGGATGATAAAATCGTATCAGTACGAAACTCGCGACAAAGAAAAAGTAGGTACCGAAAGTGTAAGCAATAGCTTAAAAACACCTTTAAGTTTATTTTAAATAGATAAAATGTATGAGATAATAATCATTTATTTTAATTAAAACGTATGATACGCTTTTATTACTTAGGTATTACCTTTTTACTTATATATTTACCTTTTTTTATGCAACTGAGTGACGAGACGAGCAAGTCACTAGCCTGATGGTAAGCGCCACGCCAACTTCAACAGTTCCAAACCCATCGCAAAAATGCGGTCCTCACTCAGAGATATTACATGTTAAAACTCTATGTATTTGTAATTTCACTGGAAGCATTGCCTTTCAATCCGAAACACAGTAATGTTTGCGCGCTACTGCTTGGCAGCTGAATAACTGGCAAATATGTCACTTTCCCAACCAGACTAAGCAAAAGAGGCCTACCATTTCAGTATTATCTATTTATTTCAACACTTTTGCAAAAATATTGCTTATTGTACCTAATTTGGTAGCTATCTAGACAAAACTAATTTAGTATTTTTAACCCCGCACGCAAAAAGAGGGGTGTTATAGGTTTAATATGTGTGTCTGTAAATTTACCGATTTTGATAAAATTTTTATTTACTTTTTTTTACGACAGAGTTTTTTTGATTTATGAAAATCTGTTCAGCCGTTTGAAGATTATCTGCTATTTTATCGGAGATTTGAAAAAAATAATTTTGTACCTACATGTTATTCATTGACCGGTATGTAATTCTTTGTTGTTATATTTTTTTTTACTAATGTTTCCTTAGTAGCTCTGCAATCTACACGACCACGACCTTACCTATTATACGCGGAAAATTACTCAAATGACAAGTACCCCTACGGTTATCGTGGACCTAAACGCGCCCAGATACGGTTTGCGGTCGCGTGATTTTCCAACTGAGCGGATTTAACGTTAGTTTGATACCGAGTTAGCCGTTGGCCGTAAGGCCCCTGAAGGCTGACTCCACCACCATGTGAGAGACATAGTCGGGAAGAGAGGAGAGAGAGAAAGGGTTGGTCCCATCCCGTAGTAAAAATTGTTCATATAATGTTATGAGAAGTACGTTTTGATTTAGTAGGTACCACAGTTCCGATTAACCTGGTGTATAAGTAATACAGCTAACGATTGTATTTATCTAATAAGTATGCTTGTTTCTGTAGATTTTTCTATATTTTTATACCAGTAGGTTAGGTACTTACATACCTTACTTACCATTACAACGCGCCGCGTGAGTGTACCATGCGGTTAGTCTATTAAAAAAAACTTATTGAATTTTCAAGTTGCCCTTGACTTTTTACCCAACGCTACTTATGCTAATGCAAAAAGTGGGTTTGATAATTTTTACCAATCTTATACAAGATCAGTATAAATTATAAAGTATTTATATATTTTTTGTTTATTAACAAATGCCATCTAGTGAGAACTACTTATACCATCCATGCAACCTACAGACTGGGAAGGCGACTAGAGTTTAGATCTCTAGGACAATTTAAAAAAAAAATCTTTGCTTGCTGCGATACATCAAAGTACTGGGAAATTTTCAGAGGTGGCGCTACTAGTTCCTAATTTGAAAACTGATGGAATTAAGTCGTATTCGCCAATAAAATTGTAGCGAAAAAAATAATTGATAATCATTGATGTACCGTACCGTAGATCTGTGGTACCCACAGATATTAGATCTGTGACCGTACCCCCTTTTTAAAACTGTCATTGTTGACAACGGAATCTGTGCTTAACTGTTACACGCGTAAAAACTGCAAAGTTTTTTTTCTGTCCGAAAAGGAAAAATTCTCAGTTCTCATTAGTCAGAAAAATAATATTCTAATATTAATTCTGATGAAAGCGGAATCTGACCTAAGTGGACCAAATAATGTCTGATTTATATGCGTTTCTTCCACAAAATACCGATAGTCAGATCTTGATTATTTAAACGGTAATTTTATCAAAAATGAAGTAGATACGCTACATACAAAAGTATTTAAATACGGAAATTTTATCAAAAAATAAAGTAGATACGCTACATACAAAAGTCTTTACGGCCTAGTATATGTTTATCTATGATACGGCACACAAACCCTCAATGAAACATCACTAAGAATTGGACTCAACTTGAACTACTATGGATTAAAAATCTAATAAGGGAAATATTATTTAAGTTCGTTTGAGGACTCTACCAATTAATAAAACCATATTTACTATAATGAGATTTATTTCGATTATATTTATCACATTAAGGACCATGAGAAAGAATTACACCCAATTATTTTATTTCACGAGTAAGAAGGACCTGTAAACAAAGGAAAGTTGCTGTAAAACTTCTGTGAGTTTTGTTTCAGCAACAAATATCGCAGAAGATTTTGTTTAAAAATATTTATTTTTAAACGTCGAATTTATAACTATTCAAAGTCACAACCATATATACAAAACCACGGTCAGTTCTAGTCATGCCCCAGTTAACTGGTTGTGATTTTACCAGTAAAGACATTTCAAATTAAAAATCTTTGAGTGACTTTATGGAGTATTGGAAACAACACAAAAAGATACGTCTCATCACTTTGCCCACACTTGCCCACACTTGTGCACGTTGGCAATCTCTTGACAAACAATAAATTCACCGTTCTACCCTCAGATCAGACAAACAAGGGAGATTATGTAAGGTGGCATGTCGGGTGCGAGGCCTTAGGTTTAAAACAGATTTGTTGCAAGTTTCTACCTTTTACAAATTAATATAAAAAAAAAAAAAATTACAACCAAATTAACTAAGCCAACAACTAAGGCATATCTCGTTCTTTGTCTTATCTGAGTTTCCACCGCACATAGCCCTCCATATTTCATGGACTTCGTGGTCGAGCCACGTTGAGCGCTTCAGACGGTGGGTTGATTTGTCAGTCAGCCAGTCCGTGATCGATCAGGATTTTGAATTTTGTAAATACAGATTAACATTAAAATATATTTCTTTGGATAATTATCTATTTAAAAAACTGGCCTTAAAATTAGTAAAATACGCAATTTCGTTTACTTGAATGACTATAATTATCCTGTAAATCAATTCCAGTTGATTTAAATAAAAAAATCATGAATCGATTTTATTTAAATTTATATGGGACCAATCTGAAAGTATACCACTTCAAATAAAAAAATAATATACAAAAATCCTCATCGGTTCATAAATGCCGAAGGTATGAGGTAGCAAACATTAAAAAAAAAAACGAATTGATAATGTTTATGGCGCCATATCTGCAGTTGGATTTTTGCAGTAATTCTTACTATGGAAACAATTACGACAAGTTCATTTCTGCAAGCTTTAGTAGCTTAAGCACTTAGTGCCAGTCACTTGGTGCATACGCTAAATTATATTTATTTAATACTTTATTGCACACTTACAAATTATGAAGAAATACAAAAATGGAGGACTTAATGCTAAACATGATTTATATGAAAAACTTAATGGTCTAAAATTCTAAATGACATAAATTTAAAACACATTTATACATTACAATCTAATATGGCTGGCTATATTACATTCAGCTTCGCTAACCTAATTCTAGAAACATATCCAAAACATGTAAATACATCAAGAGGATTCCTAGGCCAGCCTAGGATAAGATAACCTAATGCATCAACTATCTAAGATTACTACATTGCAGTAAGTATCTATCTAAGCACATTATCAGTGAGATCCATTGATAAAATTCCACAGGATCACGCTGTTTTTTGTAAAAAAAAAAAAAATTGGAAATATTTCTTATTTTATTTTATTTACCAAATTTCAGCTTCGTAGGTCAAGTAGTTTTTGAAATTTCGCGATGAGTCAGTGAGCGAATGAATGAGTGCCTGAGTGGTATTTAGCTTCTAAATATATAGATTTGATAACTGATACGGTACAACTTGTACATTCGTTAAGTAAGACAAATACATAAGTTATGGTGGTATAAAGAACACATCGTCATTAATCTTGAAAATATGAGATTTCTATTATGGGCAGTCGTCTAGGTATACTCTTTTTACTCTTATAAACTTTTGGCCAAATTGCTATAAAATCTCGAGCTAAATAAGTAAACAAGTTGAGATGGGTCTTCATAAACTTTGGCGAACTATGACAAGTTTAGTATTTTAATATTTTTACGACAAGCGAACTCCGTTTATGGAGGTCTCAAATTTACCTCAGTGATTTGGACTGCTATGAAACACTTTGTGCCAGCAAAACTTAGCCAGAACTTGCGCAGATAGATCGGTCCTATGAATTGTATTTCCCGAAGATATAAAAAAATTGCTTTTTAAACCGAATTTCAACTAGACATTTTATTTTATGGATCTAGACAAATAGGATTTTTCGTATAATTTGTACTTATGACCATTGTCGTCACTCACCACTTTCGTGTTCTAAAACTTTATCTTTAATGAGTTTTGGTCCCAAAAATCGAGTCAGTAAAAACGCGAGAGGCGTAGTGACTAGTATCTCCTGAACGGTGAGTAGCACGATGTCGTCAGCGTACCGCATCTCTTCCGCAGTGCCGCCGCGCTGGAGTAGAATGTTGATAGCAGTGGGACAGAGAACAGCCTGGAATTGTACAAAAAACGTTTCGGTAAAATACATAAATACTACCAATGAGGTAAATTATTAAAATTATAAAAAAAAAAATAGAACAATTCCATCATTTGCATGTTAGTCTAGTCCTTGGACCATAAAGCAATGTTTTATCTATTGACAGTCAAATCTGTTCGCAAAAACATTTAGTATGATGTTGGGACTGGCTGGGTATAAACGAATAAAAAGAAAAAATATATATGAAAGAAAATTTAATTTTGTTTTAAGAGGTAGCTTAAAAAATCATTGACTGCGGGCCTTCACATTCCATTTAAAATTTCATATTATGTGTCATCTAGGACGGTTTCGTATTTCTCTATTGGATTACAGATATTGAGCTAACCTGATATTAAACAATTAAGATAACCTGAAATTAAACAATTTTAACCTATAAGAAATCGTTATAGCTTATGTTATTAAAATTACAGTTCCTAGGCTCCAGGCTACTTTACCCGAAATAGATGTTCGTGAAGAATAGCGAGTATAAGTACGGGGCGCCGCTAGTTGCTAATAAGTTTGTTCTCTTACCTCGACAATAGACTTCGTCGACCAGACACAGCACATGAAAATCTTCTCTTTGAGCGTCAAGTGCCAGCACATGAGGGCAGCAGTCCCCAGGCGCACCGTCAGGCATATCAGTAGTATGCCGAACCCGTACAAGACGGTGTCGATTATGGAGCTTTTAAACTGGAAAGAAAAATCATGCTCTGTAATAGATGTGGGTTTCAGGCTCTTAGTGATTAGTCCATCTATTGCAACCATATTGCGACATTTTTATATTAATGCAAGGAAATATGTGACCAAAATACTAGCATTTATATTCCTGGCTCAACGTATAAGCATTGCTATTCAGCGTGGTAAAGCTGCTAGCGTGCATTTGGCTTATCTTTAGAATGATATTTAATGGTCCATGGGTAGTGGAACTGTTTTTTGTATAATAAAATTGGTCTAGTCGTTTAGGTATACAAAGTTATTTAAATTATGTTATGTTTAGTTTATAAAGGTATTATACATACCTTAACAGTTAGCGTTAACAAAGAAAATAATGTTTCATGACTCTGTCAAACCTTTGCCTATAGCATCGCTCCAGAAGCTATGATGTCTCGACGATTGATACGGTTGGAAGCTTCACCGTACGATGTAGTCTTAGATCACCAAAAATTACCTTGTGCTTACAATGAAACCGGTAAACTATGGTAGAGCTTTTTCTAGGAGCTTACTTGGCTAGTTTCTATCCTCAATTCGAAAATCCATCGCCAAGCAACCGGTGTTATTGGCATAATTCCTATTCCAGGCTAGGAGTGTACCATTTTGACTACCCAATTACTTAGCTTCAAGTGAGCTGTAGTCAAAAAGGAATATGAAAATAAAACAAATAATAATAAATATCTGTTTAAATAACCGACCCCAAAATGAGAACGAACAAAATTATCGATATTGCCAAATCAACAGGCGCTAAAACAAATATACCCAAAAAAAAAAAAAAACAGGGACCATTAAAATGTATAATAAACAGATAAAAGAAATATTGCTTGCAAAATGGTATTATAACCTAAACGAGTATTTAGAAGACAAATCAATTATGGAATATATCGATCCGCTCACTTTGTTGCCATTCCCAATTAGAGTCAAGTGATATCTATATTAAACCTAAGATCTGTGTTCTGACAAATAAATAATTTGAATTTTATGTGAATTTTAATCAGTAAGTGAATATACAATATATTATTGAGTATCATTGCAGCTGGTTAAAAAACGACAGACTAATATAATGAAATATATGTGGGAAAAATTGAATGCAAAAAAAAAACACGTGAATAGGTTTACAAATGACAGAGTAGAATTTAAAAAAAATATCGAAGAGAAAACCTTCCCCCCTGAAAGCGGGTTATAACAATGTAGGCGAGGGCGTTCGTCGAGCCCGGGCGCAACCGTGACTACCCGCATTTAATAAATCTGTGCGATTACGAAGTAATGATTCCGTTATGTGCTATTACCAATCAGCATCCCTCAGCCATTTGCTTTAATGCCACGTAAAATAATATAACAACGACTCAGATTGAAACAGACAAAAAAATTCAATCTCAAATAAAATAACACCAATTCATAAATGGTAGTACTGGCAAATGCATGCATCATCAACAAAAAAACCGGTCATTTGGAAGATCTATGATTTCAACTGATTTCAAACAACGCAGGTTCTCAATTTTATTAAGATCTAATCTAATTTAGACAGTTGTTTTACTTAGTGTGTATGTTATGCGATATCTTTGTCGATTGTGAACGGATTTTGATGATCCTTTTAATGGAATTTTGCTAATATATCTCAAGGGTAATTTTACATTTAAAGAAAAATTTCCACCTCTTATGGTGAAAAATTAATAAATCTTATTTATTGAATTTCACTAACTTCCCGTGAAGCCGTTTATTTATCTACGCAATAGGGCATACCGGAATAATTAATTGTTACCCCCACCGGAACGGGAAAGGTTTATGCGTTTTGGGTAAGTTTGTCTGTTACTATGTTTGTCTGTTCTAAATGGCTGGGCCGTTTGAATGCAGTTTTTATTGAGGTGGCACTTCATTTTCAATCAGCCTTTTAAAAGTCATAGGCTTTTATTCAAACCTTTTTGGGGGTTTTCACAGTGTATATATATATATATATATATACTACAGAAGTTAGTCTTTTAAGGGACAGTTTATTAACTTGTCTTTAGACAAATGGAATCTTTTTTATGTGTAATAGACTAGGCGTATGATCACAACGTATCTGATATTTTGTGATGATTTGGTCGTAGATATGGGGATTACTATCGATGAAGGCTGACAGAACACAACGTAAAGTGCTTGGCGACAGATTTCAAACAAAATATATAGCTCCAATAGAAACTTACACCACTATTTTTCTTCAGAAACTTACCACGATGAAAGTACCAGTGTAAGCAAAGACGGCGGGCTCACAAGTCGACCACATGACTCGGTACGCCGTGGACGCCGGGTTATTGTTCAACGTCCATCCTTTCTTGGCCCAGTGCCTCGCTGCCGTCGCGTTACATGCTAGCACTGCTACTCCAGCTGAAAACCACATCGATAACAACTATATATTAAACTGGGTGACTGGTGAGACAGTGGAAATATTCGGGGATATCATTGTACTCATCAATATGAAGAACTTTTACTAAGAGACCAACCACAGACCTATACTTAGATATGGGTCTATGGGACCAAACCCGAAATCGCGAAAAAAATTGCTGTTTCATACAAAAAGTTTATTGACACCCGACGAAATGTTTGGAAGTTTTTTTTTCCGCTATAACAGTGTTGGTTCTGTAGTAAAGGTTGTTTATAAACATGAGTACAATGACAGAGTTCATACTACTTGACGTGCTTGTGGTATCTAGCATGAGGCTAGACATTGATAAAGGCCTAATTAAAATTAAAAAAATGGCTGTCTTTTAAATAAATACCAAGTATAAATTGATCTTTTTAAACCCCCCCGATAGAAGAGCTAATAATCTTCAAACGCCTGAACAGATTTTTCATTTTCATTAATCATAGCCAATGACAATATAACCACTTGACTACTCATCCTTTACCCCGCCGTAAGTCAAAGGTTCTAAAATGTCAACCTAAACTATATCGAGCGGGCCAATCCCAGGCGCGAATTGAATGAATGACTTTTGAGTCTCCAATCACAGGCAGCCCCCGCGACCGCCATGGCTTCATTTTGCAAAAGGGAATTTTGACTACATGCGCGATCAAGTGGTTATCTTTGATCATAGCTAAGAACTCACGATCAAGTCACCTTTCAAACAAACAAAAACTAAATCAAAATCGGTTTAGTTCTTTGGGAGCTACGATGCCACAGAAAAACACACGAATATATTATATATATTCGTGTGGCACACAGTTACACACGTTAAGCTTATAACACCTCTCTTTTTAGTTTGGGGGTTAAAAAAACAAATCCTTCAATACGGTATCAGTTAGTGAAAGAATGGACACTATTATATTTTTTATAGAGCAAAATGAGGAGCATTTTAGATGCTTTGACGTTGGTTTTTATAGCGAAGCAATTTTTATGTAGTAATTTGGAATTTTCTATTACAGTATAAAATATAGCTTTTTAATGGTAAGAAGAAAGCAATTTAGTGTAACTTTACAATATAATATTTTACAAATGACTAGAAAAGCTCTGTTATCATAAAGCCAATTATTTATCTTCCTCAGTTAGTGTCTTTTGTGGAAACTAAGCCTTAGTAAAGAAATTCATTTTTTTTGACTTTTTTGTTAAAAGTATGTTTACACGGAATTTCGGTAGCTAATAGAGACAGATAAAGCAATCGTAAAGATTGGTCAGATACTACATCCTAAATTTCCTGGAACGTCGTCGCTTTTATATAATTAAAATATACTTACTTCAACTAAATATAATATGGCTATTATATGTGATCAGCGCTGTGATAGATAGAGCACGAACAAAACTGTTCAGTGTTCGAGTTTTTCAAATTTTTTCAACTGGCTGAGTGTTCATTGGACAAATGTCTACGTCAGACTCGATATCAGTGTGTCTGTGTAGCGGACATCCGAGCCGTTTAACCGTATGTTTACATTCACAAGATATTTTTAATAAAAAAAAACCATTAACAGTATTTTTTGCAAACAGTACTCCAGAATAAAAAAATCATGTACCAAACCTCACTTTGAATTAGTAAGACCTAATCAGTGAACCGTCTCATAAAAATATTCAATATTTTTTTACATACCGCCGTATCGTATCGTCATCATTGTATTGACGATGACGTCACCTACCCAGTGACCATCCCTGAACTTAGAGGAATTTACGGCATATTATTTATGAAAATAAGTGTTTAGCTGTAAGTAGAAATATACAACTATACACGTTAAATACAATTATCTCCTTTATGCAGCAAAAAAAGTACATGAAAGGCAAAGGTTTTTCATACAAAAGGCTTTTTATTTATTTATAGTAAATAGGCTGGCGTAAGTAATCACTGAAACGTTAGGAGTACAAAATGCACATGACTCGGCCTAAGACAACCTTTAAAGATCAATGCCAAGTTCAACTAGATAAGATCTTTTTCACGTGATAGATAAACATTTGAGTAGACATCGCTCGATTAATTAAACATCCAAAAATATAAAGATAAGGTTATATCGTAGACCGCGTGAGAACGGATTGTTTGCTTTTAGTGATTTGTTATATTAAATGAACTTGCATTTTTATAAAATTTTGTGTTCAATAATAAAGCCACTGAAAGTAATGATAAAAAATCAGTTTTAAATATTATATTATGTTCTTAGCTCAATGCAGTCAATAGGTCCGGTCCACCCATGCCTCAAATAGCATGCTCGGAAATCAAACGGCTGTTGATTTTTGCTATAGCAATGTTTTGACACATATTTGACACACATGCAACTAAGTAGCATTTGCCACACAGTAGCATGCTTTTGGGCTAGAAACGAGCATGATTGTACTTTATAGATTTAATCAATAGGATGCCCTATTTTATCCATTTAGATTACAGAGTGTTTTGCGCATAAATGTTTAATTCTGATTACTGATATTGTAAAATATATTTTATAATACTTTTTTACTTCTACTACATTGATTAAAATCACGGTGCATCAGAAGTCATGTGCATGTGAGAGCCTGTTATTACTGCATCATTGGCTATAAGCCGGGGCAAGGAAAACGGTTCTCTGTTAAAATTGTAACGAAATAGACTGTGAAGATAGATTCTTTCAGCATTGTAGAACATGGAAAAAAAATCACAAGTTTCGGAAGCACGTGAAAGCTTTTTAATATTTTCTTGTTGTTAATTTATGCTGTTTTTTTTAGTTCAGTATACATCACAATAGGCATCTGTCCTATTGTTTCATTTATTTCTAATAACAGGCTTAGGAAAGAATATAATTAAATACATCACATAAATACATTCAGATCAATTTCTAAGTTGCGTTATACAATTTTGGTGGGGATTGAGAGGGGATACCGCAAAGCATGTGGTTGTATAGAATTTATATGGCGTGCGCTTAGAATAACTACACAAAGAAACCAAGTACATTCGCAAAATTTAAGCCATTCAAATGGTGTCATATATGACACCAAAAAATATATAAAAAATTTACTATGACAATTTGCTCGATGAAATCGTACCACAACAAATCAGAAAAGCAGCATAAGAGTTATGGTGTGACATTCCACAGGTAATCCATTAATTTTCTTGCTTAAATCGTTTAAAATACCAATCGAAACGTAAGCTACAAAGCGAATTTGTAGCTTACGTTTTGAGAAGGCGTTGTTTGGAAACTTACCTTCTCTGAGTAGTTATTCTAAGGGCGTGCGCAAGGCTTGCTGTCATGTCTGGATTGGCCAAATAAATATTTGACATTTTAGGTAATTTTAAATGGAACACTCACCAACCCCACCCCATCCAATGTATGCAGTTCCAAAACTCATGAATATACCACCAACTACCACGAACAAAACTCTCAGCTCGATGACATAGGTGTCCTTCGAGTGTGGTATCAGACCTGCGAGGCTTCCCCAGGCGACGCCCAGAGATACACCAACAAACACGGCGGAAAATGCCTGAAAAAACCCCAAAAATGTATAAAAATATGCTCGTAGCAAAAATTCTACAGACTTTATTTACTTTAAACAGTTTTCAAACGTAAATTCTAACATTTCCCAATAAAATAATATTTTTAAATAGAAAATTGTGTAACACCTACACATGATTTTAACAAAGAGCTTAAGATTTCAGTTTATCGGGATTTCGAATAACACTTACAAACGTACATTTTAGAATTATGAGAAACAGAATTAATTTGGAACAAAATCACGTGCGAATATTACTCGTCCCTACCAACTACCACATAGGTACCTGCGTATAGAACCGGGTGTAATAATTTAATTATTATTTCTCCCTACAAAGCCCAGCTTTCAGTACGTACCGTAATTTCGACTCATAATGGAACCTTTGATGTGTTCAACTTATAATAATAGCAGTGGAAATAGCCTGACGAGGTGACAAAAGGTAGGTAACAAGTGCCAAAGCTTTTATAATACAGGGTTACACGAAAAGGCTGTACTAAGCCAAAAGGGGTCCATGATACTCATCATTATGAACAACTTTTACTATGGGATCAACCCGGAAATCACTAAAAATATCTGCTGTTCTATATAAATAGTTGCCTGGAAGAGATCGCTTAAAGCGATAAGGCTGCCACTTTTTTTGCTACTTAGCTCGTAAGTGTTTTCTCTGTTTATAATTTTAATTTCTGGTGTACACAATAAAGAGTTTCTATCTACATCTTGTCAAGTGTGAATGACCGTTTTCTATAGAGCAGTTGTTTTTTTTTCGTGATTTTAGGGCTAGTCCCATATTATTATTATTTTTAAATTATGAGTGTAATGGACCCCTTTCGGCTTAGTACATCCTTTTCATCTAACTTTGTATGGGTAGGTACTTGGTAAGGGAAGCTTTATATCTAGCACTACAATAGATATTTCTAGGTCTTTATTGGCAAACAAGGTGATGAGTAGATGAATAGTAACAGAGAGGTATTTTTTTTTTTTTTTTTTTTTTTTTTTTTATACTATACCATATATAAATACTATACTTTAACTTTAGTTTTATTGTAGTAGTAGTTTTTACCTACTGGGATCTTATTCTCTTTCTCACGTGAATTTCCTTGTCACAAACACATGATGTCATTACATGTCTCTATGACCTCATAAGCTCGTGACGCAGCCGAATTAATTTATCTGCTTGGAATTGGCAAAGTCAAGTTTGCTAATGGGTTAAGGTGCTCGTTTTAACGGTCTAAATAATGGAGAGTAAACTAGCGCGTTTTGTGCGCTCTTGTTTGATAATATTGTTTTCAATTGGAAGACGAGGAAGTAAAGTTAGGTAAAAATTTATTGCTTAAAACTGTGTACAATGGTGGAGTAGTTTATGTTAGTCTAAACAGTTTGTCCTCGCAGACGTGCAATATTTTTAGGGCGTGTTTGATTAGCTTGACACTTTAGAATTCTGTAACCATGGTTTCCGTGTTAACACGTGATATTGATGTGTTATGTGGCTTCATACTGAATTAGGGCCCTGATGAACATGAAGCTACGTGAGAGTACTACTAGTATAAGTTAATAATTAAGTTACCTCATGTGTTTGTTCTACTGTGCTGTGACGGAGTTGAGAGACACACTCCCTAATACAAACTATTATTATAGTGTGTACTAGATATACAGGGTTGTTGATAATTAAAGTGCGGCCGCTGAAAGAATGATCTGATAGTTGTCATAATATTAGCACTTTTATTAGCTTTTTGAACGTTAAATTGTATCTGGTAGGCCAGTATAATACAGAAAAAGATTAAAAGAAAACATTCTAATTCAGGTTTTTACAAAGTTATCGTAGCTGACGTTATCTCTACATCATATTTGACAAATACAAAAGTAAAAATATTTATTTTCATCTTCCCTCGGAAAGAGTATTTTTGCTCTTCGATATCTGAGTGAAAAAGCCGTTTTTATCCGCTAGAGGATAAAGTAAAATTGAATTTAGAACATCGTGTGCACTAAGTTTGTGAATTCAAAACATCAATAAACTATTTACTTCTACCTCCATGGCACCGAATTTATCATACAACCTTTTGTAATTTCTTAAAAACTCAGATTCAGAACCTTCCTGGTGTACTTTATTTTAATTTGCTTTGCGCACGCCATTTCTTGACACGTCATCTTGTTAAAACCTTAGGTTAAAAACAAGAAACTTGAAAACAAGTGAAAAACCTAAAATGAGTGATTTTAGCGACGAGGAAGTTTATTTGACGCCAACAGATTTGACTGAAACTCTTAATAATGCGCATATGTTTTTTTTTTCACTTACTCATTTCTTCGTTGAGGTGTGATGAAAAGTTACGTGTTGCACTCGAGTGCAAAGATTTTTCACCTCGTGCTCTTTTGATTCCCTTGCTAACGCTCAGGATTCTAATTTTGAAATCACTCGCTACGCTCTTGATTCTATTTTAGAATCATTCGCTTGCTCGGTCATCATAATTTAGCAAGTGGTTAAAAAACAACTTTGCACTCTTGTATAGGTAACAAATAACTATTGTGCTTCAATTAATATAATTATGTACAATAATAACAACACACGGTAACTTACGATCAATAATTTTTGATAATTTGTATTTCTTTTCTTCCTTGCAACAAAAATAATCAAATTAGACCAGGTCTAGCTAACAAGCCAACTATTGCACCCTCAGATCAGACAAACATGGGAGATATGGTAAGGTGGCGTGGAGGGTGCAAACGAATCAGGCCTAAATCAGGCTTGATGTCTTGGACGAAACACGGAGACATTTGAACACGTACGATAATTGTACTAAGGCATATTTACATTGTTTCTCTGACCTAAGATTGTAAGTATACCAAATTAAAAAATTAAAAAAAGGTTAATATTTAAAAAAAGTCATGGATGAAAAGTATTTAGGAAAAATGTAGGGAAGCTGCCTGCGAGAGGTTTTTTACTAATGATGAATAACCCTGTACAGAGCCCGTACCGTCACCTCTTTAACGCGATTTAATTTAGGTGACTGCGAAAAGTTACGCTGTCGCAAACCGTATCTCGGCGCATTAAGGTTCACACTCACGTAAATTTCCGCTGACACCTAAACTGAGCTACTTACTCTAAAGTATCGGTAAGAGTCAGAGAGTCCCGGATCACTGAAGAGATAGCTGAACGCGGCTCCATATATACCGACGCTGAGCGCCGTGTCAGTCCCGCCTGCGGTCGCTACCAGCTGCGGCCAGTTCTGCGTCCGTCGAGGACTCATCCCCACTCGTAGAACGTTCACCATCACTATAGGGAACGTCACCGAAGCATAGAACGTACCGAGGACCAAACCTGAAAATTACAGTTTTGTTATGCCTATAAAAATCAATAAAAAAAAAACTACTTCAAAATTTGTAAATACGCAATTTAGTTTATTTGGATGATATTTTTTTTCTGAAACAACCTGCAGGCCTAGCACGGGCCGTGGACAAATTGCCTTTCCACCGTTTTTATCCCGCGAGAAAAAGACAAACGTATCCATATTCTAGCTTTGTCGCGTCTAGGCGTAGATAAAAACGGTGGAAAGACAATAGGCATGTGTCCTCATGTTTAATTTATTACAAATAACCGGCTTAGCGAGGAATATAACTAAATACATTACACATACTGAAAAAATAATTTAGATTGGCTGATAAATCTCTGAGATATGAGCGTTTAAAGTTTTAGGTGGGGATAGGGAGGGGATGCTCTATCCCTGTCTCACAAAGCGTGTGTTAGTATAGCATTTGTATGGCGCTCCTGAGCCGTGACGTCACGGCTCAGTATAGTGCGCTCTCTGTCTAGCATGAAATTTAAATGCTTATATCTGCTTATATCTTATTTATTTAATCTAATTTTAATTTTGTTTTCGTTGATGGGCTCTATTTATGATCAGCTTTTTTATGAGGTAATAAAAAAATATTAGTCATCATGCCTAATGGCCTGCTGAAAGTATATCCTTTCAAGTAAAAAAAAATATATTCCAATTCGGTTAAAAAAAATATAACTGAATTGAGAACCTCCTTCTTTTTTGAAGGCGGTTAAAAACTAAGCGATGAAATGAACAAAATGCTTGCCTGATGTTAAGGCTTGCCTATAACAGTTCAAACAAAAATAAAATGTGGGTCATACTGCAGTAACAACCAACATTTTTATTTTAATCAGTTCAAAACTGCGTGGATCTGTGTGAAAGCCTCTCAGAAAAAAACAATGAAAGTGTTATAGATCATTTTCCTTTTTGGCACTTACACCTCCCCTTGGTCAACCATTTGATGACATTTTGATCATCTCGTTTGCAGTTGTGTGCCGCTCAATGTTGGAGTGTGCGTTTGTAGAACTAGTATGTATAAGGCTGGCTTACACCACAAATTAAATCTGGTTTAAATCTAGGTTTTACTAAATTTTCCATACGATTTGACATTATAATTTCGTTAAATCGAAATTTAAATCGGTCGTGTGTGTGTGTGTGCGTGCGTGTGTGCGTGTGCGTGAGTTTGTGTTTGTAACTCCTTCACGCTGAAATGGCTGGATGGATTTTGATGAAATTTAGAATATACATAGCTTATGTCCTGGATTAACACATAGGTTACTTTTCATCATCATCATCATCACTACGCGGGTGAAACCGCGTGGCGCAGCTAGTATAAATAAACTTGCAAAATACTTTTAAAAGTATTTCAGGCGGGAAATGTTACTCATTACTGTACTGTAATAGCAACATTTTCATCAATGTGCGAATGATACGGGCGCCGCAAACAATGCGAGTAGCAATTATAATGTCTGCAATAAAGATTTATACTGTCACGTGATTATACATTTCGTTAAATTAACACTGAAATGGCTGTCTTGAGAGTACAGAGTTACACGGAACGGCAGTACTAAGACGAAAGGAGGTAACTTTACTAATCATTATGAACAAATTTAGTTATGAGGTGTTCCATATTACAAAACAAAAGTTTTTTTCGCGGTTTCAGGGTATGGTAAAAGTAATTTATAATAATGAGAACTATTAATAAACTGGTTTTAATAGTTTAGAGCACATTAAACGTAAAAAATCATATGTTATATCTGTCACCATCATGGGGTTAACGTTTAACGGACCAAAGGCAGTCTAAAACCATGTGTGCATTTAATCATCATCATCATCAGCCGGAAGACGTCCACTGCTGAACATAGGCCTCCCCCTTTAACCTCCACACTGAACGACAGCCCGCCTTTTGCATCCACTGGATGCCCGCGACTCTCACAATGTCGTCGGTCCATCTAGTGGGAGACCTCCCTACGCTGCGTCTTCCGGTTCGTGGTCTCCACTCCAGAACCTTTCTTCCCCATGTGTGCATTTAGTATAAGCATTCATTGCAAGCTAAGCAGCAAGTAAATTAGACAAAAGTAGAGTTCTAAAATATATATGTATATTAATGTATACAGGGTCATTTTTAATTAACCAGCCTCTTTTGTACATCATAACTTGAAACTTTTGTTTCTACAACTTTTGAAATTCCCTAAAATGTCAGCTGTTCCGTAGAAAAAGTTCATTGACCTGCAACAAAATGTAAGCAAGTTGTTTTTTTTTATTTCAAAAGTCGTAGTAACAATACTTGTTGATTATGATGTACAGAAGTTGCCCTTTTTATTTTTAGTTTATATCTTATTTTTCGTTAGTTTTCTGTTTTTTAAGTTGTGCATATATTTTTTATATTTTTTACCCTGTATAGGTAAATAAACTCCGGACACTTTTTTTTCGTATATTTTGTATTAGACCCAACATCTACGTGCTTATAAATATAAATGAGTTGCAAAATGTTTGCTAAAAAAAGTAAGCTTTAGGAAAAGCTTATATAACCTCAGCGCCTACATACACTAGCACACACAAAGAACCACGAGTCGTCCAAAAACTCGCTTCCGAAAAGTTTTTCGCTTTGATGCTTTGTGGGAAATCGGGGCTCGTAATTACAGGTGTGCCACAAACTCCGCCTTGTTACTGCCCACTAGTGGAAACTACTTGGACCTAGTCACAGAATACATCATACTACTAACTTTGCAGTATATGCATTCACAAATTTTGAATATCGAATAGAATGATGATGATCTCTTTTCTCTTTAGAGAGCGTGTATATATAATAGATACAGAGTGTATATATAACTGTATAACGCTCGGTCCCACTGGAATGCCATTTCAAGGAGACCATTTTGAGGATTCAACAACGAATTAAATTTTGTTGAAATCGATACGAAAAGTAGACCTTTCGAATAAAAAATCGTAAACCTACCTACATTTTATACTTTAAACCAATTCCGAAAAGTAGACATTTCTGATAAAATATATGAAACCTACCTACGTTCTATACTTTGATTCAAAACTTTGAACCAATTCCGAAAATTTTAATAAAAATTTTACTATCGTTATTTAGTACACTTTTCAATGAATTAAAAAAAAGGTAAATTGTAATATTAGAAAATAGAATAAACTCAATAAATGGAATGGAATGAAAAAATATAAAACATTTGTAATGCGTTTGTTGAAAAAAAAATTACTTGTGTAAATGTCTGGTAAAATAGAGTGCTTGTTTAACCAATCGACATTAGTCGTTTTTGTTTTATATTTTAAAAATTAAAACTTTTGTCTCAGATTTTAACTAGTATTACTGATATAGACCAGGTTAGAAGCCTTTGAAAATAGTAAAAAAATAAAAAAATATATTATAGGATGTAACCCATTGGAAAAGGAAGAGAATATAACAAAAATGAAAGGAAAAATAATTTACGGGCGATATGAGGTCGGGAAGTGGAAGTGGACTTTAGGGTAAAAAACAGTTTATCACTATTTCTGGCGAAACTACAAGTCCTATGAAAAAAAAGTTACATAGCAAAGTTGTAGGTAATAAAAATATCCACAACTTTTGTTTACACACTTTTTTCACATAACCTCCAAATTTGTGTTTTTGGTTTTTAACCTCCAAATAATTTATTTTTATTTTTATTTTACAAAAAAAAAATTGATGAAATTTGGTGAAAAATTACATTTTTATGTGATAAACATACAGTAATGTAATGGTTCTCAAATGTTCTCAGAAAATGCAAAAAGCGAAGTTAATATTTAATAAGACATCTACAATATTTTGAGAAAGTTGTAGAATCTTCTTTAAATTATATGCCAAATTATTGCTATTTTAAGGTAACTTATATACCTGAGTGACCTACGAAAATTTTTTGTCCATCAAAAGGTATTTCGTAGAGAAGTGGGGAAGGGGCTAGAAGGGTCTGGGCCTTACTACCTGTTATTTCGTAGCAGCTGTAAAACCATTTTCTGAGAACACTTACCATAGTAATGTATATTTTTTTATACCATCAGAAAGTAGAGATGTCAATGAACAAAAAGCCGACTTTAAAAAAAAAACTGATATTTTGACGTGAGAATTTTCAATTGAAAATTATTAATATTAATATCAATTCGATATTAATAAAAATAAGGTAAAAAAAAGGCGTTTCAAAGTTTTCAACAAATTTCGAGTTTTTTTTTTGTTGTACAAGATTGTAATAAAAACCAAAAACATGGTTATTTACATTTTTCACGGAAATTTTGATGTTATGTGAAAAAAGTGCGTAGACAAAATATGTAGACCTTTTTATTACATACAATTTTACCATTTAACTTTTTTCCATAGGACTTGTAGTTTTGTCGGAAATCGAGATAAACCGTTGTTTTACCTTCAAACCCAAAAATATATTTTTCCTTTAATTTTTGTTATATTCTCTTCCTTTTCCAATGGGTTTCATCTTACTATAAATTTTTGTTTCAATAATTATCTACCTTGGTCTAATACGTTATGTTTTGTAATTAAATCATACGAGTACTACTTAAGTTGAAAGAGTAAAATTCTGTTTTACAGGCATCTGCAGTCCATTATTGCTGTCTCTCATTTCCACGTCACGACACACGTCGAAAATGCATTCAACCTTTCAAGCGCTTGCTCATAGCAGAATCATGCATTCATTGATTCATGAATTCATTGAATTGGCATTGTAATGGCATTGAGTACTACATTTATTACTTCAATGTGTATTGGCGTACATTGGTTATTGTCGTACTCAATGCTTGTAATTTCGTGTTCAATACGATTAAAATAATTTGAAACGCACGTCGCATTCCACATCACTGGACAATAGTTTGATTTTGTCGTATACGTACGAGCAGATTACGCTATCATATTGTATTTTTGATCGAAGTATCATTTACTTATAAGGGCTGGTTTAAGCCCGTTGCAGACGATGCGCAGTAAACTCACGTGAGTACTATATAGAGCGAGACTACTAAGCAAATTCCATGCACTGCCACGGGTAGTGGGTACTAAGCAAAAAGTGTTGTAGCTCGTTGGAGGGGATGCGCAGTAAGTACTCGTGTGTGTACTGCGCAATCTGCGCATCGTCTGCAACGGGCTTTATTCTACAGTTTTCAGTGAAATTACTAGGCTTAAATCATCGAGATAAAATACATAAAGAGTCACAATTTCTAAAAGAAAACAGTCAAAAATCGTCCGAGCGTAGTTGTACATACCTAGACATTAATTATATAATTCGCTATGCCATGTTTACTTCAATTTAGACGTTATTTATGTTTTTTACAAATTTATGTCTCTTGAATAGTCTTCAACGTCACTTGTTCGCTATGTCATCGTAGCACTCGCATCGCGTGGCGTTGTAGTCGGATTGCGGTTGCCTTACAACTAACCAAAAAGTCGGCGCAATGCGTAGTGTGCGCCGAGTTTGGGTCCGGTTTTTTTTGCAAGTTTGTGACTTTATAGGTATTGTATCTCGATGGCTTAAATATATTTGGTATCTAGTGCAGTGCATTACTCCACAGGGTTTTGAACTGTTGAAGTTCTAAATTCTGGGTGGCACTGAACTGTTATGAGTAAACATGACGCTTACCATCGTGCGATCCACTTGATCATCTCGTCACGTAGTTGCATTTAAAAAACAAATTTTAATATATATCCAATTACTCTTGAATTGAAGTTATATATCGTAATAAAATAGTTGCCTTTTCAACACGACCATGATTAACAAACATTTTCCGGTTTCAAATAGTGTAAAACAGGAAATCGATATAAAAAATTAATAATAAGATTACGCACCCCAAAGCCAAGGATGTCCTAAAAAGAAATGCGTACACGTAGCCAGGGTTGTAACTTCAGCAGTCCAAGGCACTGCTCCTAAAGCTGCAATTTGTTTCCAGTTTTCCTTCATGTAGTTAGTATCCCATCCTAAAGAACCCTTGCCCAATATTATCACTGGGTAAATTTTCCTACAAAAACAAAGAAATAAATATTGAATCAAGTAGGTATTTGTTGAGCGATAACGTGAAAGCAGTAAAACAGTAGCCAAAAGATATTGCTTGAGTTTGTACGTTAGTGATAACATGGTTATATATATATATATAAGGATTTAATACTACAAATAATGCAGAGGATGATGTGAAAGTATATGCCTACCAAAAATGGGTGCTCGTATGTCAAGTTGCTATGATTTTAAGCAAATATATTCTTTAAAAAGAATGGGAATGAAGTGCTGCCGAAGTGCAGTAAAGACTTAAGAAAATCCTGACTACGGCCTTGGCTGTGTCACAAAATTGAAGTTTTTTTTGGAGGACCCACCGTAAAAACGAATCAATGTCAGTAAACTCTCTCATGTCGAGATAGCCCAAGTTCCTGGAAAATATTCCCGTAAGCAGGGATCCAATAAGCGGAGGTAGCGTTGTCATTGAGTTCAGCGCAAGGCCACTCGCCCAGGCCGTTACCGCGACACTAGTCAGCCGGAACCATGGTCCGTTCCATCGCCACCCGTCGCCCCACGCGAACCAAAGACAACCCCATATTAATAAACCTGAAAAAAAAAGCACTATAAAAAATCCAAACATCGTTTCTCGCTTTTACTCGTATCAAGCCTGATAGAATGCAAAAAATCTTAAAAACCTCGACCGCAGCGAGATAACTGATTTTTTTACATCATTTAATTCACTGGTGGCCTCACATTCCGCGTTTCGTTTTTTCACGTCACTGCAACTCGGAAATGGTAAAAAAAGTGAGCTAGCTGACGTGAAAGGCAAAAACATTCTTTTTATGTGAAGGTTTACAGGAAAAACGCGTAAAAATAATAGCCGCGGTCCCTATTTATCAAAGTGTAACGGGTTATATCTCCAACAAAGGCGGTTCACTAAACGGACTCACGAAACTATCGGGCCTGCCCAGGTTTGTCCTACTTTTGTCAAAAAGGTTTGCTAATGCTTTCTTAAATATCAATGCCTTCTCAGCCTTCATGTTATAACCCGAATTAAGATATTGGCCTGGACAGGATTGTTAGAAAAAAAAACATTGTCTTTAGACCTTCAACGGTCTATGGGCAGTCTAACTGTATTTGTAGTGTTAGTCTTAGCTTGTATTTTGTTTAGTTATTAAAGGCACTTGCCCGAAAAAAAAAAAACAAAAAAAAAAACAAACAAAGCTTAAAATAGATATGTCATTAAATACTAGACTTCTGCGTTTTTCGTTCCAGTTCGATATCTCAAACACGTTATTTAAGTACTTACCTAAAATAAATAATACGAAGTAATGAACTATTGTCGGTGCTGCTGTTGTATACCACGATTTATTCTTCGTGACTTTTTTGCTTTTAGGCGTTTTATCGGGACTGGACGAAAATTCTGGCTTACTGCAATTCGAAATAAAAACGTTTAATGTCTAATATATTTTATAGTCTTTTGATACTTTTTTGGTTGCAATTTTACGTAGTTGTTCTTATGACTAACAACTTTGAAAATTTTTTTATTTTCTTCAAGTTTTTATTTCTTCAAGACAAATAAGTAATGGGTGCACTAAATAATTCCTAGTTTTATGGGGTCGATAAAAATTCAATGCTCACAAATTGCATTTCATATTGCACTTTTCACAGCCACGCACTTTCACAATTAGACTGTCATCTTCATTCATTGCTTCTTTTTAAAGTAGATGAGATTATCGAGATAACTAGAGGGCAAAGAGCTAGTGCTCGTATAGGTGTAATATTTCACGCAAACCAAGACGAAAGCCTTCGATATACGTTGGTTACTTACTCACGTTTTTAGTTCTTCTATGTGTACTAAGCGGACGCCTTTATCGGTAGCGGGTGCCACCTTATCTGGAATATTTAATTATGAGTTTAGTTCGTTTGTTTCTAAATCGAAAACCGTTTTTTCATTTAAATAGTTACTTATTACATTTACTTTAGAGAATTACTCATAATGTTACGAAATCTAGATAATATTTTTGTCGTAACTGAAACGAATAGTTAACTTTTACGACGCGACGCCACTTTGACTCTCCAGTAACATTTTAACTTTGATTCAAACAAGTTTCATACATAAAAACCCATGTATTAACAAAAAATATCAACTACTAATATTAGTCGGCAGTTCTTTGCATCCTGTTTTTACCCGTCGTTTTACGCAGGTCGTCACTCCACCTGGCCGCAGGGTGTCCTACACTATATTCGTACTTAGCACCGAATACTCACAATTCACAAAAATGCATCGTACGAGCCAATTACTCATTGTGTTACGAAATGTAAAGAAAAGTTTTTGTCATAACTAAGAATACACATCGAAACTGTTTTGAAATCAAACAAGACAGAATAAAACACAATAAAACAAGAATAATTGATCCCAAATTCCTTATTGGAAATATACTAGAGATTTGGAAAAGAAACAGTTTTGAAGATGAACTTCCGCGAAGTAACGCCTGATTCACTCAACTGTTTTAAAATCTTTGGCCTTATAGATACTCGATTAAGGAGCAAATTTTTTTTTTAAATTACTCGTATTTGTTTTAAAATATATTATGCATAAACGATTGATAGACTTATCTTATGCTATACGAAAATGTGCACACACGGCTATTCCCACATAATGTACATTTATTCCGACTTAATATTACTTTGTAAGTAGTCCTATTTAATATCTAACTGCCCTGCTATGTCAGAAAAAAAAGCATTAAGCACGTAAGTAATAATTAACGGCCTCTTACAGCAAATTTGACGCTTTTAAATCAATTTTATTCAGTTAAATTACAATATTTGAGCTGAAAAAAAAACATGTCACAGGTACATCTGTGTTTGAGTTTATGATTTGGTTCAAAACACGAGAGAATAAACTTTCCTTGATCAAAAAAAAAAATCTGAAACAAAGTCGATTCAGTTTATTTTTTTCGTTTTATGCCCTAATGAAGCTCGTAACAACCTGGAAATTGCATGTAATGAAAGGCAATTTTATTCAACATTGAATTTTGATAGTGAATAGTTTCGTTTTTAGTGAAATTAAAAGCGTAAAAAGGTCGCGAGAATTTGCGCGCACCGCGTTCAGTACCGCAAAGAGTACCTTTGCAGTACAGCGCCAGGCGTCATCGAGGTCGGACCTATGATCGTTTTTGTCGTTGCACTCCCCCCGCGGGCGTCCTGGCTCTTGGGTAGCAAAATACATCGTTGGTATAACTTGGCGGGGGCTGAGGGAGCGTTTTGTTGCCTACGCGACTCGGATAACTGGCCGTTAAGTACTTACCTAGTGTACTAACATGAACACGGAAGGCAATCAATTTCACGACACAGGACCTCCCCTATTGTGAGATTTAAGGGTACTCTATTAGAATATGTACAAATCTTTAACCTATCCACTAAACTAACTCATATAACAATATATTTGTACCTACTTCATAAGCTTGTAAAGTTTTGAGCAAATAAATGTTATTCATCATCATCATTTCAGCCATAGGACGTCCACTGCTGGACATAGGCCTCCTCCATCGATCTCCAAAAGGGCCGGTTGGAAGCGGCCTGCATTCAGCGTTTCCCTGCGGTCTCTTTTAGGTCGTCTGTCCATCTTGTGGGGTTAATAAATGTTATTATAATTTTTTAAGTAAACTATGACAATTGGTCGAGCCGATCTCTTAACCGATCGTGGAGCTAGTACATCTCCTGTATCAGCGAATATTATATGAATGAATTCTCACGTATGGTGAGTTTTGATGAAATCATAGATTAGTTTATCGATCATATTTATTTTTATTTTTTTCAATTTTTTTATATATAAATAAATCAAATAAATAAATAAATATTTGGGACATTTTTGCACACACGGTCATCTGACCCCAAACTAAGCAAAGCTTGTGATATAGCTGCCAGAGACTGATATACATACATACACATGCATTTATAAGACAAATTTTCAATTCGAGGGTAGTAGCTAGCCAGCTGGGCATTAGATACTGCCACAGACAAGGTTAAGTTACTACAGCCAGCTGGGCATTAGATACTGCCACAGACAAGGTTAAGTTACTACAGTCTTTAAATACTGCTCTACCACCATGCTATAGTTTCCTCACAATGTTTTCCTTCATCGGCAGCTCAAGCTCATTTCTACTTCTTGTACTTTGTTCTATGTACAGTAAACTGATACAGTGTACTAAAGTCCTTGTTAAGAAAGCTATAACAAAATAACAAACCATGTGTGAGTGTTCGGAAGCCACATAATCCGCCCAGCTAGCAGGTAGAGCTAAGTCATTAGATTTAGTTTCCATTACTATATTGTGTACAACGTGTACGAACGTGTATTGTGTATTTAAACGATAATGGACTTTATACACTGTGACATGTAACTATAATTGTTATGAATAAAAAAAATGAGTATGGAGTACAGGTTCTCTTAGACACAAAAATGTTCGATTAGCCAGTATAACAAATTGGAATATTTTTGTCTAAACAGTTAGATTAACGAAATCAGTAGAAAAAAATGGAATAAACGATCGCTTGAGCCAACTGTTTGGACAGAGGTCGATTAAACAAAACTTTGCAAATAAAAAATCATAATACAATACAGCAAGCAAAGGAGACAAATGTAATCAAAGAATATGATATATTATCATCATTATAATATTGATTCTAATAGATATATTTTCTCATCGACAAAATTTTCCTTTTGTCGATGTATTTCCTATGATTCTCTCTATCTTTGATATATAATATAATTATGTACCTCAGAAATTATAATTGTTCTCCTTACAATTAAACGATACTTTATTACAAAACGCTATATCTATACTTTAATAAATTATTACTTTAATAATTTTCTCCAAGGGTTGCAAAGTTTTTTGTGTTAAAAATACAGATATTGATAAAAAGTCTTTCAAATTTATTATCATTGACAGCTCTACAGTACCAAAAAAGATTTTACAACACATTTGCTCAAAAAGTGCACTTACGAAGCCTGTATACATCGTTCGAAAGTAAAACATTACGCATCATACAACGGAGCGTGCGGTAATGAATTTTACCGCACACTCAGATGTATAGCACCGTGCGTGTACTTTACGGTATTTTTTTAATTTCCATTTCCATGAAAAAAAATTCATTTGTAGCCTTTTTTTCTCGCCAATGTGTTGTAAAACGTTGTATGGCACACGTGCGGATTGGTTTTTACATACTCGTGACTATGGTAAGCCCTCGACTTCGTCTCGGGCTTACATTCGTCTACTCGTTTGTAATAACCAACTTACCGCACTTGTATCATAAATAACTATTAATAATTATGTTTAGAAAAAAGAATGTTAGCGAAAGTATTTTATTTATTTATTTAATAATGGGCTTGCGTTTGACCGCCAACTCGCCTGATGTTAAGTGATGATGATGATGATAATATTTATGGAAACCACGAAAAATGGGGACCAAGTTAAGTTTCCAATAAATGCAAAATATGTCACAAAATTTACCTGTTTATTATACTGGCGTAGACAAACTATGATTACTAACCATAACTAAACTGTATTAGATAACGGTCTATTAAGACAATTGTAGCACTGTGTCCAAATTATATCGAATAAACATGTCTAACGGACAAAAAGCAGCTTGACTACACGGTCAATGAGCTGAACACCGGGTCAAGGCAGTAATTATTTACTACTGAAGCATGTCCCACAAGAAGAACGTTTATTACAAGGCGCATGCGATGGTGGCAAGCGAATTTTAATTGTAAGTTTCTATTTATAGTTAGTGAATTCATTCTGGAATTATATTAATTGAAAATTGTGATTGGTCGGAATCACTGGGCGGAATCACTGAGCGGATTGTTATTGATATCTAAATAGTAGAGTCACTGATTGATATATTACCATGAATGTCAAAGCATTTACGGGTCATATGAATGAGTATGTACGTTTCGTAGGTTTATAATTTTATACAAATTTTCCAACACCGGCATTTCGAATTCACAATATACTTACGGCTTATGTTCAACTTATTAATTAAAAAGATTTAGTAAAATATAACGTCAAAAATACTATATTTATACCTACTGTTAAGGATATTAAAAGATTACCAAAATTAAAACCCCATTTAAATGAGAAATTATACCCAGATATTTATAGCTGATGGCACCAAACTAATCATAAATAAAAATAGTAAATGACAACCAACATATCAATCAAATTTTGATTTATCCAAATATTTAAAATCTCGTTATCCTATAGAAGTAAATTACTCTAGATAAGTGAAAACTTTACAAGTGAAAACTTTTTATGGCTTGTTTCTACTATCTACCTACTATAATTAGTTTGTTTCAGCTGTTTGTTTTCCGAATAGAGTAAAATAAAATAAAATAAAAAATAAATTATTGTTTACCCAAACATTGTAAAACTCCTTTGGGTAAAACTGCGTCGTATCTGTCACTCATATTGAACAGTGGTTTATTTAGGTAGTAAGTAATAACGCATTAATTTGCTCGTCAAGATTTGGTGATAATTTTGATTTGGTCTTTGATTTCTTTATTCAAGCTGTTATTTTAGCTTACTGAAATATTTGTTGTTAAATATATAAAGTAAACATTTCGTTTAAAGTTTTGTTCGTTAGGTTTGCATATAAAACCACGTAGAGATTAATGTGTCAAAAGCTCAAAAAAAAAAACTAATTCAAAAAGTCCTGAATAATATTCATATCTACCTGAAGGATTTTAAAAGTAATTTATAAGTCCTATAAAAATATTCTGATAAGATTCTACTTACTGTTAGGCATTATGTTCCAAGAATTCGCTTTCCGTTGACAAGTCCAGAAGCACCCAAGGCACAAAACTTCACGCACTGGCTCTCACTGAAGATTTGACCATAATTGAAGGAGTTAAATAAAAGCCACACGCGCAATAAAATGTGGCCACTAAAAATGTCAAAGCCACGTCTTGTGAGCACGCGGCATAATTGATCGCTTGACACTACAGTGACTTCCACAGTTCCCATAGGTATTATAGCGGGGCTGTAAAAATCATAAAGATAAAAATAATGTCTGTTAGCTGTCAGTCAATATTAATTTTTTCAGTGGCTTTTATTTATAGAACACTTAGTCGTAGATAGAGATAAATAGAAAAGAAATTGGCAAGTGCCAATGTTAAATTACAGTGTATTTACCTTAAATACGTTAAATACGAAGCGTTTTGATTCCACTTTTATTGTGCAAACTTCTTGAACTTTTGTTTGTGGAATGCGCTACATAAATGGGTGTTCCCCGATAGTTACAATCTGGGTGTCTTCAAATCACGAATGAATCAGTTTCTTCTAGGCAAGGATGCGTGCTTGGCATTTTTTTACAGACTGCATTTATATACATACAGTGAGTGTGCGTTTGAGCTACACGACTTAATCCCCTCTTTCCCTTTCTACAACAGGATAAGTCGAAGAACATATACATACCATCCCTACCTAGTTGACATGCCACCAGGTCGATCTAAACGGTTTGCCTCCAATTTCTTAATACGAACCGACTAGGATCTGGAATGCTTTGCCACCGTCCTTGTTGCCTGAAAACTATAACCTGGGTGTCTTCAAGGCCAGAGTGAATAAGTACCATATAGGTATACGTGCTCCATCTTCGGCCACAACATCGCATGTCATCAGGTGAGTTGTAGCTAGGCCAAACAGACCTAAAATATATAAAATGAAAATAAACCGTACAAGTACGAGTGGGACTCGCGCTCTGAAGGTTCCGTTAGATGCTACCCTCAGACATCAAGTCCAAACAAAAAAAAAAAAACAACAAAAAAGTTGAAATTTTGAAAGACAAACTTAACTTTGTAGTGGACTTTGTATTTGATATAAATTTCAACTTGATAACTTGACGCGTTCTTGAGAAAGAGGGTCTTGACAGACGGACTGACAGATGGATAGACGGACAGACGGATAGACAGACAGACGGACAGACGGACAACAAAGTGATCCTATAAGGATTCCGTTTTTTCCTTTTGGGGTACGGAACCCTAAAAAGGTAAATACTAAATCTATACTAATATTATAAAGAGGAAAGATTTGTGTGTAAGTATGTTTGTAACGAATTGGCTCAAAAAGTACTGGACCGATTTTAAAAATTATTTTACTGTTGGGAAGCTACACTATCTTAAGATCGGCATAGCCACTTAGTCGTGAAAAGCGAAGAAATATACAAAGATACAAGAGTTACTTTCTCTTCTGCGAGTATATTATTAGAATTAGGATAGTTAGGAAAAAGATTTGGAATAATATAATTATTGTCATCATCAATGATCTTGTTTTATATCGTACTAATTATCATCATCGGCCTATTTGATGTTCGTCCACTGCTAGACGTAGGCCTCTCCTAAAGAACGCCATAGGCCACGATCTTCTGCTTTCGCATCCACTTGCCACCAGCTACATTTCTCAGGTCGTCACTTCATCTGGCTGCAGGTCGTCCTACTCTACGTTTTTCGATACGCGGTCTCCACTCTAGAACCCGTCTACCCCGACGGTTGTCAGTTCTTCTACAGATATGCCCAACCCATTGCCACTTCAGTTTCCTAAATCCTTTGAGCTGTTGGTTACTTTAGCTCTCTGTCGTACTATATTATAATTATTTTATTCATAGGTTTTCATATTATGGCCTGTACACGTATTGTATTGCATTTGTACCTTGACCATATTGAACTAGTATCTAAATACAATTTTATTATTAGTGTGGCACTGCACCACGTTTGCTAGTTTCCTGAAGACTTTTTAACAAAGCCTGCATACTTGCCTACGTGAGAATGGGAATTGAGGCTCTATTAAAGTCTTTCGTAACTAACAAATTTTGAGCTTTGTTTACTAACATTGTCATAATCCGTAATGACAAAAAAATTTAATCGCACCAGGCCAACACGAATGATTTTTAGGGTTCCGTACCCAAAGGGTGTAAACAGAACCCTATTACTAACTCTACGCTGTTTGTCTACCCGTCCTACCTTTTAACAGCTGTATCTTTCAAACCGTAATAGATGGACAGTTGAAATTTTCTCAGAATTTGTAATGTTACACTGTAGTGGATAAAAAAAAAAGTAGAACCTGAAGGAAGATCCCAATACAACAAACTTTTTTTTGAACATATTTTGTTATTTGCTCTAATGTAAAAACAGTAATTTGTATAAGCGTCTAACTTGGCATGGTTATAGTACACACTCTAACTGTAGTATAACAATATATTATAATGGCCAAGTGCAAGGTGGTGGCAAATTTCTGTTGACTACCAAGTTAAGCAACATCAGGCGCGGTCAGTACTTAGATGGGTGACCGCCTAGGTGTGATGTTGTCTTTTTACACTATTTTTTGTATTTTGTGGTGTACGGAACTGTCAGTGCATGAGACCGACTCGCATTTGGCGGGTTTATTGGTTCTTAGATACTGGGTTTTTATTCAATAAAAGTCATTGTTGCTGAGTATTTTTTTATACTAAATATCAATGTTTTGCAGAGAGCTTCCGGTATTGGTTCTTCGGATGACGGAGGGAGTCGGTGACAGGGTCTGAGTTGTGTAAAAGTCTGCAATGAAAAATGATTATGTATGTCTTATGCAAAGAATTACGTAGTGCATATATGTCAACGGTATTAGGATACTGTAATGTCAAATGTCCAGGGTTTTTGTACTATGACAAATTATTTTATCTCACATACCCGATATGGGGCTTCAACGTATATCCGATCAAAACCATAAGAAATTTAGATCATACACAAGTAGAACACTGTTTTAAACTATCACGGTTATTCACTAAAGTTATATGATTATTTACGAGATATTTACCGTGGTAAGGTTGTGGAATGAGCTCCCGATATTTCGGCGCAGTTACATGCACCATTTTCATGGGAAGACTTCAACAAACAACCTTGATAGTTTAAAACAACACAGAATAGAACAGAATCGACTGATAAATCAAGAACTATCAAAAGGTAATTGAAATAATGCTACCTGCAGGTCCAACTCTAGATTCCTCAGCGAGCAGAAGAGGTCCTAACATCGTGGTCAGTGCCGATCCCAATGTGGACGTTATCAGAATAGCTATAACAATGATATTAGAATGCTGCGACGCTATAGTTTTGTCTTGCTGAGTCGAGTCCCTCCACAGGGAGTCTGCAGCGACGCGGACCAGTACTGCCTGAAACCAAAATGATTTGTTGCGGTTACACATGACTTTTATTGACTATCATGTAACATACGACTTAAAGAAATGTTAAAGCGAAGCGACGCTCCTAACATGCTGGTTGGTTTGGTATTGTATCAACTGCTTATCTACTTTTTTGCTATCGGCTATCTATATTTTCTTTTTTGTTGGATATTTTCTAAAGTTACCCCACGGTATTGGGGTACAGCCACTACAGCCAGGTTACGTTGGATTGCGTCTACTAAACCGTCTTAGTGCCCTGCTTCTGTGTCAGACGGAGGGCTTAGGGATCTCCATAGGAACGCACCGCTGCGGCACCCGCCTACTTCGTGGCCTGAGGCAACTCTCCAGGTAATTATACTTGTATTTACTTCCTTTTTTCTACGACGGCGTGGGCTACACTATCCCGTGCCATTGTCTTCCCTGGCCTTACTGGAATGGGAGGTCCAGGGATCCCCAAATCCGACCGACCACCCCTTAGCCCAAAGGTTTCATTTTAATCGGCTCTTACTCTATGCTGAAAATCCAAAGCCGTATTCTAAGACCTCGCTGCTCCTGGGTCAGCCGTGGGTAGCTATAAACGTATTTAACACCCCTCAAATGATATAACGATACAATACGAAACACTTATTTGTAGAGAAGAATGAACAAAAAAAATCGTCTTTTAGAAAATACCATGGTGTTTTCTCATTAAATTCTACGTACCTATAAGTTTGTTGGACTAAAGGCATATTACAATATGATAATGTAAGATAGCATAAAGATAACTTCGTGAAATTACTGGGCATGAAGACTTACTGGATTAAACATCTAATATACTTGATACATCTAAAAAAAAATTTTTTTTTTTTTATATCCCAAGATTTCGAATGCAGTGCATTGCTGCGCAGTGTTTTAAACTGTTGTAGTTTTAAATTTTGGGTAGCACTGAAATAGCAAGCGTGACGTTTACTATCAGGCAAGCGAAATGCTCGTCTTGTCACTCAATTTAATTAAAAGCTATCACGGATAGACACCACTATTTCTAGGAATTCATAGACTCGTACTCTACCCTAAATCTTATCATAAAAAAAGGTAATATTGATTTTTTACTCAAAACTATAGATACTTTCAATAAAAATCGGCGTATAAAAAACAGGGAAAAGGACCGCACGTTCCACTACGTCGTAAAGTAGGTAAGAAGCGGATAAAGTAAAAAAAATATTACTATGAATATTAGTCATAGCAACGTTACTTATTGGTTTTTATAAAAGCGTATTATATTTCATTGCTAAGCAATAACGATTGCATAATAATGTTGAATTCAATAAAAAAATACGAGAGAAAATTGTGTGAAGTCAGAATTTGCAATCAGAATACGTAATTACTTATTACCCACGAGCTGTGTCTTGCGGTTTCACCCGCGGGGAAATTCTCTTAGGAACCGTACATTTTTCCGGGATAAAATAGTATCTCATGTCACTTTCCAGCTTTCCAACTATCCAAAAATTGTGTCGATCCGTTTTCCTGTTGGTGCGCAAATACAGTTATTCATATTTATAATTATAATTTTTTTATACTATGTAGAGATATACAAGCTGACACGACAGACGTTGTACTGTCCAAATAAAATAAAAAAAGTTTGAGATCGTTCTGTGAATTGTTTTGTTTTTTATGCCCCCGAGTTGGTAATAACTCGAACTGATCCATCTCCCTAGGTACTATAAATTGTTACCACAATATATTATTTTTAACTAATTGAAGATCGTTTATACTATCTATAAGCAACGAAGGCTTATAGATAATACAAACGATTTCTAATTTTAGACAGAGTTACAACATTTAGACAAAATGTTGGCCGCGTTGCCTCGCTGGATTGGTAGGCTAACTATTGGTACATTGATTTGTATACAGATTGTTTGTGTAATAAATACGAAATCCGCCGTAAAATTACATATTCTGTGAAAATTTTGGTTTTACTCTAAGTCTAGAATGTCTAACGACAGGGCTGCAATTATATGCAGTTTTTGACTATTGACGATTTGTGAAAGTAGAATTTTTCGATGCAGACCAGTGACAGTTTTAAGAAGGGGGAAGACGCGTGACATCCAAACATTGTACCCAATAAATATGGCTCTGTTTCGGCTCGAGTCAGCGGCGACGTTGACGTCTACACTGTAAACGTCAACTTCACCGTTCCATTAGAGCACAGATCTACTACCTATAGATTTTCAATGAGCGTGGCTAGCTCAGTGCCTCTCGCTCATCATCGTATTTTCGCTCACTGCGCTTCTTGCAGCCCAAAATGCTACAACCAACCATTGTAAAATATCTTTTACAATTATTTCTCAGAGGAAACACGCATTTATCACATTAAATCACCAAAAAAAGGCAATAAATATAATTCAGACCCGTTTTGTTTGTCACTGATTATTACAGATTTTGACACTTGAGGTACCAAAAACAGGTCACGCCGATAAGGACAACAAATTCTATTTATGTCCTTTTCGTACTTGTGCTGAGCCATATCAAGTTGTCTCTTTCACTAAAATATATTGCCGATCTGGTTGTGTATATCTGTGCATTAGAGTGTCTAACTCACAGATATACACAACCAGATCGGCAATATATTTTAGTGAAAGAGACAACTTGATATGGCTCAGCACAAGTACGAAAAGGACATAAATAGATTTTGTTGTCCTTATCGGCGTGACCTGTTTTTGGTACCTCAAGTGTCAAAATCTGTAATAATCAGTGACAAACAAAACGGGTCTGAATTATATGTATTGCCTTTTTTTGGTGATTAATGTGATAAATGCGTGTTTCCTCTGAGAAATAATTGTAAAAGATATTTTACAATGGTTGGTTGTAGCATTTTGGGCTGCAAGAAGCGCAGTGAGCGAAAATACGATGAAATATCACTTCACACGTAAGTAAACATATAAAGCTTGTAACGATCACCTAAATAAATTCAGGATATCAATTCGCAAATATTTTATTCATAATTAGTCAGTTTTTAGGTCGATTAGTGGTCTAATTCTATGAATTTTATCAAATTTTCACTTAGAAAATAAATTATGAATGTTGGCAGTTTATGAAAGAAATTACCCACCGCAACTAACATAAATTATTCGTTCTGCAGGTTTCCAACTGATCCTGTCACATTGCTGAAAAAAGCTGGCACATTGCAAGAAGTGCAAAATACCGACCCTTTTATGCCCATATGAATATGGTGAATGTTAATATTAAATATATATTAATGAGGCCACAGTTATGAAGCTAGAAAAGCAAAAGGCGATTTCGGCGAACCGATTCAAAAAGCTACGCGCTGTTCGTGAAATGTGTACTGTAAACATTAAAGAGTCTATTTATCTAATTATTTGGAATGTTATACATAAATCCATTCATGAAAAAACTAAACTGACCAAGCGCGAGTCGGGCTCGCGCGCTGAGAGTTCTTTACAATCACAAAATACAAAAAGTTGTGCAAAAAACAACATCACGCCCAGGCTGTCACCCATCCAAGTACCGACCGCGCCCAACGTTGCTTAGCTTAGTGGTAAACAGAAATTTGTCACTGACTCGCACTTGGCCAGTGTTTATTATTTGTTGTTTTACTTATGTTCACTATAATCAGCTAAATTTGACGCTTGTACGGATTACCGTTTTTACACTAGAACAAATCCAAAAATACGTTTAACGTTTGTTGCATGGGGCCCTTCCTTTGCCCTTCCGTTTTAACTCTTTGACTTTTTTATTATTTTTAATTAATCATAAAAAATCATGCTATGGTTACTTTACAACCTTTTTTCTAGTACTATATTCTAATCCTAACAAATAATTATAATAAAAACGCAAGTAAGTTTGTAACTTTCTGTCTGTTTTTTACGAGGAAACGGCTAAGTCATCGTATAATAATATACTCCGCCAGGTATAGCAATTCGAGAAAAAATGTTTACGTAGGCGTCCCGCAATGATGACATGATGTCAATTTACAACAGGTTCGAGAGAGATGACGATACACCACGTAACAGCTGATTGAATAAAGTGGCAACTGGACAGTGACGTCATTGCGGGACCACTCCCAGATTGCTAGATGGGCTAAGTCAAATTTTGTCAGGACGATAGGGTGTGTCATGAGGACAGACAACGTACTTTTCTTCCCAGAAAATTGCAGGTAGCTCCGCGGGTTGCAGCGGATAGTGTATAAAATATAAATATTTAAAAGGTAGTATTGTTTCCAAAGTACTCGTTGAAGATTCACTACCCATCATAGTAGGTAAATTACCCTAACTTATAGCAAATCATTTTAATGTGGCAACACACCTTGTTGAAGCGAGAGGCACTGAGCTAGCCACGCTCATTGAAAATCTATAGGTAGTAGATCTGTGGTCTAACTAGACCATAGAAGTGACATTTAAATAAAAATTAAGTTAATTGTTTTTAAGTATTTACGAGTGAAAAGTAATGCCGTGAAACTTGTTTTTTGTCTTGGTTGTCGTTGGTGCACCTTGTGATAACGCAGGAAGTAGTTTTTGCTGCTTTATTTCACACAATTTTGACAAGTAATTCACGTGCTATCAAAACGCCAGTTCGTTTGTGACTGAAGTGGATCGTGCCCCGGAGCCTATATTGTGCGGTCCACGTCAAGAAGTTCGTCCCGTATCTTCCACCTATTTACTTACATCAATGATGAAGACTTACATTTGATTTTTGATACTAGACTTTATCGATATAGACGACTTAAAGCACACTTAAAGCTTGTACCTATACCATAGAGTATATAGATTTGACTCTGTGATTTGACTCGATAATAAATGAGTACTTACAGAGGTAGAGTAACCATAAGTAATTAGGAACTTGCTATTATAACGTTTTTGCAAAATCTTTTAATCATGACGACCTGATTTAAAAAGTAGCATTAGCGTAATGGAATGCCCCACTGGGCTCTAGGTAAATACAAACTAAGTGCCTTGGACCTAATTAGAGGACGCGCTGAGCAGTGAGCAGTGACTACAAGCCTATGCTTGTATATTTTCGAGTGTTAATAAATATTAAGTGCTTGTGAACGTGCTCAAGTGTGGGTAAGTGAAACGAGTGAGAAATAGTGAAATAGCGCGGTGAAACGTGTCTTTTCGTGTTGTTTCTAAAACTCTATAGAAAACTCTTGTAAAGCCTCCACCACTTTACTGGGGTATGAGTTTGTCTAGGCTGTGACTTACTTTGCTTGACTCTGACTATGACTTGTTTGACGCTATTTAAGACTATGTAAACTTGATTATTATTACGACCGAAGGTTTCGTTATTCGTTATGAACAAAACTAACATTTTTACGTGACGACAAGCCATGCGTTTTTTCGCATATTCCAAAAGGTGTACAACGCGGCAACATACATACAGAGAACATGTTGTCACGTTGTATAAAAAGAAGTACCTACAACTATAACAAAAGCTGCATGATAAAATCTTTTCTATTTGGGTTAAAATTAAACAGAGATGTGGCAACGTGTATTTTGTTTGCATTAATAGAGGTGAGGGTCCGCACATAATCAAGTTTTAATCCACTAAACTTGGAATGTTGCTATCATATATGATATATTTTGGTTATGTTAGAGGACCAGGGTTGCGAGACAAGGTCATAAGTCAGTCAGTTTGTAGGTAAGTGCCTTTTACCAAGACCATTTGTTGTTTAGTGGTTTTGCCCTTCAGGTACCTACATAAATTCTGCCCCTTTCTACTAAATTATGCTCTATCTTTGCGTTAGTATCTCCCAACCATAGGTGTATTTGTGCCCTTATTAAAAGGGATTTTAGTACCAGGTTAATTGTAGGTATAACCAAATTAGAAGCCCAGACTTGTTACGACAGCACATTTCCTTCCTTACAGGGAGAGCTAAGATTGCCAATATCCAATTTCTATTGTAAAATATCCCAATTAAATTTACGTACTTTTATGTAATTTTGGATATGAGCTGAAAGTCTATTCATTCGTGAATAAATACGGGGTGTATTTATTATGCCCCAATAATCTTCATTTTGGATTATTAATTCCATTTTACGGCTGCTCAGGCGGATTTTTTCTAAGAAGGGTAGTTAAGTATTTTCATTTTAAGAAGAATATTTTTTAGAAAGAAAGAAAGAAATTAAAGAAAATAAATTTTATTCGACATTTTTTTTTTTAGTTATATCTGGGATTTTAATACTGAGTTATAGGGATTCCGAATAGACTTATTCATTCCAAGTAGGTACAGTTGATAAGTCTTTATTTTAGCTAAATTGAGTTTTGATGAGAATACTTTTTTTTTTATTTGGCCAGCTTGACTTGTGAATTGATAAAAATATATGGTTAAAATAAATACCTTGAAAAAACTAAGATTTGTGTAAGCTTTGCTGTAAACAAGCTCGCTTCGAAATTGCTAAAACTGGCGTCAGAGAGTTCAAAGTGAATTAAACTGAAGTCCGTTGGTGAACTGTTAGTCTAGTTTCGCTCGTCAATGAAAAGATCACTTTAAAGTTGTATTAGCGGCGGCGACGGGGTCGCTCAGCCATCCCAAGCTGCTGCATTTTCCATCGCGTTTCACTATGATTAATATCCTTCTCCTATAACGAGCGTTTAACAATCAAATATTAGCTATACCAATTTCACAAACTAGTTTTTAACTACTCTGATCATAAATTATGTACGCTCTGAATTTTCCATTGGCCTTTAATTAAGACCTTGGTAAAAATTCATCGTAAGAAAACATTGCCGGTCGGGTTACATGTCACAGTGATGGATGACTCGGACGGGACCTCATGGCGTGGAAGTGTTTATCGACACTGAAGGTAGGTTGTAAAACAATAACAGCTGTTGGTTTATTGAGCCCAATGAGCGATAAAGTATTTTGACAGTTACGGGAGAAGTTGAAATAGTTTTGCTGAAGTTTAGGGGGCCACATAATAGGGCACGGTTTGGGCGGCAAATGATTTGCAGTGAAATGGTGTTCAGCTTATCGAGATCGGCGAAAACATCTGGCGGGAGAGCGGTTGGAGGGATGTAATTGGCAGTTACATTAATGCGGGTTTCTTTATCTCGGCCAATAGGTCGTGTGAGGGGACAGGTGGGATTTGTCACATTACCTAATTGCTGACAGATTTTTTTATTCAGTTCCTATAACGATACAAGAATATGCACTTGAATACGAATCACAGTGCAAATGTAGCTTTCTGAGAATGTGTAAAATAATACCCATTCATGAAAAGAGTCCTAAATCTAAATTGGTAAAATGTGATCAGTGGCGCGTGAAAGCCGTCCCGCGCACGTGACGGACGAAGGACGACAGGAGTGGACGCCACTCCATTACGTATTTCCACAGAAGACATATTAGTATAAGTACAGAAGATTCACTCCGCAAAATCATTTAAATAAGTAGCGACTCTTGCTACTATACAATAAAATGCAATTTAGGACGTGCGAGCGCTAACTACCTACAGCCAGACCTGGCGCACTCCGCACTTTAGGTGTGAATCTACAAGTAGCCGACTTGTCGGACCTGCTGTGCCCGCTGCCGTGCGACAGACAGAGATAACGCGACGAGAGTTACGCGATAGACAGAGAGGCAAGTTCTAGGTTAATATAGCTATAGGTAGTTAGCGTTCGCACGTCCTTTGCTGCACGCACTTTGTTGTGTAGTAGCAAGAGTAGCTACTTATTTAAATGATTTTGCGGAGTGAATCTTCTGTACTTGTACTAATATATATTCTGTGGCTAAAGTGCGGAGTGCGCCAGGCCTGGTATTACATAGTCCATGTACGGATCGCAGAGAGAACATTCACGTCCTACTCGTACGGATATACCTATAGAGAAGTATCGCTGCCCAATTTGATTACAGGTCGAGGTCCCAAAGGTGACCCAGCCATAATGAGGATCAAGCATAAATATTGAGGATCAGAGCAACATTGTGATTAGTGATTAAGCACATTTTAGAACTGATGGAGTTTTGATTGTGATTACAACTTAATTTTTAACAGATATACGATAATGACATATATGCATTTTTTGTATATATACCTAATCTAATTTAAGTAAATTAAAACTGTGCCAAATTATGTTTTTCATCCCATCTATTCGAAAAAGACGACTTGGTTCGCCTTTAAGTGCACCCAAAGGTAGTGTTTTCTATAAGAAACTTTTAGCTAGCAGTAATGAGTTTTTAATCTTCTTTATAAGTCCGCCACAATGATCTTTGCGGCGTACTTTTTGAATTTGGAGCATCTTAGTGTTCAGCGCCAAAGAAATCGAACGCAAATAATGTTTGAATAAAGACTGGCTGGTACGACGGCCCATAGTCGCGCCCCCAGCTGAAATAATAAAAATAAAAACGCGCGAACTACAGCCCGCGTTTTCGTCAATTTTCACGGATTGTTAGAAATTCATGGTTTTGTGTAATAATACATTTTCATAATTGCGAAAATGTCTCAAATGTAAATATAAGTTTTTAGTAGTTTTATTATTAGATACTATTTAATTTCAATTTATTTGTTACTCTATGTTTTATTAAATAATAATATTACATTAAAATATGAGGCGCATTTTATTTTCTCATAGTGGGTGATGAAAAGTAGAGTGTATCACTCGGGCGCAAAATAGTTTTTGGCTAGGGCGACGTACTTTAGAATCCCTTACTTCGCTCTGGATTTTAAAAAAGCGCCCTCGCCGTAAAAATATTATTTTGCGCCCTTATGTTACAATCTACTTTTTTATATGGTGTTAAGTGATAGTGTGATAGAAAATGGTAAACACGCTTAGTTTGGAATGGGAACTGGGATCTTCGGTTGGTGTATTTTGTTCTTCTTATTAATCTTCTCTTATATATAAAAATCTATTGCTGCTCGTTAGTCTTGCTAAAACTCAAAAAGGTCTTGACAGTTTTTTTTTGTTTTGTTCGCCTCAATACGGAGGAGATTCAAAAGAAAAATAAAATTGGAAAATTCGGGAACTTTTTTCTGTGAAATTTGGACAGGGCAACGTTTTTCGGGTCAGCTCACGGTCAGCTTGTAATAAATAACAATAATTTTGACAATTGGCGGGTGCCGTAACCGTAGAGGCCGTAACGCATACCATAGACCAGCTCAACACCATTAAGAACGCACCACAATAGCCCAGAATTAGATTTTTTAAACCCTATATTGTACATTAGTTTCATAATTATTCCGTTTTATGTACTTTCAATAATTGTATTTTGTATTCAACAGTGCCTCTTGGTGTTGGCCTGGGCCAGACCAATGCCTATCAAATGTCCCAGACATTTCGGACTAGACCCAAAGAAAGAAATATAAGAAATATAAAAAGCGAAAAAAAAAACAGCTATGTATTGAATCTTTGAGGTCGAAAACAAGAGATCTAATAAAACATAATCATAGGTACGAAAGAGCACTCTTTGAGATATTTGATAAAATGTAGAGAAAGTAAAAGGGTCCATTCCTTTCACGGGTGATGTACAATTGTACATATTGTACACATCGTCACGGGATATTTCTGTTACTGGATAGTAAAACATGCTAGGTTGATTTGTGTTGTGATCAAAAAAAATCTTAAATACCTATAGTAATTGATTGAATCAGGCGTTATTTTGCGGAAATTCGTCTTCAAAACTGTTCTGTTGTTCATTAACAAAATTCTGCAAATTACAGTTTTATCTAATTTTATGATCCAGAATTAAATAAATTTCACAACTATCAACATTACAAAATATTATTAAGGTTTGTTCCAGATTAATTTACATAATTTTTGTTTCAGGTTAGGTTAAAATAGCATCATTAACAAAGTTCTGTAATGTAAATAAATAATAAAATTGATCCCTAATTCCTTGTAATTGATACGACGTTGAAACGGAAATACACTAGAACGAATCTCGAATATGAAACCTTTTTCACCTATAGTAACTTTTGTTTCAGCATGGTGATAGACTTTACCAATAACCGCAATTTGACCCGCCAAAATTTGAACCCCCTTCCTAATAAACGTGGAACGTACAGCCTTGGAATATTTACTCCGACTTTTGTCTTTGTCGATCGAGTTCAAAATTTTAAAGAGAGAGAAAGTCATAACACGGCTTATCTATTTTAAGACTTACACCACGTTTATTACTAAGGGGGGAACAGTATATCTTTTTGTTTTATTTTGTTATCCTGCTAGTCACATAATCAATTAGGTAACGTCAAATGAAATGACAAAAGAGCTACTTTTTTGCAAATAAAACCCGTACAGAATAATCCAACTATGGTCTGGACTAGCAGATTAAGTAAATCTGTAAAGTAAAAACTCACCTCTACAATAGCTTTAGGTATCCAAGTGACAGCGATGAATATGCTTTCCTTGATGGACAGATCGTTAGCCAGAGCCACCAGGAACGCAGCCAGCAGTCGGAGGATCAACGCCGAAAATATACACCCCACTATCAGACTAAACTCTTTTATTGTCATCTGTGATACCTGCATAGAAAAAGTCATTGACCTGTTGAAAAAATTACAAGTACTTATTCAGGTACGCAACAAAAACAGAACTACTGAGGATTCTGTACATGATTTCGTTAAAACATTTATTTTGACTAGTCCCAATCGATATACAAATGTTTAGACAGCCACTCCGCCACTAACGCTTTATATATATATATTATTATGTATAATTTAGCTTGGTAGAATTTACATAATGTTTTTATTTAAAAGAAAAGTAAATTTGTGTAGGCGGAGCCACTAGCCTTGCTGCCGTATTCCGAAGATCTGAACCCAATCGGAAAGTTTAGATTCTATATCTCCATATCCTACATTCAAGACGAGGAGACGGAAAATGTAGATCTTGAATGGAAACTTTCCGATTGGGTTCACATTACAGTTGGTTTTATTTAATTTATTGAAAACATAATTTTATAAAGCTGTTATGAGCAAGCGTTACGCTGACCATCAGGCGAGTGAATTGCTCATCTCGTCACTCAGTCGCATATAAAAATGTCTATAACAGAAAAGTACACAGTAAGTAAAGTATTTGCCATTGCCACTATACTGATAACAATAGTAGATATTACAAAAAGTTAAAAAAAGGAATTTAACGCGAGGGACTAAGTTGCACCCCGAGAGCAGTGAAGGATTCTAGAGGATAATCCGAGCAAAGCAAAGGATACAAGGACCAAGTTTTTTTTTGGAGTTATTTACTCTAGTTACATTGAATGCGAGAAAATAAATAGTAGTCAGAATCAGAATCAGAAAATCTTTATTGTATAAACTGTGTACATGGATGGTAAAGTAAGTTAGTAAAAGTATCAACAGTTTTGTCCATCACGAACATACAATATTTCTCACGAAAGGGCCGAATTAAGGATGATAAAAGGGGGTTGAAAGTTTATATGAAAGTCTACGCGTACGAAGTCGCGGGCAACAGCTAGTCTCATATAAACCTGTAGAAAATGTAAGGGGACCAGGAGTGTTGCGGCAGCACTGTTTCGGCAGAACTTGAATCGCTGCGTGCTTGAATCGTCTGAGTTCGGAATCATACCTTTACTTTTGAGCATTGACGCAAAGTTGCTATAATATAGTCTATCAGTTTTTTATCGGATACATTTCGGAGAGAGTGCATCGGATCTGCATGATCTAATTCCCTCCTGCCCATTTTTCTATCATTTCTTTTAGCGGACTGCCAGAGTGGGTACGAAAAATCATCACCGCCTTATTGTTGATATTCCGAAAACTAGTACGAAGCGCTTTCATTCCACTTTTAATGTGCAAACTGCTAGTCTGTGGAATGCGCTGTCTGAATGGGTGTTCCCCGATAGTTACAATCTGGGTGTCTTCAAATCACGAGTGAATCGGTTTCTTCTAGGCAAGCGTGCTCCATCGTAGACTGCATCATCGTATAACACCAGGCGAGTTGCCGGTTAAACGCAAGCCTATCTTTATTAAATAAAAAACTGACCCAATTCAAAAGGTTTAACATTGAGGTCAAACTCTTGATAAAGCATCGAAAGGCCTTACGTAAAAAAAAAAGTTTGAATGGTACAAAGCTTTTTAAATTTTTCCCCGATTGGGGCTATTTATTGGTTTCGCGCTATTGATGCATTTGCCGTCTTAATTTAGTATTTTTATTCATCTAGGAGATTTCAGGGTTGTATTGTAAAGGCTAATTTAAGGTTTTCAGTAGCACATAGTTTTTTAAGTTATAATTAAAATACTGTAAAAATTGCAATAGTATCATAATACGATTATTACAGCGAATTACCAAGGAATTAAATTACCTGTCAACTTCAAAGTTGTACCCGCTCGGCATCCTCTCACCCCATCGCTAAGATTATTGCGAAAGTACCGCGGGGGTGAAGTTTGACGGCTCGAAGTTAATCATTAATACTCTTTATAAAAATCGCCTTTTACGAGTAGATGAGCTACAAATCCTATCCTTAGTTTTCCATAATAACAGACCTGAAATGCAAGTAGCGTTCTTTATCGATCGTCAAATTGATAAAATGCCATAGAATCGATCATAGCGAGTGCTAAAAATAGCATTTTATCGAATTTGACGATCTCAATTGACAAATTTGACGATCGATAAAGAACTGTACTTGCACTGCAGTATTGTTTTTTATTCTTTCCTCTGTGATTTAGGCGTTGCACTCTTGTGCATTTGCCAGTGTCAAGTATTAAATTATTATCAAGTTTGATATAATATGTAGTCAAGTCAGTCACAGTCAAGTTAAATAAGTCACGGTGAAGTGAAAATCATGTCTTAGTAAAGTGGCTTTACTAGAAACTTCTATGGAGTTTTGGAAATTATTATTATTCTAATTATGACAGATTTTCAACAAAAAAGTTGTCAAAACTGCTATGAAATAAAGTAAATTTTTAGGGAAAAAACAAGAACCGATTTCATCACTATACCTACATTTACAAACCTAAACTAAAAAGTAAAAAATAATATTAAAATGAGTTACTTCAAAGCAATGAGAATTAAAGGACAATCAACGAAATTATTGATATATTATAAATATACCTCCTTACCTGTTTACAATCAATTTATAATCAGTTATTTTTGGAGTTGATTTATGGCCTACCTAATATAAAAGAAATCATCGAAAACAATTCTATATTGAGGGATCAACCGCGTAACAAACATACAAAAAAAACATACAGTCGAATTGATAACCTCCTCCTGAAGTCGGTTAAAAAGTAGTGAAAGCCCGGGACTTTTGTTGAGATTGACACATTTCGATTATTTTCACGGGATTTGGGTGAAATTCAATAAAAGTTATTTATCCCCTAATTTGCCCACCTTTGACGTGGAATATTTGCTTCAAATTTCAATGGGGCCACCCTCAAATAACCGTTCACAACCGGCGAAGATGTTATCTTGTGAACGTATCTTCACCGGTTGTGAACGGATTATTTGAGGGTGCGTTTACGTGCATTTAACCACTCGATTTCAGACAATCTTTTTTTGAAGTCGATTAAAAAAAAGGTTGTAAGATTTCTTGAAACTTTGCCCGTATAGTAGATATTGCGTAAATATGTGACGCAAATTTATCAATTATTGATACAAGAAAATTATACAAAGCATACCTATTATACAGGATCATTAAGCAAAGTTGCTATTGAAGTTAATGTTTATTTATATATCAATATTATCTTATCTCTGTGGTATAATAAGATGTTATAAATCATAGATAATGATTCGCTTGTTTTACACGTTACAAAGTAATTTTATCAGTAAATAAGAGTTTAAGCGGATACACTACATCTCTATTGACTCAAAGCTTAACTTTAGTGACTGCTAATTTAGTGTTTGTGGATAGTATATGAGTAAACTTGAACAAGTGTAAACACACTTGTTTTAACTAAGCTAATATTTAAGGTAGGTAAATAATCCTCTGTATTATACGGTTACGGAGACAAACTTTCGGTTAGTTAGAGAACACAAAAGGAAAGCCGTTTCAATCGAAACCTTACTTTTTCGTACACTCAAAAGACTGCGGTAAATTATAAATATAAATACATTGCTGTCATTTACGATTATTCTAACAATGGTTTTATTATGATACTTACAAGCCGTTACCCGCGACTTCCTACGCTTAGGCTTTCACCTAAACTTTCAATCCCCTTTTGGTTCCTTTAATTCGGTCTTTTCGCAAATTTATTTCTTTATGGACGTCTACACCCCATTAAGAACCTACTTGCCAAATTACATGTTCGTAGTTGCATAACTTTCGAAACTACAAAAAACGTGCAACTCCACCTCCTTAATCCATCCTTTTTGTAAAAATATTGCAACAGTATTTATTTATTTTAAACTATTAACCTGAATACCAAATTTTATCTCCCTAACATCAAAACAAAAAAAAAACAAACAAATTTTTTTTTAACCTTCATTTGCCCCCTCAGTTTGGCCCTTTTGCTAAATCCTTTCTTAGCGGACCTGTACACCCCATAAGAAATCTACTTGCCCAATCGCAGCTTCGTAATTAAAAAACTTTGAATTCAAAATTTAAGCCGCAGTATTTTCGGAAAAATCTTAGCAAAGTAATGGTCCAGTTATAAATATATAAATAAATATTTAAAATAAATAAATATTTAAAACCATTAACCAGAAAACCAAATTCCATGTCAGTAACATCAAAACAAAAATCAATCAATAAAGGACTTTTACATAAACTTTCAACATCCATTTGGGATCCATCCGGGGGCCAGGGGTCCCCATGGAATTGGGGTACGTGGTGCCACCACTACCAAACGACTCGCCACAGACTCGTCTCTACGATTTTATTCTATTTATTTTAACTTGCATTATTGGAGTAAGGTATAAAGACCAATAAGCAGTAAGGGCTTCTAAAAAGATTACCCTCCATGAAATGTTTGCATTTTAGTGATGATACAAAGAATAATTCCACCTATAAGTAAAACATGCTGTCATGGTTCAAATAAAAATAAATTCAACCACAATCCAGTGAACTTCATATTCTTTTTATTCTAGATTCGTGTTTAGCCGCGACGTGAACAGAACAATTAATATGGTAATGAAAATGAAAAATAGTGATAACAATTCGAGATAAAAGACTAGAACTAAAATAAACGACGAAAAAAGCGTGATGCAACTCATAATATATGTATACTAGCTGGCCCGACAGACGTCCTATCTTAGCTATGAATGTCCAAAAATAAAAATAAAACTACAGTCTTGTAAATTCACATTCATCAAACGCGCGAACTGTCAAACCCCCAAAGTTAAAATCGTCATTACGTTGTCTGAAATTTTCCAATTTTCTTAATTTTTCTTTCCGTAGGACCCTTCTACAAAGTATTAGAAAACTTTAAAAAAAGGAAAATGTTATCGGTAAAATGGTTGTCAAGTTATGGCGTGAGCAAGGTAAATAGGTCAAATTTTTTATGTATGTAGAATAAAGATATAGATATAATATATTTAATATTATATATAGTTCAATACACTTGTTATGCGACGAGTGACCGAAATGCAGGTGTGTTTCTGGCTCAACGCATAAGCAATGCCATTCAGCGTGGTAACGATGCCAGCAATGCCAGCATGCTGGGCATTGGACAAGCTACCAACTGATGGTGGGCTTGAGCATTTGGATTATTTTTAGACCGTAAACGGTCTATGGGCAGTCTGACTGTTTTTGTAGTGTTTGATATTCAGTTACACGTTAGACAATGTCTATTGTACTCAATTCAATGTACAATCATACCGTTCATTGAACATGATTTTGAACTGATTCAGTAGCATTTATCTGCCCGTCAATTGGCATTGTCACCAAGAAGCAAATATGAAATAATTATACATTTTTAACTGACTTCGAAAAAGGAGGAAGTTTCTCAACTCAGACAGTTTTTTTTTTGTTTTTATAATTTTTATGTATGTACAGCGATTACGGCATCTGTAAACCAATTTGCGTGTTTCTTCTTTTATCTTGTAGAAAAAACCCGCGAGGTGGACCCACAATTTTTTTACTAATTAGGACTGAGTAGTTTTAAAACCAGCTCAAATAATACGGATATTTTGCTAGAGCGCCTACGAATTTCGCGATAACAAATCACTTTTACCATGCGACACTTGTTTTGTCTTTGTACAAAAATAATAATATAATAATAATAGTAAGTAGCTAGTAGTAGTTAATATTATTTTGTTCTTGGTAGTGTTTGTGTTTTGTGGTTTTTGACGTCGGTTTTTTTAAAGATAATTTTATATAATAGATATTTATTAATAATTTTATTCAAATTAAGAATGATGTAATGTGATACAGAACTTTCGTACTGAATGAACTACGTATATCCTAATACCGCCTCTACTAATCATTTCAACAGCAGCCCTTCTCTACATACCCGTCAAAGCATACAAATCGTGTTCTGAAAAGGTTTATATAATTATACAGTCACACTGTGGTACTATGCCGAAAGGAGGTTATTTTATTTATCGTTATGAATAACTTTTACCTACTCTAGAACCAACCCTAAAATCACGAAAAATAAATCATTTGTACTATAGAAAAACTGTCATTCACACTTAAAGAAATGTATGGAGCAGTTGAATTTTACAAGTGAAAACTTCTCTAGCCGCAGTGTGAGATTATTGGTATAGGCAAAACTTATGGGTTCGCGCACCAGACTGAGTTTTAAGTTTTCACTTCTGTCGACAGTTCCCACGACTGTCTTTTTTAAGCTAGGTTTGATTTAGTCCAATAGTAATGGTTGTTCATAATAATACGTAGAATAATCCCCCTCCGGCTTATTACACTCCGTGTTACCCTATTTGAGTGATAGTATGGATACTTTGTCGATAATAGTTTATGATAGAGCAATAGATGTCACTTAATCAGACCAGACCGATGTTGTACTAACCTCCAAATAATATCCACTGAGGGTGAAAAGCATGGGTTCAAAGATCAGCCATAGGACCTTGTAGACTTCAGACACTGGATTGTTGTTGATCGGCCAGTCGAGGCGAGACCACCTCGTGGCCGCCGTGCCAGCGCACACCATGATGGCCACACCAGCTAGAACAAGCATAGGGTTTATTTGATAGCTCGTTGGTCGTGGGCGTGGGTTCGATTCCCACGTAGGACAAACATTTGTGTGATGAACATTTGTGTTTGTTCTATATCTGGTTGTTAATATCTATTTAAGTATGTATTTAAAACTATATATGTAGGTATGTACCTATATCAGTCTCTGGCAGCCATATCACAAGCTTTGCTTAGTTTGGGGTCAGATGACCGTGTGTGCAAAAATGTCCCGAATATTTATTTATTTATTTATATTTATTTAAACCTACTACGAACATTTTAGTACATCTACTTAAAACCATAGACAAACGGTACGGCAAAGCTTGGAGCAAATAGTAGGAACCCTGTGAGGATAAAAGGTTTTTTTTTTTAAATTGAATAATAGGCTTGCGTTTGGCTGCCAACTCGCCTGATGTTAAGCGATAATGTGGTCTGTTAAATTAGTAAAACTGTTTTTGTTTAGTAAAAAACGTCGCTAACGCTAGTCGTTTGTTTGACGGAAGTACAGTTACCGGAACGCACTTTAGAAAAACAACATACAGTCGAATTGATAACCTCCTCCTTTTTGAAGTCGGTTAACAAACGACAGAGTTAAGAAAAAAAATGGGAAGGGAAGGTTATTATTACCAAAATTAAATAATTGTGTTATATGATTATTTACGGGATATTTACCGTGGTAAGGTTGTTGAATGAGCACCCGATAACCACAGCATACACACCAAGCACAACCTTACCACGGTAAATATCCCGTAAATAATCATATAACTTTAGTGAACAACCGTGATAGTTTAAAACAGTATTTTAAATAAATGTGTGTCTACGGTTTATTAAATAAATAACTGGCCAAGAGCGAGTCGAGACATACAAATAGCAGGGTCCTGTAGCTAAAGCCATATAATTGTGGTCACATTCATAATTCAGAAATTGGTCGTTATAGAAATAAACCGGTTCCGTACCACCACAAAATACAATAAGGTTGTCCAAGTAACCGAATTACCAGTTATTATAACGCCTTCCAAAATTGTCGAAGCAATTGATACCCAGCCACATTTAACTACTTTGCTACAGGCGCTCGAGTATAACACAATTATAGCTTTGTAATGAACATAAATTTGTCACCGACTCGCACTTGGCCATTATTTGTTATTTGTTGTTATACTTTAGAGTAGGTATATTATGTACTATAATCGTGCCAAGTTTGACGCTTGTACGTATTATAATTTTTACATTAGAGCTTATACAATAATACGTAACAAAAATACGTTTTTGTTTGTCCCTTTCGTTTTTACTTTTTGACTTTTTTTATTATGTCTTAGTTAATCCGCCGTAACGTTACATATTCTGTGAAAATTTCAACTGGCTTTATATTACCACAAAAGACAATAGCACACTATTACGGTCCGAAAATACAGCCTTTAATAGGTAGGTAGGATAGACGGACAGACACAGGTACATCGTAAGCTTAGTAATAGGGTCCCGTTGTTATCCTTTGGCTACGGAATTCTAAAAATCGCTTTATGGACATAGCCAAATTTCAGAGATGTATCATCCCAACATAATTATTATACTTTTTATGGTTTATTCAAATACTCTATATAATCGGGCAACATTATTTGTAAAGATAATTTCACGAAAAGGTCACTGACCTTTGAATTAGAACGTCTTGAATATATTACAGTTTTATCACTATAAATTAAAAAGTTGTGATCAGTAAATATTCAAAATATATTTGATACAGGGTTTTTAAAATGACCTATCAGCGAGTGCGTCCAATTTGATCGAAATTCATTTTACATATTTTTATTTCAATATCGTTGACTGAGTATAATTGTCTTTTGCTATATAGGACAGTTGATCGAATTTTATTTGATATTAGTTATAGTTGGTATATTGTTTATAATCTATACCAGCATTTGATATATCGATCTACTGAAATACTATATTTTTGTATACTACTAATGTTATATACTGTTCAAGTTGCATAATTTTCTTTTATTTATTGATGATCCGATATATTATTGTAGTTTTGGTATAATTCAGTTAAATTATTATTATTTTTGTTTACTATAGTAATATTTCATTTACTAGTTGTTATCAGAGTCATATATAGGTACGACGACGAGCGAAGCGAGGAGGAGTGTTAGGTTACTGGTGCACCACAATGCGCAAGCCGAGCGAGCGAAGCGAGCGTGCCGCGGCAGCGGCCGGCGACGCGCCAGAAGAAGAATATTAAGGCAATTCTTTTGTCATCATAAATGACTACTTAGTCTAAGGCTAAGTCATATTATAGGCGCGACGACGAGCAAAGCGAGATCTCCGAAGAAGTTTTCGATGTTTAGTTTCGTATTTTTTTGAAGTTAGATCAAAACATAGAGGTATGAGTAGTGAATTGTATGTCAAATAATAATTATTTCATTTGCGAAGTATATTAAATGTCTGTTATAGCTTTTGAATGGTTTGATTTTGTAACTATGTTTTTTAAATTTCGATCAAACGTTTAGTATGTATAATGTATTATATAGAAAATGAATGTTATATCAAAAGTTTGTATTTCACACTTGATAAAAAAGTAATTAACAGCCCCATTTCACATGTAACAGAGTTACCGCTATAAAAAGCAAAATTATATATTTTTATCATTATTCTTTTAAAATTGAGATCTATAGATACTAATACTGTAATATGCAAAGTTTCATGCAACATATTTTAATAAATATAGAAGTGAAAAGCATTTAAAGAATTAGGACGGACAGACAGATGGACATCACGGACTTCTGTCCGTCCAGTGGCAGAGCAGTGGCGGCTGGACAGTTGGACAGACGGATGGACAGAACGAACTTATAAAGGATCCTTGGAGTACCACGAAACCCTAAAAATTGTTAATTCTCCAACTTTAGTGTCTTATATGAATTTGGTATCTTCTAGATAATGGTTCCAAAAGACACGCTCTAGATGGATTTAACGTGAATTTGAATAGTAAAAACGCATTTAAGACAAAAACCTCTACAAATATGGGTACTTTCAGTTTTGTTCCATGTCAAGTTGAAAGGCACTTGATCAATGTCAAGAAAGGTCAGGGAGGTGTCTTTCAAAAAACTATTGCGGTATCGCTCTCAATTAGGTAAATTACTTTTTTACAAGCAACTGATTAGTTTTACTTTAAACGAACTAACGTTTTTTGGGCTTGTTGAACATTCATTTATAGTGAACAGTTTAGAAGAGATACAAGATACTTGCCATTGAAACTAATTCTGTTGAAGGCTAATGAAACAAATTAATATAACGAGTTCTATCACAACATTAATTATTGTCCTGATGAATTCTGTGTGATGAGATGATAGTGACTCTAAGAAACAACATAAAACATACCTACGTATTAATACAGCATGAGACTGGCATGCGTACTTAATAAAATATAATGTATAGGTACTGGTAAAATTCAGATAAAATTCAGATACCTCTATGTTGGACCAAAATAGCAAATATTGGCATCGATTCTGATGCACTCTAAACTAAACTAAATTTGACAGCTCTAAACTTGTTGCCATCCTTCTCTCACATATTAAAATGAAAAGAGAGGCAGATAATTTTAGTCCTGTCAGATTGGTTTAGTTTCGTGAGTGTAGTATGACAGAATAGGCTTCATTGTATAATGAAAAAATATTGTGTCCCAAAATGAGAAATAACATAATATATTGGTCTCTTATAAGTCTGCGAGCTTCATCGACCACGTGATCGCTTGCCAACAGGCGAGTTGGCGGTCAAACGAGGACATATGGGCGATCAAAAAAATAAGTTTGATTATTGCGGTGCCGATAAGTAAAACTACCTTCCACTAGACGGACCGACGACATTGTGAGAGTTGCGGGCAACCAGTGGATGCAAAAGGCGGGCTGTCGTTCAGTGTGGATGCTAAAGGGGGAGGCCTATGTTCAGCAGTGGACATCTTCTGGCCGATGATGATGATGATAAGTAAAAAAATTGTTTTATGTGCTTGATTACAGCTTAGTTTTTTTAAATACTTGTTTATTCTACTCTAACAGATCGTCTTGGTTGAACAAAGTACCTATTAAACCAAAACTGCAGTTCAACTAAACAAATAAAATTCGTAAACAATCTGGGCTAATTTATTTGCTGACATTCCACATCATAATTAATTATAAGTAACAGCTATTTTACTGTTTCAATTTATAAACAACTCTCAAATTATTCGATTGATGAATTAATCATTTTATATCTCAATTTATTTAACTCAACATGACTAACTTTCTTTGGTTGGCGCCACAAGTCTGCGGAATAAAGTTACGAAACTTCTGAATGGGTTATACAGAAATGGTGACGATGCAAACGCAGTTACTGAGCGCTACTGAGTAATGATATCTTTGATCATGAGCTTTGCCAATTTATTCAGTGTGGTTTTAGAAGTTTGTGAACCACTGTAGTAAAGAAAAACACACTAATTTGACAGAACTTATTGAATTTAAAAATTATGACTGTATTTTTAAACCAGTTTTTATCTGATGGTCAAATAATTGCACCTACTAAGAAAAAGTATGTGTGCCGGGAGCAATTATATAAGGGTGGGTTATTTTACTAAGTAGTTAGGTTATTTGTGACTAATATAATTGTATATTTGTCACAAATAACCATTGTCTAGTGAGGTCAACAAGTTCATTGTATCATTGTATCATAATCTTGACTCGCATATAAAAGAACGGTCCATCATTGCGATGGATAGATGAGTGAAAGAAAAAAAGGGAGGCCTGTGTCATGCAGTGGGCCGACAACGGATATATATAAAATAATAATTATAAAAATATGCTGTTTCGTGGCCTCCTTTCGGCTTCGTACTACCATTTTGTTCTAGAATACGTTTCAAAACTTATACTATTCTGTTGAAAACCAATAAAAATAATTTTAAGTGCTTACAGACACCACCCCAGCCGGCGAATCCTCCAGCGTATGTCAATAGAAAGCCTCCTGTGAAGATCAGCAGACTTCTGATGGTGGGAGCGTATATGTCAGAGTGGTCCGGAATGTAGTCACAGAGCACACCCCATATTATCCCGAGGACTATTCCAACGAGTATAGCAAAAACTCCCTGTAATATGAAGTTTTTATCTTTAAACAATATGAATAGTTTAAAAAACTAAAAAACACGATTGTGTGATTTGGAATTTACGCGTGCGCACACTGGGAGTTGAAGACGGGAGAAGGGGGTCAACACCGCGCCGTTCGGCTCATGGGTTGGCGTCTTTCCCACTAGATGACCCTGTCAGTGTGATTCGCCATTAAAGAGTTTCACTATCCATATCCTGGCTCATGGCATTAGTTTCATCATTTCATGTCATTAGATCAGTTTGATGGTACCAAATTATTGTATTGCCATCCGAATTAGGTACATATTAAAAACCTTCAAGATTTGATAACATTGTTTGTTAGATACAAGTGAACCTAGTGTAAACAACAACTGGATTATAATTCGTGAACGGTACTACCGAACAAAACATTTTCACCAAACTTTTTTTCATCACCACTATACGTTGCCATCTTGTATTTATGACGATGTCACCTATACAGTGACTATCCCTGAATTTAGAGAAACCTATTGAAAGCTCATTTACCAAAATATTATAAGCATACATACACGCCAAACACAATACCGTCCTATTTGCCGGAATCAATGTAAGTAAGAACTTCGAAGATGGTTTTACCTCCAACTCGTGTTCTCGTGGGGGTCCACTAAAACAATTTTTCTTGACGGCATAGGGTTATCTTCCTGTGTATGATACTGGATAGAGATCTCAATAGTCTCGAGGATAACGATGATATACTATACTAACTATACCTCATCCAGCATCTCGAGTTAGTTATAATGTTTCATTAATCAACAATTCTTTGAATTACATTATAGTTCTTGTCTATCAAGTTCATTTATGCCTCTCGCAAGCAGTTTCTTTACATCATACTCATTTTTTTTTGTTCTAAGAATTTTCACAAACCTCATTACATTCACCAAATTTTTTTTTTTATTAGTACCTTTTATTGTAACCCTGTAAGTACGCCTTACTTCAAATTGGGTAAAGTGGGTAACGCTTGTTTATAAATTATTTACCTTTACAATTCTGTATGGGAGCGATGCAGGGTAGAAAATGGCACTATTTATGACACCACACATGCCCTCCGTGAATGCAGTATCAAGACCTCCGGCGTTTGCCACCAGGAGCCCGATTTGATTCTTGACCCCGAAGCCTCTAGCGTTCAACGCCAAAGCTGTCGGTGCCACCACGGCTGGCGACACCGATGCCGTTATAGATCCTAAATGCAAACCTGCCAAAATAAAAACTAATTGATATCACTCCAGCTAAAAGCCAAAAGTCACGAAGTAAGCAAATACTCCGATAAAAAAGGTTACGAAAATTTACTGAGTTTTAATTATGAAAAGCTTACGTAGCAAAAGGGGAACGTTTGGGAATTTCCTGCAAAAAATGCTTACCCCAATACCACGGGTAATCGAGCAGTATATGGGCAAAGAAGGCCGTAGACAAACACTCCACGACCCACGGTAGAGTGGCCAGCGAGAAAACTTTTACCGAATTATGTTTTATGTACTCCCAGTTCCAACCGAGAGGGCCTTTCGTCAAAATAATTACGGGATAAACTCTCCTGTGAACAAACAAACACTTACAACTAATTGGCACAAGTATAATACAACATCTTTCTAAGAAACCACTCATGCGTAATGAAAATAGAAATATATCATGTTTTGAGAAAAATACTATTGAAAAAATATCACATTTTATTCTATGGTACTCAAATTCATCGAATAAGAAAACCTAGCTTGATATACCTAGGCAGAGTAATTAATTGATAGCTTTTACGAGCCATCAGACCTATAAAGTAGTATAACAACCGAACATATTAACGAAATGAGAAAATTGCTCATGCTTGTAGGTGGTAAACGAAATTCCATCAACGCGTACAAATTGGAGTAGTTTTAGTGTATTTTGGAATTAGAAAAGTATAATTATTATAATAGTCAATTATCAAAATGATCATGGCAATTTTTCAAATCCTCCATTAGAATTTTTTTTATGCCTTAAAAGCGGCATGTTATAAAAATATTGGCAAATGGCGGTAAATCAAATCAGCCTGCATAAAAAGTATCTATCGTAATTTTATCAGAAGTCAATTTTCGTTACCGAAAATAAACACGTATTTCCGCAATATCCTTACCTGTATCCAGTAAATAAACAGGGACATACCTCAAATGAAAATCTATTACATCCGCAACAGGATTTTGTAAGAAATTCGTGGGGCCGAAATTTCTATAGAGGGCCCCTATTAACGTCATTCCCACTACGGGGTTGATTGTGGTATATCTCTCCAGCGTGTGACCGAAGATATAGCCGGCTATCACCACTCCAGACATGTTGAATAGAAACCCGCCGGGAAGTACCGCCTCCTTGAAGACAAACCACGACGTGCCCCATAATGTTAACCCTGAAAATTTAACTATTTCTGAACTACTGCGGTGTTCATTGGTATTCACTTATAGGTCACATCCCAAAATTATTAGTATACATTAATAATTATTGCTTGCTACAAAGCGAAGAGTATTTTTTTCGTAGGCTTACTCATAAATATATATACCTAATTTGATTATTGAGGAGAAAATTTAATGAAAAAAAGACCAATTCGGATAAGACCTCGTAACTTTGAAACCGCTACTAGATCTTGATAAAACATAACTAAAAACCACCGCAATGAAACCGGCTTAAAATCGCACCCGTTTTCGAGAAAATTTTTAACAGACATACACAAATATACACACTAAGACCGAAACGCATAAGCGACTTTAAATGCATTTGGGGTACTTTCATTTTGAGGGTACATGTGTTTTGGGTACCTACCGTTTCTACGTTTGGGGTACCGATATTTTGTACTTGGGGTACCTACCTAAATGCGTTTGGGGTCCTCCGTTTCGTCGTGGGAAAAAAGAGAGACAATTATAGTGAATTCAACTTTAGTTTGGCTTCGATTTAGAGGATAATACATCAGAATAAACACCATTGCTATCACTATTGCTACTAGCTAGAATAGACTCGCTTATAAGCTATTAGTAATAATAGGCTCAATTGTACGTAAGTATACATTTAACTCACCGCATACCAGGACACCGATGTACTGTCTCAAATCGAATAGCGAAGGTATTGCTTTTAAAAATTTCCTACGAAGTTTGTTTTCTTTGCTTTTTTCGTACTGGGGTCTGTAAACAAAAAAATTGTAAAATTTTGATTCAAATACATTTGAAGTGAATGGATTTTTTGTACAAAATTATACTTACTCACGTTTTGGGGGGGCCGTTGTCTAATGAGGTCAAAGTATTTCTCGTCGATTTTTTTTCTGAAACATGCCAGCTTTCTTTTATTAACTTTAAACATATTTAACTAAAAGGATATAAGTATAACTAGCTTATGAACGATTCAAATGTAACCATTAGTGATATTAATATTTATCTGTATCAGTAGAGATCTCTTTTTTGTATCATAAAAGTCGTAAATGTGCTCAGTATTATTGTTATGGATAGTCTTTATTGCATATGGGTATATGCGGCAAATGAAAAAGTTTAGTTCTCTCTACTGAAAGATTGATTATAGTTTATAACTGCTGTTTGCGTTTTTATTTATGATTGTTATACACGGAAGAGTATTGATTTATAATCTGGGATCTATCAGTTTATTCCGTAGTAAAAGAGATGTGGTAGTAGTATTCAATGACTTCCATCTCCAGAATACCTGAATAGACAGTCCAGAACAGTTTGTGTGTGTTTGTGTGTCAGTTTGTTTGTTGTTGTGTGGAGGTCTAAGGGGAGGCCTATTTTCAGCAGTGAACGTCTTCCGGCTGATGGTGATGATGATGATGATGAATAGTTTGTGTGTGGTGTGTGGTAATGTTCATTGTTCATAGCATAAGCAGAACTTATTTGAAAGATATTGTGATAACATGGAGTTAGATTGCTCCTACTTTCATTACTGAGCTCGGCTTTAACATGGGATAAAAAAAAATTGGGTCGATTGTATAGTAAGCATTATCATGGAAGTAGTATAAAGTATACCCTTGTCGTATATGGTGAACGTCCTTGAGCATTATCAGTTGATCAGTGCAATGTCAAAGCTGGCAAACCATATGACACTGCTATAGGTATTTTATAATATGTAAGAAAGTTTTATCACACAATATTTTTCGTTTACGATAAGCAGTCAGCCATCAAGTAAGTAACATAGAGGTAGGTAATATTTTTATGCAACCTATCGATAAGTTTAACACGCGTTTGTAAACTGTACTGGTTATGTGAAACCAATTTTCCTCCATGACCAATTTTAATACATAGCAAAGATATTTGGCTCCGTTTACCTCTAAGATTAGAATAATTTGATTTAGTTTTAAAATTTTAATGTAATATTTGAACGTTTCGTTGACCAAAACGCAAGAATAAAACTAAATAAATTAAAACTGTGAAATCGTTTAATTTATTTGAACTGGTGATTAATTGAGCTATAGTTTATGGTAAATACCATATAAGTAGTTTATAACTATTTCAATCTAAGGGACAGACTAATTGATATCAATGAAGAAGTATAGTGAACAAAACGTTTTATGTAACTCACCGACTTCACAACTATTGGACATTGTGTAACTAGTTGTAATCACAATACTATAACTTCATTCACTAAATGCGATCATCAGTTTATATAAAACAACAAACTAAGCGAAAGTTCCGTGAAGTAAACACTGTATTCATCAAAAGAACAATTGACACTGGCCTGTCCGACTGAAAGACGTTTACAAGCTCGTGCGATCTCGAATAACGTCCTTCTTCTAATATTCGTCACTAGTAGCATGCGCACTGCGATCTTAACAGAAAACACATTAATCACTGGACGTCGATTTGCGTCTAACAAATGAAATATCAATGGGTAGCACACAATGATGTAGTTTGAAAATATCCGAGTGAGAAATATTCAACACGGAACTACTGTATCGGACGTAGCCAGCCAGTGTTTACCCCCGCAACTATAGCCTCGTAAATGCCGTACACACGGGATATTTTCCTTCCTGTCTGGTTCTGGTTTACTCTGGTTTTGACACAGACGGCAATTGGCATTGCCAATATAACTAAAACTAACACAGGCCAACTAATCTGTAGTCTAAATGCGAGAATTAAAAATGTTATTTTCAGTTTTGTTGATAATAAGATCTCTTCAGATAAGTTGGTTGTAGCTCGTACCACTTTATACAAACACAGATAAAAAATAGTACAAATGCAAGTAAGGAACATTATATGACAACTTGGTGTTATATTTGCAACTAATGTAAGTAATTTGATATTACAACTGTAAACCTACAGTAACCTACTTACAATGCCGATTAGACTCTTGCTTAATACGGTATATTTACGTGTTTTACTTTAACCAAGCTATTAACCCACATATTGACTTACATTTTGGCAATAATTGACTTTAAAAGAATGTTAGTTTTAGGTAGTGATAAAAATGTTAAGATTACATTTCACAGTAGAATGTGACGTAGGCGTTGTATGGCGTGGGAAAACAACGTAAATTTTCTGAAACATGCTATTTAACATGAACAGAATTTGGTACCTAAAGACAAGGGTCTTTAACCAGTCTGTGTTGCCAGTGGTGACATATTATGGTACTGAGTCGTGGTCCTTAGCTGCTGGCCTTATGGAAATAAATACTAACAGATGCACAACGGGAAATGTAAAGAGATATGCTTGGAGTTTCTTTGCGCGGTAAAACTCGCAACGATATTGTATGATTGATTGTATTTGCAACATGCTTCACATCGTGTATAGCTGAAAATCCCACACCGTCTGATTTTTCCGCTTCTTTCTTCCACAGACCTGGGGCCTTACGGAAAATCACGCGACCGCTAACCGTATTTGGGCGCGATAAGGTTTGCGGTCGAGTGATTTTCCAACTGAGCGGATTAGGTGCCTGTAATAGCAGTTGTCCGTAAGGCCCCTGCAAGGCGTGGAATGTCTTTCCCCCTATTAGCCCTATCCTTGAACCGTTTCAAAAAAGGGTGACTACCACAGATTTTTTTTCTTTACTTCTCTTTTCTGTGGTGTCTACAACTACCTCTCCAGACTGGCAAAGCACCGTCAATACTACTAGTGTTGCAGGTATCCATAGGCGATGGTTTCTACTTACCATGAGACGGACTGCATGCTAGTTTTTTTGTGTTATATAATATTTTAGATGAGATGGTTTAAGCACTTTTAAATAGGTATGTCACTGGCTCTTGCCATGCCACGATGACTGTGATTTGTAAAACTTGGCACTTATTCAATAGTTATAATATTTTAGTCCTACTATTTGTTGTAAAATTAGAATGGCATTGACACATAATAATGATAACACAACTAAGGTATGCGGAAAAAACATTTATTGAGAACAAATTTTAAGCGAGTTAGCTGATTATCAATTTTTGAAGCTTTTAACAGGATTGTAACAGTATCTACTACTTATCAAAGTAAAAAAAAACATGTTCGCAATGTTCTAGAGAAAAATATGTGTTCTTACACAAAATAACCGATCTTGTGATCTATTTAGTATGTTTTTTTTCAAAACTAGCTAACTAGCAACTAGCTTATGTTCTATAAGTTGATAACTTTAATGGGTAGATTAACAGCCTTCAGAATTACTACACCTTTTTTACACGTTGTAGAGACTAAACTAAATAAAAATAAAATAAAATAAATATTTGGGACACTTTTTGCACACACACACACACACACACACACAATTAAAGCCATGATAAAATGTTCTCTTACAATAATTGAGTCATAACAATGAGTTAAATATAATTAAATAATCTTTATGTTTGATAATTTAAATGGATATAAATACTAATATTATAAAGAGGAAAGATTTGATTGTTTGTTTGTTTGAATTGAATAGGCACCGAAGCTACTGAACCGATTTGAAAAATTCTTTCACTGTTGGGAAGCTACACTAACCCCGGGGAACATACGAGTAGGCTATATATTTATACCCGTGCGAAGCCGGGGCAGGCTGCTAGTGTATTATAAGTAGGTACTTATTTAAGGAGCGAAAGCAAATTTTTTAGGGTTACGTACCCAAAGGGTAAAAACGAGACCCTATTACTAAGCCTACGATGTCTGTTTGTCTCTCTGTCTGTCCGTCCGTCCGTATGTCCTACCTATAAACGGCTGTATCTTTCGAACCGTAATAGATAGCCAGTTTTTTTTTTTACAAAATATGTAGCGTTACAGCGAATTAAATAAGAAATAATAAAAAAGTAAAAACAAAAGGCATCCCCATACAACAAACGTAGGTATTTTTGTATTAGCTCTAATGTAAAAACGGTAATACGTACAAGCGTCAAACTTGGCATGATTATAGTACACTATCAACTTATTACCTCTAATTTACAAAATATTTTTTTCGTATCTATTTCGGAAGGAAAGTTTAGAGTCGATTTCGTTAAATTACTGTCGTAAAATAAACAATTTTAATGCTGTGGTTTACTTGTTTTATATTCGGCTTGACAATTACAACTTAATTTTTTCGTTTTATGCCCGATAGTCCAGATACCTAAAATTTAACGATGCCTTTTTTAATACGGCTCTCAACCATTGTTGTAACAGCAGCCACGTGGTTTTAAGCTCCCTTGATAAGAATTAAAGGCATACTTATAGGTCTTACATACGGCCTAAAGATAAATATATTATTCTAGTCAATCATTCTCACCCTATTCAGCTTCGGAAGCCATTCGAGCACACAAAACATTCTATTAACGCCGAGGTCTCCACGGTGGTAGACGCATAGTGTTCGTTTGAAGTAAAAAGAATATATCTTTGCACAGTGCAACATGTAAACTAAGTCCACTATTGTGCCACAAAAGGAAGTCATTCCGGCGGTAAACAATAACGCACGGTCGGAAACGTCTTTCACGCTAGACCAGCTTCAGTCGAGTTGGCAAACGGCAAGCCTCAGTAGAGCGGGCAATTTGCGCTGTAACACCACCCGGATAGTAGCTGCTCATTAACTATGAACAGCGTCATCACGACTCTTCTTCAGCTGAAAAAACGACGTTTAGCAGTAGCACTCTTCTCGAATAAACCGCGGTGAGGTGCTTTTGAGCGCCGACCGCTACAAAGTGCATATAAATTGCGCTGTGAAATTGGAACGGAGATATGAAAGAAGCTTGTGAAAGACAACCTTATGTGCATACTACTTTGGAATCTAAAGGTCTTTCACAAAATATGAAAAGATGCGTTTTATGGAAAGAGTTTTGTTAGAAATGAGTTGTTTGTTTAAGTATCAAGCTATGGTAAACGCGAAGGTCCAATAGTAAAATAACAGACGTGTTTCAAATTAAAGTATGTACACGTACTTATATGGTAGGCCACAGTATGACGATGCCATTAGAGTGCTTGGTTTGTATAATCACAAGTAATAGTTATTTATGATACAAGTGCGGTAAGTTGGTTATTACAAACGAGTAGACGAATGTAAGCCCGAGACGAAGTCGAGGGCTTACCATAGTCACGAGTTTGTAAAAACCAATCCGCACGTGTGCCATACAACGTTTTACAACACATTTGCGAGAAAAAAAGGCTACAAATGAAACAATTTTATTACTTTGTTTATAACTTAATATCAGTCACAACAATAGTTTCTATAATATAATAAGAAAATGGCGCTAACATGCAAATAGCGCCACTATCACGTGGTGAAAATTAGAACTACATCTTTCGTCTCATTTTCTCTTTAGTATTAAACTGAGACAAACGTATTGAGCAAAAGCGCTTCCAAGGAGGTTTGATCATTCAGCTTATTTATTCTCGTAATATGAAACTCTTTTGTGGAATTCTTATGTAATTATGATGGAAATGAAAAAAATACCGTAAAGTACACGCACGGTGCTATACATCTGAGCGTGCGGATAAATTCATTACCGCACGCTCCGTTGTATGATCCGTAATGTTTAACTTTCGAACGATGTATACAGGCTTCGTAAGTGCACTTTTTGAGCAAATGTGTTGTAAAATATTTTTTTCCATGCGTGCACGAGTAAGCATGATACTTATATAGAGATATCGTTATTGATAGAAAGTTTGTACTATGTTCTTTGTAGCACGGTAACACGGGTCAGAGAAGCTTACACTGCAGAGGTCCAAAGGATACCTAAGATATTTTTTTATTCCCATACTTGGAAATCAGGTTTGTGACTTCAGGCTCTCCCTGCGCCCAATACTGGAACGTTACTAGATTGTTCTTGTTTCAGGATCGCGATTTTTCTTCGCTTGGGTGAATCGCAATGTGTTCTACATCGCTGTCAGTGTTGCGTTGCTGTCGACCAGCTCGGTCATCACGGGATTTCTTGCACAAGGAGCGAAGGTAAGATTTCCAGCCACGCCAGCCTTAACAACATTATACGCCCGGCTTTTACCACTGCTTACTGTGCGGCCGTACTCGAGCCGAACGGTCTCGTACGTAGCAAAAGTAGAAGACTGGACGGTATGCCCTTGATTCCTTGGAAGATGGGGTGGCCTTTAGTATGAGACGCTACTTGCCGTCTCATATGTCCGGTACTCAAACCAAGGCAAATGTGGCGGCTGAATCCGTAGAAGACCTCAAAAGGTACAAATATAATAGCTAGACAGGGCATGGGTACATATTTGAGCCTTTTGGGTTCAAAATTTAGAATCATGGGAACCGGGTGCAAAAACTTTTTTTTTGTTGTTAAACCATACTGAGAGTGTTAAGAGAGACCGATGATAGTGGCAAATTAGGGGGAGATATACCCAGCAGTTCAGTAGTTCTGAGTGATGAAGGAATGATTTCAAACAGTTTTGATGAGCATTTCGCCTATGAAATATAAGTCGATAAATATATTTTTATAAGTAGGTAGTATAAACTTATCATACAATCGAGCATTTCTGTTACAATAATCACTGAAGATTTACATAAAAGTAGCTAATTAATACTTGTATTAATGATCTCATTCAACTATCACCGGATATCAACTACCTAATATCCGGATTTTTTCCGTTGGTAACATTATTTCTTGTATGTTTACAGTTGTAACCATAATTACAATGAACTATTGATTTATGACTTCTTTCATGTGGAATGTAAATGTTCGATGCTGAATCATATGAACGTACTTGTACCTATTGTCAATAAAGTGGTAATATTATGGAAAAATCATAATATATATAAATTAGGAATATCTACTCGTATAAACTCTGGCACAATATAAGTATTTACTTAATTATTTATTAAGTGAACGCGTGCATTTAGGATTTGAAGCTACTAACTAAGACGGACAGCCGGCGTCAGGGTGTATTTCCAGAATCAGAGAAGAGAATAAATTGCTACGAGCATGTCGACTTGAGACACGCATTTGGTAGGGTTCCGTTTTTCGTAGCCAAAGTCATATAATTGTGGTCACAATCATCATAGTTCAGAATGTGGTGGTCACATAAAAATTCTAAAGAACGAAGCTCAGTGGACGTCTTCCGGTTCGCGTTCTCCACTCAAGAACCTTTCTTCTTCATCGGTTATCGGTTCATCGAGTGACGTTGCCTGCACATTGCCACTTCAACTTGCAAGGTGACTCTAGTTCTTTGGCGAATATCCACGGTCCGGATTCTATCGTGCAAAGAAACTCCGAGCATAGCTCTCTCCAATGCTGTGTGACTCCAAGTTTTTCCAAAAGGCCAACAGTTAAGGACCACGTCTTAGTACCATATGTTATCACTGGCAACACACACTGGTCAAAGACCTTTGTCTTTAGGCACTGTGGTATCTTGTATTGTGTAATACTGTATAACGCACCTGTAATTGGTGACTCTTTCCTATGCGGCGCCGACACCCGCAAAGCAAGACTTTTAATGCAAATAGTTGCAAACTTTCTTTATGCGCAAAGTTTATCGCTAATGTAAATTCCAGTCACAGTTCGTTCATCTTTATCTCCTCTTAATGGTGTTCACAAGCGTACGTAAGTTATACAATTCTTTATGGGCAACAAGATTTTATACAAAACGTAGTTCTTAAAATGTTATCAAATATGGCTTATTGTAGTTCGAAGAGTGAAATAATTACTGAAGTTAAAATAACTTAAAAATACGCTTATGCATCTGAGTTTAGTACCTGCCATATTCTATAATTTATTTTTACAATAACAAACTAAGTCGTAATTTCTTCCCTTCCAACCATCGAGATACAATTCCTATAGAGTCACAATCTCTCAGTGAAAAAAGACAAAAAACGTCCCAGCGTCATTGCACATACATTGTATCAATTATATACTTTACAATGCCACATTTACTCCAATTTAGACGTTATGTCGCTTGCGTAGTGTTCAACATTAGTTGTCCGCTACTGGCATCGCGTGGCGCTGTAGTCGGATAGCGGTTACCTTGTAACTAACCGAAAAGTCTGCGCAATTTGTAGGATGCGCCGAGTTTTGGTTCGGTTTTTTTATACATAGGTATAGGAGACAGTCCATTAATCACGTGAGACTTGAAAGGGGGGGAGGGGGTTTGGCAAAATCACGAAATATCATAATCAATAACAAACAATGGTTTTAAACCTCACCAAGGGTAAAAAATGCAAAAAAAACATCACGTGATTAATGGACGGCCTCTAGCCACGATTGTGGCTATACCTATGTATTGTATCTCGATGTACTAAACTCAAAATTTTAATGTCATCCTAATTGAATGTTAAAATATTTGACATCAACAAAAGCTGTTTATATTTAAGCTCTACGATTTTCCGTATAAAGAGTTCACCGGCTGTTGCTTGTCGGCGTGGCCAGAAAGAAAGTGAAATTAAGCATAAAATGGGGTCCCCTTTTATTCCGCTGACTTAACGAATACAAAATGTCGAGAGGGAATAATCAGGCCTATTTACATTTTGCTTAGGCCCACCTGACGCCAGGGTGGGTGCACGCGACTAAGCTCACCCCGGTTCGTGTACCGTACCTATCACAACAAAATAAATATTTTAATTAAGCCTATTTTATACGACTTTAATTTAAATGGTGCGATGACAAAACTTTTCAAGAAGCATTTTCTATATTTACATTAATTTTTCATTATCATCTTATATCATTTTCCCTTTGCTGGGTTACAGGCCTTCTCCTAGAGAGAGAGAGGTTGGGTCCTAATCTACCATGCTGACCTAGTGTATGTTGGTGAATGTTATATGTCTTTGAACTTTGAGGTTCTTGGACATAGGTACCTACCGGTTTTCCTTTACTGTTTTAAGAGATGACATAATTTATTTGAGTACAATACAATACAATAACTCTTTATTAAAATACCCCTGGTTTTAATACTTTATTAAAACCAGGATAACCTAAACCTTACAATAAAAAATATTATCTAGGCTTTTAACAGGCGGCCTTATCGCTAAAAGCGATCTCTTCCAGGCAACCGTGGTACCTACTAATCAAGTCATTTGGGTAACTACTAATTAAGTCATTTGTGCAGGGCAGAGGATCGAATCGGGTGCTCTTAGGTTGTAAAGCGCAGATGTTAGGTAACGCTCGGCCACCATATTATATTTTAAAAAACAGAATACTATATTAATATTTTCAAATATTAACACAGGTATTCCTGTTTTCATTAAGTTAGTACTAAAACAATACAAATTTCAATATGTTTTGTTTTGTTTCGTTACCAAACATCCGACCCTTTAAATAAAATAAGTGATGAGCGGATACCTAAATAATAATAATGTGCTCGCAAAAGAAACAACGCAAAATAATCAAAAACTAAAATAAAGACTCACAAAAAATAAAAAATATATAATTTCAAAAGAGGATTTCTTATGCTTACTTTAAAATGGTTTTAGGTTGTTTTTTAGGGTTCCGTACCTCAAAAGGAAAAAACGGAACCCTTATAAGATCACTTCGTTGTCCGTCTGTCTGTCTGTCCGTCTGTCTGTCTGTCCGTCTGTCAAGACCCTTTTTCTCAAGAACGCGTAAAGGTAGCAAGTTGAAATTTATATTAAATACTTGGGTCTACGGTTTCTTTCGGCTGTAAAAAAATTAAAGTTGTAAGTCAACGCAATCAAAAGATATGAACGTTTATGTCGCATATTTTGCGATTTCACAGGGGAACCAAAACCTATAGGGTACTTCCCGTTGACCTAGAATCATGAAATTTGGCAAAAAGCAAGGTCTCATAGCACATATATAGGAATAAATCCGAAAGTTATAAATATGAAGGTATATCATTTAAAAATGATTATTTTGCTATTACAAACTTACATTTTGTAGTTGGAATGTATGGAAGAACCTTATTGTCAACTACAAACTTAAGTTTGTCTTTCAATATTTTAACTTCAGTTAGTTTTTTTTTGGTCTCGCGCTCTTAGGGTTCCTTTATGTCGTATATTTTGCGATTTCACAGGGGAATCAAAACCTATAGGGTACTTCCCGTTGACCTAGAATCATGAAATTTGGCAAGAGGCAAGGTCTCATAGTACATATATAGGAATAAATCCGAAAGTTATAAATTTGAAGGTATTTAAAAATAATTATTTTGCTATTACAAACTTACATTTTGTAGTTGGGATGTATGGAAGAACCTTATTGTCAACTACAAACTTCAAAGTTGTCTTCCCAGAGACTGTGGGATCGGCCGATCTGCGAACTAGCATGGAAATCGCTACTAGATACGTGTCCTAGTATTGCAGATCGCGCTCGTATTCTTGCTGTCTCTGTTTGGGAATCGGGACTTTGGTTGCAAGCCATGCCCTCTTTTAACACAGGTAGCCTTTTAGATCCAACCGCATTTCGTCTAGCTGTCAGCTTACGCTTGGGTGCAAGGTGCTGTGAGGCCCATCGCTGTCAGTGTGGTACTGCTGTTGACCAGCTCGGTCACCATGGTCTCTCTTGCTCGAGAAGCGCTGGTCGTATTGGCCGACACGCTAGCCTGAACGACATCATACGCAGGGCACTTTCCACCGCCAATGTCGCAGCTGTGCTCGAACCGAGTGGTATTGCGCGTGACGATGAAAAGAGACCTGACGGTATGACACTTGTGCCCTGGAGGTTGGGGCGGCCCCTTGTATGGGACGCAACTTGTGTCGATACTTTGGCGCCGTCACATCTTCCTGAGACACAAGGTAGGGCTGGCGCGGCTGCCAATTCGGCAGAGCAGCACAAGCGTCGCAAATATGCTAACCTCGGCAGTGGTTACATATTTGAGGCGTTTGGGGTCGAGACATTGGGCCCTTGGGGACCGGGAGCTCACCTCATTTTCAAAAATCTTTCAGAGCGCCTGGTTAATGCGACGCGTGACCAAAATGCTGGCGTGTTTCTGGCTCAACGCATTAGCATTGCCATTCAACGTGGTAATGCCGCCAGCATGTTGGGTACGCTGCCAACTGGTAGTGGGCTTGAGCATTTGGATTGTCTTTAGACCTTCAACGGTCTATGGGCAGTCTAACTGTATTTGTAGTGTTAGTTTTAGCTTGTATTTTGTTTAGTTATTAAAGGCACTTGCCCAGTAAAAAAAAACTACAAACTTAAGTTTGTCTTTCAATATTTTAACTTCAGTTAGTTTTTTTTTTGGTCTCGCGCTCTGAGGGTTCCGTCTAACGGAACCCTCAGAGCACGAGTCCTACTCGTACTTGTCCGGTTTTTTTTTTATCGTGAATATGTCCGCGTGCGTTGACTACTGACTCGCCTGTTGGTAAGTGACGATGTGGTTGAAGATGAAGTACGCAGACTGAGAAGATACCTATTCATTCTGACCTTGAAAAGCCCAGATTATAATTATCTCTCAGAAAACAAAGAAGTCTTGTTCCAATCCTTGGCCGTACGGTATTGATGAAGTTAGGGTATGCTTCATACTAACTTGGAGTGAGCTCTCTGCACTTTTACTTTTATGTATTAGGTATGTATATGTACATAGTAACATACCACAAAATCAATATCGTGTAAAGGAACTCAATTGCACAAAAGAAAATGAAACCGTAAAATAATACTCTACTACACAATGAGTAATGGAAAAAAGGTTCCTGGTATAGCTTGATCGATCGTACTTAGGTGTAGAGAGAGAATAAGAGCCATAATACATCAGTTACTTACTTCATACGTACGTGTACCTACCATACACCTACAGTTAGCGCTTACCACGTTGTAAAGATAGATTGTAAACAGATTTATTGTTGCTAGTTGCTAGAAAATAACAGCTTAGTCAGATTTTTGTCAGTCTATTTTTCTAAAATAAATCAAACCTATAGCAAGAACGAGGTTTGGATAAATATTAGATACTTGTATTTTATGTTTATATCTAGAAACTGTGGTTATCAGAACCACGCATGTGTAAGTGTGGGTTTCTTAGATTCTATAAAAAGGTATTTTTTTCATATTACAGAATATTACCTAAACAGAAACAATGTGCTCACCCAAAGTTACTTCCAAGTTTATTTAGAAATTCTGCGGAAGCTCCCGAGTCAACTGCCTAGAACAACCTAAGTTAGACTTAGTTCTACTCTGAAACAAAACACTTGCGTGAATTTAACGACTCCTCTCACCAACTTCTTAAAATAAGTAGGAATCAGAATTGAAAGCGGAGGCAGCAACCAGATCAGTATATTAGTTCCAGATTGTTAAATGTGAAAAACTGCACCAACACTTCGCACTGAGTAGTAAAAGGCTTTGAATAAGAAAAATATATATAGTAAGCGAAAGCTTAAAACAAAAGCACAGCTTGGGTGTATTTTGCACTTTAAAATGTTTTTAACAGCGCGGAACTGGAATTCCTTGGTATTAGCAGTTAAAGTATTAGTGAGGTACAATTCAATCCACATAAATGGAATTTATACAAAAGGCAATTAGCGCCTGGGGACCGCATTAATTTAATAAATTTGGTTCGGCAGACAATTCAAATACGCTTCGACAGAGATTATCGGAACATTGAATTTTCTCACTAAAGAACTCTCAATGATTTAAATAATAATATTATTATTGTATGAAAACAGTTAAAAGGTTTTTTGTTCTTTTTTACAGATTAGGTAGTTTGACTTTTGACATTGAACGGGTATGTACTTACAATTAGCTACAACTGAACGAAATGTAGTAACCAACCAAAGCGATGGTATCAGAGTTTAAGGAAACAGATTGGCGTTTTTATGTATGATTGTAATTTTGTCTAATGATAACTTATGTAGGTACAATTGATCCGATCTTTGTGCAATTTTGTAGGTAAGTAGTTCATTTCATTTCTTGTTCATTAATTGTTTAAATATGAAGAAAGTTGGTTAAGGTTGTGAAGATATAGGGGTTGCAAAGTCATAGTTCAACACAAACAACTAGTACCAGGCCAAATAAAAACATCAATCATTCCATTTAAACACTTTATTGAGTAAAATATAAATAAATTGTTAGCTACGCTAACACTCATCGTTTATTGTGGAGCGCAAACAATAAGAACAATCGGGTTACGATTGAATCGGAAAGCAGAGACGCGAGATGTGACAGCGGATCACACATTCACAACATACTTTTTGTGATGCTTTACATAATTTGCTGCAGATAAGCCCTAGCAGGACAGATTGGTAGGCGAAAATACTCGAGGATCACGTACGAAACCAGTACGATTTACGGGCACCTTGTACTGGCAGACAGAGTCGTAAACTCTCGTAGTCTCCGGACTTCCACTAACGTAGCAGACTTGCCTAATTGTGTCTTATGATCATCCAACCGAACGCAAACCCTGGTAATTTCGTTTACTTCATACGATCACGTCGTGCAACTTTTACATTATTTAGTTCATTCAACTCAGAATCACTTTTGGTTAAAATAGAGATAGCACAAAATGACATCCCAAAGAAATAAAAGAAGTCGTCTAAGTTATTGATTTTTAAGTTAGAGCTGAATGAAAAGCTATCTGTTCGACCAGACAGAATATATTACAGAAAATGTAGAGAAAGAAATCAGGTCTGCATTTTTATACTTAAATACCTACCTCTATCAAACATTTGTTCAAAATAAAACAAAACGAAAAATAACATATATGAAAATAAATTTAAATTCGTACGTACTGCTCTCCCAAAGTAACAAATAAGTTATTTGACTGCTAATTTCAGTTTTACTAAGTTTCAGTTTCCAGTTTTTACGTTTGCTTGATTCGCTACAGCAATGATATGGGCGAGAATCGTTTATTTTGCAATTATAGAAATGTCTATCGTTAGTTAGTATCTATCTCAAAACCAAACACAAAACTTAAAAAACTAAACTAACTAACTGAAGATCGTTTATACTATCTAAAGGCAACGAAGGCCTACGATCAAACGAACGCGTTCAAATGATCTCTAATTTCAGGCAAAGCGTCCAAAATGCTGATGATTTTATCTACGTCTATATACCGAAATGTAACATAAGAAGTTCCAAAATTGTACTCTATCAGGCAAGAGAATTTATTTTTGTCAAATCTTCAGAAAGACTTCAAAAAGAAGGAGGTTATCAATTCAACTGTATGTTTTATTTTATATGTCATAGTTATCGATAGATATTTTGCAGCCGTTTGCATGCTTCGCTTAGTTGATTATGAATGTATATACGCTAATGCTTTTCGCCTCGCTACGTTAACCACAATTCATAATTTGTCAACGTATGAAGCTTTTGAATTTTACATAGATTTGACAATAAATTATGCTAGATACTCCATTGTAATTAAAGGCGCAAATATAGTAGCCTAGACAGTGGATACATATGAAACTTTAGGCCCGTAGGGGCTTGGCGCTAGAAATACTTATAAAGAATTATCTTCACGTCCGGTCGAAGCATCCCGTGATCAAAATCCAACGCGGCAATGCAGCCAGCATTTTGCGAACGATGCCTACGCGCAGCGGTCTATTAGATTAGTGTACTCTGAGATTAGTTGTTTTTTTTTAGTTTAGTTTACTGTATATTTATTTAAAAGTAGATAGTTTTGAAATTAAATTTTAGTTCATCTTTTATGTTTATAGTACCTAATGTGCTTGTAAATAAAACAATCTACAAAAAAAGTTTGTGTACAGCTTAAGCTTTTTATATCCCAGTTAGGGTGGAAACAGGCAGTGCATCACGTGTTTCCCAGATTAAGCCTGCAGACGGGCTCTGCAAGGAGTTTCCTGGGAAAGCCATTAATTTTGTTCAGCGCCTTACAACTTACAGCGGATGCTAAGCTACCGCTTCACTTTGACTGCACATTGCAAAAAGAATATTAAGAAGCGTCCCAAGCGACGGTGCTGGATTACAATGAGGAGATCATATCCCTGGCTTTAGTTAAAAATTAGCTTCAATGTGCGATTTCTCGTCTTTAAAATGTCCCCGACAATGTAATCGCAAACTTACATGTAAGTACTGCTGATATGAACAATTACAACTACATATCTAGTGATATAACTTTTATCAATCACATCAAACTCATATTATAAACGTGAAAGTTTGTGTCCGTACACAACTCTGTAACGGCTGAGGGATTTTGATGAAATTTGTTATGGAAGTAGCTTATTCCAAACGATTCCTGTAGGATAGTGGGTGATGAAGAAGAAGGATCACGTCACATTTAGATTGACACAGGTTCTCACAGCACACGGCTGCTTTGGCGAGTACCTTCACAGGATTGGACGCGAGCCAACGCCACAATGCCACCACTGCAGGGCTGTGGTAGATTCTGCTCAACACACATTTGAGGAATGCCCTGCGTGGAGTGCAGAGAGAGGGATACTCGTGAACAGGATCGGTCAGGACCTGTGTCTACCCAGCGTTGTGTCAGCAATGCTGGCAGACAGTTCTGCATGGAGGGCTGCGGTTGAATTTTGCGAAAGCGTACTTTCTCAAAAAGAAATCGCAGAGCGAGCTCGTGAAAGGGCAGACCCTGCACGAAGACGACGACGCCGGGTTGGCGGCAACGGCCACTCTAGCTCTTTAGCCCTGGCGCCGGGGCAATAGAATACGGCACCGGTAACCCCTGCCTGTAGTAAGAGGCTACTAAAAGAGGACCTCCGGGCTCGGGATGGTCTAAGTTGGGGCTTTGACCATCCACATAAGCGTGCCCAGGGAGAGAACGACAACGTTGTGTGACCAACGTCGTCGTGGGTGGAGGGGCTGAGACAACACGGTTGTCTCGGGAGGAGCCGTAGCGCAGTGCCGAGGGCTCCGGTGCGTTCCTCTGGAGATCTCGGAGCCCTCTTGTCAAGCACTAAGGCTGGTCACCGGGGGGGTTTTAGTGGGTATAATCCCACATAACCTGGCTGCACCCCAATGCAGCAGGGTATCTTTAGAAGATTTCCCCCTCGAAAAAAAAAAAAAAAAAAGGATAGTGGGTGAATCCGTAGGGCACTGTTAGTTATTATATAATGTACCAATTCCCCTATACCTCTAGTTTTTGCCATGTTCATAATACATATGAAGTAAGTATCCTAATTTTTTGATCGAAGGCATCCTCTATTGTATACTTTATCAATACGAAAGTTATGATTATTTAAGAGATATTTACCGTGGTAAGGTTGTGGAATGAGCTCCACGGTATATATCCCGTAAATAATAATATAACTTTAGTGAACAACCGTGATAGTTTAAAATAGTGTTTTACCAATACTTTCATTGTACGATATTAAAAATACACGCTGTTGACAACGTGAAAGTGCGCTTGGAGCCCGCAAGGAATTTAATTTTTCTCTCGGGTGGCCGCGCTGGCTCCATCTCGAAGTCACGACACATTCACTCCAATACTGGCCATTGAATACTGATTTCTTGACCGCTAATATCGTACATACCACAAACACGCTGCCCTGAATACTTCTTTTATAGAAATGGGATATTACAATGTGTTCTAACTACGCATATAAAATATAGCATTCAATCTATTTTTAACCGACTTCAAGAGGAGGTTATCAATTCGACTGTATGTTTTTTTTTGTATGTTTGTTACGCGATTACTCCGCCAATTTAGAATTGTTTTTGATGATTCTTTTTTTGGTTGGTAGGTCATAACTCATAGGTGGTCCCATAATTTTTTTTATCGACATTGATTCAGCGCTTTTTGAAAAATCTACAAAATTATGACAATAAGCAACGAATTCAATGTATATTGTACAGTGCCACCAACTTAGTTGTTAAGATGGGCAAAATTGGAACTACAGTTATTTCTTGGTGAATTTCATACTTTGTTCTCCACTAGCGACGACTTCATGACAAGACCGACTCTAATAACTGATTATAAATTGTAAATATATAAGTAGGTAATATATGTATTAATAATTTCGTTGACTGTCCTTTAATGCTCATTGCTTTGAAGTTATTAAAATATTATTTTCTACTTTTTAGTTTCAGTTTGTAAATGTAGGTATAGTCATGAAGTCGGTTCTTTTTTTTCTCTAAAATTATGTTTATTAAGATTAAGCATTGCCATACAACGTGGCAATGCTGCTCACTGGTAGCGGCTTGTTGAATAGTTTTAGTTATACAATATGATTGATTTTATGATTATTTCTTTGTTAATCCACCGTATCGTTACATACTCTGTGATTATTTCAATACATAGCCTATATCAAAAAAGTTATATTATTATTTACGGGTTTTTTTTTTTTTCATTCCACAACCTTACCACGGTAAATATCCCGTAAATAATCATATAACTTTAGTGAACAACCGTGATAGTTTAAAACAGTGTTATAGCCTATATCTATTACGGTTCAAAAGGTGTTAAAAAATACGACAGACTGACAGCTTAGGATTAGTAGTACGGTCCCATTGGCACTTTTAGAGTACGAAACCCTAAAAATTATGTACCCTGGTTTGATATCTTTGTTCAAAAATATCTGCAAATAAACACTTAAATGCGTATCTCGTGATCCGTAGCCATTAATAGCGTCATTATTGCCCACTGCAACAACTGATTTTAAATTTGTGTTAACCACACCCCAAATTACGACAATTGACATCCGGTCGGTTGGAGTTATGACCGTATGCATATAATACAGAATTAAATAATGAACTGCAATTGAATTACTTCCTAATACTTACTTTACTTCTATATATCTCTTGTTCTATATGTCTTGTTCTATATCTGGGTGTTAATATCTATTTAAGTATGTATTTAAAAATATATATGTACATATATCAGTCTCTGGCAGCCATATCACAAGCTTTGCTTAGTTTGGGGTCAGATGACCGTGTGTGCAAAAATGTCCCGAATATTTATTTATTTATTTATTTATAGATGTTAAAAGAAACCTTGCTGTTCTTACAGCGAAGACAACGCGCATAGCAAGCCTACGATACAAATTACAAAATATTTTGTATTAGCATTGTCAACCAATCAATAATTGATCACTAATTCCTTATTGTGCTTGATACGATGCTGAAACGAACATAGGTATTCGTCTAAGAAACAGTTTTGAAAACTTACTCCTGCGAAGTAACACCTTGATTGATTCAAATGCAAAAGAAATGTAAATAAGAATATAAATAATTAAAAAAAAACTAAAAATACGCTTATGAGACAAATATTTGGTGGTCTCAGGACGCCCAGCGGATGTGAAACATGACGGCATAAAAGAGCGTAATATGTTCGCCGTTTCATATAAAATAAAATAAAAAGTTTACTGGTGACATTGGAGAGTTACACTATTCACCTCCCAGCTCCATCATCAGTCCCTATCGCTAGTCACTAAGTGTAATGTTGTAAAAAGAGTCTCGTTTAAACCAAAGGAGCCCAAACTCGAGAGTTCATTACAATTGGTGACGAGGGTGTGATGTTTAGTTTTTGAAGCGAAGCTAGAATCGTTTCCGGTACCATGTTGCTGGTATAATTTGATGAAATGCACGTAGGTATAATTATGCATTTTACAGACTTAAAATTTGTTAAACCACTTTATATATCAAACAAAGGAGCTGACTCTTAAGATACGCGCACATTATACCGGGCTGCAGCGGGCCAAGTCACATAGCAAAAATCATTAATTACAAAATACATTTTATATGAAGTATCACACTTTAAGCCAGGGCGCAGCGGGTCGAATTTCCATATAAAATGTATGAAAGCAATTTTTGCGATGCGACCCGGCTCGCTGTGGCCCAGCATAATGTGTGCGTACCTTTAGCTGACCAGACAGACTAAAGTCAATCCACTTCAAACCACTCAACTTTTTAAGTTAGCTCTACTTACATGACACCTAAACTAAACTAAACATAGCATAAAATTTTGTGAGCTCTTCCACTCGTAACGTAACCTACTATTCAGGCTTGCATTGTACAGACATGTTTTCATTATCAAGGTGCACTGTTATTACAAAACGTTAAGCGCGTTTTGATAATAACAAGCAATAAAGTAGAAACATTGATAAGTACTGCATGGAAGTAATTAACATAAAATCAAATTACTGGCCAAGAGCACATCGAGACATGCATATGTTTCCGTAATCAAAGACATATAATTGTAGTCATAATTTTATTCACAGTTCAGAAATTGGTGGTCATACTAAAATTCGAACGAACGAAGCTCAAGCTTGGATTTAGCCAAATTTCAGAGATGATTCTCGACATAACAATATTTATACAGTTTAGTCAATAAGAAAACCACTAGGGAAACATTCTTTGTTAATAATTATCATGTCACGAAAAGGTCAATGACCTTAGAGCTAGAACGTCTTGAATTTATATCAGTTTTATCGGTATAATTCAAAACCTTATTATTATAAAATTTCAAATAACTTTGAATTAAGGTTTTTAATTTGATGATGGCACAAGTTTCTATGTCTATTGGTTTAGAAATGCCGGGCGGGGGGGGGAAAAGAAATAGAAGGGGGTACCGACTTTTTGCCACTTTGGCTGGCCATATTTCGCAAAGTATACAATTGAGAAAAGAGTGATGTATGAAACTTTACCTTTATTTCAGCAGTGAAAAAAAATCATCCACATTTCACATGTACCAGAGCAATCAAATATTTTAAAAAGTTTGTGTGATTTTAATTACCTCCTACATTAGGCTCTACCACACCCTTAGCAATTTTATTTATTAATCTATTTAATTATCCCAGGTATTTTTGTTTAGGTACCTATGTTAGTGCGTAGTATACGTTATTATAATACGTTCATTTAAAATTTTATTACGTTGGTTTCAAAACGAGTATTTCTAAAAAACTTACACAACATCGTTACGTTACGTCACGCAGAAGGGTTTTTCGGGTGTGTTCATAAATTTCAAAGCAGTTGCTTGTGTATTTAATTACGAAACACTTAGGTACGCAGGTACTTTACATTATAAACGGACAGGACACGACCCTCGGCCGAGCCCAGCCCAAGTCGTCCGTCAAAATGGGTACGCAATAAATCCGTGATAATTAAATTTGTCCATTTAAAAAGTTAAAGCTAGTATCAATCAAAGAACATAATTACTAACTTGGCTATAATTTTTTACTATTCACTTAAGCATAAAAATATGATTACCTAGTCAGTATTTTTAATAACTGGCCAAGAGCATGCGGAGATACGCATAAGGAAGGGTTTCGTAATCAAAGCCATTTATAATTGTAGTCATATTAATATTTCATTTTTTTTTTGGTTAAGTAAAAAAAATTCGAACGAAGGAAGCTCGGTACATTTAGTCAAATTTCAGAGACGTATCATCCCGATATAACACTTAAATGAAATGAAATGAAAAATGAAATGAAAATTTTTATTATCCGGACTTGCATCCATAACTTATTATACAAATTACATTAATTAATAACTTACTTTCTATGGTTTAGTCAATAACAAAATCACTATGGAAACATTTTACGAAAAGTCAATGTGACCTTTGAGCCGATTTAGAACGTCGATTACTTATAAAATTGAGATTTATACTTCAACTGTAATTTTGAGTAGTTTCATGCATTTATCTTAATAGTTATAGATGTAAGAATGTTATAAAAAAATAAGATGAACGGACAGACGGACAGTCAGACATACAGACAGACGGATGGACAGAACTAACTTAAAAGGGTTCCTTTTAGGGCTACGGAATCCTAAAAAAGGCAAGTACTTTTATTAACTAAATAAAATCAAAAACACTGTTTTAAACTATCACGGTTGTTCACTAAAGTTATATGATTATTTACGGGATATTTACCGTGGTAAGGTTGTGGAATGAGCTCCCGATATTTCGGCGCAGTTACATGCACCATGTTCACGGGAAGACTGAAGAATGCGGGTGGTTGGAGAACAGTTAAAAAGTTAGGTGCAGACATAACGATCTACCCTCTTTCTTAGTCTTTTGCTACGGTTATCACTGGAACTCGAACTCGAACCTAAGTCCCGACAAAACACACTCACTGTATCACTGCGTATAGTATTTTGAACACATTTTGAACGCGAATTTTTATTTTTATTTTTGAGGCAACCTAATACTGGATTCCACGCACTGGCGAGTTGAAAACCATCACCTCGATTGAAATTCTGACATTTCGAGATCTCAATAGTTTCCTTTACTAGCCTTGGTATGTAATGGCGTTCGGTGGACAGGATTTCAGGATTCTTTTTAACTGTTCTCCAACCACCCGCATTCTTCAGTCTTCCCGTGAACATGGTGCATGTAACTGCGCCGAAATATCGGGAGCTCATTCCACAACCTTACCACGGTAAATATCCCGTAAATAATCATATAACTTTAAATAAAATCAAGCTAACTAACACTAAGTATTTAGTGTTAGTTAGCTAAACTTCCCTATTGTACAAAAAGCAGTTGAATTTCCATGGGCCGTTGAAGGTTTTTCAAGACAATAATCAAGACCATCACCAGTTGGCAGCGGACCCAGCATGCTGGCACCATTCTAGTTAGTTATGGTATTAAAATAATAGGGATGTGCGTAATCAACGACACCTTAGAAATTAGCAGTGACCATTAAAATATAAATAGAAATACATCTAGATAGTATGTATATTTTGTAAGGTAGAGCTGCTTGCATAAACCAACAAGCGCCTGACGCAAGTAACGTTTCGCTAAACAGTTTACCAGCAGGAAAAACTAAGTTTTTCTACGCGTTTTACTTACTAAATTCAATCAAAGAACTAAGTTATCTAGTAAGTTAGTACTTACATTACTTTAAGTAAAAGTCGGGAAAAGGTTTCCAACAACACTAATTTAATCAGCACAAGCCGTGAATATGTCACGGTATGAAGTTTCAAGACTTTCAAGTCATTAGATAGTGTGAGTAGAAAATATATTGGTGCTGTCAAACGTCGAAACCAGTTTTAGCACTGACAGGTGCAATAATATTGTAAAAAAAAAGAATCATCAAATCATTGATGTAAGTAAATAGGGGGAAGATGCGGGACGCTCCTTGACGTGGACCGCACAGTATAGGCTCCAGGGCACAATTGACTTCAGTCACAATCGAACTGTTGTTTTGATAGCACGTGAATTACTTGTCAAAATTGTGTTTAAATAAAGCAGCAAAAAATGACTTCCTACGTTTTTCACAAGGCGCACCAACAGCTCGAAGACAAAAAACAAGTTTCACGGCATTACTTTTCACTCGTAAGTAGTTAAAATCAATTAACTTATTTTTCTTAAAAAAATTGTTGATTTATTTTGCTTTTTAAACGTCATTTGCAGAAAAAAGTACAGTTAGCAAAAAAAAATCTAAGCTGACAGTCATGTCATCATCATCTGCTGAAAATCTTCATAAATACCTACTACGATATCTGTTTATGGACCTGGCTTGCTTGCTTTGCTTTGATGTCACATATTTGGCTACTGCGAAGATGGAAAGATTTAGATTTCCTAATGTGCCAAAAATCGCACTATTGTTTAAATACAAAGATACCTAGTTACATCGATGTTTTTAAGAATTAATTGATGTATTAACTATTTGCAATTATTATTTTACCACTTTTTCAAGTTGTCGCACCCGTTACAAATGCCGTCACACCCGCCACAATCTTTGTTAAGTAATAAAAAAAACAAAAGATAACTGGGTTACGAGCCGTTATTGTATACAAAAAAAAAACATACAGTCGAATTGATAACCTCCTTCTTTTTGAAGTCGGTTAAAAATGATAATATTTTAAATTTATCAAGTAGTAGTAGTATTTAGCCTTTTATAAACTAACTTATTATTTTAGCTATAATATCAAGAATCACACAAAGATTGCAATACTCAGGTTAGTTAGCTTTATTAGTGTTAAAACGTCACACCCGTCACCGCGGACTGACCCTTCAACTATGGGGTTAGATTTGAATTTAAGCAAAAAATATTAATTTCTAATTTATATAGTGATTTTTTACCTTACCTTCATCATAAGTAGGAAGTAAATCCTACTAATATTATGAACTAGCTTCTGACCACGACTTTTCTATCGTGGGTAAAAAGTAGACATCACCTCTATTCACAACGCATCCGATTTGGAAACTACACTTTCCGTTCTTGTCATCATTAATGTAGGTGACAGAGACGGAAAGTGTAGTTTCAGCTGTTCAAAAATATCAGCTGTTCCATACCTACTAGTAATAGTGGGAATCAACTATTACTTAAGCGATGTCTAGTACGTAAGTTTTGTATATGTTTCACATGAATAGATTTCGTAAATATTCTAAATAAAAATACCTGCCTAAAATTTTACAAGTGATTTTTATTTTCCTGAACTTTGTTTGCTAACGCTACTTCTATGGTATAGTGCAGTGTCATAGTAGAGCGGTGAAGTTGACGTTTACACTGTAGACGTCAACGTCACCGCTGACTCAAGCCGAATCAGAGCCATATTTATTGGGTACAATGCTGTGGTACAATGTTAAGATGTCACGCGTCTCCCCCCTTTTAAAACTGTCATTGCATCAAATACAATTCTAAATTGGCGGAGTAATCGCGTAACAAACGAACAAAAAAAAAAAAAAACATACAGTTGAATTGATAACCTCCTCCTTTTTGAATTCGGTTAAAAAGCCGAATTAAAATAAAATAAAAACTTATTTCACGGTATTTAATAAATCAGATTATAGTTGCGGAAGTTCATTTTCAAAATTGTTACCTGTATAAGGATACAGGAAACAGTACAGTTGTTTTAGGAATTTTGTTATACTTAATTTATCCTATACCTATCTAACAATTTTATTTCACTGTAGTATATTGGCTACCAGCTACAATCTTACGTTTAAAAACCTAGCATAAGTAATCATAATTCACAGCTTTTATTCACCTTTTTAGCCGACTTCAAGAAATGAGGATTGTTCTCAGTTCAATCCGTATTTTTTATTATTATTACAATCAGCTGCATCTCCTGCAGCTGTTATAGAAAAAAACTTGGACCGACTATAAAAGAAAACTAGAACAGTAACTGCATAATAATGTCAGTAACTCAGAGTAATTTGATAAGATACAAAGAAAGTAGGGCTCTAAATTTGAAAGTATTTCTAAATAGCGAATTTTAAATAGATTCAACAGTACTGTTGCGATATTCAAATGCCGCTTCACCCGGCCACTGAACAACATTGAAGCAATTTTAGATAGCATTAAGTGGTTAGAGACAAGTGCTTTGAACATTGTCAAATAATGTTCAGCGTAAACTGTGGCTGAGAGCTCTCTACTCATTTAACAGGGACTTGTTCAGTAGCATCACTCATAGGCTATAAATAATGAATGTTGATAGAATTATATTGTGCCATATTTAATACCTAACAGGTTTGTATTCAGGATGAGAAAGGGCATTCATACAAGTTTTATAATGTGTTTAAGCTGTTTTTACGTTTGTAAGAAGTTACATTTGTGTACTTACAGCAGGTGGTCTCATTCAGTGAACGTTGTGATTTATTGATCTTTTGTCTCAATTTTTCTATGCCTTATCTTATTATGCCACACACAAGATGGTCTGCCTGATGGTAAGCTCTTACCGTCGGCTATGGATAACGTCGTCGTCTAACACCGGTCGCTGATACGTTGCTGAACTTAAAAACTCTTTTCTTCCTCAATGCCTATTCCTAGCTCTTTGTGGTTCTTCTTTTTTCCTTCTCCTCCTCTCCTCTCCTGTATATGTTCCCACCATTCGGCTCTGTCATTTATGTCAGCTGATATCTGTGATTGTTTTTTCAAGGTTTTTAGATATGGGGCGCGTCCTTGGAGTTGTTGCTTGTGTCAATTTTAAGGCGAATTGAACGGGGTGGACGTCTTCTCGGCGTATCGCAATGTCCGTATCATCGGAGCTGGTTTTCGTGGAGTTTGTCTGGGATATGTGCAACTTTTAATCTGTCTCTAGTTTTGTTTTTGTTATTTACTCCAACCACCGACCTTTAAAGACTCTATTCTGAATTATGCTGAGACTACTATCATTTCTTATGACTGCTATCGTTATCATAGTAAGAATACGGGTATATCTGTAAATCTCAGAATACAGGTAAATGTCACGGAACCAATAAACAACCAAATGGAGCCAGTCTATTGGCTTAACCCTTAACTACTTTATCGGGTTTTATCAAATACATTTTGGAGAGCGTGCATCGGATTTGCATGACCTCATTCCTCCTGCCCATTTTTCTACCGCGTGGACGACCAGAGCGGGCAGAAAATTATGATACCGTTTCATGGTTGATATACCGAAAACCCAAACGAAGCACTTTGATTCCATTTTGATTGTGCTAACTGCTAGACTGTGTAATGCGTTAACTGAATGGATGTTTCCCGATAGTTATACTTATATGGTGTCTTTAAATCACGAACGAACCAGTTTTTTTCTAGGCGAGCGTGAAAGCGTTTTCTAGAAAGCGGCTTCTGATTCGATCTCGTAGAAAAACCCCGAGCATAGCCCTCTGCATAGCTCAGATTAGCAAGTTGAAGGAGCAGTGGGCAGGGCACATAGCACGCAGAACAGATGGCTGATGGGGCTGAAAGGTTCTCGAATGGAGACCACGGACCGGTAAGCGCAGCGTAGGACGTCCACCCACAAGATGGAAAGACGACCTAAAAGAGACCGCAGGGAAACGCTGGATGCAGGCAGGCCGCTTCCAACCGGTCCTTTTGGAGATCGATGGGGGAGGCCTATGTCCAGCAGTGGGCGTCTTATGGCTGAAATGATGATGACGATAAGTCGCTATTAGGGACCAAAAACTGCCTATACCGATACCGAAAGATTGGTTTCTGCTAACACCAAAGAACCATAACAGCATAAAATTAAACGCCAACTTCAAGCGTAGGGGGAGAAAAAAATATAAATGCGAAGAATAATGGTTCACTTTATTTGCCGTTCTCGTATGTTACGCTGAAATATTTGTCTATAAAGTAGCCGGAGCTTGCAGAATGCTAAGTGCTTTGCAAACGGGTGGCTAGGCGTAAACACAGATTGGAATATTATTTATGACTTTGAGCTTTTTGCGCGAAATTGTTTTTGGATTTATATTGGGGCACTTCCTTATTCTATGATGGAGATGCGTAAGCCTTGTCATAGCTCGATAGACAATGGAATTATTTCAGCTTGGCACAATTTTAAGTTCAGATTATAAATGTAATAAACCAAAAAAACAATTTTGATAATATAAGATTTACTTATGGAATATTTCATGTAGTAAAATTTTAATTAATCTTCTTTAATAACTTTTATCCTAAACATAGTATTTAATTTGTAACTTTTTTTAGGAACCCGCTTAGACGATTCTTTTTCTAGATGAGTCCCAAAATTTGCATGTCGATACGTGTCGACAGAAACATTAATCGTTACGTATTAATTCAGTAGTACGCACTTCAGAGCGGGGGTTACGTTAAGACAGTGCGTCCGGAATCTGATTTGCTGAAATTTTGCATAAACCTTTAGTTTTGGTGACAATAAAATATGCAATACTCAAAATTGTACTACAGTAGAGCCTCGTTAATCCGGAGAGCCAAAAACAAGACTCTTTCCGGATTATCGAGTCGTCCGGATTATAGTATTAGTAGTCTTTTAATGTTAATGTTGAATGTTTACGTGGCGGCGCCATGATGATAGCGAGCGCACTAAATTGACACTGTACGTACTACAAGAAAGGCGATAGACAAAATACTGACGACGCATTGGCTCATGACAGCCCGCACCTATACCCGCCCGCCTCCCCCACGAAGCCCATTGCCCGGCCGGATTACAGCGATCACCGAACAAGCGGGGGGATCCAAGATGGTTGTTTAAATTTTCTTTGCTAAAGCTAAAAGCTTGTCTTTTTTACTATTATCTTATTTTATTTTTAACTTAATGTTATGTTTACTAACAGCCGAACTCAGAGACGTTACTTAAGCTAAGGAATACTTAAAATTGCTCTGTCTCGTTTTCATGTGTGACAATTTCCGTCAACGAGAAGTAGACAGAGCAATTTTAAGTATTCCTTAGCTTAAGTAACGTCTCTGAGTGCGGTTGTTAGTGTTACGTTATGTTATGCTACAAATCTAGTCAAATAAATTTTAATCGAACTAAACTAGATCCAACGGGTTTCAAACATTACATATAACTGCAACTTAGGTAATGATTCAAAGGAAATGTGTCGCACATGGTACAATTTGTTGTCCCGTTGCATCGCAAGACGGCATCTCGCTTGAACTTAGCAGGCAGTCTAAACTTTGAGTTGATTGGTGTAATTGCTTTAGTTCGACGAGTTGCCACAAGTATTTACGGGCACTGTAAGTCTGTAAAGCAAATTTGCGATGACTATTGTTAGGGTTTCGTAACCAAAGAGTAAAAACGAGACCCTATTACTAAGCCTACGATGTATGTCTGACTGCCCGTCTGTCCGTCTGTCTATCCTTCCTTTAAACGGCTGTATCTTACGAACCGTAATAAATACACAGTTGAAATTTTCACAGAATTTGTAACGTTACTGCGGATTAACTAAAAGATAATAAAAAAGTCAAAAAATAAAAACGAAAGGGTCCCCAACAAATGTATTTTTTTAACGTATTTTTGTTCAAGCTCTAATGTAAAAACGGTATTACGTACAAGCTTCAAACTTGGCATGATCATAGTACAAGCTCTAAAGTATAACAACAAACAATAAATAATGGCGCAACAGATCAGTGTGCAACAGATCTATGATTATATGGACGAGTTTTCAAGAGGTTTATTGAATTTCACCCATTTCCCGTGAAGTAAGTGTTTATTTTATTATTCTCATCTGAGATAGCATACCTAAGTATCATATTATATCTTATATAACTATACATATATGTGTAGCGACACATTATTGCAAGTGCATGCAAGTGCAAGTGCAAGTGTTGCGTGTGACTCTCTTGTCACCCTTCAGCCGCGTAAGGTAGGCGTAGGTAGTGAAATAAATACCGTATATTTCTGTGATGACTTTCATTCACGGTCTAGAATTGTATTCTTTTTCTATTATTTGTCATACGGTACGGGTACGGCTAAATTAAATATGGTAAATATGCATACATTTAAGTATTGCAAGCAGTGGCGTAGCTAGCGGAGGGCTAGGTGGTGCCGTGCAGCGGGGCCCTCAAGCTCAGGGGGCCCCCGGACCCTGACCAGTTAACCTCAAACAGAACTTGCGATAATTTCTCCCACCTTCAGAATATAACTCATAAACATAGACGTACCTAATAAGTAGATTAGCACCTTTAAGTATTAAAGTATTCATATAAATTTATATTTATATATTTTACTGCCAAAAATACAATATGGGCACAAAAAATCGACATCATTTTATGGTTGATATTCCGAAAACCCGTACGAGGCGCTTTGATTCCACATTTATTATGCGAACTGCTAGTCTGTGGAATTCGCTGCCTGAATGGGGTTTCCCCGTCAGTTACAATCTGGGTGTCTTCAAGTCGAGAGTGAATCGGTTTCTTCTAGGCAAGCGTGCTCCATCGTAGACCGCATCGTCGCTTAACATCAGGCGAGATAGCGGCCAAAGACAAACCTATCTACTATTGAAAAAAATTATCTACTTTATAAAATCTTACCAGTTCAGATAGGGCCCCAAATCTTTTTTAGCACCAGGGCCTTTGGTTTGGTTTGGTTTGGCCACTGATTGTAAGTTGGAAAATGTCTATTTTTTACATTACTAAAATATATATTATATTTTGGATTGCCAAAAAAAGTGAATCGTAACGTGGATAGTCTACTTCAAACAGTGTAATCTATTCTGGTAGGCACGACCGTGCATACGTGCCAGGACGGACTATAAATCAACGTCAAAAAATGAATTTGCGCCGTTTTTGCGATGAATATTAATGAAATTTTATGTGCTAGAGTAATATTCTTTGTTATAATGATAATAGAGGCTGTCACATAAATAAAATGTCCGAAGGCTGCAAAACCTCTCTAATGCGGTCAACTAAAAAGCTGTTACTTTGCCTACAGAAAAAGCGAGAGAGTACAACTCAATTTTAGTGATGTAAGAATAAACAAGATTTTAATTACAAAAAATAACACGCTGTTTTATTCTGTCACTGTTTCTTAAGTTATATGATTATTTACGGGATATTTACCGTGATAAGGTTGTGGAATGAGCTTCCGATATTTTGGCACAGTTATATGCACCATGTTCTCATTCCACAACCCTACCACGGTAAATATACCGAAAATAATCACCTAACTTAAAAAAAAATAACAAGCTTTTATTTAAATGATTCTTTTAATTCTAATTTAATTGTTTTTATTTTTATTATTTGAAAGACTGATTTCTTCCCGTGAACATGGTGCATGTAACTGCGCCGAAATATTGAGAGCTCATTCCACAACCTTACCACGGTAAATAAAATAAATAAATAAATTAAAAAATCGGGACATTTTCACTCACGGTCATCTGACCCCAATCTAAGCAAAGCTTGTGATATGGCTGCCAGAGACTGATATACATACATATATAGTTTTACATACACACTTAAATAGATAAGATATAGAACAAACACAAATGTTCATCACATAAAATGTTTGTCCTAGGTGGGAATCGAACCCACGCCCCCAAGCGCAGAAGGCAGGTTCACTACCAACTGGACCAACGGGCTATCTAATAAATAAAGAATCGATTTTTTTGCACACTGTCGCCTGACCCCAATCTAAGCAAAGCTTGTAATATGACTGCCAGAGACTGATATACATACTTATATATTTTTAAATACATAATTATATAGATATTAACACTCAGATATAGAACAATCAAAAATGTTCATCACATAAAACTTAAAATTGTGTGAACTGGACGAGTCCATAAACGTAATCTTTATTATACTTAAATTTTAATCATAGATTTACTCTTATGACAATAAAGGATATGTTATCTTATCATGAATGTTTGTTCGAGGTGAGAATCGAACCCACGCCCCCTAGCGTAGTAGGCAGGTTCACTACCAATTGGACCAAGACGGGGCTATCAAAAAAGTTATGCAAGCTTGTGTTTGTAGCAAGTTTTTAATAACATAATTATATCCGAAGTCTTACGACGTTTCTTATAGCTTTTTTGATTATCAATTTCACTTGATTCAAAACATGCAACATACTTCCGTTGCCATGTTTGTATATTAAGGACATTTGTATTTTCACCAAAGAGTACCCAGATTATTTTAAAAAACGTAGTCAAGTTATTACCCGTCAGAAAAGAGTCAAGTTCACTAACGTATTGTATCAACCTCCTGTCAGAAAAGACTTGTACAAAAGAAATGTGTGTAATATGTGTATATCCATTTATAATAAGGTACCTAATGATATAAAAATGTTGGACGGTAACAAATTTAAAAAAGAATTGACTAATTGGCTTCTTAACCATTGTTTTTATAGTGTTAAGGAATTTATGGAATTTAATTCTAATATTATTCGTTTCTAAAATACCTATTTAAATTCTTTAGTATAAAAATGAGCATTTGCACGTCTGCTTGCAGACTGAGTACAAAGTAACATAAATATAATATTAAGACCTTTTAATGTAATGTATTCTAGCAAATAAATGATTTGATTTGATGTGATTTGCTTTCTTAAATTCAATACTTACATCACGCAGCCGCTAGGTACATAAGTTTGTAGAGCTACACGGATCGTTCACTAAACTGAAAAGAGATCATTATCCTCATCACAATGAACATTGAATAACTTTTAGTATGGGACCAATCCTGAAATCATAAAAAAATAACAGCAGTCCCAGTTCCATACATTTGGTTGAGAACGAATGACAATATTCTATGAAACAGCTGTTTTTTTGGCGATTTCAGGTTTGGAATCATAGTAAAATATGTTCAAAACTATGAGTTCATTGATCTACTTTAGGTTTATTACCACCGCTCCGTTCAACACTGTACAGTTAAGTAGGTACGTAAGAATAGATACGCGACGAGACGGGACTCCTTCCAAATGCTTAGCCATTCCTTCGTTGAAATCTCTTCCTTGTGTAAATAGTTCGGGAGTATTCAAAGAGTTTGCGTAGCGTATTTATGTAAATACGAGTATCTATTCATCTCATCGTCTTCTGTCCTTTTGAAGTACAGTCGAAAGCGTAATAAATTCCGCGCAATAAATCCAATAGAGGTTGTAAGAAATGAAACTAAAACCATTGCCAATTTTATAGTAAGAAATACGTACTTGCTTATCTACAGATGTTTAGCTAGCTATAACAAATGTAGGTAATAGGGAAAACTCTGTGCTACATAAGTATTAATTTGACTTAAGACTTTAATTAAGATGACAACGTCAATATCCCACATGGAAACCAGCATTGCTACTTATCAATATTTTTAAGTAGCTGTATTATACTTCAGCCAAGGACGTTGCAATAAATTTGTAATCCGCCATCTCGAAACATCAGCCATATTGAATTTAGTGTGATGTCACTCTCTTTATCGTTTTCTACTCTTCAAGCCCTTTCATCCGATATCCATATTAATTTGATAACCATACTTACAAGGAGGTTGACAAAAAAATTGTCATAGCTATCTTGTGGTCGAGGCCATTTTAAAATGATGTCACTCATTTTATCGTTTCCTACTCTTCAAGTTCTTACATTTGATACCCATGTCATAACAGAGTTGACAAAAAATATATATCATCCGCCATCTTTTGGCGGCACTCATTTTGAAAATATTACACTATTGGGTAGGTATTGCACATTGCATAAACATTGCAAGCTTGTAAAAATAGTACATTGTTTTATTTATATTACATGGGAATTACTCACGTAAGATTAAGCCTGTCACTCCGACCATAGTTTCCCAAAGCTACGTTCAGTGCAAAGCGGGACCGCGCGCCCGCATTTACCTTGAAAAATACCGCCTAATGCGGTTGATACTATACTGTGAGTAATTCCCGTATAATATAAATAAAATTTGTGAAAACCACGTCAATTTCTATAATAAAACAGTACATTGTGTTCGCGAATGTACTTCCATGCAATATACGCGTGAGTATAGTACTAGTCGATACATTCGTAAAGTGAATCTTATTCACATGGAGTCGTGTAGCCAGCGCCGATCGACGTTACCGCTCGCTCCGGGCTCCCCGGGCAATGCTAAGCAATTCGAGACGTTTCTAGATATCTTCAATAGAAGAATACCCATGAAGTGAATCACGTACATTTGGTTTCAGGACAGATTCTATAACGCGTATAAGAATTTTATGATCTGGTCGAGATACAATACCTAAAGAGTCAAAAACGTGCAATAAAAATCCGAACCAAAAATCGGCGCATGCTACGGATTCCGCCGACTTTTTGGTTAGTTGTAAGGCAACCGCGATCCCACTATAACGCCGCGCGCCCACTAAACAAAATATTATGATAACTAGAGAGTTAGCATAAAATTTTGTTTATGTTACTGTTAAATTATAGGTATAGGTAGTTTTAATTAAAGATGCTCATTCTAAACCAGTGTTATGAATAAGTATAAATATGTTTATACTATTACTTCGTTAATATATTTAGTTATTTTTTATATTATTATCATTATCATACATGGATAAATATAAATGCATTTCCTAGTTAATATATTAGTTTAGTTTATATCAGATTAGTTTATATTAGTTTATATTTGCCGTGGAGACCATGGGCAGTTGGGCCACTGAAGCCAGAAGCTTCATTGGCGAGATGGGGCGCAGGTTGAGGGAGAAAAATAATGACCCTCGCTCCGGCTCGTACCTTGTGCAAAGGTTGGCCATAGCCATTCAGCGTGGCAATGCTGCTAGCGTTATGGGCACCTTCGCAGCGGGTACAGTTTGGGGCGGGTTATTTATTTTTAATATTTATTAATATAAAATAAATTAATATTTTTTTTATTTTTTTATACTTATTTAGTTTGTTATTTAAGAAAATTTAAATTTAAAAAAAAAAACTGATTTTTTGCATGGGTATAATTCAAGAGCCAGAAAGTGACATAAACTACTTTTCATCATCATCATCACCATTTTTCATCACTACCCGGGTGAAACCGCGGGGCGCAGCTAGTTGGTTATAAATCAGATCGTAGTTGTTTCCTGACTACGGAAAGTAGTTTGTTATACGTGTCTCGAAGCCACTAAAAGGCTTTTTGCTTAGCAAACTTTAGCAATTACACTTTAGATGTTAAGGCAGAATTCATTTTATGAATAACTTTTGTAATGGCCCGGCGCATAAACTGTAAGTTATTTGGCAACTTTCATGAATATTCCAGATTAACATTATGAAGTTTGGGAATTATCTAATTGAGTAGATAAGGCCTACTTTACTAAATCAACCAATTTCTGAGCACGTAAGCTCTGACTTTGCATCGCCCTTATCTCGTCGAACCAAGTCACCTCGCAGTACATGATGTTTATTCGAACGAACCCTCTTCGATTGCGCATCGCTGAGTGTGATCCAGGGTGAGGCCGCATCCAAACGCTGCCAGACGCGTTTCACAGATCATCGCTCCATCTCATCGGTTGAGATCGGCCGTTAGTCTCAAACTTAGTTTGTCTATATAACTATCTCGTCTCGAACCCTAGAACACGTTATTGGTTATTGGATCTATCGGTTATTCTAGAAATCTGCTGTCTCTTTTGCGCCATGTTACATATCAAAGCTACGGCTACGAAACTACGCTGCAGTAGCTTCGCAGACCTTTAAAGGTGCACAGGTCAGAATGTAGACAGTAATAGTCTGCCATATAGGTAAGTCGAGTATATTTAATTGAGCATCCAGTCTTCGAAAGACATCGAGTGATAAAACAAATTCATGTTGTACCTTTTTGTGAATTCATTCGTTTGTTAGCTTATGCAATCAATAAATTTATTTCAGAAAACATAAATCCATATATATACAAAATGTCAAAAATTTGAATTATTATTACATACACATAACATATAAACAAGCTTAGGAGCTTAGCAAGCTTAGCAACAAGTTTTCAACTTTGACAACAACATTTACAACAACGCTCATAAAATAAACACGTACTAATTCATAACTGTTTAAGCATAATAAATGATTGTCTAAATTGACAGATTTGCTGTAATTGAACAAAACTATTATTAACTATTATTATGTTCATAACGCTTCATTTATTCTAAAATTTCTGCCCAAAACTGTAAATAATATTGACATGAAATTATTGCATCTGGTGGAGTTAATTAAACGCATTTACGTTACTCAACGATTATGATTGGCAATATAAATGCATTCAATATTAAGTTTCTTCAATTCCTCACATTAAACTTGTTTTAGTTTAAACTTGAGTATATTGTGTCGCATAATACTAAAATGTTACTGCTATAAGAACCACTAGAGAACTGTGCAATGCACAAGCTTATTAAAAATCCGCGATTTGAGTCTGCAAAGGCTCATTAAATCAAATTTCGTTGCCTTTATATTGCTAATACCTTAATATATCTCTTACAATATGCGAAGTGGAATAGGAATGTTTTTATTATAAGAGATTTATGAGATTTATGCGCGTCGAAATTGTTCTCAGACTGTGCACTTTAATGCTTACGACAAGTATCGGGTACCTTAAGAATTTAATTTTGGCGTAATATCTTTGCTTCTCTCATTTCTTACAAACACATTGCTAGGAAGGAGTTTGAATGTAGCTGCTGCCGTACAAGTGAGATAAATCATGTCTAATCCAAAATTAGAAATGCACTGGTAAGGTAAAAAAGGTTCCGTAAATATTAGTTTCAGAATTAAATTGATATACGTGGTTGATACTTTGATTATAATAACTAAAACAACAAAAAAAGATTTGAGTGTTTCACAATTATAAAAAACATTTTTTTTTAAATGAGGACTATAATGTATATTGTATTTACTTTAAAAAAATCTTTTGTTTATCTCTTGATATTAATTTGAATTAGTTTTAGGTTTAATTTTAGTATTTTTTTTTCATCAACTAATTTGCATTTATTTATGTAAAGTCTAAATAATGGGGTTAGATAAATAGACAAATCCTAAACACCCTCAATTATTGTAAACAACTACTTACCTTTATTAAGAACCGTCCATGAAATGGAAGCATATAGATTTATTCTTACCGATAAACATATTGGCCCAATCCCAAATTAATTATGTTACTCGATACCTATCTGAATGGACGTTATTCTGCCAATAGAAGGTAACAATTCTTAACTAATAAAATAATTTATCTCCGAGATCTTGATTTGAGTTTTTCTTTACAAAAATATGTTTTTAACAAAATAAATGTATTATTGGTTTAAATTAATTGGTACTTATTATCTTTCGTATTTTATACTTATAAAAGCTGGTTAAAGCAAATTTTTCCATTCTACATTTTCATATTTCAGCACGCCCAGTTAGTCTAGGTAGTCGATCGTGAAATGGCTAAAAGACTGAGCGTTTTAGGAGAAACGCTAGAATAATTACACTTAGTTTTAACATAAAGGCGAGAGAATCTTTCCTAGCTGATTCAGACGTCGTTAGTTAGATAAAAGGCATTTCCTGACTAGAAGAATCGCATTCTTCACAGAGTTTAGCTTGACTCATTTTATTTCAATATTTGAAATGATATCACCATATTCACCATGCCATACGAAATCAAAGTTTTTAGATAATTTATACGTGTTTACTAAAGGTGTAGTAATACTGAAGGGTATGTAGTAATCATTATTACAAACAACTATTACTATGGGATCAACTCTAAAATCGCGAAATAAAACAGATGTTTCATACATTTTGTCGAGTGTCAATGACCGTTTTTTTTTGGAACAGTTTTTTATCGCGATTTTAGTTTGGTCCCATTATAAAAGTTGTTCATAATGATGAATACATACATACCCTTCAGTATTACTACACCTTTAGTGTCTAAGCACTTTGTATATATTGTCGAAAAAATATGTAAGATATATTTATGCCTCACACTAGCTACTATTAATTATTGTTCTTATTTCTATAATACTAACAAATAACTGACCATATATATATGTATATATGGGTGTGTCGACACGCTCTTGGTCAGTTATTTGTTAGTATTATAGAAATAAGAACAATAATTAATAGTAATAAATATATATACAGGGTTATAAGGAAAGGGTATGCTAAGCCAAAAACCCGTTAAAGTACTCATCATTCTGAACAACTTTTGTTCAGGCAGTTTTCCGGAAAACCTAATCGTTTTTGAGATACAGCCTTTCAAAGATCTCGTGAAAAAACTACGTGTTCAACCCTAGCATCAGCTGATCTAAAGGTCAATGGTCACGAAACTCCTCAAAATGTAGAAACAATGCAGTGCAGTAACCCAACTTTGCTGTCGGAGCAGAGTAGGTACATGTCGCCGCGCCGCGCCGCCGCTGTCTCAACGATGACTGTATTTATTTCGCACGAGTCACTTAAATACCCCAAGACCCCTTTGATTCCAGGACTCACATAAACTCAGACTAAAAAAAATCCAAGATAAGATCAGATATCAATCGATAAGATTGAACGAGAAAAAAATAATAAAAAAAAGAGAAATAAAAAAAAACAAAAGTAACAAGAGAACTCATGAACATTTTGAAGAAATGATAGCTCAGTTGGTTATGCGATCCACTTCCACTTGAGCTTTCGGTGAACGAAAACACCGTGAGGAAACCATAGCATCATGATAGGATACTTTCTACTACTGCTCGCCTGACTCAAGTTACTAATCTGTCACCAAGCACCTAACAGTGTTTGAGCAGCCTCACTTTAGAGCCAGTTCCCATTCCAGACTAGGCTTGCTACAAACTTCCGTTACTGTGTCGCTTACCTACTATCAGGCGATCCGATGTTCAAATGCCTAATCTGCCAGTCTGGCATAATAAAAAATAGTAATTAGTTTTTTTGTCGTAAGTTGGGCAACTGTTTCGCACTGTACTGGGACACTCAGATGAGCACACGTACATCTTTATTGTTATAAAACGCACACATATGGGCATACGCACGTGTGTGCAAAATCCCAATTAAAGAATAAAAGATGTACAGATAAGACAATGTTTGAGCTTTGCGCGTTGGAGTGATGCCATGACTTAGATAACATGTATATGTAAATCTCGATTGCTTATTCTATCTATCAGAATCAGACAGTCTATCAGCTGACGTTAATGTAAGACGCGGTTGTTGTGGGTGTTTCATTAATCTAGGATGTATGCATAGATGGAGGCCCTTAGGTGGCCTCATGACTTGCCCTGATGGCGGGGGATTAGAATACGGCATCGGTATCCCCTGCCTTTAGAAAGTGCTTACTAAAAGGGGACTTCTGGGTTCGGGGCTAGCTAGCGGTGAGGTTCTAACCACCTGCATAAACGTGCCTGGGAAGGACGACAACGTCGAATGGCTGACGTTGTGGCAGGCGGAAGCGTCTCAGGACAGCTTGTAGCTGTCCCGAGAGGATCTGAAGCGCGGTGCTGAGGGCTCCGGTGCGTTCCCTTGGAGATCCCGGAGCCCTCGGTCAAGCACCAAGGCAGGCCACCGGGGGGTGGGGGGCTTTAGTGGGTATAATCCCACATAACCCGGCTGCACCCCAAAGCAGTCTGGTATCTTATGAAGATTTCCCCCTCGTAAAAAAATTAAAATTGGCCTTATGACACTAGGGCCATCCACTCCACTCTCAGGGAAGGAACGTTAGGTAATTACGTGGTTTAATACTTTGTGATTAATTTGTCACTTCTGTAATGTTTTTGATCACTACTTGGCGGTGCGCGTAAACACTTGTTTTAAAAAAGCCGCAAAAGAAAGCCGGTCTTTGGCGGGCGGGCGGCATTTTTTGGAAAGAAAGAGAGAAACTACCGGGAAAATCTACTCACCTGCTCATCAATTTGTATTTTGTTTAATTAGATTATTTAGGAATGCAGTCTGTTGCTGGCTACCGATTAGTGCGTATATCGACAGCTTTTGTTAACGGGTTTTTTTGCGATTACTTTTGTTATTTGTTAATTTCTTTTGTTACTTGTTAATTTATTTCGTTACTTTGTTTTGTTGTGTTTGTGATAGTTTTAGTTAAAAATGGTAGAATACTCCAACGCGGAGTATTACAATATGATGCTTTGCGTAGGAAAATGTGACGGTGTGCTGACAGCAGCACGGGTACTGTACGGAGAACGTTTTCCCAATCGTGCGTTACCCTCTTACCACTGCTTTCGTAATTTAACCCATCGGTTATTTAGTACGGGCTCTGTTCGAGCGCCGCATTCGGAAGGAAGACCTGTACCATCCAGTCAAACACGTACAGCACTGGAGGACTGTGTGCTCGAATACTTCCAGGAAGACCCAAGACGCAGCACTACCCGTGCCGGTCTTACCTTTGGCATTTCTCAGCCGGTCGCGTGGAAGATAATCCGTGGCGATGGCCAGCACCCGTACCACGTACAGCCCACGCAGGAGCTTCTTCAGCGAGATTACGCCCCTCGGGAAGATTTTTGTCGTTGGTATCTGGAGCAGCTAAATGACGATGAACTCGGTTTCGAGAACAGAGTTTTGTGGACGGACGAGTCCACATTCACGAGAGGCGGGATAGCAAACATCCACAATGAACATTTCTGGGCTCATCACAATCCCCACGTGTCGAAAGAGAATAGTTTCCAGCAAAGGTGGGCCATCAACGTATGGGCGGGGATAGTTGGCTCTCGCCTTATTGGTCCGGTATTTCTACCGAGTAGGCTTAGTGCCGAAAACTACATAAGATTTTTAAGGACGGAACTAGAAGATTCGCTGGAAGAGTTTCCTCTATCCGAGTATTACAGACTGATCTTCCAGCACGACGGCGCACCAGCTCATTATGCTCGCGACTGCAGGGCATATCTGGATGAAAGATTCTCCACCTGGATCGGCCGCGGAGGACCGGTTCCCTGGCCACCTCGCTCTCCGGACCTCACTCCACTGGACTTTTTTTTATGGGGCCACGTGAAGTGCATGGTGCATGCGGATGAATGCAGCAGCGAGGACGACATGCGTGCACGAATTGTGTCCGCCTTTGAGAGCATACGGACTACTCCAGGGATGCTCTCAAAGGCAACAAAAGCAGTTCGTCGCCGCGCTGCCCTCTGCATCGAGATGCAAGGACGCCACTTCGAACCGTTCTTGTGAATGGACCAGGTAAGTAGTTTAGAGATTATTAAATCATTAAGAGTGCGTATAAAGCGAGGAAAATTTCTGATTTCACCCGCGCGTCTCGCATCACCCGCATTAGTGTGAAACACAACCACGGCAGCGCGGCAGTCGCGCGCAACTCCAGTACACATAACTCGCGTAGTCGAACTCGTCATGCGGCAAGGAGTAATAAACACAGGATAAGCATAATGTTGGCGTTTTGGCGATTAGCTGGGTTCGGTCGCGGCGCGCAAAACCATAAATTGTTTATTTCAATTTTCAAAATTGTGTTTGTTGTATATTTTTAAACTTAATTTTTAAGTTTTCTACAATATCAATATAAAATTAATAAATTATATAAATTAAATTGAAATTGCCTAAATTAATTTTCAAATTAAAATTTTACGCTTGAGACAGAGAGTCAGAGATCGTTAAACATTAAATCAAACTAAACTAAACTAATGCTATGCTATGCTATGCTACGCTACGCTATGCTATACTATACTAAACGAAACACGCGAAACGAAATACCCGAAAGCCCGTTGGTCCAGTTGGTAGTGAACCTACCTTCTGAGCTTCGGGCGTGGGTTCGATTCCCACCTAGGACAAAATTAATGTGATGAACATTTTGTGTTTGTTCTACGAGTATACCTGGTTGTTAATATCTATTTAAGTATGATTTATTTAATTTAATTTAATGTAATTTAATGCAATGCAATTCAATTCCATTCCATTCAATTCAATTTACTAAAAAATATCATCATCATCCTTCACAGAACCTTCCTCATTATTTGAAGTCGGCCTAATATACCTACTGTTTGACCTACCAGTACCTACCCGAGCCAACCCGGCCGGTCTAACAGTAGGTATTACTACTTACCTTTTTATCCGACTTCAAATAAGGAGGAAGGTTCTCAATGCGACTTGTATAATCTTAGTGTCTCTGTCTACTTGGTCCACAGTGTTGCACCGCAGTGTTGTAAAGCAGTGTTGCACCGCAGTGTTGCAACGCAGTGTTGCAACGCAGTGTTGCAACGCAGTGTTGCAACGCAGTGTTGCAACGCAGTGTGGCAACGCAGTGTTGCATCGCACTGTTGCGCCGCAGTGTTGCAACGCACTGTTGCACCGCAGTGTTGCAACGCAGTGATTGATAATTTTATTGCATACCTACCTTGCCAAAAGATTCGCTTTTTTACCAGCTAAGGAAACATTAACTTTTTTCTGAGATTCGCCACTGTCAAGAAACATTTTACTGTTTAAAGGCAAAGTTTATTTTTATTGTTTCATTCAAGAGCAATGTTTATAACCTCAAATAAGCCACAAATGACAGCACCAGCGAAGGTGGCGCCATCTGAGATAAGTTTTGCCGTGGTTTGCCTGTGGCTTCTCATTACCCAAAATGTATGAAAAATACTGCGTTAGTTCCCTAATACTCACCCTGTGAAATCATTTACCACTGAATAAAACTCAAAATATGTAGTGATGGTCAAAATATTTTCGGATTTGAATTAAATAAAGAAATTTCGTTAGTGAAGCTACTTCTCAAAATCTCTGAAATATTGGTGCCGTCGTTTGGCTTTAGACCTCAGCAGCCATTAATCGATGCCACAGACTTAAAATATTCAAGGATGGCTGAAATATTTTCTGATTTAACGTCTTCACTGAAATATTGAAGATGTCTTCTAGTATTAGAACTGAACAATCTATAATCACCGTTACTGATTTAAAATATGCAAGGATGGCAGAAATATTTTACGATACAAGTCAAGATTCTCTGAAATATAAATGCTCTCATCTAGTGTTGGACGCAAATCACGCAAAACCTCACCTAATCCTCAAAAAAAAACTCACCTATGTTTCCAACCAATTAGTTCAAAATATTCAAAAATAGCTATTTATTTTTTGATATAACTTCACTTTGCTGAAATACTGGTGGTGCCACCTAGCGTTTGATCTGAGAAACTCGTATTTTATGCTACTGATTCAAAATATTTAAAGATGGTACCGCACTGTTGTACCGCACTGTTGTACCACACTGTTGCACCGCACTGTTGCACCGCACTGTTGCACCGCAGTGTTGCAACGCAGTGTTGCACCGCATTGTTGCACCGCAGTGGTGGACTGCAATTCAACCAGTATAAAAAAATACTGGTCGAATTGAAGGTACTCTAAGGTAAATGAGAACCTTCCTCCTTATTTGAAGTCGGATAAAAAGGTAAGTAGTATTTGACTTTGACTAAGGTAAGTAGTCCCGCTAGTGTATTGTGCATTTCCCCTTACCAGCACATACCCGAGCCAACCCAACTGGTCAAACAGTAGGTACTTATGTTTTTAACCGACTTCAAAGAAGGAGGAAGGTCCTCAATTCGACTAGTATTTTTTTATACCGGTTGAATTGAGAACCTTGCCCCTGTTTTGAAGTCGGTTAAAAACATAAGTACCTATTGTTTGACTTTCCACATTTAAATTTTTTTTTATTAGAAGATGTTTTTTTGCTTCCATTATTACCAAGCTATTTTTTGTCTGTTAAAATTGAGAACCTTCCTCCTTTTGCAGAAAGCCGCTTCTCGTAAAAACGTGAGAAAATGTGGATGGAACTCTCAAGTCAAATTAACCATCACATTAATTTAAATGATTTTTAATTTTAATTTTATAAAATTATAATGAATCTAAATTATTTTATAATGTCATTTAATTTTTAGTTTTATCTTTCTGACTCTCTCTCTCTGCTTCTCTCCGTCTCTCTCTCTCTCTCTCTCTCTCTGTCTGTTTGTCTGTCACAAAGAAACACTCCGACTCTAATAGTTATATTACTGAGCATACATAATAATGGATTCGTTAGGGCCTAGTCGTATCCATTTTATTTGTATCTATGTTATTTTTTCGTAGTAGCTTTACCTAGTCTGTGCTCTAAGGTCATTGTCACCACTTGGTAGCCGCATCAAGTGGTCGCGTTCGAGCCATCGATTTTTTATATTATCCTTTGTTTGAAAATACAGTAGGTGTTGATATAATCGCACTCGGAAGATAAAACCAAGGCGAAAAGCAAGCGCGTGCGTCCTTCCCCGTTGAGGCACAGTGCGGTACTGAGGTTAAACGGAGCATGTTTCGCTATTTAGATGCAAAGCGCAACAGAATAAGACTGAATATCGGACTTGCCGTTTGACCGAATAGTTGCTTAGAACTAAAGGACGTAAGTCTCAAATCGAATATAATTTATTATGAGAGTACTAATTAATCTAGGTAAATTTTGTCTTAACACTGGAAAACAAACTATATTTTCCTTCGGTGAGTATTTATTTTAGATATGTAACTGAAGTACTTTCCAAGTAAAATCAAAAAAATTAGCAAAAAGGCACCATTTTCAAAACATTAAAGTATCGAGTAAATATCTTGCTATTATGTTTCTGTCTTAATGGCGGAAAGAAAATGAATTGAAAATTCACATATATCAATTATTACGGTGATCGGATATTTGGTTTAGTTAGAATATCATGGCAAATTAGCATAAAATTTCGGTTGCCCCCTCTTAAGCTTTAGGTACTTGTGGGTTTGGTTCCAAGTAGGCAATGGTGTGTGTTCAATTTTGTTTTCGGTCGCGGGATGCAGCGCGGGCGCTGGGGAGTTTCGGGGCGGGCGGGCGGCGCCCATCGCCCGTCTTGGGGATGTGTGCGTGTCGAACCGCGCGTGCTAGTGTGCGTGTACTGATAGACCGCGTGCTAGGGTTGTGCAATTTTAGAACAGATTTTTTTTTTTTTAGTTTTGTATGAATATCAAAATATGCTCTTTTCCTTTTGAAACTTTCAGGGTATAATGGTTACAATGTATAAATTCAAGGGTTTTTGGCTTAGCATACCCTTTCCTTATAACCCTGTATATATATATATATATATATATATATATATATATACAGGGTTATATATATATATATATATAGGCGTATGTATATAGGTAGAGTTCCGTAACCAAAGCCATATAAATTTGGTCACATTCATAGTTCGGAAATTGATACTAAGTTATAAAAAAATTAGAACGAATGAAGCTTTTAAATAAAAATATGTTCAAAATAATATTAAATGAAAGGTTTTTAATGTGAATTAATCACCATGACAAGTAACAAGTTTATATGTCTAATAGATTAGAAATACAGCAACAAACACAACACCAACATGTAGGACCAACTTTTTGTCACTTTAGCGTGCCATATTTTGCAAAAGATACACTTGTCTTGATAAAAAATGAAGTATGAAACATAACCTTCATTTCAATAGACCTATTTAACGACATCCCCTTGGACATCCCACATGAGGTGGTACAGCGAAAGTAACTATAGAAGGTTATAAGAAATTAGGACGGACGGACGGACGGACGGACTGAACGAACTGTAGTACTACGGAACCCTACAAACTGGACTGCCGGAATGCCTATGACATGGCGGATGCAAAGAGAAATCTAACGACATCTCGCACCTCTAAATCTGTGAAGCCGTTCAGGCCACAGAAGGTAATTAATATATTAATGATCAATATTAAAAACAACTTCAATTTTAGTAAGTATGCAAACAAAAATTATTCGTACTATTGGAGCTGGTAATAAACAACTCAGCCAAACTCAATTAAATTTTTGTGGGACTACCTGAAGATTAAAATTTTCATAATAAATTAAAGTCACGCAAATCGATTCACTAATGGCGGAGTAATCGGTGTACTAATAAAATTAATAATTATAATATATTTATGTTAATCTGGATTATCCCACTGCTGAGCAAAGGTCTCTTTCAAATGTGAGTAGGCAGGCCACGCAAGCCAGAATGCACCTGGACAGGTTGTCACTGTAGGCGGACGCGATATAAAAAAAAGGCCCGAATTGTGATCTTCCCTCCTGAAGTCGGTTAAAAATAGACACACATACAATACACTCGAAAAATCTTACTCTCTTCTAGGCAGTCGGATAAAGAGTTACGATATCTGCTTACCATTAAATGACTTGACAACGAAGGTACAAAAATAAAATGTTTTAGTCTTTTAGTTTGGTGAGCTTTGACCTAAATATAGTCTAATGAGCCATGCAATGAGTGAAACAAAAACGAGTTGGGAACTGAAGTCAAGGGGCTGTTTGCTCGGGCACGGAGCCATTGTCGTTAGAAGCCAACTGGCTAGTTATAAAATTGGATGCTGGCTGGACATTGACTAATCAACGATACGTTCTGAGTTTTAAACTTGTGGGGCTATCGATGCCAAGATTTAAAATATTCGAGAGCATAGCTTCTTCCACGTAACAGACGTGATGATTGGGAGGTGGCGTACAGCAGTAACCTCATGGTGGCCGAGACTATAGGTTGGCGGAACTTGAGCCGAGCGAAGATTAGGTGGACTGACGACATCAAAAGTACTGTCGGGAACGAGTGAAAGCGACTAGCGAGAGACCCGGGAGAGTGGCATTTACAAAGAGAGGCCTATACCCAGCAGTGGTTCATTCAAGTCTGATGATGATAGCTTAATAACTAATAGCTTAATAGCTTAATAACTGAACACAGATAACATAAGTTTAATGCCATAGAGCAACTTATAACACTAATTTGATAAGTAAGATAGATAGATAAATCTTCATTGTTCACACGTATATATCTATCTATACTCTATACTAATATTATAAAGATGAAAGATTTGATTATTTGTTTATTTGTTTGTTTGCATTGAATAGGCTCCAAAACAACTAAACCGATTTGAAAAATTCTTTCACTGGTGGGAAGCTACACTATCCCCGGGTGACATAGACTATTTTTTTTATAGGGATCCTTACTTAAACTCCAATAATGTAACCCAAGATGTAAAAAAATAAGACTTACACCCGTGCGAAACCGGGATGCGTTGCTAGTCTGGTATATATACATTAGGGAAAAACAACTTAAAAAGTAGTTAAACAATTGGTGGCCTTAATTTGTATACAATTGGTATATATACATAAGCAATAATTTCCAGGCAACCTTAATTACCTAACCTTTGTTTTCCTAATTTTGATAAGACCGTTTGTTGGTTTTTGTTAGTAAAGTTTCGACACATCTCCGAAATGACGGACTCGATTTAAATTTTGGTGTATAGTTTATAAGTAGCTAAATACTTTGGATATGTTAAAAGTAAGATTCTAGCGTTATTAAAACAGCATAATTTGGTCCAATAAAACATAACGAGTAGGAGACAAATCAAATATACCTACGGAAAATTACCAAATATATCTCACGAAGTTAGATAGGTGGAGTGTGCATACAGTGCTCTCAGCATGACAATTTCCTCTGGCGTCGCCGTCGGTTCTTGAATTAATACCGGCGAATTGTAGTATAGCAAGAAATTCACCTTTTAACTATTTCTCGTATCTCATTCCTTGCCGCACTGAAGCTTTTTTACCAACTGAACAAAAAACAAGATTTTAATATTCGGCCGTAAAGTTGCAGAATGGTTTTTTAATTTCACCGAGAAAACAGGCTTATGAGCAGAACCACACTGCGACGCCAGCGTTAAACTTGTGCCATTTGGCAGCGGCTCTTTAATGTTAATCTGGAGTGAAATCTCAAGCGATTTCGAAGACTGGCGTCGTGTTTACAAACAGCATTACCTCGAGTTCGAAAAGAGGTAATACCACGAAGGGGAGCAATACAAACGGTTTTCAAGGGCCATTTCAGCAGATAATACAATTTGTTACAAGTCGTTCGCTCGTTTGCTTTTATTATTAGTGGCTATTAAGGAGGCCGTAGCTCTTTGCCGCACGTGGATGGAAGCGATTTCCGAGAGAGTGAGCCGCGCACTCCCCGACATCTGGTTATTTAAATTACGTATTTAAGCTAATTGGTGTCATTACGACGCGGCTATTGAAAGAGTGGCTTAAAATGAATTGTACTTTAATTTTATGTCAGAAATAAGAGTTAAATCGAAGTCATTTTCGTTCACGCTGCTGATCACGCGTCGTGTTTGATGTATTTTTTTGTACTATTTTAAATTTATACATTTTTACTAGTTCAAACATAATTTGGTAATTCGTTTAAAACTTTTCCTCTACATTTAAAATTAATTCACAATAGTTTTAATAGCTTTTTATTTAAAAAAGTTTTTCACGTGTTTATACCATCAACTGATAGCGTTTTAAAGGGCTTTTGCATTATTAAGAGATATTAAATTATGGCTCGAAATTGAAGACAAAAACATTTTCTTTTGTATTTAACTAATGATATGTTTGTGAATTAAAAACTTAAATAAAAAATAGGATTGAATAGGAATGCAAATAGAACATCCAAAATAAGTGTTTACGTAAGCTCCAGCCACAAAAAGACTGAGCAATTTCGTATTGGAGTGGCCATTACCCGCGCCGACTACAGTGAGAGCGTTCGCAATCGCATTGAAAATGTCGCTTTTAATTTTTCAAAATGCAAAGCGTAAATTCGCATTTGTGGCGGTACGATAACTACCCGCCTAAAAGCTCCGGCGACGAGGCCGTGTGCTTTGTTGCTAATACAAAGCGCTCGCTCACATCAGACGGGTTTGAAAAAACTTTGTCTCATCGGAGTTCCCTGCCATATTATTCACGGATGCAACTTCTTTGCAACCTAAAATAGCCTGCATCTCTACAAGACTGGCTGCCACGATATAAGGCTGGCTCGGTTCAATATTGGTACTCACATTCGTTACAATATTCATCTCAATTTTGCGCGGCGCATTTACCATTACACGAGCGAGGCGGCAAGGTGAAAACTCCAGCAGTGCGACGTCCGCGAGCCTGTTCCTTTATGCCCCTTGAAATATTAGGGGCCGCTACACGACGACTCGGTAATATAACCATGATTTATTTTCCCGGCGCAGACAATCCTACACCAGAAGATGTGTTGTCGACGAGCGACGCAGTGAGCGATGCCGCTAATATTGGATGCGTGCTTTTTCTTCCTTCCGTAGTCATTTGTTACGTTCACTCGAATGGTAATGGAATATCGATAGTGAGAGCTTCGTGAATTCGCATTTAACTATTCGCTGATTAAAAAGGAACAAATATGAAGCGAGATGTATCTGGGTATTGTGTTTTTATTTGACGTCTCCAGATTAAAAACTGGGGCGGGCACAATGAGAGGCTTGGCAGCGGCAAGATTTCACGAGGGTGGATGACGTCACAATGCTAGTGTAACGCTTGGCTAGTGTCTCGCAGGTGAGGATGACGCATCTGTGACGTGCAGTCAGACGGTGCTAAACACTTTTAGACACTTTTTTAGTATAAGTGCCTATTCTCTAAAGCTAAAGCTTGAGCCTTAGCTATATTTCATTCTAAAGGTTTATATGCTATTTTAGCAGAGTAAATAAAAAAATCGTAGATAAGAAGTTTTAAACATTCTTACTTATATAAATGCCTCCCAAAATAAAAACTCGGTTAAAGCAAGGCATAAAACAATCTTATAAAGACGCCGTCTGAGGTTGGGCTTTTTAAACGGGAGAAATATAAAATGTTAATTCCTACTACGTACCTACTCTGTGGCAAACTTTAATTAATTTAAATACGGAATACGAGAATTCTTTTAAGAGAAGAGCCTGTCATTAAAATGGTGTCGTCGCCGTCGTGGGAATGCCGCAAATTATTTCGTAGATATTTCCTTAGCTACCTATTTCCCACCGCCCGTGGCTTTAATCTCGTGGTTCTAACAATCGCCGCTCCCTAAAAAAATTGCTAAATATTATCTTAAAAAACGAAGAAAATTCTTATCTTTTGGTGGACTTGTACTAATAGGAGGTTTTCACGAGTCTAAGCTTGTTTTACTTGTACCTAATTAAATCGTATGTTTTCCGAATCACACTTATCTGACTTCAATTTAGTGTGGCTTTTACACTCAATTTATCGAGTCAATAGAATCTTATTTATTTGATATGCAAGTTTTAATGTCTTTTTAAGACCAGGCATAACGTATGTGTGTAGTGAAAGTAACTAAGTAGCACTTCACACAATACAACAAACAATTTAAAAATAATCAATTTAAAATAACCACAACCTATAACCACAAAATATATATGTCCAAACCATAACAGAGGCCGTCAGACGGCCTTAAAACTCTGACATTAGGGCTAGCAACTCGTCGTATATGAACTTACTTATTTACATACTAAAACAATTTTACTTCATGTCGAAACTAAAAACAAAATTTTAAAAGTATGCAGCTTTATTGCTATTACCCAACCAACGAGGGCACGTACATGAGACTTGTAATTCATAAAATGTGGTAATTTTAACAATATTTGAAAACATTGCGTCGATGTCGTAAGATATAGTTGAATGGCGGCTAACAGCCCCTAAATCCTAGCTGAATGGACTTCAATAAAAGTGCCTCATCTCAAGTCCACGCTGCCCTTGCGATAGCCCACCGTATAGCCTCGAAAAAACTGGGACGCACGCTGCTGTGGAAATGAAAAAAGTTTTGTTTTCCCCAACTATTAATAGGGTTTATACCGTAAATACCGTAATAGAGTTACTCGTACCTACATATCTATAAGCGTATACTGCAAGATGCAATTTAATTTATATTGATACGTTAAATAAAAGGGTGGTTTATGAAAGAAAATAGGAGTACATAATATATTATGGTTTAGAAATTAAAAACGAATTCTTCAGCATTAAACATGCGTTCCTTCTTCAAACATTCCTTCTTATATTAGCTAGTTTATATTATCTGATCCAAATTCCAAGGAGGCTCGAATGGTTTACGGTCTGGCAAATTCATTTTTACAGGCTTTAAGCCTTTCTAGCACCACAGCCTTGCCTGGTTGGTTAATTATACCATAAGTATAATTGACCAACTAGGTAGGTTTGTGGTTTAGGTAAGTTTGTGGATGTGTAAAGTAATAAGTTTAAGTACATTTATTTAGGAAATTTATGTTTTGTCAGGATACGATGGGGCTGACATAGACATGTTGTCTAAAAGCCCCCATAAAATTGAAGATTAAAAAAAAAAAAACAATAATAATATTAGCTAGTCCATCCGCATGGCCAAAAAATTTAACTGTAGCCTGAACTACACTCAAGAATTCGACACAACTTAAACCAACGTTAGAAGTTCCATGTTTGGCCGCAAAAGTGGCGAGTTAGCGACGAGATGCGTCGCCCAAGTCCGTCCCATTTAGAAGCGGCCGCCACACTTGACTCGCGTTTGGCCTCCGCGAGACGCTCAAGTTCTTCTGCATTTCGTTCCCAAGTTAGCGCAATTTGTGTTGTGCACGTCTGCATATTTCATAGCGCGTTTTGTGTTATCTTTTACATTTCCCACTTATGTTGCTGTATTGCAGCTACTCTACTTTCTGTAAAGCGTTGTTTTTACGATCCCAAGGGCTCGCGTCGTCGCGTCGGCGTGCTTATGCAAGGTAGGTGACAATGGTAATATGACATAGGGGGGGAAAAAAGGGTGTTTTGCACTCTTTTTTGTTTTTGTTACTTTGATTTACTAAATTTGTTCTATATTACCCACACATTTGTAAATAAGTCACACAGGCTCTGCATGACTAAACTTTAATATTAGACATTTGTATGTCATTAATGATTAAAATAGTGAAAATTGATTTTCTGTGTAAAAACATTAATTTAGCCTCTACAAATTGATTACTACCTCGAAACTGGTTTGTAAATGATTATAATATGTATTAAGTAAACAAAATACCAGCTTGCACTTACGATCCCTCTGAGAAACGCATAACTCTCTGTACGACCTTGAACTTGAAGACCGCTGCAACTGTAAGTGTCCACGTTTCAGCATCATAAGTCATGACAGGTAGAACACCTAGTGCGTTCTACCTGTAATGACTTTCATCTGAATACTTTGCGGGATAGGTGACGAAAATACTGCGTAGTTTCTCTAAATCATGATTTCATATTATCTACTAAAATCATATAATAATATGCAAAAGTGTGTGGTTTCTCAGTTTGTATATTTTTTCATCTTCATGCAGCTGCAGATCTACTGATCAACGTGATTGCGTAGACACGATATAGTTGACTGCAGACTAGTGGGCTGCTGATTGACTAAGGATACTTTTTATCCCGGGAAAAATTACAGTTGCTGAGGTAGTCCACGCGGATAAAAATTCGGGGCGCAGCTACTATAAAATAGCTCTGTTTATATTCCAATAGGTACGCAGTAAAACTGATTGCAGCCAATATCGGTGCAGGTCGGGTACCTGTGTCACGCGCTCGCTACACGTATCTGGCGAGGCGCCCGCGGCTGAGCTTAGGGATGGCTGTTAATTGTTGTAACTTATTGTTTGTTAATTGTTGTATTTAAATAGATGCAGCGCGTTTATGCATGATTAATTGTGACGAGAACATTGAAATTAGTATATTTCGTAATTAACCTTATATAACGTTAAACTAATACTAGCTTTAGATAGATTTAGATCTACGCTACGGGTACGTGGAAAGGGTGTACTAAACCAAAAGAAGGCCACTATACTCATCAATATGAACAACTTTTAGTATGGGGCCGACCCTAAAGTCGCAAAATAATCCATGCATTTTGTTAAGTGACTGAAATTTTTCTATGGAACAGCAGATTTTTTTTCGCTATTTCAGGGTCATTCCCATAGTAAAAATTGTTCATAGCAATGAATATAATGACCTTCTTTCAGCTTATTACACCATTTCTGCGTAACCCTGTATACTACAACGAGTCTTAGCAAGATTTATATGGCATGAATGCTAGTGGTACGTACGTTTGATTTTGCTTATTGTTTCTTACTTTTATTTATTCTGTGATCGGCCAGGTCATATTATGATGAGAAGTAACAAAGAAAAATGGGTTATAGATGTAACTGAATGGTGTCTTAGACAAAATGGAAGAAAAGGAGCAAATGGAGGCAGCGTCTTAGATGGGAGGATGATATTCGGAAGAGAGCTGGGGTTACCTGGAAGAAGGTAACCCATAATCGAAAAGTGTGACAAGCTCTAGGGAAGGTCTTTGCAGGATTACAAGTTAATGTCAATACCGGTGTCAAATAATTAATATATTTAAGTTTAATTAGTCACATAATAGTTTACTTTCATATTCATGTGTTTGTCAGATTGTTGAATAAAGGCTATTATTATTATTATATTATTTATTCTGTGACTGTAGACAAAGTATAACCATTTAACTTTAAGCGGGGATCTAGGTTCACCCCTACGGGATGCACCAAAACTGGCGACACGACCGCCGCCACGCCCGTGTCCTGCCAACTGCCAACTTGCACCCGACTCCGGACGCGTCCCGCCTGATTTATAATCCGATATCCGGAATTCCGGACAGTTCCGGTTACCATCTCCAGAAACTCTTGAAATAAATATTCGGCTCCAACTCGGCGAGTGAAGTGGGCCACATTTGTTCTCGCGTGGTCAAGTCGCTAATGGCCGCGAGAAATAAATGTTCCATTGCAGATGCTGCCGCGGTCCGTGCCTTTATGCATCCACACAGTTCTCGGAACACCGTTTTCAATATATTATAAACTGAACTGTTTTCTGTTACACTCTTCGTATTTGAAAATACAATTCAAATTTTGCGCAGTGAAACATTTTCTATTACCCAAGGGGCTTCAAGATTTATGACACAGGATATGAAATAGCGTAAAACCACAAGAAAGGAGCCTCAAGAGATCCGCTCAAACTTCCGAGCACAAAGCAGGAGCATGTTGGAAACTTATAAAAAACTTTTAATTTAATCGTAACTTCAATTCTTAATGAAGGTTCTCGATTCTTTGAGAGTGCAGTCTAAAGGCGCGGTCTTCTTCATAATGTGGTGAAGATTTCCAATTACTTTCATGCAATTAAGTGGATTCACTTTGTAGTGTACCGTGGCGAAGTGAGGTTGGTAAGTGTTTCTTGCCAGCGGGCATTTTATTAGTTTAAATTAATCCTCACTCGTGTTTCTGGGAACAGCTTAAGTGCATTACCAAATGAGGAATGCTAAAAACTTAAACATTTCTTCATTACTCTTGAAAATGTTAATGCATTAAATTATTAGTCATCTCAATCTACATTTTGCTAATAACCACTTGCAGCGAATAGAGTGCACGTAAAAGTTTGGTCTCACATTAAATATATTTGTGGCTCATATTTAATAAATTATCATTCAGTCGGTTTTTATAATAGATAATTTATTTTAGATTTTTTAGTGAAACACCTATGATAGTGGAATGTGCGAACTGTTAGTCTATTTATAGATACGATGCGATTACACATCTATGCACGAATACCTCCTTGTTTGAACAAAACGCTTCAGGTATATATTGTAATTATTTTAGTTTATGTGGTCATAGAGACATGGCACAAAGTTCATTTTCAGTTACATTTTCATGATATGACATCACGCGTTTATTGCAAGGAATTTCATGTGAGATAGGGTCAGTTGGTAATCTTATAACTTTAAACAAACAATTCTTGTATATGTATATTTATTTCGCGTATCTCGAAAACGGCTCTAACGGTTTGGATGCAATTTTGTGTTTAGATAAGGTTTTGCTTATTTCGTTTACCTATCTATATAGTTTAAAAAAAACGAGCGAAACTCGGTCGCCCAGGTACTAACAAATTAAACAAGTGCTCGTATGTAAAGGTACAATGGGTGTACCGCAGGTAAGTCAAGAACCATCTAGGTTGTACTTATCTATAAGTTTGTTGTAAATTTTTACTTAAAACATTTTCAATGACTGAAAACTTGAGAACGAGTAAAAGCTAAGCTATGGCACTAACTGCCCTCTAAATTTCTTTTGAGTCGTTTTTAAATAGAATAAAAAACCTTTTAATATAAAGAGTTTTATAGCTGCGGACATTTTTGAAGCACAAAAAGTTTATATTTCGTTAAGGATTAGGAATTCTGTGAAGCGAAACTCCTAAGATGTTTTGGTGAATGTTTGTTACACAATAAAATAGGGATGCAGCGGAAATTTGGCTCGTCCGGCACTTTTTACTGCCCGCCTAGACAGTACATTACTCTTGATGTCATGGCAAATAAATAAACAACTATGTAAGGTACAATAAAAAAGGGGACCGTATAATTTCTAATCACAGAAAACCGAGTTCTGTTTTTTGGACATTGACAAAGGTCTACTAAACAAAAGCAAAAGACCTATGGGTTGTATTTAAGTATTTATTAGTTTGCCAGCTATACCTATTTGTATTTGCTATGAATACTATAAGTACGAAAGTTTTTATTGGTTTGTTTGTCCTTCTTTCGCGCAACAAGAAAAAGACGAATCGACGTGGTTGTTGCATTGACATACTTGGAGGGCCGGAGAGTGATATAGGATATTTATTATCACGTGGGCAAAACCGCGGAGCACAGCCAGTTGTTAATAATAATCATAATGATTATCAAGAATCAAGAAAGAGAAATAACAATGGAATAAACAGTTGTGATGAGCATGTTCTAGACACACCTTAGTGTGTCAGGCCAAGTGACCGCTGAGTGTCAGGCTGACACACCAGTGTGTAATGTGTATTATACAGGTGATGATGTTGTATATGCTATACTTTAAGCGATACATTAGTACAGTGAAAGTTAATGCTTATCCAATTTTTTCTCATTTTCCAATACCCTGTGGTGTTATGAGACATAACATCTGATATCTCAGGGTGTCGAGGGCAGTGCATCGCTGAGCATTAGCGTGACGAGCAAGTTGCATTTATTGCCAAGCGTGATGCTAACCATCAGCTGAGTGTACAAAAAAGGTCAACAGGAGGGTAACATTACGTCCTGTAACCCAAACATGCATTATGTAAGCTACTTCTCAGTCAAATCACAGCTTTACAACTATACATAATTAGGGATTTGTTTGCTAATGATTGTTCACAGTAAACAAGGGGGAGTAATTGGTACAAGCGTGGGACCACATCCACCACGTACCCCGGTAAACACGACTTGCTAAACAGTTAGCGATTAAACTTCAAGTCATTTAGTACAACTACGCTTGGTTCCTATCACAGAAAAGAGAAGTAGTTTATTAATTTTTTTTCTCTTCTGTAGTTCCTATTCTAAATAAAATAAATAAGTAATGTATCGTTCACAAGTTTGATAACACATATTTACTCTAAATTAACGACTTATAGGATGTGATTATAATGATAAGCTATGATTAAAATATGTATTCTGTATAACATACATTTCAACTGTGATTTTTTGATAAATACATTATTTTACATAAATATTCTGTCATTTTGATTTGAAATAATTAATACTTTGACTATTTTTTTTTATGAAACATAATTATATTTCATCCAACGTATAACCATTTTTCTACCAGTTAGAAGATTTACGTAAAAAAAATTATAGAGATGCGAATTACCCAATCGTAAATAAATACTTGGGTGATTCACACCGTGTTCCGTATGTACCCAATATGAAATAATAGTGGGTATTCATACAACGATCTTTGTTATACTATAGAAAACTAAAAATAAAATTGTTAAAAAAAACGTCCTACTAACTACAAACGTGTTTGATCGTTTGTAGTTTTTGATGTGAAACATCTAGTGGCGCGCCATGGCAGTAAAACCGACTCGTATGCTGTGACGGCAAACGATATGATGCTCTCCTATGCCGTCATGTTTCGTCATGTTTGCTGGGCGTCCCGTGTCAGCAAACTTTTTTGATGATGAGAGTCAAATACATGGATTTATCTATTCATAATATTAAATTAAATATAATTTTGATTAAAACAATATATTTACGTCAATTGTTATTGTTACGTCATAACACGGAACTTTATTTGATTGCTACATAAATAACCGACTTATTTTACAATTTCTACTATTATTTCAATGTTTATATTACAAACCATTGAATTTATAATAAGTCTCTCATTCCCTTTGCGTAGCTGGAATAATTTTATTCAAAATTGTTTAAAGTTCTAATCCCTGTTTTGTTTCTCTTGGAAAGTTATCCGTGCGACTGGCAATTAGCGATAGGTAACTTAGTTAAGTAACTCCTTTAATTTGGGCACTAAAACATTTTGTTTAATTATTTCCCTTACATAACAACCACTAACTCATGGACTGGTGTTCTTTAGGTTTTGACTAACTGCTCCCTGCAGGTTTTTTTTTAAATTTATAGGCTTGCGTTTGTCCGCTAGCTATTAAAATGTGCAAGTTTTATTTTATTTATTTATTATTAAAAAAGCAACTTATAACACCATTACAGATACGCTATAATAACTTCAAATTTAAAATATTCTAATATATTTCATTTAAAAAAAAAAGCATCATCAATGCATTTTGTGAGCCGTTTTGGTAAAGTCTGCCAGGCCACAAGTAAAAATATCTGTGCCCTCTGAGACCAGATTGAGCAACATCAAAGCGCGTGACACCGGGGCAAACCTGAGGAGGTTTGCTATAGACGCGGGTACGCTGATGGTAGGGAACCTGCGTCGCCTGGACACCGCCTCATCAGGCACGCACAGCCATAGCGCCTCCAGCACCTCGGACTGGTGCAGCTGGCCGCGCAGCACGCGCCACACATTCACAGAGCGCGACGTCACGCCTCACACCCAGCTTGCTGTACCCCACCATGCCGATAACAGAGGGCTCAGATACATCAGCGCGTAAAAAGGGTAGAAGCCGCACTCTTTTAAATATAAGATGCGGGTGAATTTATTTTGAATTTTCTCCACCTTGTTAATGTATTTACCGAATCTCGTGGGGATTCCAAATTATTGAGCTTGTTTCTAGCCGGCTACGAATAAGAGCATTATTTAAAAAAAAATACGACCTCAGTACTGTGAAAAGCCTTGCATTGCCGCAGAACCAAACCTAAGTTTGTGAACGCTTTACCACAGAACCATCAAGTTGAAGTGGCAATGGGCGGGCTCTATTGCTCGAAGAACCCATAACCGATGGGGAAGAAAGGTTCTTGAGTGGAGACCACGAACTTGAAGACGCAGCGCAGGTAGACCTCCCACTAGACGGACCAAAGATAATAAATCGTCATTGAGATGCACTGAAGACATCGTGAGAGTCGATGGCATCTAGTAGATGCCCAATGCAGACTGTCGTTCAGTATGGAAGTCTGACGAGGGAGGCCTTTGTTCAGCAGTGGACGTTTACAGGCTGATGATGATGATGATGATGAATCCATGTATTTGAAAATCAATTGTAATTTGTAGTCAATGGCAACAATGGATTACCTAATCTTACCTTGGCGAATGATAATGAATCTATAACGTGTAATGGGCACGACAATTTAATAAAACTTGTAGAATTTGGTTACCATTTAAATTCAAGTTTAAATCCAGTCTTAAATTATCACGACAAAAATGCCAATCCAATAAAAGTTCAAATGGATTCTAAAATATTTAAAACTTGCAATTAATAAATCAATACTTATTCACTTTAATTTTTAGAACTTTCTTTTGACTTTCGATGAAAAGTACAAAACAATTTTCAGATTCGTTACAGTATTGGCTTGCTCGTTTGTCGGAACCGTTATAAATTCAGTACCTAATAGGTTTCCGTCGGTCAGATACAGGTACACAGTGTAAAGATTTAAGTAGATAAACGATAACATTTTGTATTATGAACCTGTTACTACTAGTTGGTACCAGTACTCACCTATAATGCTAAAAAGGCTTATAATTCCATGCTTTAAAAATATTAAGATTCTAACTATGATTTATAATAACCATAAGCAATGAATGGAAAAATAGTGTATGTTTTATCCTACTCTAGCATAAAAGCTTGTCTCAATAGGTCTCACTTCATTATAAGAGTCGAACCCGTTTCATGAATATTTTTCTCTATGCAAGTCTCACCTCTACAATGTTAGCAGTTATATTCTCTGTGGTAAACGCTGTAGCATTTCAATAGAACTATAGAGTAAATAATATTGCCCTGAAACCGTTTCAGTTTTAACTAATGATTTTTGAAACCGTTTATACCATAAAGATTGTTGTTGAACTTTAAAGATATTTTTATAAAGAGTTCGTCTTCTGCTTATATGCTAACAACAGCTACAAATTCGTACAAACAGCTAACAGCGCCAGTAATGGAGCCGCACCTGGAAGGATCGTTCTATTTCTGCAACCACTGCTACCGCTCTTGTTATGGAGGTTGTTTGTAGTGATAAAATGCACTAAAATAAGAAAGTTAAAGAAATATTGAAAGTACATATTTATATTGTATTTATGTTTTCGGTAAGTACGATTTTTTTTCAAATTATTCAAAAAAAGCACCTAGAAGTCTAAGACAATCTAAATTCTCAAGGTCACTACTACCGCGATGGGTGCAATTGGAAGCGTATCTACCCAGTATGTTGCCGGAATTACCACGCTGAATGTCAATGCTTATACGTCGAGCCAGAAAAGCTCCATCATTTTGGTCATGCGCGGCATAAGCTCACTTTATTAAAAAAAAAAACCAAACGTAACCAGTTGCGCTATTTCTTTTAATAAGCTGAACTCCCAATTCCCTATAGCCTAGTATAGTAAGTTAGTTCGTATTAGGTGAACGGCTATACCTGATGAATAGCCCTGATGAATTTTTGACGGCCTCTGACTGTCTTAGGTATAAAATCATAATATACCTACTTATTTGTAGACTTAAGGAGGATTTATGCTAGACCGTGATGGGCACGAGCCGTGCCCGTACGAGGCGCGAGCGAGACACGAATTTAACACTGCACGAATATTTTATATGAAGGCGTAGGGTAGGCCGGGGCACGGCTGAGCCTTGTCCGGAACGCAGACGACACACGGTGTAGCAAGAACTGCTCTGTATAAAATTATCGTAAAGTTTTTTTTTTAATCCGTGCCTCGTCCGCGCCTCGTACGGGTTACGGCTCATGCCTGCTACGGTCTAGCCTAAATCATCCTTTACACTATGTTAATATTTATGAAATATTTTTAGACTCAGAACTGTATTCCAATCATGTTTGAATTATTGTTTTTTATTTTTTGGCAAGTGCCTTAATTAACTTAACAATATACAAGCTAAAACTAACACTACAAATACAGTTAGACAGCCCATAGATCGTTGAAAGTCTAAAGACAATCTAAATGCTCAAGCCCACTGGCAGCACTGACATCAGTTGGCAGCGTAGCGTTTTTATTGTTGATTATACCCTAAAACCTTCTACCAAATAAAATGAATGGACAGGCCCAGTAGAAGCGCATTTTTGAAGATAACAAAATGAGCGCCAGCTCTCATTTCGATTCAGTCGGTCTCTAGCCGTAGAAAGTGCAACACGTGTCTATTGTTACGTGATAACGAAACATCTGACAAAATTTTGCATTTATATGCTTTCCCGAAGTGTAAATACACAAATAAAAGCGTGATCTATTTTTTGTAACAAGTATACTGTACATTTTTATAATTAGTTGTTGAAGTATATGTCCGACGGTTTTGACTCGTTTTTACTGAGCAATTTCAGTGGTTATCATCCGTTCATTTTATTTTGGTCGAAGCCTAAAACAATAAGCCAAGTGCCTCTCATTATGTTACCAATGCTCTCAAAATGTAAACAGATCTACAAGCAACAATAAAGGCCCACAATTAATACTTAAGAAAAATGTCCATTATACTCCAGTTGAGAAAAAGCAATGGCGTTCTTTTAATTAACACCCTTCATTGTTTTAATCAGCTCAGTAATCACAGTGTCTTAAACCCTGCAGGCGGGGGTTGTTTTGATTGACTTTATAAACCAATTAACTAGCGGGCAAGTCCTTAATGAGTCATTGATTGTGGAGTTTCATTTACATTAAACTCTGTTCCTGCTGTTTAAGTTGTTGCATGCTTGAGAATGGAAGGTAGAGATGTTTATTTTGGGGCTGGTTTGTGATTTTTACCTTCATTTCGTTGCCTGAAATTGCGAGCGTAAATATACTTTATAATTTTGTAGACATTAAGAAAAAGAGCTATTTTACATAAGGTATATAAGGTATAGGCAATAATAATTTATTAACAGAGTTTGTATTACGGCTACCTTTAACGCGGGCTTAGGTTTGTAGAAAATCACGTGAACGTGAACCTTAACGTGCCTAAATACGGTTTGCGGTTGCGCAACTTTTCACATCACCTAAACGCGGCAGACGTAACTAATGCCCCAGAGCTTGAAAAAAAAGGGAAAAAGGGGTTGTCTGTAAAGTCGGTTTACGGACGATAATTTTACGTGATAACGCTTAGGCTGATCGTGCCTCTCTATCGCTTGTTCCGCGCTCTCGCTTGCACGCGCGGCTCAGGCGGAACGTTACCGTGACAATTTTTCGTGCTTACAGCCGGAATTCATCTATTTATGAGACGTTATCACGTCAAAAAAACTTAAATAAAATATTCGTGACATTTTTTTTCACACACGGTCATCTGACCCCAAACTAAGCAAAGCTTGTGATATGGCTGCCAGAGACTGATATACATACATATATAGTTTTTAAATACATACTTAAATAGATATTAACAACCAGATATAGAACAAACACAAATGTTCATCGCACAAATGTTTGTCCTAGATGGGAATCGAACCCACGCCCCCAAGCTCAGAAAGCAGGTTCACTACCAACTGGACCAACGGGCTACTTATAAGGAGACTGGGCAAAAGTGGTCTACGATTTATATGCCACGTTTGTCTATAAACCAACAGCGATATGGTTTTAGGGTGCGGTAGGAAACAATGAAAACCTTAAAATTTGCTCTGTCCGCCCATCTACTTTTTTATTTTTATTTTATGTAATATTAGACGATCAGGCCACGGGCCTCCTGATGATAAGTAGTCACCGTTGCCTATGGACACCTACAATACCCGGGGCATTGGCAGTGCGTTGCCTACCTTAAAGGACTCTATTCACTCTTACCTTCTAACTTGTAAGTTATTACGGTAAGTGCATGAAAGTTTGTACATGTATAATACTTTTAGTATAGATCTGTTTTTTTTTTTAATATTAAAAAAACTTAATTTTGCATTTTAGAGGTGGCTGTGGTACGTGTATTTTTTTTTTTTGGTAACCTGCTATCGTTGAATAAGTCTTTTAAAATTAAAGGTTTCATTCATAAGTTTTTTACAAGTGTATCCTTTGAGAAATATGGCCCGCCAAAGTGACAAAAAGTTTGGTCCGTACCCCTGCATTTCTAATAGAAACTTTTAACTTGTCATGCTGATAAAACATATTAAAAACTTTTAAACCAAGTTATTTTGAACATATTGCGATCATTACTTTTTGAGTTATAGCTTTTGGGTCAGATTTTAATGCCCCTTTGCACAAGGATGTAGTTGATATATCTACACAATTATATAAACCGTATCGCTATTAATTCATAGATCACTTCCCAAACAAATTTGCCCAGTTTCCTTTCATTAGCTTGTTGGTAAGTTACTTTCGTTTTAATAATATTTACGATCGATGATCAGTAATCGCTTATTCGCTGTACATCCCACTAGTATTATAAACTCCGTCTCCCGTCGGTCTGTCTTTTTTTCACCTCTTCACGCCAAAACGCTACACCGATCTTGATGAAATCATGAGGAATGACGTACAATACTTTTAGAAAACGCTAATGATAATAAGGCAGATAATATAGATAATGGCGTCGATTCTGTCATACCACTCACTAAACTAAACCAATCTGACAGGGCTAAACTTATCTGCCTCTCTTTTAATTTTAATATGTGAGAGAAGGATGGCAACAATTTTAGAGCTGTCAAATTTAGTTTAGTTTAGAGTACATCAGAAGCGATGCCTTTGAGGAAAATACTTGAATTTTGTAATTCTTGGTCAATTCCAGTAAGTGAATGGCAAACCCACAAACGCACATTTCTTCTTTTATTTTAAATGCCTTTCATTGGCATTAATTGAAAAACTTTCCAATCGTCCAATTAATATTCAAAGGTTAACATTAAAATAAGTTTTCTGACCTTTAGATCGTTTTAGGTCTGGGTTTTTACGTGTATTTAATTAATTTTAAAATGGTTGGGATCATGTATAGGTATTTATTTAATTAAAGCTTATAAGATAAAACTAGTATTTTATGAAACATTGTTTTAAACTATCACGGTTGTTCACTACAGTTAAATGACTAAAGTCTGTTCAAAAAGAGAAACGTCGTGGCATAACGGCGAACTAGCGTTTTAGTCGGCATGTACGTGAAGGTACTTAGTAGCACCCAAGTACTAGTAAGAACTGAGTAGGTACCTATCAAGTATCAAACATTTTTAGTCGTGCTTGCAATGACAGATCATTGGTATCAACGCAACAAAAAGCAGTAAAATAGCACACGCGTGATCTCAATCACAGACTCTATTAACGGGATATTTACCGTGATAAAGTTGTGGATGTTGTGGTTGTGACAAAATAAAAATATGCGACCAAAATGTGTTCAACATACCATACTCAGTGATACAATGAGTGTGTTTTGTCGGGACTTAGGTTCGAGTTCGAGTTCCAGTGATAACCGCATAGCAAAAGACTAAAGAGGGTAGATCGTTTTGTCTGCATCCAAATTTGAAATTTTCTGCCAACCATGCATTCTTCAGTCTCCCAGTGAACATGGTGCATGTAACTGCTCTGAAATATCGGGAGCTTATACAACCTTATAACAGTAAATACCCCGTCAGTAATCATATAAATGTAGTATTTTAAGGAGGCCTTTGTTCAGCAGTGGACATTTACTGGTTGATGATGTGTGATGTCATGTAGTATTTTAAGATAAGGCACCATTGAAAAGCGTATATACTTGATGCACTATACCGAGAAGCCAGTCTGACCTCCGCCGCGACATAGGGGCCGTATGACAAAAAAAACACTAACGAATATAGCAAAAAAATAAACGTCAGTTGCTACTAAAAAGTGATGTCATCTACGGATGTCATCGTTACTTTCATCTATTTTCGTTACGGATAATATTAAATGAAAAAGAAGTGAAGTGTAAAATAAGCGGAAAGCGAATTTTAAAAGCTTAAATAAAGTTTAATTTTGTCGTCCGCACGCAATATCTATAGATGGGCCTGCATTCTCAATCATGGCATTTGCTCGCTCTGCGCATTCTCATCGTTCTTGAAGGCCAGCACAGGTGAGCCAAGGTTTGCCCTATGGTCAGGCAACATAGATCGTAAAGCAACAGATGATTTCATTGTCAAAGCAGATGATTAGGGGTCTTACGCCCAACTTCTTGCGCGGTCTCAAACCAACGTTAGAACAGCGCAGTTCGAAAAATCACGCGAACATGAACTGTAACGTGCCCAGATACGGTTTGCGGTCGCGCAACTTTTTTCATTACCTACCAAAACTGGATTGCTTAAAACAGCTAGGCGTAAGGCCCCTGGTCATTAGACGACAACTGAGCGCTACTGCAATGAAAAGGTCCCGCAGGTTTTCATGAAAATTCTCACACTTGCAGACTTACCTATATTATCACGATTATGGCAGTAACTACGGCAAATTTGCAGTCAAACGGTTTAATTTACATTGATAGGTTCAATAAGCGATTCCGGTGAAGCCTCCATATTCTCATATCTAGTTATGGCAGAATCGCAATCTCGTTAATTTGTGATTGAATTCGATATCGAGTGAGTGCAGAGCGCTTGGCAAGTTTGCTCATATATGTATGCGCATTAAGCCTAAGGATTTGATGGCTTTCCCGTTACAGAATTTCGAATATCTCACTGCATAATTATTAACCATGCATTAGCAGACTTCTATGTCAAATCTTTTTGGAATCTCAATGTCCACGCAGTCTTGTTTTTTTTTTTTAAACAATTTGGCTTTCGTAAAGGTATGTAATGTTCAACTTTTTGCAAATTTAATGTTAATACCATTCGTGATACATATAAAAAAACTTATAGCTTATCTCAGTTTTATTAACGTCAGAACTGGACTAAGTTTGAGTAGATCTACTGTAATTTTGATAAGTTTTAGGCAGCCTTGTTTCGGGCGCGGCTCAGCCTATGATAAACAAAATAAAATGTGCGTTATATTCCTTACTTAGCATACTAATGAGAGTTGTCAGATATGTCTCGCATCTAATATGGTTTGCGTGATAAAATGTTTAAACCAAAAATTTAATATTGTGCTGTGGCTAGATAAGTTTGGTTTAAACACGTATATGACAAAACTTTTAATTAAAATAGTAACATGTTTACTATATGATACAAATGTTAAACTTTTAGCTTTAAATATAAGCACATAAATGGTGCTTAAGAGCCCATAGTGGCACTCCATTTCACGGGCTAGTTAAAGAGACATCTACTTGAGAAACATTCTTTGTTAAAATCAGTTTACTTAAAAAACTAGGTATAAAAACTATATTAAATGGGGGGGGGGGGGGTACGTTTTACCATATTTCGCAAAAGATAGGTACTCTTGATAATAAGTGATATATATAATAATATTAGGAGACCTAAAGTTAATTTCAAAAGATCTATTGAACGAAACTCAACAAGAGGGTGCAGCGAAAAAAATATCCCATTTCACATGTACCAGAATCAGAATAGTCTTTATTGTAACGACTGGTACATTATAAGGGACAGACCTAAAAACAAAATATTTTTTTATTTAAAATAATTAATAATTAAATCTGCAATTGTGAAAAGATTCATACACTACCTTACTAACTATAGAAGTTACAAGGTTCTACGAATAGGATGAACGGACAGGCAAATTGCGGAATCCTAAAAAGAGATATCGAAGCTTGACTTTGACATAAATTTGAATTTGGAATTCCAGGAACAATGTAAATTTTTTTTATTTTAAATACGGATCGAATTGAGGACCTTCCTCCTTTTTTGGAGTTGGTTAATAACCAAAATACTGCACTCACTTTTATTTAGTGTAAATAATAAGAGCTTACTTTTTTGTTTGATTTATTTTATATATCTTTTTACATATAAGAAATACATACATATATTAGTATTCCCTGAGGAAGGGACTCTAATGGCTCCGAAACCGGTCGATCGTCTCGACCGATAGAAACATAATCGTGAGTGCGAGCCGGTGTTATAATAATAATTAATAATAATTTAATAATAATATATAAGAAATAATTTAATTTTACCATATTATTTTTAATTTTGATAGGTAATCACTTAATTGATATTAAAATTAATTTGTCTGATCTTGATAATAAGTCTTTTCTATAATAACCTAGTGGAGGAACTTGTAGTAACAAAACCCACGAGTTAAAAGTTAATAAGCTAATTCGTAATAATAAACGCTTTCTACTTCGTGACCTTAATTTGATTATAACAAATTACTAGCTACTAATTTTAATGTCCCATATTGCGGTGTTTATTGCTACTTAGAGGTGTCGCGATAATTTCTTATTAATGCCGCGGGGCTGCGTCCCCATTGGGGTGGTTACTTTATTTTATAACCTCATAAAAGTGACCGTTACTGTCATAACGATCTTGCGGGTGACACGTCATTATCGCTTGCAGAGGTGCCTTTCTAATGATGAATGCATCTTTTATTTATCTATACTAATATTATAAAGAGGAAAGATTTGATTGTTTGTTTGCATTGAATAGGCTCCGAAACTACTGAACCGATTTGAAAAATTCTTTCACTGTTGGAAAGCCACACTATCCCCGGGTGACATAGGCTATAATCTATACCCGTGCAAAGCTGGGGTGGACCGCTAGTATATATATATATAATTCTTCTGTACGTGTGTTTGTCACTGAACTCCTCCTAAACGGCTGAGCCGATTTCGATGATTTCTTGGTGTGTGTGTTTGAGTGGGTCAAACCACTGTCGGGTTGGGTTTGTAACCAACTAGCTGCGTGCCCCGCAGTTTCACTGGCGCCAGCCACCAGCGCCACCTTCCAATTGTGAATCTAAAGTAGCTAATAGACGTGACGGATTTGGCTGACGGACTTGCAGTTCGGATAATAAAAGTTGATTCAAAGCGCTTCGTCTTTCATTCCCACTCTGGCATTCCGATAGAAAAATGGGAAGGAGGATTAGAACATGCAGATCCGATGCACACTCTCCGAAATGTAACGAAGTGGTTTTAATTTTATTTTCAGAATATCTTAGGTTACCGTCACTAGGGGACTTCCCCCTACTAGTTTACTTGAACTTGATAGAGATACAAACGAATGGTTTTTAATTGGAATTTCTCCATTTAACCAACCATTCAACCATTTCAACACTGGTCGTAGCTTTTCACAGAATCTAACTTCTAAATTACTAAAATGAGTTGATTATTTCGTGGAACCGCCGCTACTCGGAGATTTTACCTCGACCGCACTGAAATTCCTTACTTTTTGCGACTCGATCTACACGGCTAGCTTATTAAAGTAATAAATTGCCAATAAAGCTAAATCCACTCTTTATATCAGCGTTCAGTTAGCCTGAAAATATTCGACATAGGTATGACGCAATATCTATGAGTATTTACAGACATAAGCCGTAACAACGTTTTATGCAAAGAGACATACGTAGTGAAAGCTCGATGTAATCCTTGGTTGAATTATTAAAACACCTCTTGATTAATCAGCAAAGTATACAGTTCTTTATTATAATAATTACAATTTAAAATTCACTCTACAGGTCTCTCTTATTTTTCTCCTCGCTCTCAGCTGATCGTGTTGCCAGCCGTGATTTTCTAAAAATCACTAAAATCAATATTTGACGAGTGGGCAGATGATTTTAAACAGATTTTTATAAAATACGCTACTGCCTTACTTTGTCTGCAGCGCACATTAAATTAAAGAAGTTTAGCACAATAAATACTTAACACAATCGGATAGTGGTATTAAAATATCAATAATCCTAACAGTCGGCCTTTCCTGATAATTTCCCGGCCCGGGAAACACTTGACTAATTAGATTAGAGCAAATCTTATACAAATAATAACAATAATTTGGTATGTTAAACATTGCGGTGGTTAACTTTTAAGTAAGCTTATCAAATTTCACATCGATAATCTGTGTTATTATTATTAGCACAATAGGTATGTTATCGATAACTTATAATTACAAAACAGACAAAAAGGATTTAAAAAAAAAACAATCAGACATCTCCCACCTGAGACTTCTCTGCTCTCAGCCAAGTTATTAAGCTTGATAATTAAGGAATAAATTTATATCAACTGAGACTTTTGCATGTTGTTAATTAACTTATAATAATAATAATCACTTATAACATTGATCATAAATAATCATTCAAACATCTTTTGTGAGACCCCTTTCTGTTCTCAACCAAGTTAGTAAGCTTGATTATTAATGAGTAAATTTCTGTCACTATTATTGATCATGAATAATCATTCAAACATCTTTTGTGAGACCCCTTTCTGTTCTCAACCAAGTTAGTAAGCTTGATTATTAATGAGTAAATTTCTGTCACTATTATTGATCATGAATAATCATACAAACATCTTTTGTGAGACCCCTTTCTGTTCTCAACCAAGTTAGTAAGTTTGATTATTAATGAGTAAATTTCTGTCACTATTATTGATCATGAATAATCATTCAAACATCTTTTGTGAGACCCCTTTCTGTTCTCAACTAAGTTAGTAAGCTTGATTATTAATGAGTAAATTTCTGTCACTATTATTGATCATAAATAATCATACAAACATCTTTTGTGAGACCCCTTCTGTTCTCAACCAAGTTAGTAAGCTTGATTATAAATGACTCAATTTTTGTCAATAACATTATAATTATATGATTCAAATGTCTCATGTCTCAATCTTATAAACTAACTTCTTATAGTCGATTATTGTCAAAAACATCTTAATATTTTCAGTCTTCGTATATACTCATTAATTCTTAATTATTTTACGGTTCGAGTAACAACAAATTAAACTCTATTTAATCAGTATCGTTATCGCTATTAGATATTTCAGACTCTGTATCAGCTCTATCAAATACTAGCCAGGGATGAATTTTGTCAACCGGAAAAATTCCATTAAATTTCCTGTTTCCTTTTCGGGATAGTGGTGTGTCTTCGATAACATACCGATCGTTATCTAAAACTTCAGTGATACGGTATGGTCCTCGAATCTTTGGTATTAATTTTCTACTCTGCCCTGTTGATGGTATATCCCTCTCTACGCGAACTAATTCTCCAACCTTGTACGTTATATCCTTTCTATGTTTGTCAAATCGTGCTTTCTGTTTTTCCTGGTCTTCTTTAATATGATCTATTATGTCTTTTCTTGTTTCTTCTAGAGTCGGGGTCGTGTTGTCTATTTCGTCAGCGGTGTTAAGTTGAAGTAGAGAATCCTGTGTGCCTATTAGATTAAGCCCAAATAATGCTTGTGCAGGCGTTTTTCCTATACCTTTATTTACGGTGTTATTAAGACCCCACTGAATCTTGGATATACGTTCGTCCCAAGAGTTTTCTGGTTTGTTAAGATTGGTGGCTGTTAATGCCGACAACACCGTGCGATTGTAGCGTTCTACTTGACCGTTGGCACGTGGTGTTGCTACAGCATTTTGTATATGTTTAACGCCATGTGAACTCAAAAATTCTTGAAAACTCTTAGACGTAAATGAGGTACCTCTGTCTGAGATCAAGCGTTTTGGAACGCTAAATGTGTGGAAGTAGTTTAACATCGCTTTTATGGAGTTATTGCTTTTAGTATTTTTAACTGGTACTAGAACGACAAATTTAGTGAATGCGTCAACTATTAGTAGTAAGTATGCATTTTTCTTTTTGCTTTGCACAAAGGGACCTAGGTGGTCTATATGCAGAGTGTGGAACGGCTGATCAATCTTTACTATCGGATGCAATTTACCTGCTCTTTTACCTGCTGGTACTTTAGCATGAGCACATTCTAAACACGATTGTACATACTTTTTGATAAATCTTTTCATTTTCGCAAACCAATAATTGGTTTTAATTTTCTCTAATGTTTTCTCAAAGCCAAAGTGTCCTATGTCATCATGATTAGCTTTTAATATGTGCCAACGTACGCCTTTTGGTACAACCCAGCGATCACCGTCTTTTGTTTTCCTGTATAATAACCCTCTCTTTATTATGTAATTGTTTTTTATTTCTGCAACGTTATCATTCTCTTTATCATGTAAAATACTAACTTTTCTTTGCAATTCTGGGTCGCTTTGCTGTACTGTTGCTATCCAGTCCGTATCATCGGTATTGATATTTCGGACTTGAACCTCATCGATTATAATGTCTGGTATTGGGTTTCGGCTAAGTGCGTCAACATGTGACATAGATGTTCCAGGTTTGTATACAATTTGACAATCAAACTCCTGAACAATGTTCCACCACCTCGCTACCCTTGGGATGATATCCCTTTTGTCAAATGTAGCACGAAGAGAGTTACAGTCGGTAACAATAGTGAAAGATATACCTATTAGATATACTCTAAATCTTTGCAATGATGAAACAACTGCTAATGTTTCCAAATCGTAAGATGTGAATTTAGCTTCTTCAGGAGAAGTTTGTTTGCTATAAAATGCAACAGCACTTAATGGTGATTCCTTGTTTTTTCGCTGCAAAAGTATTCCTGCGATCCCAATTTTTGATGCGTCTGTGTGCAACTGTGTTTCATATTCAGGATTATAGAAGGATAATATCGGACGCTTGACTAATTCCCTTTTCAGAGCTAAAAATGCCGATTCTTCGTGATCTCCCCAATGCCACTCAGCATTCTTCTTCAGTAATTGGGTCAGTGGTTTTGTTATAATAGAAAAACCTTTGATGAATCTGCGGAAGAAACTGGCTAGACCCACAAACTGTCTGACCTTATGTTGGTCTGTAGGTCTGGGAAATTTGTCCACTGCTTCAATTTTCTTCTGTCCTGGTTTTATTCCTGCCTCACTAACTTCGAAACCCAGATAATCAATAGACTGTTTCAGGAAATTACACTTTGACAAATTTAGAGTTATTCCGGATTCCCGAAATAAATTTAGAATGTTTTTCAATTTGTCAAAGCCTTCTTCAATACTTTTAGATGGTATTATGACGTCATCCATGTACGCAAATGCCTCTTTGAATCTCGCATTACCTAATATTTTGTTGATTGCCTTTTGGAAAGTGGACGGGGCATTGACGAGTCCAAACGGCATTCTATTAAACTCGTAATGTCCGTCAGGAGTTATAAACGCAGTGGCGTGTTTAGAAGAATCAGCTACAGGTATTTGATAATACCCTGAAGCGAGATCTAAAGAAGTATAGTACTTGTGGCCTGCCAGGTTGTCTAATTGATCATCAATTAGTGGGAGCGGATAGTGTTCCTTAATCGTCTTTTTATTCAATGCACGAAAGTCAATACAAAGACGATAGTCTCCGGTCTTTTTGCGAACAAGTATGATTGGTGAAGCATAATCTGATGTAGATTCTTTGATTATACCCGCATCTTCTAGTTCCTTAACCATATTACGGACAATTTCTCTTTCAGAATAAGATAGTCGATAAGGTCTATGTACCACAGGGGTAGTGTCGTCAAGCTTTATTTCCATTTCAGTGTCAGTAACACAGCCTAATTCTTTGACTGAAAATGCGAAACAGTCTCTATACTCATTCAATAATTTTGACAATGTTTCGGCATGTTCAGAATTTAAATTTTCAGACTGTATCATATTAGTGTCTATCTGAGTTACTTTCATGCTGTCTGGACAGCGCTCAATTCTATTAATTTCAGTCATTTTTATTTCGTTTAAAGGGAGTGCACGAAGTAATAATGTATCCTTAATTATATCAAACCCAGTAGGAAATTGACCTTTCACAACTACCTTTCCTTGTCCGTTGGTTAACTTTATTACGCTCTGTAATACTTCGTACTCTTTGCCAGGTTGTTGACATACGCTACGTTCGATAAATAGGTTTCCGCTATATTCTGGCTTTGAATACACTTCTACTTCTGTGTATCCTTTGATAGTTATGGGAGTGTTTACATGTAATTTAATATTCATTGATGGATTGACAGAAATAGTCAATTCATCTTTTGTTTTAAAGACTACTACGTGGTCTTGTTCAGTAAATGTCTGACCAAGAAGTACGGGCACGCGTAACATATGATCTGGTACAACGAGAGCTTCGACTGTGGCTTTAGCTGAATCTACTTCTATGTCAACAACGCATTTCCCCAAGCAGTTAACAATGCCATCTCCAAAACCCCGCAACGTAGGTAGATCAGTTATTGACCACGAGTTTACCAAGTCTTTGGCCGCCGATTCACTCAACATTGTGCACTGGCTACCAAAGTCGACGAAGCATTGCAAATTTTTGCCGTTAACTATAACAGTTTTAAAGTATTTAGAGTCGTTGTCGAGCCGTTCCTCTGAAATACGTAATACCGTTTTGTTCTGAGATTCAATTTTCTTAAAGCAATCAGCAGTTATATGTCCGATCTTATGACATGTTTCACAGCGTTTAATCGGTTGTTTACATTGAAAGGAGAGATGCCCTTCCTGCATACAGTTATAACATTTAGCAGATTTAGAATTTGAATTGAGCGGTTTAAGAATTCTACGTCTGTTGTCGAAATTGCTTGGTTGGTTTGCTTGATTTGGTTTTTCTAATTTCTTTGTTACTTTAACATTTCTAAGAAAAACTAATAATTTATCTGGTTCAGTAAATTGTGCAGCTTCTGCACTTGTTCTAATGGATCTGTCTTCGATTCCGAATAGTATACAGTCAGTTGCATTCTTTCCCTGTATATTACAGCGATTTAGTAATACCATTTTTTCATAAAAATATTCCTCTAATGGTTCTCCGTATTTAGCTCTGCAAGCAAGCATTTCCGTCAACAGTTGTCCATAATTTTCATCACTAGGAAAGGCTAATTTTAACTTTGTTTGCCATTCAGACCATGAGAACAGTAAGCTAGGCAACCCCTGATACCATTTTTGTGCCAGGCCTGTCAATTTAGGAAGCGCATAATGAATAATTTGTCTCTCTGACCAATTATAAATCTTTGCACATTCATTTACTTTACTGATCCAGGTATCAACAGTCTGATTCCTTTTAGAAGGATCGAACTCTGGTATAACGTTCAAAGTAGGGTAGCGTTCATTACTTCCACCTGTATTCATGGTCTGAACAAGCTCTTTTAAAGCTGTAATTAATACATGTGTACTAGTGTCTGGATTTACTTGTAGTGGTGGTGGTGAATTCACCAATATAGGTACCGGTATATTATTACTGTCTTGTCCTCTTCCACTGTGAGAGACGCTTCGGGTAGCTGAGATGCGGCTCGGCAAATCATCGGGCCGAGGTTGCTCTGGACTATCACAGCGACGCCCCTGGCTCGAGCTGGAACGGCGACTTCTGCGACGATGATAGCTCGATTCCCTTTGAGGAATGTTTCGGGAAATTGAAGTGTGGCTGCTTGGAAGTTTATCTGGCTTATCTGGTCGAGGCTGATCCGGACTAACACTAAGGCGCCTCTGACTTGAACTGGAATGGCGGCTTCGGCGGTGCTGATGACTCAATCTCCTTTGAGGTACGGTTCGGGGAGCCGAGGTGCGGCTTGGAAGTTTATCAGGTCGAGGCTGCTTCGGACTATCACAAGTGCGCCTCTGACTCGAACTGGAATGACGGCTTCTGCGCCGATGGTGTCTTGATCGCCGCTCACTTCTCGATTTCCGTAACCGACGTACGGGAGGCTCACTCGTATTCTCCGCGGAGTCATCGGACTTATCAAATTGTGACTCTCGCTTGCGTCCCATTTTTTCTGAAACGGGTAGGATTTCAAAAAGTAAAATGTTCACAAAATATTTTTCTACATTTTTGACATATTTAAAGTCTTCATAAGTAGCATCAAGTATTGTTAAAATACAACACCACAACTATGGAGACATAATTATTACCTATATTTCACAGACTAGGACAGTAATAATATTTAGGTTAAATAATTAACATTTCAAATAAACTATAATAGTCTTCTTAAAATAAGTTTACATTTGATTTTTCAGCATATCCCAACAAAGGTAACTTTTGTGTCATTGGTCGTTAGTTTGGCTCATTTCCGTGAATTTTGATCAAAATTGTTACTTTTGAAAACAATGGTATGGTAACATCGATGAAAACCTCAAAGGAAAGAAGTTTTGGTTCCAACAAAAAAATGATTATTTTCTTATATTATGTACTTGTTATTTCGAGTGTTAATTTGTAATAATGGTGGATTATTGTTTATTAAGTGTTCTTGACCTTGCTCGAGCCACTCGAGTGTAAGCAAGTGGTTATAATGAGGTGAAGCATGTATTTTCATTGTGACGTTTCCAAAGCTCCACAGAAGTCACTGGTAGTCTCCACCACTTACTAGGCCATGACTTGGAATTGACCGTGACCTACTTTACCACTTTTACTTTACCTCTGGCTGTGACTACGATTTATTTTCATTATTAACATTATTTAATACCTTCATTATTCCGACTGAAGGACATTGTATCCATGATCATGATTTCAATTTAAAACAAATAAATAAAACCTCTTGGAAAGAAAAATCTAACCCAATTTTTCAACAAATAACTACAGTTTTATGAACATCAATTGCATGCTAATGTTTTGACTTTAGTATGAGGCCAGCATTAGAAAATATTAGGAAAATTGTGTACCTTTCCAGGGCGTGTTTTCTTCACTGAGTGTGTTTTACAGCACGATCTCAATTATATCCCACCTTCGGAACTGAAAGCTCGATGTAATCCTTGGTTGAATTATTAAAACACCTCTTGATTAATCAGCAAAGTATACAGTTCTTTATTATAATAATTACAATTTAAAATTCACTCTACAGGTCTCTCTTATTTTTCTCCTCGCTCTCAGCTGATCGTGTTGCCAGCCGTGATTTTCTAAAAATCACTAAAATCAATATTTGACGAGTGGGCAGATGATTTTAAACAGATTTTTATAAAATACGCTACTGCCTTACTTTGTCTGCAGCGCACATTAAATTAAAGAAGTTTAGCACAATAAATACTTAACACAATCGGATAGTGGTATTAAAATATCAATAATCCTAACAGTAGTATAGTGTGAAATCTTTGGTTTTATTATTGACATTCCAAAAATCCAAGCTTTGATTCCGCTTTAATTGTGCGCACCGCTAGAATGTGGAATGTGCCCCGAGTGGGTTATTACGTATGGTTATTGATTACTATATGGACGATTACAAGTCACGATCACGTATGAATCGGTATCGTCTAGGCAAGCGTGTTCCATCGTAGACTGCATCATCGTCTAACGTCAGGCGTTAGGGCGGTCAATCGAAAGCCTATATTGTTGAATAAAAAATAAAATCTAACAGGCACGCATTGTTCGGAATTATAGTTTTTTAGGGTTCCGTACCCAAAGGGTAAAAACGGGACCCTATTACCAAGCCTACGATGACTGTTCGTCCGTCTGTCTGTCCTACCTATTAACGGCTGTATCATTCGAACCGTATTAATAGATAGCCTGTTGAAATTTTCACATAATCTATGTATTTTTACGGCGGATTAACTAAGAAATAATAAACAAAATCGAAAAGTAAAAATTAAAGAGGGGTCCCCATACAACAAACGAATTTTTTCAGCGTATTTTGGTATTAGGTCTAATGTAAAAACGGTCATACGTACAAGCGTCAAACTTGTCATGATTATAGTACACACTCTAAAGTATAACAATAAATAATGACCAAGTGCGAGTCGGTGACAAATTTCTGTTCATTACCAACTGGTAATTTCGTTATTGAATTTTGTGGTGGTACGGAACCCTCAGTGCACGAACCCGACTCGCACTTGGCTGGTTTATTTTATTTCTGCTATCTTTATTCTGCACTTACCACCTATATATAGCAAAAATGTCTACCGTCAAATAAATGACCAAAAAGGTTTTACTTTTATTACGCGGCTTAAATTACGAGTTTCCCGTGTAGAAGATTATAATTTTCCTACCCCACACCTATTTACAATTCAAAAGCAGATTTGTCATTGTGACTTGGCGCAAAGCGTAAATAACTTTATTTAATTTTTTAACTTCTTTTGAAGTCCGCTCTCAAAGCGTCGCTGAGCTTTTCTCGTCACGATTTTCACCTAAATACAATAACGACTATTTTTATATCATCCCAATAGACTTTAAATGACGGGCAAAATTATTCAAAAGTGTGTCTCAATTCTCTGGGGTAGACATCGTAACTTCAAATTTTCCTTCAAGAATTCATTAATATTTACGGAGAAAGAGTATGTACCTATACATTTTTGAAACGGTAAATCTAAACTAATGTATAAATCTAATAATATTTAGACTACACTGAAGAAATATGCTTTTAAGTTATTAGGATTAGCGCTTTTCGTAGCTACTTGACTTAATCTCGGATGTTCATACCAAACTCCTTTAAATACCTTTCTTCTAATTATACTTAGGTACTGGCAGGAATTCAGAAATAAAAAAACCAACATTGATGTTGGAAAAGAACTCTTCTTTTGAAAGAAGAGTTTTTTTACAATTCTTAATGACGTTGAGTCGAGAATTTTGAGTGGTCGTTGCCATTTACAATTGCGTTAAACTGCTGGCAAAAAATGCAAATAATGCAACGGTATAATTTTTGATCAATATCAATTTTATTCTGTATTTCCGCATTTCTAATTAGGGCTTTGTGAAGATTTTGATACAGCTCTAGCAATCAGCATTGGTTTGTTCGCCAATCGTCACATAAGTGTCATTTTTAGTGTTGGGTTTTTTAACCCTTTGGGTGAAAACGGGACCTTATTACTAAGCCTACCCTGTTTCTGTATATCTGTCTGTCCGTCTGTCCTACCTACCTTTTAATAAACTGTATCTTACGAACCGTAATAAATAGCCAGTTGAAATTTTCACAGAATATGTAGGTAATGTTACAGTGGATTTCCTTAAAAATAATTATTAAGTCAAAAAGAAAAGCAAAAGAGGGGTCCCCCCATACAACAAACGTATTTTTGTAATTGCTCTAATGTAAAAACGATGATACGTAATTACATACAAGCGTCAAACTCTAAAGTTTAGAGTGTCTACTATAATCATGCCAAGTATTATTCATATGTTGTTTTACATTAGAGTCTAAAGTAAAACAACAAATAATAAATAATGGCAAAGTGTGAGTCGGTAACATATTTTTGTTCACTACCAAGTTAAACAACGGCGGGCGCGGTCGGTACTTGGATGGGCGCCTGAACGCGATGTTGTCTTTTTGCACTACTTTTGTATTTTGTGGTGGTACGGAACCCTCAGTGCGTGAGCATGACTCACACTTGGTTGTTTTTTATATCGCATATTTTCAAGCTTTATACCGGACGATTCCTTATTTGTAGTGTATTAGTTTTGTATTATCAAATACTGTATTGATCCCCTAATTAAAGTTCATTCGCCAGTAATGGCACAAGATCTGAAGACTATCGAGAAAGCAACTTTAGTGAAATCCGAAGCGCCGAAAAACCAGAATCTTGAGCCAGACGGCTGTGGGCGGTCAGTGAATCATACTATATATGAGTAAATAACTTAAAATTAGATTTGCTGTAGTATAAAAGACTGGAAAAACACAGTTTATTTGAGCATGTTCGCAAGAGCCGCCGACTAGTAAACTTTGTAGACAGCATCGAGGCGGGTTTATACCTAAATGGAGCGCTGAGATGGCAGTTAGTTGTAATTTTACACTCTTTGAGGTATGCATTGAGTTACATTTTGTTCAATGTTTTTAGGTTCTGTTTTACAAGCTTTTATTAACTTGCCTTTTTTGTTAGTTTGGTTCAAATCTTGCGACTGAATTTTAAAACAAACCGCTGATTGAGCTGAAATTTTGCGAACACGTTTAGTTTGGATGACAATGGGTGGTTAGCTAAATGACGTCATTCGAAATCCAATATGGCGGATCGGAATCCTAAAGATGGCGGACGAGTTTTCAATTTTTATACATATGTGTATCAAATTAAAGGGTTTGCTTAGGATACGAAAAATAAAATGTCGTCACACTAAATTCAATATGGTGGATACCCTAAGATGGTGGACATAATTTTCTTATCTAACATCATGATATGGGTATCAAATGAAAGGGTTTGCTGAGAATAATACGAAAAGCTTGTTTTTAGAAAGGTTTTTTTATTTATTTCACCTGTACTTTGTTACGTGTCAATCTCAGTATTCTTTTTAATTCAAATAATAATCAAATGAATACGATTTTAGGTTTTGTCTAGCAGTGGACGTTTAATGGCTGCTAATGCTGATGATGAATGCAATTTTTCACAAACATATACAGCAAAATATTATTTTCAATTCTATTAGTATCTCTTTCCTCAGTCTTCTAAAAGTGATCTCTAGTCGATGCCAAAAGGCCACATACTGTGCAAATAAAGCCGGTGTGGCGGTGGCGGGCAGTCTTCTGTCACCGCAAATTGGATTGACTCCGGCGAAGCAGAAATGTCGCGGTGCATTTAGAGCTGCGGAGAGATACTGGGACAGTTTTCCCGGCTACCATGGGAAACTGGGACATTTTAGTACACGGGGAATTATTGTTCCGATACCTTGCCTATAAGGTTTGGCGAAATTATTTCACGTTTTGTAGTTTAACTTTGTAAGTAAGTACGTATAGACTGAGTTGCCAGCTCTAATGTCAGAGTTTTTAGACCACCCGAAGGCTTCTGCTTCTGACATAGGTAGGGTAGGTATATTTCCGAAACGTGTTTTGGACCCAGTTTTTTTTTAACATTTCTTTTTACTGTTGCAACGCAGTGGTTACGAAATTGTGTAAAATGGTTTACTTCTATCTCAAAATAAACCGGCCAAGTGCGATTCGGGCTCGCGCACTGGGTGGGTTCCTCACCACCTCATAAATTGTTAACTACTAAAGTACATAAAAGAAGTGCAAAAAGACAACATCACGCCAAGGCGGTTACCCATCCAAGTACCGACCGCACCCGACGTTGCTTAATTTTGATGAACAGAAATTTGTCACCGACTCGCACTTAGCTAGTATTTAGTTGTTTTACTTTAGAGTGTGTACTATAATCATGCCAAGTTTGACGCTTGTACGTATTACCGTTTTGACACTAGAGAAAATACTTAAATACGTAAAAAAATACGTTTTTTGTATGGTTATTTAATTTATTTTTAGTTATTACTTTTTGCATTTATTATTATTTCTTAGTTAATCCGTCGTAACAATACATATTCTGTGAAAATTTCAAATGGCTATCTATTACGGTTTGAAACATACAGCCGTTAAAAGGTAGGACAGACGGACTGACAGACAGACAGACAGTCAGCGTAGGCTTAGTAATAGGGTCCCGTTTACACTCTTTGGGTACGGAACCCTAAAGATGTAATCATCCTGTTTTTGGTAATCTTAAGTTAGCAATTAAGTATTAGTAAACATTAACAGCCCTAAAAAACTACGCCCCTGCTTATTCAAGCTCAAGGCAATATGTCATGTAAATAAAAGGAATAGTTATGTCTGTGAGCTATCCACTTACTCGCGGTAGCCAGGGCCGCCAAGTTCAAACAAATAGCTGCGATATCCCGGCTAAAGCAGACAAAGCTGAGTAAATTGTCGACATAAAACGTTATGAGAAAACGCCTTAACCGCACGAGGCGGCCTTCAATCTCTTGTTGCCGTATTTTGCATCTGGAGTGTACACTACTAAAGTTCTTGGGACAAAGTCACTTGTATTGTCTGCGGAGAATGACCTTTCCACGCGATTGTATCTATTTACCAGGGAGCTTACTGTAGATACAAGTTCTACACACTACAACCTCAACTTTTCTTATTAGAATCTATTTGTAGTGTACAATCTAACTGAACCAAATAATAAATAGAAGTCGTTCATGCTTAATACGCATATAGAAAAAGGGTTTTCATAAATAGACTATTTGAAAAGCACCCACGAATATCAAATAACGCAGTAATATTATGTTCAATGGTTCGGAACCCATGATGTGCAAGTGGGAGTCACACTTGACCTGTTTTTATTGCAAATGATTTTTCACTGTAGACATTTTTTGCTAGAATGTAAGTCCCGTGTTTCGTAAGACGACTTGGCGTAGCGTTGCCTCTACAAAATGTCTACGACGTTCCTTCATTGCTACGCTTTGTGGTTGTTTATTCATTTTATCCCTTTCAACATTTTCTACGTACGTATTTCTTCAGTGAAACACAAAGTATGACACAATTAGACACATTATTGTTGCAAGAAAGTCGCTAAAAATACACAATGCAGTGCGCTTTGTCATACATAATGTGATCTTTATGAATTCGGAAATGATATTTAAATTTGGTTAGATTCCAAGCGCAGTCCTTGCCAACGTTCTTTCGAAGCAATTTATGAGTTCACGAAGACATGGGACTAAGCGTTGAAGAAACTGCCTTCAGCCGCAATTCCAGATCGTATTTCGAATGGATTTCAAAAGTATTTGAACTTTGGCCGCATCGCTGAATAGGCAAACATTCTTCACACGAATCCTTTGAATAACAACATTCGACGCCGAAGGAATATGGTAACAAAAATTGCGTTTGAAATTTATGATATGCCAACACTTGGTTGTCAACCAAAGCCAATTACTTTGAGTTATTTAAAATTAAATAAATAAATAAATTTAAATAGGTTTTAAAAGGTAAATTAAGAAGGAAGGAAAGATAAGTGTAAAAAAAGATTGTACGAAGTATAACGAGATAAGCAATGAAACAACTTAACCTTATCATTAGATCAAGGGATCAAGCTTAAGGCGGCGTTAAAATATTTTGCGAGATTAATCACGAAGCAAAAGATACCATAGCCCATTATAATTTATAGGCACAAGCCGTACAAGGGCAACGCGGAGTAAAGTATCCATCTCCGCTGGAGATTTATGTTGCAATTCGCGAAGGTTAGGGCAGGACTGGCTCAGCCTCGGAACAAACACGCCTGTCGGCGGCCCTTGAATATTCATCGGTATCAATCAAGTTGTGTACACGTACTGGTGACTATAAGACATCCTGACGACTACAAGTTACGACTCTTCCTTCAGTTCACAACTCGTTCCTCCAATAAATCTTATCAATCGATACAAAGGGGTTGGCAAATGTCTAAGTGGCTATAGCATAACTTGTACTTACCTTGTTGCTTGTCAACGCATCTTATAAAGCATGCAAAAAAAATATGACGGTGTCGAATATCTGTCATTTTCAACTAATATATACTTGGTTAGAATATTAAAAAACGATCATGATTACTGTTTTGGAAACTGAAAACTTTTTGAATTTTGGGTTTCAAACAAGTAAATCACATTAGGCATTACTATTGCCAATTTAAATAATACTTACCTACCTAATTTCATCAAAATATAACGAAAGTTTCCGTTTTTTTTTTGCTAGTACGTTTGTATAAAAAAGATCAGATACCCGGGGTTATATAACCGGGCCGTTATTATAGCTGAAATGGTTGAGTGTTTTTTTTTTTCACTTATATTTCGTAAGCACACCCCATTTACCAATTTATTTTCACATTCCACAACGCGTGTAATTGACGCAACATTAATCTATATTTTAAATGCCTAGTTAAATATTTCAAAAACACTGTTTAAACGCAGTTAAATAAAATTATTGTTGTGTGCCACCATTTTTAGGGTTCCGTACCTCAAAAGGAAAAAACGGAACCCTTATAGGATCACTTCGTCGTCCGTCTGTTCGTCTGTCTGTCCGTCTGTCAAGACCCTTTTTCTCATGAACACGTAAAGATATCAAGTTGAAATTTATACTAAATATACTTGGGTCTACGGTTACTTTCGGCAAAAAAAATAATAATTTCTTAACGTAATCAAAAGATATGAACGTTTATGTCGCATATTTTGCGATTTCACAGGGGAATCAAAACCTATAGAGTACTTCTTGTTGACCTAGAATCATTAATTTTGGCAAGAGGCCAAGGTCTTACGGTTCATATAAAGAAATAAATTTGGAAGTTGTTAATTTGAAGTTATATCATATAAAAAAATATTGTTTCACAACTACAAACTTACATGTTGTAGTTGTTATGTCTAGAAGAACCTTATTGTCAACTCCAAAATTAAGTTTGTCTTTTAATTTTTAACTTCAATAACTTTTTTTACTCGTGCTCTGAGGGTTCCGTTGGACGGAACCTTCAGAGAGCGAGTCCTACTCGTACTTGTCCGGTTTTTTGTTATTTAGTTCAAAGGCATGCTAAACAAGCAACCGAGATAATTATAGACAATAATATATACACAACTACATAAAAAACTAAGTATACCTATAGACTAGACTAAGCAGCTATGTTGCAGCAGCGGAACATTATCAGCTTCATCCATTCAGCAAAAAAACCCCGGATCAAGTTGGAAAAGGTATAAAATGGCTGAACAAATCTTAATTAAACACAGTAAGCACAGTAAAGTGTTTCTTTACTTCAATGAAACTTGCTTTCAAATAAATTACTGGCCAAGAACGTGTTGAGACACGCATATGGCAGGGTTCTAATAAAGAGCATAACGCCGTGAGTAGCGTTTAGTGAAAGTGCAGCACACCTCTCGACACCCTAAACCAGCCACGCCAATGTTGCCCCTCTGGTGCCAATATACGGCAGCCTTTATCGGGGGCCCATTTAGTGGGTGGCAGGTCATCACCTGCCTAAATGTATTTTGAGATGAGACAAGATAAAGCAGGTGCCGTTTATCATCCTATAGATCAGTTTTCCTATCCACAAATTGTTCACCTCAATAGCCCATATTTTTCAATCCAGGGGCCTTACGGACAACTGCTATTACAGGCACCTAATCCGCTCAGTTGGAAAATCACGCGACCGCAAACCGTATCTGGGCGCGATAAGGTTTGCGGTCGCGTGATTTTCCAACTGAGCGGATTAAGTGCCTGTAATAGCAGTTGTCCGTAAGGCCCCTGTACTGTAAAATATCCATTCCATGTTCCATGCTATACACATTCTATAATTGTATTTTATATTCAAAAGGGCCTCCTGATGTTGGCTTCAGCCCACCAAGGCCTAACAAAATGTCCGGTTTTAAAAACAAATTATTTATTTTAACAAATTATAAGTTGGATCACATAGAATCTCGTGTACGTATGTCAGATGATAAAAAGTCAAACGTCATAAACACGATTTTTTTGTTAGTGTAAATATCTAGTTTCCTTTGTTTTAAATGACATTAGGAGATTATAGAACTGTAGAGCATTTAATTCCGAGGATTAGTTCCTATTTCCCGCAATATATTTTGATATAATAAAAACTGGAATAATAAATAAAAACTTTCACATATTATTCCATTTACTCTATCATAACGTTATCATAGATCGCATCCAGCAAGACAGACGAGGGATATGAAGGTAATTTATCTTCTTTTGCATGAATCTCATATTAATATTTTTTAAGGTAATAAGGTTACGGAAAAAAATTGCTGTATAACGTATTGCATCTATAAAAGTAGCTCAGTACTTGACAATTTTGATTGATTAACTCTATACTATTCACAAAATAGCATTGCATACAGAGGACCGAATCTCTTAAAAACTAGCGTAACAACTAGCGGCCTTATCGGTAAAAGTTATCTCTTCCAGGCAACCTTAGCACGGAAAAATTATAGTATGGAAAGGGTTTACAGATTTTATACATCATCAACAACATAATTAGTCCACTGCTGGACTTCAGCCTCTCCCAAAGCACGCCTGATCTTCGGCTTTTCGCTTCCAGTCATTGCCAGCTGCAATTGTGGACAATTTTATTGTAATAGTAATATTAATTACTAGCAGCAGAAAAAAAAGATCCATCGTAACCGAACATTTTGGGATTGAATAATTTTAGCTAGCACTAAAGGTAGCATTCCGATCTTGACGACCGCGGCCGTGACCGGCGACCACGGCCGGTGGCTGCGGCCACGTCGCGCCCACTACTCAGTAAAGGTAGCATTCCGATCTTGACGACCGCGACCGTGACCGGCGACCACGGCCGGTGGCTGCGGTCGCGTCGCGCCCACTACTCAGTAAAGGTAGCATTCCGATCTTGACGACCGCGACCGTGACCGGCGACCACGGCCAGTGGCTGCGGCTGCGTCGCGCCCATTGCTCAGTAAAGGTAGCATTCTGATCTTGACGACCGCGACCGTGACCGGCGACCACGGCCGGTGGCTGCGGCCACGTCGTGCGACCCACTACTCAGTAAAGGTTGCATTCCGATATTGACGACCGCGACCGTGACCGGCGACCACGGCTGGTGGCTGCTGCCGCGTCGCGCCCACTGCTCAGTAAAGGTAGCATTCCGATCTTGGCTACCGCGACTGACAACTGCAACCGGCGGTAGGGGCCACGTCGCACGACATACTGCTCAGTATGAATTTATATAGAGTGCTAAACAGTGGAAGCGACCGCGTCGCGTCGCGTCACGTGTGGATCGCATGCATTTGTCGGTGCATTTTGTTCTAGAACCAGTATTCACGTTTTTTTTTTTAACGCTGATAATTCCGCGTTTGACCACCAACTCGCCTGTTGGTAAGCGACGATGTGGTCGAAGATGACTGATCAGACTTAGAAGATACCTATTCACTCTGGCCTTGAAAAGGCTCAGGTACATCATTGCTATACATTAATTCAATATACCTACTTTACTTATATATTTATTATTTTACTACGTAATTACGGTTTCCTGTTCTTTACTTTTGATAGATTTGAGAGTAAAATACGTCTAGATGTTTACAAATCCTATATTAAACGCTCAGAAAATTCATGTCAAAATATAGGTAAAATCTTTAGAATTCATTACATATTCGTCTTTCTTTGATGTTTCCTCTTGTTGTCACTCCTCTTTAATGCTGACATGTTTATTATGTAAATATACTGAAGCTTTGGTATATCAAAAGTGGTATATCTAAGACGAAATCTCGATACTGACGCGTTTTTACAGAGTCAAGAACCCATACTCCGGAAAGAGCTATGTCTTTCGCACACTGTTTTAATTTATTGAGATAAAATCACCGAGTGAGAATTAAAAAAAACCGGTGGAAAAATATTGCAAATACGAAAAATCGTAAAAAAAAAAAAAAAATCGTCGCTTACTAACGGGCGAGAGTTGGCGAGTTTCCAAAAAAACGCGGACTTATTCGCGTAAAAATATTTAAAGTTAGTTATTTAAAGCAATATTCATTTTTACCAAAACATAACTAACATTGTTTTCACACATTTTACTTTTATTATACGGGAATTACCCACCAGATTGGCAAGTTGAAGTGGCGGTGGGCAGGGCACATATCACACAAAACAGATAGCCGATGTGGCCGAAAGGTTCTCGAATGGAGACCACGGACCGGTAAGCGCAGCGTTGGACGTCCACCCACAAGATGGATAGACGACCTAAAAGAGACCGCAGGGACACGCTGGATGCAGGCTGCTTCCAACCGATCGATTTGGAGATCGATGAGGGAGGCCTATGTGCAGCAGTGGACGTCCTGTGGCTGAAATGATGATGATGATACGGGAATTAATTAAGGACTAAGTGTTACAAGCGTTATCGACCACTAGCGCCACACAACGTATCCAGTGACGAACTACGTACAGTCAGCTTGGTGGAATATATCACAATGATTTGTATGGTCTATTCCACTTTAATCACCTGGGTGATATCACCTGGGTGCTAAAAGTCGACTCTTTAGTCGACTTTGATCTCCTGGGAATATAATCACCTGGGTGATAATAGGCGACTCCATTTAAATTATTATTTGAGTATCCTTTGATCACCTGCACCTAGGTGACCATAGGCGACTCGATTCAAATTATTGTTTTGGTATCTTTTAATCACCCATGAATAAAAATTTGTTCAAATTAGAAATATCATCATCATCATCATCATTTCATCCTATCATGTTCCCACTGCTGGGACACAGGGTTTCTCTCAGAGAGATGATGGGCCCTAGCCCACTATCATCATCATTACTAGTGATTTAACAACATTATTGATGTATATCGCTTGGATAAATATATATAGTTATTTACAATTCTTCTTATCAGGACTATAATGATTGACTGTACAAAAACATATAATGAGAAACTCTTTTGAAATCAATATGGTTATTTTTAGAATAAAAGAATCGAGATGATGGATATTTTATAAATATAACGTGGATACGGCGTCAGTTATGCTGAATATACAAAGAGAGAGAGGATCAAGTGTGATAATTTGGACTTTTATTTTGGCTTCCCTGACCACTATCTGTAATATAAGATAAAGCCAGTCACTCCGACTATAGTTTCAGCTGCGGTACTTTTCAAGGTGAGTGAGTGGGACAGTGGGTGAAGCCCACTCACCCACTGTCCCACTCACTTTGCACAAAAAAACAGTAACAAAATAATAATTAATTCGCATGAAAAAGGCCGCCAATTGCGGTTTAAACTTTACTCGAAATAACTAAGTGGCTTAATTTTACATAATTGATCGCGTGTAGTAGAAATAAAAAGCTTTTTTCAGGTTGATATTTTTATTTTGGTGGAGGAAAACTCAAAAAGCGCAAGAAATTGAGCTTTTTTATTTTAACTAGAAATAATAGTTTTTTTTTTTTCGATCTTCTCCGCCTTGTGCGTAGAGAGATAGCTCCGACCGGAGATAAGGCTCTTATTAATTCCGTTCGGTAACTGAAATAAAGTTGATAGCTTATTAATATGCCTAGTGAGGAAACAGTTAAGCATTAAATGTGGTAGAGTAAGCTTAACTTCTGAGAGCAACTAAAGATTCAGTTGAGTTAGGTATGTGTAATAATTAACTTTACCAGTAAACTCGAGATCCTTAATTTTGCATTTGTTGTGTATTAGGGATTGTGCATAAATGTGCATGGAACACCCTTCCTCCAAAGGTCTCTCCACAATAAAGTCGCAACATGGGCACTTCAAATAGAGCGTATATCTCTTCGGGATAGAAAATCAGTAGAAAATTGTTTGTGATTGAACCCACCACTAATGTCAGATCATATCAGAAGGACGCCAGATGGTAAGCTGCTCTTTTAAAAATGCCGATGACCAACTCTATAATATCACATTCTGTATCGCATTATGACTTAGACATATTATCACAGTAACATAAATTGCTCTGAAGTTTGCAATAAACACAAGTTTTGATTACACTCACATGATACAAAGACCTGTCTGCACTAGAATTCGACTGGCCAAAGTCGGGAGAGCGCGCCCCTGGGATGAGATTGTCTATTGTTAGTGTCCCACGCTCATTCGACGTCGCTGGACCCCGAGCTACTAAATAAAGTTGTTAATCACAAACTTAGTATGAAAACGGTGACATGTACGATGTGAAAATACTGTTTTGGTTATTTGGAGTGGGCGGAATTCATGCGCTGAGTAAAGGAGAATGCCGTTTGGTGAATCTTAAGTTTCTAGGAATAAAATGCAAACTTACTTGCCTTTATATTGCACGTGTTGTCCGGGGCTCGCTGGTCGCCACCGCTCAAGCCGTAAACGTATAGAGTAATAGAGTATAAATGTAGAGAAACCAGTAGAGTAATGTTGTGTTAATGTTGTACGCTGGATGCAGGCCGCTTCCAACCGGCCCTTTTGGAGATCGATGAGGGAGGCCTATCTCAAGCAGTGGACGTTCTATGGCTGAAATTATGATGATGATGAATATTGTATTGAAGCTTTTTCATGAGCAATTTAATGCCAAAGCGACGCTTCCATTACAACGATAATAGTGTACAAGCTAGATAAACTTGATAAAGTGTTATTTAAATTCCAAACGATGCCCACTGTGGTTCACCCACACGTAAAAGGCAAAACGTTATGTAAATATTTTTTAATAATAAACAGATACTCAGTCTAAGTTTTTTAGCTCTAACTCTAAAAATAAAACGTTTTCAAAAGTTGATAGAAAACAATTTCTTTTAATATTTCACTGTGGAGTGTCGCCTGCTATTTTACGTTCAAAAATCTAGTCAAAATAATAAGAATTTATCATTTTCATTCGCTTTTCACAACAATCTACTGCAGTTGTTAGAGTAGAGGTAAAAAAGCTTGAACCGAACATAGAGGTTACGTTAGTATTAAAATAATGTACACACAATTTTATTCCTTTTCCGTATACTACTGTAGGCGAGCGGTAGCATGTGCGTTTTACAATCTGACGGCACCTGGTTCTATCCTCGGCCCTGTGTACCAATGACTTATTCAGTACACTTTAATAAGTTATGTGCAGTTTGGATGTCATCGCTCAAAAACGGTGAAGGAAAACATCGTGAGGAAACCAGTATGTCCAAGAACCTCAAAAGTTCAGAATCATATTATAATATTCACCAACATGCATTGAGCCAGCATGGTGGCCCATCCTCTCTCTATCTCTGAAAGAAAACTTATGTCACAGCAGTGGGAACATGATAGGTTGATAATTGATTGTAGGCAAATTCCAAAATTAAAGGATAACTACTAAAACAAACGTGACCTTTGAAATGATTTGATTTTAACGTGACCTTTGAAATGATTTTATTTTAACATGGTCTTCTTATTGTCCCGAGGTATTTTCACTTTTTATTTTCTTGATTAGATTTTTACTAGGTTCTTAAGCAGCCTTTTTCAGCTCCCCGAGGTAATCCACTGGCTTACGCGACAAGCAACTTACTAAAGTAAGTACTTGCCCACCTAAAAAAGGTCAAATACCCCAATCAGTTACTTCGGTTAACGTTAATGGAATTACGTCCAAGTTTTACCTTAGATTGATTATAATAGAATTATTGAGTTGTTCTATTGCTTAGCTAACTGTATTAGCTTAGAAGTTGGCAAGGATACAATACAATACAAAGTGATTACCTACCAACATAATTGTAATTTTATGTATAAACGAATATATAATTATACAGCATGGTTTGTAAACAGAATTACACAGCATGGCACAGCTTGTTTGGTTTGAGAAATTGATGCTAATTTTTTTCATAACTTTTGTTTTGAGATCCCTGACATTGCATTGGAAAAATGTCTTTCACAAAACGAGACGTATGGAACAGATGATATTTTTTCGATGATACGCGATGTCAGGGTTGGTCCCGCAGTTAAAATTGTTCATAGTGATGAGCATGATGACATACTTTGCATGACTCGTTACATGCCTTGGCGTAGCTGTAAGTGTGACGAGTATTTGTCTATAAATAAATAAATCTCGCTCACTCTTCAAGTGCATCCCTATACGCGTTTTCACTTCAATTCCGAAACACGCAAATAAGTTACAAAAGCTTAAAAATTTATCACAAGTTAACCTGTATCACGGAATAATCTCCCCTTACCATAAATGTTTGTGCTTACAATAGTTGTATGATTTCACATTAGCTCTCTCTGGCGGCTCGTTCACGGTGTACTTATCAATTACCGTACATCACAAAATGAAGTTAGATGCTGAAGACCTAAATTAATTTACGTAGGTACGTGATGTAGGAGAGGCGGTAAACGTTTTTGTCTAATTGAATTCTGCAAGGAGCAGACGGATCACGTAACTCAAGATCCGCTCGTTACAGAAGTTAAGATCCGATGGGTCTTCTTTGAGGACAGCAGACCAAATCAATAGAACACACGTGCCGCTCAAGTTTCTACGTAAATTAGAGAGCAAGTGATTTGGTTAAGTCTCACCACTCGGGCTCGCCTAGTTAATGTCGCCGCCACTTTGAGATGAGATACGAGTACGTTAATGGGTTGCCTTTTGAGTAATCGAGCCACTGTCTGTTTTCGACTTTGCAAAGTTTTTAATGCGAAATTAATACCGCATCGAGATGGCTCTGAGCATTGATCTCTACGACGTGGTGTTTAGGACTGTTTTTGAATGATGACAGTATTGCCTATCTTGACTCTGTTATCGTCTCAATTTCGCGTCTGAAACTTATTACGCAAGTGCAATATTTCAAAGTAACTTTATCAATCGAACTTGGAATTAAAAGATTTAACCAGGCACTCACCCGTTTCCACGGTTTATTCTTAATTAATGTATCTTGAGCCAATCAGCTAATACTTGAGTTTTAGTTTAATCCTACAAACTCTTTAAATAATTAAAGTAAGCATACTAAAAAAAAAAAAAAATAGTTAAAACGCTAGATGTCAAACACTTTTCGGTTAACCAGGCAAAGCGCATTGTTCAAAAGTGGCTTCTATCCTTATCCTATGATAATACTGAAAAGTTTCTTAAAATTATTTCTTAATGTTATGTTATTTGTTTTGTTAATCTAGTTTTTTATTACTTGTGAGCTCTTGTCGTAGTTTCGTAAAATATAAGTATATCTTTTTTGTTAATTTGTTTTATGGCCTCCACGAGACAGGCTTTGTCCTAGTGTGGGGACCAACAGTAAATTATTATTTTTAAGGTGTTACTTTTTTAAGAAATAAAAAATCTTTAAAATCTTTAAAATCTTTAAATCTTTAAGCGCATACAAATGTTTTATTAAAGTTCCGTAAAAGAACGCTTCTGCGTGTAGATTTGTGATTCTTATAATGTGTATCCTTTGATTTGAATCAAACACGGAACCTAAAGGCTTGGTTTCATAACTTGGCTCACACTTGGCTTTGCGGCGCCGGCACCGAGACAAGGCACGGCGCCCCGTACCGTGGAAATTTGCGACACAGCGACTGACGCTCTGTGTTGGTGGGACCAAGTCCGAACAGTAAGCATGCGAGCCTGGGTTTTTAGCTAGCTGTTGCTTTTATAAGGGTTTGCAATTTTTTTACTCATTTTCAGTTTACGGCACGTTTTAATCATGTGAAACTAGGAGGACAATAAAATAAAATAATGATAATACTTTTCATTTTCTGGTGGGTCAAATTCGTGTTTTAAGTGAGCGCTATGTGGCTAACATAAGCAATTTTTTTTTCTTAATGTATAGGTTTTTCCTTTATTTAGATAGAAAGATAGATTAAAAGGAAGTACAGATTAAAAAGTTTAGAATAAACAAACAGCTTCAGTAAATGGAGACTTAACTCGTAAACATATAAGGCAGAGCGTAAGAAGGATGAATAGTGTCCACGTAAGAGGTTCTTTATGTAAGTAGACACTCAGTAAAGAATAGCCTCACCTGTTGTGCTAAGAGCCACACTAGTAGTATCTTTACGTGCTTGCAACTTTAACTATATTTATTCGCCTCTATTGTTTGCTGCACTTCTAAACCTTTGAGCAACGCAACCAGCGAGTCGCGCGCGTCCCGCGAGAGTAAACGCCATATTATACAGGGTTACGCATATAGAGTGTTCTAAGCCGAAAAGAGTTCACTTTACTCAACATCTCAACATTATAGATAACTTTTACTATGGGATCAAGCTTGAAATAACGAAAAAAATATCAGCTGTTCCATGGAAAACGGTCATTGACACTCAACAAAATGTATGGGACAGCTGATTATTTTTTTCGCGATTTTAGCGAGTGTAGATTATTTTAGTTGTTCCCATAGTATTATGTTAAAGATGAATGAGGCAAAATGCATTACATAAGAATATACTTACATGTTTTTTTTATCAGGCTTTCGTTTGTCCACCAACTCGCCTGATGAATACATGCATACAATTATACAAAGTAAATTTTTAGGGAAAAAAACAAAAACCTACTTCATCACTATACCTACATTTACAAACTAAAAAGTAAAAAATAATATTAAAATTACTTCAAAGCAATGAGCATTAAAGGACAATCAACGAAATTATTGATACATTATAAATATACCTCCATTCCTATTTACAATTTATAATCAGTTGTTTTTGGAGTCGGTGCCGTGTGGTACATTGACTGAGGGGAATGCGTGTGCTTGGCGACTCCCTTCCGTGTTGTTCTAAGCCATGCTTCCCACTGGAAGACTATCGGGTAGTTATGAGTTAAATAATCTAGCTAAAAAATACAATGTACCAAGTAATATTACATCATTATAAGAGTTTCTTTCATAACATAATATTATGGCTTAAAAATAGCGAAACATGGTATCCACGCGCGCGCACATGAGGAGGCAATAACGATATCTTCGTGGAGACAATGACGATACTTTGTGGGAAGGCGAGGAGACGGGAGATCTCCTCACGTCGACATGTCGTCACATTGCCGCTCGGCTCATGCGGCATGATGGTTGGCGTATTTTCTGCTTGATGGCTCTGTCAGTGAAATTCAACTATCCACATCTCCTGGTCATCCATCAGTTCCATCTCCATCAGATCAGTGCGATGGTACCAAATTATTGTATCGTCATCATCGAGATACAACGCTATGCTACTCATTGTGCTGACTTTTTGGTTAGTTGTAAGGCAACCGCAATCCGACTACAACGCCGCGTGATGCCAGTGCTACGATGAGATAGCGGACAAGCAACGTTGAACATTATGACATATTAAATGGACTATATTATGTAGCATTGCGAACTATATAAATAATTGATGTCTAGGTATGTACAACGACGCTCGGACGATTTTGGACTGTTTTCACTTAGAGATTGTGACTCTATATCCCGTCGAATCCGAGCGAAGGAGTTTTTTTATGGCTAAAATGGGGGATTTCACTTACATTTCAGATAATTAAAAAAAAAAAAGTTAAAAAAGTATAAAATACGTGCATAATATTATATACCATTGGTATTGGTATTGGTCTTCTTACACACAATACGCGCATCGGAGCAGTTTTTCCTTACGCCGACATGCGGTGCGTAACACATTTGAGGGGATATAGATATAGTATCTCGATTATTGTCATACAAAAAATTTTTGATCGCTTGATCCACATTTTTTTCTTAATCCCTTCTAAACCCTCTATTGCTATACTTTTCTGTTACTCGTTGTATGCATACACGCTAAGCACTAAGCCTCTTTTTTGCTTTTCATCGGGTAAAAATCGTAAACAAAAGTGACATATTATGTCGGTACTCATACCTATATTGGGCTGAAGGTTAAAGAATGTTTGTAATATTATCTTACAGAATTATGTGACAAAATAACTGAAGAAATTGCCGTGTATGTTAACCACGTTCGTGTGCGACATTATATTTTGGTATACGCTGTGTGCGAGCCTACAATCTCCCGGGGAACTCATAAAGAATTGCACGGTGCTTATCCCACTTCTCGGGACACCAGGCGTCCATACCGCACGCGAAATTCAGGTGTGGAATTCGCCGGTTTTCTTGTCCTCCGTCAAATATTAAATTCCCCAGATGGCATATTAATATTCAAACACTTTCTTGGTCGATGATAAAAATTCTTCCTTTGAAAGTAATTTAAGATGATTGCTCAAAGCTTTTCATCGAAAGAAGCCTTTAGAATCGGACATATCTCGACTCTTTCCGACCTGGCAGAATGCTCAAGAGGATTCGCTTAATTGAAATTGCTTTTATTTCGCACACCCATTGGGCCCGATTTTGAAGGCACAAGTTAAATTTAGTTTAGCTTTAAAACTTGTTATATTTAAAAAAGCTAATCGGTATTCCAGAGGCACCACTTAAATTATTATAAAAACGTCAAAATCAAATTTTTAAATCGAATGAACGTAATGTGCCGTAAACTACTCAATTCACGTTTAAATGCAGTTTTGCTATTCTGAAGGCACATTTTAAATGATTTTAAATCGTTTTAGTTGCCAAAACAGCTGACATTTTAGCTTATAGGTTAGTTTTTTAACAAGGACCATTTGAGGTCCTCTTTAAAATAACTTGAATTTCAAAGTGAGTTTAAACTCATTATTTGTGTTTTTTGCTCAAAAAAACAAACGTGTCCTAATGATCAACATACAGATAAACATATCAAAGACTTAAAATCGTATTGGTTCGACGGGAAATGTGATCAAATGTGGATCAAACATGATCTACTTTTTGCGACTAACAAGTGGCACCAGTAATAGAAAAGTAGATTATACTTATCTGCTTTATGGTTGAAAACAATACAAGACAATACATATTACAAGATCTAGATGCGTGATGGACCCTGAAGGAATTATTATTATGCATCTCGAAGATGCGTTTATTCATTCCAGTGCTGTAAGAAAACTGCATAACATAGAGTTGGAGCTAAGGAGAACACACCAAGGTCAGCACCTACCAATACGTAAGATTCGCGGCGCCAGGCGGTTTTCTATTTTCCTATAATAAAAAATGTCTTTTGTCGGTTCGCATAGAGCACATCACTTACTGTTAAATTTAATCAAGATTGGTTCAATGGTCTAGTTATGTTGTGATAAATTGTTGAATAGGTACGTAGACAGAGTAAAGGGTGTTTCTATTGAAGCAGGGATGAGAGGAGCTGAGATGAGTAGACTTCAGTAGTGGAGACAAACAGATACGTGTAGTCGTGTAGCAGAGACGAGCGGAGCGGGCGCATGATCCAATAGCATAACTTTATACTTCGCTCCTTTCAGCTGCGCTAATCTGCTTGCCATACAATTAATTCCCTGTCTCCGTTATGATCCATTGAAGCAGAGCGAAGACTAGATAGCATGTCTCCTGCCCACTGTCCTGGTCTCCGTCTGTGCAAATGTCTTAAGTAGCTAACAGACGAGACGGACTTGGCTGACAGACCGCCGTCCAACCAATGGGAAAAAGAAAATTTACTTTTTCCCCTTTCCGTTGGTTGTCATCAAAATACACATGTCTGTTAGTACTTATATATCCAAACTAATAATGCACACTACTACCTTACCAAAGGGCATTATAGTAGGATCAAAAAAAGTTACCGAAAGAGAACCCATACTTATTTGATTCATAATAATTCAATGCTGATGAGTAAAGATCTCGCTCTATAACATTACAGAACGGTTACCAATTCTTCGACCAAAATAAAATGAATGGACGGGCTATAACCATTGAACTTGCTCAGTAAAAACGACTCAAAACCGTCAGACATACATTTACTGCAACACTTAATTATAACCATGTAAGTACAGTACATTTGTTACAAAAAATAGATAGGTAGCGGTTTTTTGTTGTGTATTTACACTTCGGGAAAGCACACGAAGGCATAATTTTGTCAGATGTTTCGTTATACACTTCCTACGGCTAGAGAGTGACTGAAACGAAGTGAGCGCTGGCGCTCATTTTGTAATCTTCAAAAATGCGCTTCTTCTGGGCCCGTCCATCAATTTTATTTTGGTCGAAGTACCAATTGGCACATGCGAAAAGAAAGAAATAATGCCCATATGACTGTTCCATTCCTTGTGACCGACCTACACTACACTGTTACAAGTCACACTCACAACTTAATGTGGTGTGGACAGAGTACTTAATAAAAAACCTTAAAATTGTTTTTACTTCCAGGTGCTGCTTAAAGCTACACAATCTCAGCATTGCACGAATGTGTGTCAATCCATCACCCCCATGAAATAGTACTGCAAGGAATATCCTAATACTACTCTACCGAGTAGTAGGTCCGCTGTCCATCAATCTGCTGTGACTTCAGAGTTATAATGATTTGGGTAGATTCTAGCAAGGTTCAGAATGCAAAATACATAGACTACAATATTTATATAATTGAAAGATGCCATTGATAAGTGGATTTAATAATATTTAATAGGAAAACTGTAAAAGTGTTTCAAAACTTAATCTCTTTGAAATAAATACTACATAAATAATAAAAAATTGTTTATTTCATTTACATTTAAATACGTATGTCAAATAAATCCAAAATATTTGTTATTCACTAATATCTATTCAAATAACCCACCCCTAACCATTCCCGGCGCAAAGGTACCCAAAACACTCGCTGCATTACCATGTTGGATGGCAATGGCCAACCTTTGCACCAGGAACGAGCCAGAGCGGGAGTCACCACACTTTATCTTGAGCCTGTGCCCTATCTCCGAAATGAGCTTCTTGCTCAACGGGCTCGAAATTGTAACGCGGCTCCAACGCTGCGTACTTTTCCCTTTTCTTATCAGCGGCATATTCCGCCCTGCTGACGGTGAGTGGACGGTGCGACTCAGGTGGCTAGCTGCGACAGTGCTGACGCAAGTAGCACCCCATATCAGGCACTTCCCGTTCTTCCAAGGCACGAGAGTCAGCCCGCTGCAGGCCGGCTGCAGAGCCCGGAGGGAACGTTTGCTGACACAAAGGCTCTCCGTACTATGTCATTGAGTGCATGGATCCATTCATCATTCTGAAACCAAATAATCTAATTTAATACTTGACAAGATCGAATAGAAAAACAGAAGTCGATAATGGATTATCTTTTCATTTTCAATTGATTCGCTTTGAATTTGTTAGACCTTGCTGACATTTTAAACAAGTGGAAGTGTATTGCGCTGCGAAATTTTGAAAGTGACCCGTTAAAAACTACATTTGCTTTTCACATTCAATAATATTACAAAAGCGAGTTTGTAAATGCGTCTGTTTGGTTTCTACTCACAAAACTGTAGGATAGTGACTAAAATCACGGACACTGCCTGTCCAGTATATATTCTAGCTACGGCCGTTGACCAGAACGACTTAATGCTTTATCATAGTGAGTAAAACCGCGATACACTGCCTATCCAGCATATATTCTAGCTACGGCCGTTTTACCTGATGTTTAGTGATGTTGTAGTGGTAAAACCATGACGCTGCGTCAGCATACTTCCCGCTGTAGATACAATTGATGGCAGCTCTATGCCTGTGATGAATAGGTCAAGAGCCGTAGCATTTTAATCCAACTTCGTTCTAGATTGTGTATTTTCGACTGTCCAGCCAGAGTGGTCGTTGTTTTTTCGGTTATCGTTGACTTGATTCTGTTTTTCTGTGAATTCTGTTGATCCACTGACCAATAAGAGGTTTGTTCATCTTTTTATTTGTGGACACGGAGAGAAATTGAAATAACCAAAAAATTAAATGTTTTTACCAAATGGACGTCATCCGGCAAATTTTTATTTCTTTTTGTGATTATGGATACAGAGTCCTTCAGTCAGAATACTATTGAGGTTTACATGGTATTAATTAATAATGTGAAACGACTCTCACAGGGAGAGTCGAGCAAAGTAAGTTGCGGTCAAGTCCAAGTTATTCCCTGATAAAATGGTGGAGACTTTATAAGAGGCTTCTGTGGAATTTGGTAAACATCCGAAAATACATGTTTCAGGTCAATAAATCGTTTGACTACACTTGAAAACGGTCGATAAAACTTATTAAACAGTAATTTACTATTATTAAACGATAACACTCGAAATAACACAAGTTTAGGAAAATAATACAATCAGGAGACGTTTTTTTTCACGTTGGCGCCAAAACTCCATGAGCCGGCTACATATAATGAATTGCCATAGCTATGAAATCTGAAATCGAGCCTTTATTTTTCCCAAGAATGTGTTATAATTCGCAAACAAATGTCTAACTTTCATTACCTGTGTTTGTTTTCCGTGGCAAAAGTGTCCCTTTGAACTTTAATAAATACATTTACTATGGTAACGAAAACTTTCTTGTACTTTAGTGATGTTTTGTAACAATTGAACTGTATGCGAACTATTAACATGTTTCTCTTAAAAATTAACCTGCAAAATAGCTGTAGCACCAGTCCGATCATCATCATCATCATCATCATTTCAGCCGTAGGACGTCCACTGCTGGACACAGGCCTCCCCCATCGATCTCCAAAAGGGCCGGTTGGAAGCGGCCTGCATCCAGCGTTTCCCTGCGGTCTCTTTTAGGTCGTCTGTCCATCTTGTGGGTGGACGTCCTACGCTGCGCTTACCAGTCCGTGGTCTCCATTCCAGAACCTTTCGGCCCCATCGGCCATCTGTTCTGCGTGATATGTGCCCTGCCCACTGCCATTTCAACTTACTAATCCGGTGGGCTATGTCGGTGACTTTCGTTCGTCTACAGATCTCCTCATTTCGGATTCGATCTCGTAGAGAAACCCCGAGCATAACCCTCTCCATAGCTCGTTGTGCGACTTTGAGCTTGCTTATGAGGCCCATAGTGAGAGACCACGTTTCAGTGCCGTATGTCATCACTGGTAACACACACTGGTCGAAGACTTTCGTCTTAAGGCACTGAGGTATTTTGGACGAGAAGACGATGCGTAGTTTACCGAACGCTGCCCAGCCGAGTTGGATTCGCCGATTGATACAACCGTCGGATACAACTAATAATATAAAAATTTATGAAGTAAAATGTTTACTAAGAATAATATCAATAAGCATTTTAGGTAAAAAGCTTGCAACACTTGCTATTTGCCTAATGAGTGACACCACAGGTAATCATGAAATGGGAACGAAATCGGAAGGAATTACCGGTTTTTTAATGATGTTTTTTCATCTGTTAATTCAAAATAAATGAACAAAAGTAACTCAAATTCCGGTCAATATTTTAGTTTATGGGTGCCTCTAGAATACCAATTGTTAGAAGTTAAACTTATAGTTAGAATTTTTAGTTAGCTTTCTAATTTTAAATGGTGCCTTCAAAATCGACCCCATTGTCTTATTGCATTAACCAATCCGTAGTGGATATATATTTGGATTCTAGTTTATCACTTACTTATCTATGTCGATGGCAGGTAATGGGATTGTTTTTCTATTCTAGCTCATGCCGAGAAGAGCCAAATTCGGTTAAATCAATATTAATAGTCGTAGAATCACGACCGAATACTTTCTATTCAAAGCTACTCTCAGTTAGAATGTAATTGAGACTAGAATTCGTGGGCGAATTCTATTTATCATCTATCTATCTTACGTATTTAGGTAGGTACCTAAATATTCGTCGTTTTAGTTGCTTTTTAACGGACAAGTTCTTTTACAACAAGGTTGAGTCAAAGATAAAACTACAATACTTGATAAACATTCTTTGTTAAAATAATTTTACAAAAAACGTTAGGTTGTTAAATGACCTTTGATCTAGAAGGTCTTGCATTTATTACAGTTTTATCGCTACAACTCGAAAAATGCTAATGACAAAATGTTCTAGGCAATCGTGATCCATCGTAGACCGCACCGTCGCTTAATACCAGGCAAGTTGGTGGGCAGTCGCAAGCCTATTATAAAATAAATAATCAATGGGTGATGAACCTTATCTTTATTTCAAAATATCTTTTAAACAATACTCCAAAAAATAAATCCATCCCCATTTCACATGTACCAGAGTCACCTAAAATACAGAATTATACTTTTAAAATTGAGATCTGTAACAAAACTGCAATTGTGCAAAGTTTTATGCACTTAAATTAATAACTATGTAAGTTAGAAATTACTAAATAATTAGGACAGACGCACAGACGGACAGAGGGACAGACGGAAAGATAGACGGACGGGCGGATGGACAAAAAGAATTTATATGGGTTCCTTGTAGTATTACGGAACTCTAAAAACCGACTTAGCTCGAACAAAATTATTGAAATTGCCAAATCAACAGGCACTCGAACAAAATTATTCGTATTATTGGAGATGGTTCTGCTACGGAGCCAAAATTTACTAAAATAATTGTGCCACCTTGAAGAGCTCCCTTCTACATCAAAAATAATAATAACGTAAATACGTTCACAAATGGCGGAGTAATCGGGGTACATTCTTTATTTAAAAACATTGACCTCCCGAAGTCTTTTAAAAAGAAATACACACATAAACATAACTTGAAAACGCAATCGAATGGAAACCCTTTGGCTGGAAAAGCCTTGTACTCACATCAAGCATTATAAACCGAGACGCAAATACAGAACAAAGGCGGTCATTTCTATTCATAAATCTAAAGATCCTATTTCTGTCGTGGAGCGAGCCTGAACCGTACCTTCGATAGTGAGCCAGAGCCAAGGAACCGTATAATAAAGATTTATTAACAATTGATTTCACATAGATATTTCCTTATTCGAATTTTTGAGACGCACAATTTATGGATAACTCGAGTTACAGGTAGCTAGTCTACATCGATAGATCCCGAATATTATGAATATAGTTATTAGGCTTTTGTCTTTTAATTTTTCAAAATTACAACAAAATACACTTATGGCTCAACAACACCGGTTACTGATGCGTTTTACAGCAGTGGGATGTCTTACGGCTTCAAATATTACTGAACCTTTGTCTCTGAATTCTTTAACGTGTATATTTCAAAATGAATCAATTAAAGTTATCATCATCATCATTTCAGCTATTAGACATCCACTGCTGGACATAGGCCTCCCCCATCGATCACCAAAACGGCCGGTTGGAAGCGGCCTGCATCCAGCGTTTCCCTACGGTATCTTTTAGGTCGTCTGTCCATCTTGTGGGTGGACGCCCTACGCTGCGCTTACTGTTCCGTAGTCTCCAGTCCAGAACCTTTCGGCCTCACCGGCCATCTGTTCTGCGTGTGCCCTGCCCACTGCAACTTCAACTTGCTAATTAAAATGATGTTTCATATTTATTTATGTTTCGTAGATATTGCAGAATCGATGGCTCTATTGAGTTCAGAAAGTAGTTTTTGATTTAGTGTCGAACTTTGAACAAAAACAGCGCGATCTGACGTTTCAACGCCATTTATTTCTCACTTTTCCTTTGGTTTTTTTGTCATCGATAAAGGGGCAGAGAAAAAGTTCAAGCCGTGCATTAGCGTGTTTTGGTACGTGACTTGGAACACGAATTGTACTTAACTGAAACACTTTCTCTCGTCATATTTTGACGTTATTTTGGGACGCCTACTCAAATGTAACCAGTCACTGGTCGAAGAATTTCTATGAAATACACAAATATACATAATACTAGTTGCGCCCGCGGCTTTACCCGCGTGGAAATTGATTTGTCGCAAGTTGGACGCAAGTCAAGAAAAATATCAGATAAAAAAATAGATGTGTTATTCCAGATGTGTTGTATTTATGCAATGTGTAATTCCAGAACCAAAACTATCTAAATTACAAATTTCATCAGAATCGGTTTAGTACTTAAGGAGATACGTTGTAATAAACATTCACACACCCAAACGTTCACATTTATTATTAGTAGGATTGACACCACAGAGACATTACAAAAAGAATAGGTTAGAAATAGGTACAAAAGGCACTCCTTGTTAAAATCATGCTCCTTGAAATTGTAGCGCTCGTAGCTTGGTAAGTGTTTGCTAAGAACCGGTCAATCTTGGGATGGGGACCGTGAGTAGCATTTGCAACTGAGTACTGCTGTGGGTCGGATGACACGTTAAGTCACATTTTGTGATCACAGCGTTTTGAGTTATAGCGTTATAACACGTTTTTAAGACGTCCCAGCTCAAAAGTTTTTGAACTTTTCCTAACAAATAATCTTTCCCAAGTAGTTGTTGACTAAACCATAAAAAACATATGTTATGTCGGGATGATACATCTCTGAAATTTGGCTAAGTGCACAGGCTTCATTCGAAACACTATTGGGAAAAGTTTAATTCTATAACGTAGGTAATTTCTAACCTATGCAGCATGGAAACTTACTATCTATCATTACGGAACCCTATCATATGCGTGTCTCGAAACACTGCTAACTTATGAGAAGTTATTTGCCGATAGGTAGTCCCATCGGGCACACGGCTAATAGACAAGTTGTCTAAAGCCAAAACTTAAAAAAAATTAAATATAGGTACTTTAAACTTAAACTCCTAATACGAACTGCACAGGAATGGAATGCGCTTCCTGCCTCGGTGTTCCTCTATAAGGTACAACCTGGGTCTCTTCAAGACAAGAGTGAATAGGCACCTCATGGGCAAGCGTGCCCCATCTTAGACTGCATCGTCGCTTACCATCAGGTGAGTTGTGGTCAAAGGCTAACCGATATCGTCATTAAAAAAAATACTTACAGTTTAGCATATAACTGAATATGTGTAGGTAGTGTTCACAACGCAGCCTCTATATTTAGCGCTCTTACATCTTGGGATGAGATTAGTGGCGCTGTCTGCGCGGTCACGTAGACGTCGTGTCGAGTGTCAACGAGTGGCGTGTGCAGGGGCGAAGTTAGAGCGGGGGCCCGGAAAAACTATATGAAACTAGTTTTCTTCACTTGTTACCAAGTACAGAGATTTAACAGTATTTAAAAAACCGCAAGAATGTCAACTTTTCGCTCGTCCCTAAATTTCAATTTAACCTTCGCATTACGATGAGTGTTATGAAATGAAACTGTCCTGAAACTTACATGGTAAAATAAAGCGCCCCGAGCCCCAATATAGTCTGCCTTAGATCTCTAGGCCATTCCCTGTCTTTTGCTAAGCCTCAGGCACTTCGTGTTATGCCGCTGCACGCGCCACCTAGTCTCGGCGCCACGCTACGACAACGAGCTTGATCATGGGATCTGTGATATTTCCTTGTCGATACTTTTATTCCTGTCTTGGGAGGATTTCAAAACTCGAAAAGATATGTTACTTGTTTATAACATCCACAGATTTTGATAAAGGTAAAGTTCATCATCACATATTAGGAAAAAACATATTTTCCAAATGAAAAGCCACAGGCAAAACTAGTCTCAGATGACGCCACCTTCGCTGGTGCTGTCATTTGTGGTTTATTTGAGGTTATAAACATTGCTCTTGAATGAAACAGGCGAAATTAAAAAAGAGTTAAAGAAAAGAAATGCTTCCTTAGCTGGTAAAAAAGCTGATCTTGTGGCAAGGTAGGTACATATGCAATAAAATTATCAATATAATTTTTTCTCATCTGAAGGAAAACGGTGTGTACCTTTATTTTTACACTTAAATGCACTACACAGAGGCATGTTTTAATACCAGACGATATTTATTGTGTAATTACTAAAATTATCCATTAATATTTGACACTTTTGACAGTGAAACAACACCAGCGATAATGCGCCACCTGGCGAAATAAAAAAGCAGTTTGTCTCCCCATTAAATGATTACAGAACTTAGTCGAACTGAAAATAATGCGGTACTGAACTGCTATGGGTAAACGTAGTGAATTTAATTTGACTTGCTATATTATGCTACTAATAGTAGTTCCCCGGGACTGTGACTTTGCAAGCCATGAATTTTTGGAACCCCAAAAAAGATTGTGCCCATTAACAAACTTAAAAATTGTATTCAAATGAACTAATTGCCTACAAAGCTTCACGAAGATCGGATCAACGATACGCAAGTTATTGTCGAATAAACCATGCATAGAAACGCCGAGATCGGAACTCAGATTCATTAGAATCTGAGACCTCTCTTCGCTCGGTCAACTATATTTCGGTATTTTTTAAGTCGTTAAATCCTCCTTTATTTCGCATAGGTATTATTCTGATCACATAAATTAAGTGAAAACTCGCCATAACAATTTAAAACATCTTGGATGCAGTAAAACATATTGATTTGCAATTTTCAGCAGCCCCTTTTCAATGATTGGATCATTAGCACTAAAAGTGCCAACTTGTGAATTGTAGAGTGGCTCTAGATATCGTTACAATTTAACAGTCGTGCAAATTGGCTTCATCAATTTTGGTAAATGACCGACCGCGATCAAATTGTCGCAAAATGTGCATCACCAGTACAGTTCGTCGCCATTTTATTGGCAATCCGACGGAGGGAGGTAATTTTATCTTATTATCTTGCACGGTTCAGTTGCTTACCCCACGTTGAGCGTTCGTTCAACATTTAAAATGTTTATATTGGGTTAACTCTCAGTGGGATAATTAACTAACGGTGCACTTCGCCGGTCTCTTGAACTCGTTTTTACTTGGAGTATTTTTAATCTATCCCTACTGTCGACCAATTACACTCATCTCTCTATCAACCAATAACTTTAAAACATTAACGCAAACTGAGTAAAACAATGCAAAAGCATTATTTCAAACTCATATTTCGTGTAGTTATGATTTTTAATAGTGAGTGAGTAAAACACACTTCAATAGTAGATGTGTAAAGTTCTGTTCTATGTGAATAGGTACTTTATGAATAGCAACTCGCGTCGCGAAAGGAAAAAACGGAAAGTTGACGTCCAATCTGCTGCATACGTTTAGAAATGAGTACGTCTCCGGCCTAAATACGCAAGAAAAACTTTCTGTTACCTACCTACCTAGTACCATCATACCGTGTACCTAGCATACCTGTCTTTTCTTAGTTAGTGGGAAAGTTCTGTATATAGAAAACATCATAACAAACTATTTTATCGCCTACACTACAAAATTCAAAAATCAGTTATCTTGCTGACGCATTGGAAAGCTGGAAAATAGCTTGTCCGAACCAACCATTTCCCAAAGCTCCGGCTTCGCAGAGACAGTGGGACGGGCCGCTCTGTGCGATAGAACGTCAGAACTTGTTTGTTTCTGCAAGTTCTTCCACAGAGCGCGCTCGCCTACTTGCTGTTATGCGATGGGAATCGGGGCTTTGGCTGCATGCCCTTCCTTCCAAAAACGTTGGCAATCTTTTAGATAATAATACTTTCCGAGTAGCCGTATCCCTCCGTATAGGTGCCCCTTGCCAAGTCCCTCACCGCTGCTCATGTAGTGAAATGGTGGACAGGCACGGCCACCACGCGTTGTCTTGCGCTAAGAGCGCAGGGCGCATACCGCGGCATGTCAGCCTGAATGGCATCATCCGTCGGGCTTTCGTCAGCGCCGGCGTCCCGTCAGTTCTAGAACCTAATAGACTGATGCGGGACGACGGCAAGAGACCCGACGGGATGACTCTCATCCCGTGGAAGATGGGGCGGCCTCTAATTTGGGACGCTACATGTGTCGATACATTGGCGCCGTCTCATCTTCCTGTGACAACTCAACAGGCTGGAGTTGCCGCGACTAAGGCTGAAAACCTCAAACGGCACAAATATCGATTTTTAGACAGGGTGTATATATTTGTACCGTTTGGGGTCGAGACCTTAGGACCGTGGGAGCCGGCCGCCCATGATCTATATAGGGACTTGGCCAAACGCTTGGTGGAGGCAACATGTGACCGGAATGCTGGCGCCTACTTTGGTCAAAAAAATTAGCATTGCCATCCAGCGTGGCAATGCTGCCAGCATTCTGGCCACTTTTCCCTCCACCGAGGGGCTTTTAGATTATAGTATATAGATATTTAGTTAATTTAAGTTTTCGTTTTTGAATTTATTGGTTCAATCGAACCATACAACGTTTTCGCAATACAGGCCTAACCTAGTGTAGAAGCCGCCATTAAAGAATGTAATACATAATAAGTTCCTATAAAAATAACAAACATAACAAACCATAAAAATACACTAATACGTGCGAAATTTTGTGCTGGTGGAATTAAATTTGCTATTGAGGTATCCTATACGCTGGATTAATACATAGGCTATATTTTTATTCCGGATAAGTAAATGGCTCCTGTAGTTTAACGAGTGAAACCGAGAAGCCCTGTTATAGTGTTAACACACGTATGGATTTGGTTGACGGACTGCCGTCCAACAAACGGAAGAGAAGGAGTGAGAATATCATATTACCTCTCTTTCTCTCCCGTTGGTCAGACGGCGGTTGAGGTCAACCAAATTCATACGTTTGTTAACACTATTAGCGCGGGCTCATATAAATCATCATCATCATCAAAAGCCAGAAAACGTCTACTGCTGGCCTAAAGACCTCTCCCTTAGATCTCCCACACTGAACGACAGCTCGCCATCCGGATCTGCTGTATGCCCACGACTCTTCACAATTTCGTCAGTCCATCTAGTGGGAGGCCTACCTACACTGCGTCTTCCGGTTCGTAGTCTCCACTCAAGAACCTTTCTCCATCGGCTATCGGTTCTTTGAGTGACGTGGCCTGCCCATTGCCACTTCAACTTGCAAATTTTTATAGGTATGACGGTGACTCTGGTTCTTTGGCGAGTATCCACGTTGCGGATTCCGAGTACCATATGTCATCACTGGCAGCTACATGAACATCACGTGAAGTGTGATTGCACGTGCACCAGTTTGGTTGCTACTGGCCCTTATTTGCGCATCTTTTCTAGTTTACGAGCTCAGTTCGCAAGTCGCTGTAAAAAGGCCTTTTTATGAGTAAGTTAGAACTCCGCAACTATATTACCTACGCGTCAATTTGTTGTTTTATTGACGTGAGCTCTTTGTTTCGTTGACTTCTAATTTATATGGATCATCAAAACTTGGATTCTTACCCGTTTATAAAACAAATCGCATCAATCATCAAATCACAAACTCATAAAAGTGTACGCGGAATTGTTTACTGCTCGGTTTGTCTGAAAACTTTGAAGCGGAGAAAGACAGCCCTACAAATTTAGGATTATTCGACTGTACGACAATGGGTATTGTCTATCTTCAAATGGTAGGTAGGGCTCGAGTCTGAGACAATAGGCTCATTTATTCCTTCCCTTAGGCGTAGACACCAACTACGGCTATAGGATTAACGGGTTGAACACAACGAAATAATTACTTCGCGTTCTTGTAATAATTGTTTGTGTCGTGCAAACAAAACCAAATTGCGCGAAAAAAAATCCACGGGTTTTTGTTATCCCAGGCTGGCTAATATAAACATTGAGATCCGTTTTGGGCAGCATGAATGGAATTCATTAGTATTTCAAAACGTATTGTGATTAAATTTTCCTTACACTTTTTTACGTATTTACTTAGTTAAATGGATTTTTAATTAGCCCTCATGATGAACTTATCAGAAAAGAGTCAGCCATAGCCTCATGGGAAAAATTAGTCTATAGTATTGTCAGCGCTTTAAAATCATACAATGGCACGTAAATTTTCAATTTTCGACTTTATTCCACTCTGAGTTTATTGTAATTAATACAATATTTTTCCTTTAATTAAGCGTTCGTTTTTAGGTAGGTTTATATTTACAGGACAGCAATGGATCTGTGGGGATTGGTGGTATCAAATTGCAATCGTTCTCCCACAGATCTAGTAATTCTTGTTTTTAAAATTTTATGCTTTTATTTTATTTTGTATAAGCGATTGTAAACTAAATTGTGAATAAAAGAATATAATTTAAAAAAACTAGCCCTCATATAGCCTCATACCATTATTCGCACTATTACAATAAAATAGAATGTAACTTATCACAAAGAGCAACATAAGTCTTATTCAAAGACGAATAAACTGAGAAAGTCCGGTAACAACAATAAAGAGGCTTTGTGAACGCCATGGAATCACAGTTCGTTTCGGACAGAAACATTTCGGATATCAAATTGAACGGATGACTGATACATATCTCCAGTTGGGGCTCATAAAACGCACCTCTCCACAGAAGCCCTTGGAATTCCTGCTATCATTTCAGGATACCCTTGTCACTTCCATTACGTTTGCCAAAGTGGGAGCTCATCCTTCATTTACAGTAGTTATATGGCGTTCTCTTATTCCCTAAGTATCTTGTACCTACTTCAGTGTTGATGTATTTGGATCTTCTAAATATTAAAGCGAAACATTTACGCTTGATTACCTCCTGCGTTGATGGCGCCGGTTGATTTCATCGTTCGCACGTACGAATATGCATTGGCATATTTATTCTATAAAACACTGCACTGCAATGCTGATGCTCAGCAACGCGGGAGTTTGTAATACAGGGATACGCGGTAAGGGTGTACTAACCCGAAAGGGCTCCATCATGCTCATCATGAACAACTTTTACTTTGGTATCAAACCTGAAATAATTGAATCGAAAATATCAGCTGTTCCACACATTTGTCCTCCACACACTTGCCGAATGTCAATGACCGTTTTCTATGGAACAGCTGATATTTGTTTCGCGATTTTAGTATTGCTCCCATTGTAAAAGTTTTTTATAATGGGTACCCAAATGGTAACCCAATGTATAGGCATGGTGCGTACGCAACACACGACTTTAGTGGCCAACATCAGCGTAGGAGGAAACCAAGGTAGCCAATTATAAATTTATAATGATGTATCTATGCCCCACGGTTTCACCCGCGTAAACATTACCTCAGGGTCCTTATATTTTTCCGGAATAAAAGTGACTCTCCAGCGTTGAATCGTAGCTCATTTGCTGAACGAATGCGTCACTTTTGCATTTACGAGTATAATATTATTAGGTATAAGTCTGCTACAGTTCGGTCGCAGAGAGAATGAATAAAAAAGTAAAGAGATTTCAAATACCAAGTGGTATCTACTGTTTGCTACGTAACAACTAAATTAAACAAGAGTGTAAAACACCTATCGTATACTTTATTCGGATTTATCGCGTACTATTATATGACGATATGACATAAACTATCATTTAACATTACCTACCCGGGCGTATACAATTCTTCCAACATACGTGACTGTCTAAGTCTGCAAAAAGCGCCAAGCGGCTAAGCACTACAAGTTTAGCCACAAACACATACATAAAACACAAAGACAATAAATTAATGCGAGTCACTATAAAGCAGCCACTAAGCCTCGCCCCGATTAAGTGACTCCGAACAAACCACATGCGAACTTAGGTATAAAACCCCGCTTTGTATTGCGATGAAATCGCATTTATCTTAGTAATATTTATATTAGGTTAACTGAATAGAGCATAATCTTATATTCCAACAATACATTTTAAATAGAATGAGTTTCACTAAACATAATTTAAATATAAAGCGCCTCAACTATAAGCTGTAAGTAAATTATACTCTGTTTTATTTATTAAACTTGTTGGTCATTTGGTTATAATGGTTACAACACTACTACACACATAACACACATAATTAGCTTGTATTTTGTTTAATAAATAAAGTCATTTGCCAGTACAAAAAAGTACAGACTATAACTGTCAAAAAACAAAGAAAAGCTTATGCGGAATATTAATACCTACTTATCCTCGTGACAATAGCGAAGTTGTTTCTCAAAACACTTTCGCCCCATCAATCGGAATTGTACCGTAAAAATGTCACGTAAGAAATTGGATTTTAAATGATTTGTTATTATCAAAACAGGAACGGAAAAAGTCTTCCAATCCAGGAGCTTCTCCAGAATAAACACTCATCCATACAATCGTAAGTCTGTAACAATGAGGAGTTATCTTGTTATGCGCATTATGAAAGCGATCCCATTTAAGCAGGTAACCATTAGGAAATCAATTCTGTGCGATACATCGGTATCAAGATATTCGGATTGTTGGGGAATGAAAGTTATTTCAGACACAATTTAGTGTGGGCTGACGAGGGTCGACAAGTGTGTAAAACAATTTGCCATGTGAGCTAATTTCTAACAGTGGCGCAACCCGAAGAGCCACATCCTGCGGAAGAACTTTTGCAACATGAAATGTAGTTAAAGTCCAGTCGGTAAAAAATTAGACACGGAATGATGGATATTCCCACTTTCTTTGAAAGCTAAATGCGGCACGTAGTGAACTTAAAGTAGCTTTTTACATCTAGATAATTTCTACATTTAGATAGCGAAAAATAAAAAATAAATTCTTTTACGGCACAAATATCAGAAACTAACAGCGGTCTGGTCAAAATACTGCATATCTACCCCAAATAAAGCTGGCTGCTAAGATGTCGTCAAGAGTACCCGCATGGTGGTAGCAGTGCTTACTTGACAGACTGATAAGGCAATCGGGGGTCGGGCACACCCCACTGAGCTTCACGTAATCTGATATCAACCATACAATGACACGAACCTTGGAAATATTCAGGATAGACGGCTATTTTTTTGTGTGTTTCATAAGAATATGTTTTAAAGTGATTCGACCTCCCTGTATTGTGTATTTCTAAAGTGGATTCGTTTAGGTTAGCAAAATTGTAGTTTTAGCATAAATTTTTTTTTGCATAACAAATGTCACGGACCTCGGTGTCTGTGGAGTTGCAAATTAAATATTTTTTTAAAGCTATTCGACGAAACAAACAGTTCGGATAATCACGAACGTGAACGTGAACCTTAACGCGCCCAGATACGGTTTGTGGTCGCGCAACATTTTTTAATCGCCTAACTGCCTTACGTATAAACGTTACTTAAGTTAAGTAATGCTTAATATTGCTCTGTTAACTTCTCGCTGACGGAAATTGACACAGGTGAAAACGAGACAGAGATATTTTAAGCATTGCTTAACTTAAGTAACGTTTATAAGTAAGGCCGTAAACTGGATTGCTTTAAATAGCTAGGCCCTTGGTGAAATTTAAAGATCGAATCCACGAAAGACCGCAGCTACACACCACGCTACATCGCTGCATCATGCGTGCTGCGACTTGCATAATACTTGCAAGGTCATATAAATTATTAGTTTGCAAACAACACTATCTAATCTGCAGGTCAAGGCTCATTACACGAGCATGTAAACATTTCATTCACGAGTAATTAACTAAAACATTCGTTACCTGCTACGTTCGGCATTAATTACATTATTAAGTTAGAAACAAACTCCCTCACTTTGTCCAAATTGCAGTGACTATAAATCAGAGTAGTTCGCTTCCATTAGGGTAAAACTTCACAAAGACACACACGACACGATAAATAGTTTCTTTTTTTTTGCAAAAAATGTATGCGTAACGTCGTATTGTTGAGTACTGTAGCGTCTCTAGATATATCTAGGTGCTAAATCATTTCTATATAGAAAAATGGTAAATACTATAGCATTCTGACAAAGTATACATTTGTCATGTTACAGCTCTTGCACACTTTGTCAAAGATAATCATCGCCAATTTTGCCATTCCTGTAAGTCTTCTTATTTGCCCTTCTATCCCACCATTGTTGTATATGCTCGAGCCTACATGAAGTCATGCACGTTATACATATTGACTTAGTGTAGGGTAACTTGCAAGATTTTGGCTCTGTCGACCACTATTATCTTGGTTTTGGCTCGGTTAATCATGAGCCCCATTTCCAGAGTCTAGAGGGCTCAGCAGTTATAAATTCATAGCAAACACAAATCAATTACAGAAGGTTTTAGAGTCTACGGGAACAAGCTTGCATTTGTTTCTGTGTTTGTATTTGTTTGATGATACATACTTGCGTAACTGCCGTTGATCTGATCTTCACATAAATATTATTGTTCGAATGTGAGCCAAATCACTTGTTTAGGGTGAACATCCAATAATAGAGTCATTCTTCAGTGTCGCTGTAAGCCATGTAAGTATCGTAGTGTGGTCTGGCCTTTCAAACGTTGTGTGCCGAACTTCCTCGGTATGTTGTGTTGTATAGCGAATGGTGCAAAAGTTTATTAGACAACAAAGAGAAAAGCAAACATGTCAAACGGCAAACAATAGTTCACTTGGTGCGAGTTGAATGCTGTTTGTTGAGTTAAGAACTGTGCCTGTGAACTCTATGGAAAAGAGATTTATGAGCGTGATTTTTATATTTATCTATCAGAGATATATTAACACAATCTGAGGCTTTTCTTTTATCACAATGTGAAAATTAGGTCAAGTTAACCCCTTAAAAACTCTAATTAAAAAGGGTTTATCAAATGGTTAAAGGTAATCAAACCACATAAATAAACACGGACAATGGACATTGCGGTCTTATTAAAATAAAAGAATTATGTTACAAGCCTTACATTACAGACTATTTAAATTAAGCCTCTTATGGTTTTAATTATTTTAATGGATAAAAATATTGCGTTTTCATCCAGATTCGGGACCCACGTCTTATTTACACAAATCCATAATAATATTAAAGTAAATACATGTTCGCACTTGCTCCATTTTTTATCTGCTCCTAATTCGCGGAAAATACAAAAAAGTTACAGAGTAGTTTGTAACAAGTTTTTCACAGGCCGGGAATGCAGCAAATTTCATGATAGATACTACACAGATCTGCATGGTAGAGTTGGTACCTATACATACTTACAAAGAAGAATCCAAAAAGTTTCAGGATTTCAGAAAAAAAAGGTAATCATACAGCGTATCTTGTTATCAGTGTAACACTTTTTTCTATATCCTAGAAATCCTGAAACCAAACGCTACGTGCAAAAAAACAGAATGATGAAGGTTTGGCATCGAATCCTGAAATGGCTTAGTATGGCAACGTATAAGAAACAACAGCATTTATTGTCTTTTTTTTATCAATGCGGGCCGCGTGGAAAGTAATGGATGGATTTTATGAGCCATTCGCCGTATCAAAATCATCTTCGGCCCTTATCTTTACCTCAAACTACTGGGACAAGGACCGTTTTTCTTTGGGATCAGAAGCACGCCCAATTTCCGACAACGATGACCGTGTCATCGTTATTTTTGATGACATTTGTCTTTCAGAAAATGTTTTGTATGGTATGTTGCCACAATATTTTAACACGCGTTTATTAGCGTTACTTGTTAATTTATGTAAAACGAAAAGTCAATTTTAACCTATACTTTTAATTGTCGTATCGTTTTGAAACTTTGCAAGTAAGTATATGGAACCAGGATGACAATACAATAACTTGTTACGATCGACCTGATCAATGCGAGCAATGGTGGCTGAGCGGTAGCATTCGGTTCGATCCTCCGCCCTGCATTAATTACTTATTTAGTACCTATCTAAATAAATTATGCGCAGTTTCGATGCCATCGCTCAAAAACGGTTAAGGAAAAAATCCCGAGGAAACCGGTTTGTCCAAGGTCCTCAAAAATTCACATACATAATTATGACATTCACCAGCATGCACTAGGCCAGCGTGGTGAAATAGGGCCCATTATCTCTTTCTGAGAGAAGAATTATGTCCCAACAGTGGGAACATGCATGAAAGGCTAGTAATACTTAATTGATAAATGATCGAATTGATCTGAAGATGAAGCCAGGAGGTGGATAGTGGATCTTCTTAACGGCTATTAAGCTCCTCGGGTTTTAGCTCTTTTGGTTTGTTTTAACGATTCCCATAACACTTAATGACGAAGGTCTGATGATGGAGCTGGAAGATGTATATTGGAACTTTTCAATAGCTTAGCGTGTGTTTTAGTGTTTTATTAAAGTGTAGGAAATAATTACTTAAAATTACTTTTGGTTTGCATTACCAACCTCTGAGGCACCATTTATTAAAAAGGCAACGATTAAGCATCGCAACTAAGGTACCTACTACAAACGACAGTAATAGTGTTAACACACGTATGGATTTGGTTGACGGACCGCCGTCCAACCAACGGGAGAAAAAGAGTGAGAATATCATATTTCCCTCTTTCTCTCCCGTTGGTCAGACGGCGGTTGAGGTCAACCAAATCCATGCGTGTGTTAACCCTTTAAGTCTACAACAACAATATAATAGATTTTTGCCTGTGGCTTCATCTGCATTGTAAACAAACTTTAGCGTCACTATGTTACGAATACAATATACTTTCGACAGCCTTCTATAGTTTTCAGTATCTGTTAAATATTTTCAGATATAACCTACAAACATACAAAGTCACGAACTTTACCTTTTTGTAATAAATTAATGTAGATACTGACTGCTTTGACATAAAAATCATTAACACAATTCCACCTTTCCGAAAAATTCCCGTTTTATCATAACTTCCAGTGGATATTAACGTGTGTTTAAATAATGTTCACTTAAAAATCTCTCGACTGTTGAAACTTTATTCACAAAATCCTTATTACCATCAGGATTTCACATTTGGAAAATGCAAATGTCGGTTTCGTACACTCAGTCTGGATAAGAGTTCCTCCCAGGGACAATGATTTTGTGGTTAATGTTGACCATAAACATCCTGCAGGATGCCTCCGCCCGCCTTCGTGATCCCACTGATGTATTTACCTACCACGAATTATATGGAACCTTGTTTACATTTTAATGAAACGCGTGGGTTTGTAAATTCTGTGTTTATGCTCGCACTCGCAACAGAACCCGCAATACTCTCTACTGAGCAGAGCACTTATTAAAGATACGTCTCGAGCAACTGTCACCGTAATTAAACACGATATACTCTTTCGAGGTAAGACTGTCGTTTATTAAAACCTCTCAAACTTCCCGTCGATCGTAACGTGCGAAGCAGAAATAATTTGTCTGGAGGGTAAATGTTAATTGTCATTACACACAAATATTCGCGGAAATAACACAATTTCGTCATAAGGAGCTGATGTTTCCGTTTGTAACGTATGATAATAAAGTCTTTAACAAGCTCTACTTTGTAATTTAAAACAGGTACGTAATTTGAGAAGACACGAGTAATCTGGCTCAAGGCATCGCGCACGTCAAACTTTGAATCACATCAAACATCAAGAAACTTCGGTAAGAATACGATTAAACGGAAAACCCACAAAGCGAGAGTGTTCTTAAATCACTAAGATTAATTTTCTGCGCACATAATTTATATCAGCAAACCGACGCGGGCCGACGAGACCATGAGGCAATTTACAAACTCGAAAATCGCGGAAGTTCGTTAATTATTCGTCGGGAGCAGGCACGGGCGCTCTGGGACTCACGGTTATTGACAATTAAGACAAGGCCCGGACGTTTTACGCGCCTTATTGCGCCGCTTGCGGCCGCCTACCGCCCGCAAGCCGCGCCGTGCCGAGCCGGTACACTTCCAATGCTTACTATTCAATAAACTACCGGTAAGGAAAGATTTACGAAGGATAGGCGATCATTTCCCTCGCCCTCACCGGCGCAGGCGGTAGTCATTGACCCTCAGTTTTACATACAAGTGGGATTATAAGAATTTATGGGTGCCAATGTCTGCATAAAACAATAGCCTCATGAGAATTCCGTCCGCACCTTTCTGCCTATATTTTCAGGTAAGCGATAAAGGTTCGTGCCAAAAATAGATCTTTTTACTTGCTCGATTTTTCAAAACTGTGTTGTACCACAGAAAAAGACAAAACTTAATCATAAAAATACTTAAATTTAATTAACAGTATTTTTTATAGACGGTCAATAAAATCTTACTAGGAAGTATATGTATAGCCATTATATACTTGTGTGTACAAGTAAATACCGCAGCTACTCGCACAATGATTGCCTGGAAGAGATTGCTTTTAGCGATAAGGCCGCCACTTGTGGCACTAGTTCGTAAGTGTTTTCTACCGTGTTGTAATTTTATTTCTGGTGTACACAATAAAGAGTTTCTATCTATCTACTCAGAACATCCCTTTTAAAAGTAGGCCATGTAACGTATTATGGGAGCTTCACTCTGTATTCATATTGAATCTGGGACAGCAGCAAGCCAAAATGGCGAATATAAAAATGAGTTAAGTGATAGTAAACGACGAAGATGCTCGGGATCGGATATTATAACTTTCGTTTCTAATAGATTCTAAAAAGAAACTTAAGGCGACTCGTTTATTTAGAACCTTCATAAAAGTTTACGAACTTCAGTCAGTTGATAGCAAATTCACACAAAATATTTTTACGAGTGCACGTTAATATTGCGCTTCTAAATTGTAATGGAGTTTTTTTTTTTAAGTTGTCTACTTTTTTATTTTGCTTGCAAGCCTAATAGCCTAGTGTTATAATATCACACCAGCAGATGGTACTTAGATGGTAAGATTATGAAAATGAATAGCCGTGGGGCACATAGATGGAATAGAAATTCACGCTACGACACGGAACAGCGAAACTCATAATACTTTTAAAGCCACATAAACCAATACTTATACGTTCTGTGCCGTTAAAAGCAATAAAATGAAAGGGAACAATTTCGTTAGGAGTGAGCTTAAATCAAATGCGATAGGAGACACCAGTTGGGATTTTATTGCACAATTGACAAGTGAAATTGATACCCATAAAAAGTACGTAAAGAAGAGTTTTAAGAGAGTATATCAGAGTTTAAGTACAGCCTCATCCATTTTTTATAACCGTTTTAATAGTCTAGAACATGCTAGACTTTCATTTCAGACTTTGGTAATAATTGCGTACAATAAGTATGAAAAAAAAAACCGTTTATGACTTAGATCAAGTCAATCAAGATTTTTTGCCGTTTTCATAAAAAAAAACATGTAAGTTACTAGTTTAGTTTTTTTTTTTATAAGCACATGTCCATTATATATTGATTGCTGTTCGATCTGATCCCAGCATCGCGTGTTTATCATCGCACCAACCGCCACCGCCTGAAAGTTCATCCGCATATCATAGATCGGTGAAAATTGCAGACGGTGCGTTTTAAGTGTTATTTTTTTACTCATACCTGCAATTTGTGGAATGAGCTTCCTCCTGCGGCATTTCCTAGTAACTATAACACGGGGTTCTTCAAAAGGGCAGCTAATAGAGTCTTTAAAGGTCGGAAACGTATCTGTGATGCCCCTGTGATGGTGTTCTAGGTATCCATAGGTGACGGTGATCGCTTACCATCAGGCGGCCCGCCAGCTAGTTTGCCACCTATGGAATAAAATAAAATAAAGCAAAATGTTCAGCACAGGACGTCTTCTGGCTAATGATGATGATGACTATTTCAATACCTGAATAGGTAAGTATTTATAAAAAAAAATGAACGAAATTAATTTTGGAAAAGGTCTTCTACTTCAACGTTATAGACAGATTTTGAAATAATATTGGATGGTGTCAAGCTCGTCATTAATCAAGTCGCTATCCTCAATTCTCTCGTAGATGGATCTTTTTGAAGGTTTCATATCATAAAAGTTATATTTCTTCGCTCTCCGTTTATTTGAATACTGTCCATTTTCACTGAAATAAATTCACCTTTTTTATGCAATAAAATCCACAACCCTTAAAATATAAGTATCGATAGCTTTCAGCCACGTAAGCCTGGCATTAAATTTTTTACAAAGTAATTGGTCAAAGCTTGGTTAAAGGATAAAAAGTAATAGAGCATAATTTTGTTTGTATGCGGAAATTACTTACGTTCTTAATTGCCATAGTTTTAACAGTATTCTTCGGTCATTTTCCAGTTTCAAGGCACGCGGCTTCGTCAAAAACTGAGACCTCTGGATCAAAACGCAAAACGCTGCACTGAAACGGACGCAAACGGACACAGAATTGTCCGTCGAAGCATGCGTCAGCGGTAAGGTGCAAATCTTGACGCTGCGTTGGAAACGCTTACCGCGGTGTTGTGCGTCCCGATCAAAAGACCAAAGCTTCACGCTGCACTGCAGGCTGTGGCTTGCCGTGCACTGGATCAGAGCAATTGCTATGCGGGGTGGTTTTTTGTGCGAAAACCCAACAGTTTCAATATTAAAAAAGTATAATTTGTTACCGGTTTTCCTGTAACTAAAAACTACTTATTTATAATCTACTTATGATCCCGTAAAAATTAAGTCACTGTAAGATTTAGGTGAAATCTTGGGGAGCATAGTATCAAAACAGAAAAAAATCTAAATAAAGAAGATATAGATACAAATAACTTAATAATTTTTAAATAACTACCTAACTTAATACTGTTATGTACAAACAGACTTGGCCTTACAACTTGCGAGATGTTGGATAACATCTCAAGGGATGGTAGAAAAACGACCCATAGGACCCTTATCTTCGTTTCAGTTTTACTTAGATTCTACTGGTTGCGTTCTATCGAACAATATTTTCAAACACTTTAAGAGATAAAATTGTAAGTAAAAGAAATATTTAGAAGTCTCACTAAAGTCATAAGTAACCCTTAACGGCTTTATGGATGTAAAAACACCCAGGTCAACATTGTTTTTGCCCATAAAACTTTGAATTTGGTGGCAGCGCTTTGTGAGCTCATGTATTCTCTTAATACGATAGTAACCCAGACGCGCGGAGGTAGTGATATTTTGCATGAGCAGCTTCAGCCACAACGCATGCTTGCCACCCGGGTGTGTCGACACTCGTACTGGTCTTAAAGCACTACTGAATTCCAAAGTAAGGTTAGCATTTGAAGAAGTGTTATAAAACATTTTTATTATGTGAAATTGAGTTATTTGTGTTATTATACTTTTAGATCATGAGTAGTCTGATGGATTACAAAATTAAATTAGGAAAGAACTCTAAATACTCATATTATATTATATAGATACTTTCATCATACTTCGTAACGCAGAAAGGATACACTAAGCCAAAAGGGATCCATGGCATCCATCATTTTGAACAAATTTTACTATGATCAGCTGTTTCATAGAAAACGGTCACTGATACTCGACAAAATGTACGGAACAGCTTGTAAGTTTTGTGATAATTACGTCGGGCACAGTTTATTATTATATGGTACGCATTATATGATATGCAAGAGATAGTAATCATATAACGGTATTTCTAGACTGGCACAAAAAAAAAACTTTAAAGTCTTTTCTATTAAGGCTATGTACGAGAATCACGCCACTTACCAATAAATAGAAACGTAAGAGTTGCTTGCGCTATAAACGTCAACTATTTATTGTAAACGCTACCACTTCTACAAATACTTTGAAAAGTTTAATGGGCGGAAAAATGGACTGCGCACAAAGAATGTGAACAATCAGCGGAGCCGCACAATGTTTAACGATGTGAATGTGTTTTGCCCTGTAAATCATTTTAGAGAGAAATTCCTGAATACATCAAAAGCGTCTCGCGTAAGCTGTGAAATAAAAGTGAGTGTTTGAGGAGGCGTAAATTATGTAACACAAGCGCAACCCACCCGAGATCCTTCTCGTCTAGCCCTCCTTACTTATACGCGGGCTCATTTACGCACCAGAATTGCTCTTTATAAGCGTTCTATATAGGACGGAATTAAAACTAATTAGCACAGCATTCTGTTTGACTGCGCACATGCCTTTCCAAGTACGGATTTTACGAACGAAAAGCCATGCGTTTACATAAATCCATAAGCCGATTAGGCCATAAATATTTTCAACCTTAGAGAGAAAAAAACAAGCAAAAGATCAGATGTAACAATTTTCACGTAAGCAAATATTTGTATGTGCCTAGCGTTAAGATCCCAATCCGTGTTCGTGTAGGTAATGATGTTTGCAGCTAACTGAGTAGAGAGTCGGAAATACGCGATATCGGAGCGAGATTCCGAGAAAGCGTGAAATAGTTTTAAAATACCAGAACCTTCTCACGAATACTCTAACTGGAAATGAACCTAAACGTTTAATCCCTCTGGAAATGTTATTCTGGAATTTTTCATTACTCTCGTCGGATTTCTCATTATAGGCAATTCTGTTAATTTATTCCTATTCGCAATAGGAATAGGAATAAATTAATAAGTACTCAGTCTATAAGCTTTGACTGCGAGCCGTCAATTTTGGAATAGGTAATTAAAGCTTGCATACATTAAGAACAGTTTAGCGTAAATCCAGATAAAAATATTTACTTACTGTTACGTCAGACCAGGGTTGCATAAATAAATAATTCATCGGGATCCGGACGGAGCTGCGAGCGCGGACTGGCAAAAATTACTTTACGAGTGTGGGAACCGCGGCAGCGCAGAACGCGCCCTCGCGGCGGTGAGGTGGCGATGTCCGGGTGGATACTACGCTAGGTTGCCGCCGGATGCCGCCATCGCGCAAACAAATTGGATGCTTAAAATTCAATTTGAAGGTTTCGCGGTCCGCTTGATTCGCTCGACCCGTTCGTTACAAGCTGGACCCGCTCACATATCTGAATGGAAACTCAATTATTTTGCCGTAACTTGGTATGTTTAAATGTTTATCGCTGCTGGCGCACTGCTTGTTTATGGAAGTTGCTTTATTTGCATTACGTAGGGACGTGAAATAAAAAAATTGATAACGTCGCTCCGGTACAGTCATAGCTTTCTTATTTCGCCTGTGCGTGGCATTACATTAACTAATAGTAGATTGTACAGCGAGTGCATAAAGCAACAAATTTTAGCCGAGTCCTATATTTAGCCGTGGAAGTCGAAGATAAAATTGGTTTTATGCACGAGTTATAAAACCAGCTTTTTACTTTATTTGTGAGGAAATGAAATAGTGATATTGTAAGTAATATCTCTTTAATTAATATTAAAACTTAAATTTGAACAATGTTCTATTTTTATTCTAAAAAAGTTATGTTTGTGTCTTTAATGATACCCTGATCTATGGACATTATTAAAGAACTAGACATACTTTCTATATGAAATATACTACAAACTGGGACTTCTTTGAACAATTTTAAAGAGATTTTTTTTACAGGTACATTCCGGGGTTGTTTTAATAGGTATTTCCTAGGCAAGCTTCCTACACCTTACACCACATTATCGCTTTCCAACAGGTGAGATAGTGGTCAAACGCATACCTAGTCCATTGTAAAAAAAAGGAAATTGGCACTGGTGCCTAAAAGCAGACTTTTACATACTAAAACATAAAAAGCAGAATTTGATCCACTAGAGTTTAAAAAGCAGTTTTAGTCATAAACTTTAGGAGCATGAGAATTGAGAATAAGAATTTAACTTACTTTGATAAGATTTTATATTTGAAAGTTTGTGCGTATTAAAACAAACAGTAATTAAATTTGAACCCGGTATTTACTCTCCAGCACTAGCAATTATGCAACTACAATAGGAAAAACAAACAGGTTGTAGTGCCGCAGCGCTGCAGGCAAGCAAGAAGTAACCTATTCACTGAGACTTGCTTGTCCACCTAAAGCATTTCAGCAGAACCAAAATCCGCTTTCTCTAGAAGAAGACTCAGAACAAACCAAAACGAACTCTTGAAATAAAGCGAAGATTGTGGTACACTGTGCCGAGAAGAATTATTTTCAAGTTGAAATAACTACCTACTAGGAAAAGTTTTCTCTCTTCAGCTCGCAGAACTTTTACGAATAAATTTAAGTTTCGTCGCGCTGAAAATTGATAAGTATTTCTATGAATTTAAACAACAGCACTTGCATATTTATAATGCTACAGCAAAAGTAGGTAATCAACGCAGCTGTTGTGTGTACGTTTTCAATATATTTGAGTATTTATGGTTAGGATAGAGTTAGCCCAAGAATGTCCGTCACTTCAGCACTCAACTACACAACACTCTGTCTGGAACTTTTCTAATCATGTATTCTTCGGTAAACTTTTCCAATATAGCTAACATAACAAGCTTACTTGCGCACCTAATCCGATAACATCCCTCGCTTTTCAGACTGCACAAACTCGCCAATTTAAGACTATAAACTTTATCAATTTAAGATTTACACATAGGCTAAGACTTGTTAATATAAGGTCAAAAAAAACTGGCAAATTAAGTTCTCCTACAGTAGGCATGATGACTAATATTTTTTTATTACCTCATAAAAAAGCTGATCATAAATAGAAAAAACAAAATTAAAATTAGTTTTTAATTTAATTTAATTTCATGCTAGACAGAGAGCGCACTATACTGAGCCGTGACGTCACGGCTCAAGAGCGCCATACAAATGCTATACTAACACACGCTTTGCGAGAAAGGGATAGAACATACCCTCTCCGTCCCCACCTAAAACTTTAAATACTCATAACTCAGAGATTTATCAGCCAATTCGAATTATTTTTTCAGTATGTGTAATGTATTTACTTATATTCATCGCTAAGCCGGTTATTTGTAATAAATTAAACATTAGGAATCATGCCTATTATAGTTATATGACGGTGGGTTAAAAATAAAGTGACACTGAAAAACACCCAAAACAAAATTGAAAAACAGTAATTCCCGTGTAATATAAATAAAATTGAAATGTGTTCAAAATTAAGGAAGATAAAAGCATTTTAATGTCATGTTAGACAGAGACTGCACTATTCTTACGAATGACGTCATAGTAAGTAAGTACGTCATACGAGCTCCATACTTGCGGGATAGGAATAGAGTATCCCTTTTTAATCCGCTCAATAACTTAATATCTCGGAACTTTATTAGCCAATTTAAATAGTTTCTTCAGTAAGTGTATTAACATTTTAGTATATTTTTCACTAAGCCTGAACAGGATAGTTAAAAAGTGTGTGCTACCTCTTACAGCCAGCCAAATCAAAGTTACTGACACAATAATCCATGTGATTCGTACAAAACGACCCCTCCATCACACATGTCCCATTCAATTTGTGGATCTGATTCATTCAGTTGTGCGTTCGAATTAATCACTCCCGTGTACGAATGCTGGCGCAAATTTGACCATTGAAATTTGAAACGCACCGACTCCGAGCTCGGAGCTTTGTTGCAAAGTAACCGAATGAGCTAATGCATTATCACGACACACCGCTCGAGTCAGCACTCTCATTAACTTCCTTCCTGCTTCGCGCTTCTCTTTCGTCATTTCTGTGTTAAATTTATTTATTAATCCTCGTGAATTTACTTAAAAGCAAGCAGCGCGTGACTTAAGCTGATTTAGAACGCTTTCACAGTAGCCAGAGTTAAGGAGATAAAATTTGCTACTTATATATAATTATTTAAATGAAGAAAATGTTTAATTGCAGATCATTTTCTCAAGCTTGCTTTTAATCTCATCGAGCTCATCTTGTACTCGTATCACTTTCCGTATGTATTAAATTTACTTACAGCAATGAAAACAATAACTTAAAACCACTTTCTGATTTTCCGGATGAAAATTTTATTTGGACTAGCAGACCTGACAGACGTCGTCCTGTCTTAGAACTGTCAAACACGCAAAGTCAAAATTGTAAATCTTATTTTTTTACACCTTGGGTTACATTATTGGAGTTTTAGTAAGGATCCCTAACTTTTTTGAAAATATAATATAGCCTATGTTACCCGGGAATAGTGTAGATTCCCAACAGTGAAAAAATTTTTCAAGTCGGTTCAGTAGTTTCGGAGCCTATTCAATGCAAACAAACAAATAATCAAATCTTTCCTCTTTATAATATTAGTATAGATGAATTAAAAACTTATTATATTTTCAATTCTTTATTTGACACCATATTATGCACTCCATTTAAACCCCAAATTGTAACAAAATGCTGACACACAGAGAAAAATAGTTTTCACAATAAAATCCAACAGTCGTTATAATTCATATATAAATGTTATGCTATGAATCAACAATACCGAGACTGGTTATAATTTCAATAAAAACCATCCATTTCAAACTAAATTGGCAATTCCTATCAGGTCCTAACTATTTAATGTTTACATAAACCTCTAAATATTGTTATATTTAACAAAGTAAATTCATGCAAACGAGTTGAAATAATTAAATTAACTTAACACTTTTATGATAATACAGAGTACAACTGTTGTTTAAACTATACAAACTAAATATTACTATACAGGGCTACTGGTAATCATTTGGTATCCTTCTAAGGGTGGCCGCATCATGCATACGTTTTTTTTTTAAAACAACTTTTCAAAATTCGCAAAAAAACCCATAATCAAAACACAAAAAATCGTATGTGAAGGCTGATTTTTTCCCCGCGTATTGCGAAAAGTCCTAGAAACTTAAATAGTATATTATGCAATTAGTGAATAAAGTACGGATTTAAAGCGTCCGATCATAGATGAATCACGAGCAAGTGAAGGATTCTAACGACTGAATCACGATCGTAAGTAGTGATTCATGATGATTGAATCCCAAGTTTAGCTAGTGATTCAAGTGTTAGAATCCTGAGCGACGTGAGTGATTCATGGCCCTCGATATAAATCCGTTTTATTCAAGAGTTGCATACTATACTTTATACCATGACTACGAGAAAAAGAAAGATTTAAGGAGTTTGTATCGAGTATTTTTTTCGAAAGGAGGTTGTATAGCATTCAGATAGAGGGCGAATATATTGCTGTGTTCTAAAACACCAAAATAGTGATTAAAAGATTTTATGCTTTTTAAAAATAAGGTTTTTAGAGGGAGAATAGTATAAAAGTTGTTTATTTTGATGTACTGAGGCTGCCCTTAAGAGAATGCTGACTGATTACCAGTAGCCGATGAAAAAGGACGCAATAATTTAGAGACAAATAAATATCTTTTGTATTTCAATAAATAAGAATAAGGAAAAGATTCCAACTTGATACTAATGATATAAATTTCAGACTCTATGAGTACAATCGCAAATCAATTCCTATTTTATTTAATACTAACAAACAAGAGTCCTCAACAACTGTTTATTTTTATAACATGTATTTTAAGTATAAATTATATATTTAAGCATTTAATTACAAACATTTTGTCACAATATGGAAGATGGCATAAGTAATAAGACGTATTTAATCACTCGTCATAGTAATCATCAATTCCTGTGAAGATAAAAATATGGACGAGTAAACACATTATCGAGCAAGCTAATTAAATTTATATAACGCATGAAGTACTGACTGATGTTATGTAACTGAGAAATTAAATATACTATAGATGTGTAAGCAAGGGTGTTTTGGAAAGGTGAAACATAAGCTCGTTTGATTATTTAGTAACTTAATAATGTTTGTTCGCTGCAGGTATACCCGATGATTGCTTTACCCTGATTACCATTTTGATAGCTTCCTGATTAAAAACCAATAAAATGAATGTGTCACTCGTCCATTCAGTAATTATTTCTCAATATTTACTTATCAAAAACTACTCAAAATCAATACCATTCACTTAAAAGTAACTTTACAAAAAATTACAACGTACATACGATATTTTAAACAGTAGTTCTCTTATTTATTTACCTAAGCAATAATTAAGTATCTGAAACACTTCATTTGATATCATTAGTATGTACAACTAACTTGGGTTTCTTTTAGTCTTTTGTCACTATGTTATTGTTATATTCACACTAATTCATATACGAATATATTCACAAGAAACTACAATTCCTTCACAAGTTCACGCTAACCCGAACAGGGTTATAAAATAATCATGAAGTTTCGAACAGAAAATCGCTTATGCTAAACTTTCTAATTTGAAGATAGGCCAGAAGTTTAAAGATAAAAACTCAATTTGTATCACAAAGTTCCCCGGTGCCCTCGGAATATTTCGTTTCGGTTGCCTATAAACGTATACCTACATTGTGCTTACAGAGAAGCGGTCTTCGATCACAAGCCACCGTTCACATTCACATCGTCCGCTTAATATTGGGCTCGTACCTACGTCTTCAATCTCGAAGCAAATAGAGCGGAAAATGAAGACGGCGCGCGGTGGCAGCCGTGCTATAACATAAGGCAAGAGTCACGTCGGCCAAAGTTCATCTCGGTGCATACACTCACAACGCTATATTTACACGACTCGGCACATCGACTCTATTTACACAACAAACTTCGCTAATCACAATTTAGTCCGTTTGTTGACAACTAGTTCGGCGGCGTCGCCTTCCATTAACCCTCATACAGATATCTCCTGTATCTGGACTCTCTTCTTCATGATGCCGGGCGGCGCGGGCGTGGTGGGCGCGGGCGGCACGCGCGGCCCGGCGCTACTCGCGCCGCCCGCCTCCGACTCGCCGTTGGAGTCAGGCGCACCGTCCCCCTCTGAGCCGAACTTGACCTGCGTAGAGCTGTCAGCGGTGGTACGCGGCTCGAAGGTGCTCGTGCGCCCCACCACGCCACCTGCGCCCGCAGCACTTCCCACGCCACCTTCAACCTTCTGGATGTCGGGCTTCTGCGTGTCGATACACACTACGCTGCCCGCCTCTATCGCGCTGCCCACGCTCACGTCCGGCATCGAGCTCCGCGCTGCTCTGTGCTTCTCATCATAACAACTGTATTCACCGAACGTCGGCTCACCGCAATCCGATAAAGTCCTCAAGTCAAATTTGGAGCCACCGCGCGGCACGTGCGCCGATTTGCACTCGAAACCGAACCCTTTCCCGTCAAAGGCTCGAACTTCGTAGTCGAGCTTTCCATCGTAGTTATCGGAAGATGATGAGCTTCCTGCCTCGGCGAGGTCGTCCTTTGAGCGGCGCGGATGGGAGCCACGCTGATGGTATATGCCAGCGAATATCAGCACGTTTAGTAGGAGGAGGAAGCATCCTACCGCTATCGTGACGGTTAACGCGGCCGTATATGACTGGTAGTGGGAAGATGCCAGACGACGCAAAAGAGCATCATCTGAGTGTGAGGGTGTCGCAGTAGCATTCGGAGGGCACTCAGTTGAGGGTGCTGCGGGAGCTGTGGAGGGGCGAGGGGCCACGACCCGCGGGGCAGCCGTGCTGCGAGACGGATCACCTGCACCGGAGTCGACATTCACCACGTGCGGGATGTTGGCTCGCGACATCGATTGTGGTCGTACCGCACCTAACAAAAAACGGCTAGTAAGCAATGATGAAGTCTAAGATGATGCCTAAAACGATGACTAGATAATAATTGAGATAATAATAAGAATTGTTTGCTAAAAGAAAACTTACCCTCATAATAGTTAGTATTGGCATTATCGTCCTGAAAGTGATGATGCCTCATGGCAGCGTCCGGCAGTTCGGAACCGGGCCGGTGCAGCTGCGGGATGAGAGACAGCCACAGCGACATCTTGTGGCCGCGGTAGTGGCTGCGCATCTCCGGCTTGCTACCTGTGACCCCACAATTGAAACAAACGACCCAAATTAATCCCCCAAACACGCTGTACTGTGACCCGCCCGAAACTTTAAATGAACCGTACGGTACAGACGCATTTTGGCAGTTTACCCTAATTAACTGTAAATAGTACGGGTTCTAAATATATACGTTACACACATAATTGAGTATTAGTTTCTAGTTATATGTATAATACATATAAGTACGTATAGCTCACCTGACGTAAAGGGGTTAAACAGGGTCCGTTTATTACATCCCTGGTGAACGGGGGAGGTGTTGTTTGTATAGGGGGTGAATGTGCGGAAAAACTGTATGAATGTAAATATACGCACTGATTTCCATATAGAGCTGGTTGATAGTGTCGTAGGTGTCCCAGTAGGGCGTCTGGTCGGGGCCGAGGCGCGGCGCGTCGCCGAGCATCGGACTCGGCGGCGGCGTGGCGGACGGATCGTTGGGGTTCCTGCACAAGACATTCACTCATTAATCATGGACGAAACATGAGATTTAACGTATAGTAATAACATAGCACTATCAAAGATTATGTGTGAAATTATATCATCTTTCTAACGTCACGTTTAATGCGCAGTTATACAAATTGATTCATAATTTATTAACGTAAAATAAGCTGTTTTGAATCCGCTAGAACCTCGTCAACATGGCTAAAGGAATCACAATACATATTTATTTGGCTCAACGAATTCATTAAGTAAATGTATACATTTTATCTGGCCTTTCCAAATCCGTGTCGAATAATTTGGCGGCCCTTTCATGATCAGTTAAATGGACCGTGAAAGAGTTTTTAGGTTTCATAAAACCTGTTTCCGCGTAACATTATTGATTGAGATGGAATTGATTGCGACTTGTTGAAGACTCATTCCAAAAGTTACCTATTATGAGCAACTAAGCGAATCAACGGAGGATAGCAGACACTAAAACGGGGAAACTTTTGTTTTATAGGGTCTTTTACAGGCAGTTAAGGTGCTTATTTTCCTCCAAATGGTCCAAAAACAGATTACAGAGAAACCTTTATGTTACAAAAAAAGAATTCCTTACAAATTGAATTTGAAAGTCGGATGAGCGTCGCTATTTGAGATACCCGACAAACAAGTCTAGTTCTAGGAACCTAATTTCCTTTAGGAAATTATTCTGTTCAAAATAGTTTTGCTTACGAATCATTACGTCTGAATCTTTTTTATATACCAATGCTACTGTTACTCAATGGGGTGGCGCCCGGTTCATGGTTGTAACTAAGACCTAGCACGTAATGGCCATCACAGATAAGATACGAATCAAAGAAACTTCTCCCACAAATAATGGACCAAAATTGTTGGGACAAATGGACGACTATTTGGTTCCAATTGCGATTGGTTTGCGTTATAAATTATAACGGTTAACCTATACGACTCATTTTGTGAAGGCAAAGCCATTAAATCAAAGTAGATTTATTTCACTTTTGCTTTTGTGCCTTATGCAAGGGTGATAAAATATGGTGCGTACATGTACAACTATAAAGATTTGCTTTATTTTCGTTAAAAATATCTTAAAGAAATTAAAACAAATCGACTCACAACAAATTAAAAAAAAACACTTTGAATAACTATACCAATCGTTAATCGATCATGCTTAAAGTAAATAATTAAAATTATATAAAAATAAAATATTTTGTAGTATCATCTAAGCTGCAACCTTTGTTAGAATTGAGCACCATCAACTAAACTTCTTCCAAGTCTTGCCAGTCGATCAATCGAACCAGTCCGAACCAGTCGTTCCAGTCTTTTAGTCGATGCCATTCCCAGACTCCCTACACATGGTACAATGCCTTGCCATACTCCCATGGTAAAAATTTCATGCTTTTGACAACTACTGTCTTTTTTAGTTGTAAAAAAATCAAGCTTGTGAGTCAATGTGTTCAAAAGATATGACCATTTATGTCGCATATCTTCGCATATTTTGCGATTTCAGAAGGGAATCAAAACCTATACGTAGGGTACTTCCCGTTGACTTAAGGTCATGAAATTTGACAAGAAACAAGGTTGTTAATTTGATATTGAGGCCTATTCTGTCATACTCACTAAACTAAGCCAATCTGACAGACTAAAATTATCTGCCTCTCTTTTCATTTTAATATGTGAGAGAAGGATGGCAACAATTTTAGAGCTGTCAAATTTCGTTTAGTTTAGAGTGCATCAGAATCGATGCAATTGTATCACATAAAAATAGTTTTTGCTATTACAAACTTACATATTGTAAAACACTGTTTTAAACTATCACGGTTGTTCACTAAAGTTTTATGATTATTAACTAAAGTTATATCATTCCACAACCTTACCACGGTAAATATCCCGTAAATAATCATATAACTTTACATTTTGTAGTTGTTATATGTATCACAAAGTTAAGTTAGTCATTCAATAATTCAATCTTTTTAACTTTTTATCGTGAAGACTCGATTCCCGGGATGGATCTACATACATATTAATAAGTTAACTAAGGGTGCGAGTCTTACTCACACTTGTCCGGTTATATTCAACTTACCCATATTTGACGAAATTAGCGACATAATGTATACAGAGCTTGGAGACGCGCTGCTCCTGCTGTGTGAAGTTTTGCTGGTGATGCGTGAGCGACAGCGGCACGCCCAGGTAGTAGGGTAAGTCCTCGCCGTGGACTGACCCTGGTCTCTGCGCGGGAGACAATTTTAGATTAAAAAAAATTACGACTTTCATAATGATCTTTGCTTGACCAATCGCAATTATTACCATCCCATTTTTTTATATTATATAATCAGACTCATTTTATGGTAAATCGTTAAAGCGTGTTGTTTTGGGTAAACAAAAAATACCTACGCTTGTCGTGCGACCCACTTATGTCTATAGTCTAAGCTCTAACAATTTTACAAAAATTGTTCGCGTATGACGTCTCTTGGCTAACCATGCATTGTCATCTAAACTTAACGTGTTCACAAAATTTCAGCTCAATCGGTTGATGATAAACTGGTCTAAAATTCAGTTGCAAGATTTGCACACTAACAGGGCAAGCTAAAAGCTTTTAAGAAACAAACTTTTTAACCAATTTTAGTATGTAATTATATATATTAATAATTATTAATAATTATTCTAAATTTTTTACAGCTTTTATCATGTCCACGCATTAATTGCAAGCAATTTTCATATACAATTCATATGTATCTTTTTATGGCTAGCAGTAAATATTGAGCAGGTAACAGTAACTATTACACCGTAGTCGGTACCAATTAATTACCTGATTGATTAATTGCCTTAGCCACTCAGTAACTCAGTGTTAATAATGATTTACTGGCCGCTTGTGAGCGAAACGCCAATTACGAGTAAATCCTTATGATTTGTGTTGACGGTTTTTTTGTTGTTTTTCGTGGAAATAGATTTTAGGTTCGAAATTTATTATGATTTCACATAATTTACTAACGTATGGAAATAATATAGTTATAGGTGTAAAACAGCTTAGAAATATTTTCTGTAATTTGAATGTATTCATAATTTGAAAAAACCTCTTTTAAGAAAATTGGACTTTAGGGCTTTATAATTGTAAGTAATTGGTTTAGAGCTATTGTGTCCTCTCAAATCTTGTAGAAAAGTGCGTACAATATTATTTTTATGTATTCGTCTCTTTTTAGTAATAAAACACAAAATTAAACCTCTTTGCATATTGAAATATTGTACGCACGTAGGTACAAGTTAATCAGACGAGGCAAAAATTGGGAAACAACGGTCAAGGTCTTAAGCGTGTTCAATAAATAGACACATTAAATATCCTATCAGAGAAGAAAATATTGATTTTTGATAAGTATACAAACTTAAGCAAAACATGTTATTACCAATAATGATTTCTTCAAAATAAATTGGGTCTTTTTACCTGTGGGTAATCCTTCTCCTGTGACAGATGATGAAAATGCGTGAAGTAAGTAGTGCCTCCTCGCAACGCGTGCAGATACCCCAGTCGTATCAAAGGTGCTGCTGTCCGACCGTCGCTTAGTACCTGAACAAAATATCATTACAAACATGAGATCTCACCGGAATCGATTCGTAATAAGTAAGCAAAATAAGCGCTCTAAGAGCTGACGTAATTGACACCGCGTGACTTTTTTTGCTCCTTTTCCTACTTTTAGCATTTTTGGTAATTCTAGTTTTAGTTTGTCTACTATAGTTAGCTTCAAATCATAAATATGGTGTCATATCAAAATTAAATGTTTATCTAGGAAACCGTAAACACCGAAACACGATTAAGGACATTTCACTCAATAGAAAAGAAAAAATTGAGTAACACTGTTTTGCGCTTTACTCGCTGTTTTTTTTAAATTCATTTAAATACCTTTTTACTAAATGATGTCTACGATATGGAGGGAACCGTAGAGGTAGGTACATTTTACATTACAGCTATACTTTTCGAAAATATGAGCAAAACCTCAATAATAGAAGTATCGCAATGCACGATTGTGTGTAAGCGTCATGGTTTTGCTCTACTAAATACGACTTTAAACACAATGTCTTAAGCCTTAAGGTCACCTGTAGTAATAAGCGTTGCTTAAAAGTAGGAAAACCTCACATTAAATGTTGAGATGTGTAGAAAGTTGAACGCCACAAAACTTGCCAGATTACAAGGCACGTTACTTAGTTGAATATTGCGCTTTAGTTTTTAACCCCCGGTGCAAAAAGAGGAGTGTCATAAGTTTAGCGTGTGTATCTGTGTAACTGTTTGTGACATAGTAGTAGGTCTCAAACAGCATCGTTTTTTTAGGGTTCCGTATCCCAAAAGGAAAAAACGGGACCCTTATAGGATCACTTCGTTGTCCGTCTGTCTGTCCGTCTGTCAAGACCCTTATTCTCAAGAACGCGTAAATGTATCAAGTTGAAATTTATAATAAATAGTTGGTTCTACGGTTTCTTTCGGCTGTAAAAAAAATAAAGTTGTAAGTCAACGCAATCAAAAGATATGAACGTTTATGTCGCATATTTTGCAATTTCACAGGGGAGTCAAAACCTATAGGGTACTTCCCGTTGACCTAGAATCACAAAATTTGGCTTAAAACAAGGTCTCATATATAGGAATAAATCCGAAAGTTACAAATTTCAAGTTACTTCATTTAAAAAATATTATTTTGATATTACAAACTTACATTTTGTAGTTGGAATGTATAGAAGAACCTTATAGTCAACTACTAAGTTAAGTTTGTCTTTCAATTAATCAACTTCAGTTTTTTTTTTTGAGACTCGCGCTCTTAGCTTTCCGTCCAACGGAACCCTCAGAGCACGAGTCCTACTCGTACTTGTCCGGTTTTTTTTTTTTGTAATGGTTTACTTGATTGAGACTTTTCTTAGCTATGATTAAAGAAAATCTCTTCAGACGTTTGAAATTGAATTTTATCAACTTATACTTGTAGTGTTTTTATCACATGAGTTATTAAAGGTAACATTGTTTTAAAACTATTAAACTAGGTGACCTTTGGTGTTATCTGACATAGTAATTACTCATTACGTACTATAAAGCGTGAACCAATCAAATATTTAGTTGTAAAACAAGCGAAATATCCAATTTCCTTGTTTACTGTGTTAATTAAAACAATAAGATAAGCACACATCACGAATTGGGTGTCGGCCACATTAATATAAATTGGGTGTTTGTTTTAAACATAATAGTTTGTACTTGGACTAATTAAACGCTACCTGGAAACGCCGACGTACGCTTGAAAAAGGATCAGGTATCCTACACGAAGCTTGTGAAGTATTTGCGTTAATTATTTTCTAGACTTGATTTATCTATGGGCTATGTATTACAGTCAACTTCGTGGTTACAATTGTTATAACGAACACTAATATTAATAGGAAAAGACATGATTATCTTTACATGTTTTTCTTTACTACGATATAATCTGGACAAAGATACCTGTCTATACTAATGCTTAACGAATACACAAATTGTAAAAACACTTTAAATACCAATTTATGAAATCCATAAATTTATTCCAAATTTAATTGAAAATTTCGTATCAAGAATTGAAATCGTATTTTTAATTACAATAACAGCAAGCCGGGAAAGGACGAATACTAATTATAATCGTTTGAGTAAGGGCTCTTCAATTGATTGCTCTCAGTATGAAACAAGCTGATCGTAGTAGGTGTAACGTTACCATAATCAAAATGGCGCAAACCTTCACAGATAACGACACCTTCATCCCCAATAATAACGTCCTAATTTCTCCGCGAACGATTCAAGTGTTTTGTAATAAAGCCTTTCGGCGTAGGCGTGTATTCAGTGTGCGAGCGTCATTAACTTCCTTTGTGTCGGCGGCGAGGCTGCGCGTCGAGTGCTATTCCACTCCAAGGCTAAATTGAGATCTCCTGATACGATCCCGTGGCCTGCGGAGCCGTCGGCTTAGCTGACGTCATCGGCTGCACTCATTACTGTTATCAACTCGCTGATTACTCGGCTCACAACTTTTTTTTCATTCCTCTTGAGACCATTTTGGCATATTTTCAAGTTTAACTAAATATAATCAAACAAGTCACAGTCACAGTCAAATCAAGCCAAAGTAAGTCAAACTTATGCCCTAGAAAGATTACACGGCTTTACAAGAAAGAGGCTTCTGAGGAGTTTTGGAAACAACACGAAAATGGATATTTCGCCTCGTTATACCACTTGTCTACACTTGAGCACGTTCACAAATGCTTAATAAATAATAATCCACCATTATTATAAATAAACACTAAAAGAAAACAACAAACAGACATGTTTTTTCTGCGTGTTGACGCAAAACCTCGTACCTACTTTGTGGCACTTTTTATACTAAACTAGCAGCGCTCCGCGGTTCACTCCTTACTGCCCTACAAGTATCCTTAATTTTCCGGTAAAAGTTGTTAGGTATGGTTAGGTGATAAATTTGGCTATTTGTTTTTTAAACGAAAATGAAATGTGCACAAATAATAATTGTAAACAAAATTAACGGTAATTGCCCACAATACATTAATAACCCGAAATAGCTAAACTATCTTTGTTTTCGTTGACATTAGCGATTAGTTATATGTGATTCTCTAGCGTTGAGTTTTTTCAAAGTTTTTCTATAGTTGTCAACATTTTGCTTTCGCTGTCATGGCCTAAATAACTTTACAGCATAGCTCTACAAGCTTTTGTCCCAGAACGGAGCTAAATTGAGATCATCTGATACAATCTCCTAGCCTGGGGAACTATCGAGTCGACGACATCCACCCATCTTTATAGACAGATTGCAAAATAGAGCCTTGTCACGTTGTATTTCTTTGTTATCAAGATATCAAGACCAATATCACGATCTAGTTGATTTTAGAACGACCCAACCAGTAGTCTGTGTATTGATCGAGTTTTTTTTTTTGTCAGTTACTGACTTACCAAATTTGATAAAATTTATAAATTAGTAGTGATACAGCTCAAAAAATAAATGGAAGTGTTATACCGATAGTTTCTTTTTTAATGCAACGCATCCCGGCTTCGCACGGGTGTAAGTCTTATTTTTTTAGACCTTGGGGTACATTATTGGAGTTTTAGTAAGAATCCCATTTTTTTTTTTAAATATAATGTAGCCTATATCCTATCACCCGGGAATAGTGTAGCTTCCCAACAGTGAAATAATTTTTCAAATCGGTTCCGTAGCTTCGGAGCCTATTCAATGCAAACAAACAAACAAACAATCAAATCTTTGTTTTAAAATATCACGGTTGTTCACTAAAGTTATATGATTATTTACGGGATATTTACCGTGGTAAGATTGTGGAATGAGCTCCCGATATTTTGGCGCAGTTACATGCACCATGTTCACGGGAAGACTGAAGAATGCGGGTGGTTGGTCGAACAGTTAAAAAGTTAGGTGCAGACATAACGATCTACCCTCTTTCTTAGTCTTTTACTACGGATATCACTGGAACTCGAACTCGAACCTAAATCCCGACAAAACACACTCACTGTATCACTGCGTATAGTATTTTGAACACATTTTGAACGCGAACTTAATACTGGATTCCACGCACTGGCGAGTTGAAAACCATCACCTCGATTGAAATTCTGGCATTTCGAGATCTCAATAGTTACATGGTGCATGTAACTGCGCCGAAATATCGGGAGCTCATTCCACAATCTTACCACGGTAAATATCCCGTAAATAATCATATAACTTTAATCAAATCTTTCCTCTTTATAATATTAGTATAGACAATAATTGGTCGTCTATTTGATGACATTTTGATCAACTCGTTTGCAGTTATATGCCGCTCAATATTGAAGTGTGCTTTTGTAGGACCAGTACAAATATGTCAGTGTGTGCAATACGTGTTTACCTCGCACCCTTCAGTTTTTGGCAGACTCTTTTCGGTACTAGCTCGGGCTTAAAGAAAATTCATACAGTATATATGATCAAACCGGAAGACGGAACACGAACCGGAAGATGCAGCGTAGGTAGGCCTCCCACTAGATGGACCGACGACATTGTGAGAGTCGCGGGCATCCAGTGGATGCAAAAGGCAGGCTGTCGTTCAGTGTGGCAGTTAAAGGGGGAGGCCTATGTTCAGCAGTGGGACCTGTCCTGGCTGATGATGATGATGATAATATGATCAAAGTTATACAGGTAATGCTGGGTAAAGTTTGGCAATTCATGAAATTTTGAACAGCATAATTTGGTAGCAGTGATAATTAGTCAGCAAACTTTACAAATCCCACATGAAACAAAACAGTGAACAAAACCGCAATCCATATCAAACAGGCGCACAGCACTCACCATTTGCATGACAAATAATGAAAATGTACACAAACGCGGACAGCTCCGCGCACGGTTAACTTTTAAATTATGTAATTACAGTTGCGAGAAGTAATTATTGTATCTATTCTGTTACCTCGAGCGTCGCGTCCCGGACGCTGAGCGGGTTCTGCACGGGCTTGTCCCAGTCCGTGTACTCGTTCTTTAACGTGGAGTAGATCTCATTGAGGTGGTAGTAATACGCATTTCGAACGAAAGTACGTAGGATCCGATCCCGCCGGCTCTCGTTGAACCCGAACTCCAAGTCTTGCGCGTTGAACTCCAGGTAAGACTCTGCAATCCACCAAACTCGCCTCATTTGTATGTACTTAGCATCTCCCTACTCGTATTATTCAGAATGTTAACACTTCTTGTTGTTTGACTGAGCAGCTTACCGGGAAAACGCGATAGTCGGAGGATATAAAAAGAAGTGGAATTAATAGCTCAGTTTGCGGAGGCCGTAAATCCACGCGTAATTGGATAGGACAGGCTCCGCCGTTGAGCATTATGATAATCAGGCGGTCTTCTATCAATGCCAAATGCCTACAGATTATTTTACTGGTAATATTCTCAGCACGTCATACTTTGAATGGGGGACATTTTTTCAGGCTGTATCTAGAGCTAGATTTATAATGTCGTCGCTTTAGGCTAGAAAATATGTACTAATACCTAACTAAAACACAGACTACCATTTAATTAATGCAATTTGTACTTCCAGCAGTCAAAAGAATCAAGAAAAATATTTCCAAATTCACTTTCCAACGTTTCTCTCATTTTCAATTTACTTCTATTTCAGGTGTTTCTGCTTTGAAAATTTTTCTACTGGAATTGCTTTTATTTGAAGGGAAAACATTAGAACAGTTAAAGTTATTTAGCCCAGAAACGAGTATCTTAGACTGTACCAGTTTAAAATGTTTTTTTTAGGATTTGATTCGTGGGTTAAATAAGAGATCATACCTATATCGGTGCGCTTAACCTAGGTCTGAAACCTGTTGCTCAAACGTGCCCTACTTGTAACGACTATAGTATTTGAAACTGGATGAACTAGTCAAACCGAAAATAAAATAACAAATGAGTCACCCAACTAGTAGGTACCTAACGGAAAACAGCTAAGCTCAGCCCTGCTAACGCAATAAACTGTTAACCAAACTGCAACTTTAACCCCAGCCATAATGAAATTCTTTGTTTGACTCACTATTTCAAACTTTTTACTTTATCTATATTTTAAATTAAAAAAGTTATAACCTACTGCGATGAATCAATTTTACAGTAAAGTTATGAAGCAGGTATTATTTATACGATTTTTAGTAATCTACAAAGGGATTGGCCCAGTTGGCCCAGTTGGTAGTGAACCTAACTCTGCGCTTGGGGGTGTGGATTCGATTCCCACAGTGCAAACATAATAATACAAGCTTTGCTTATGGTTCAGATGACCGTGTGTGCAAAAATGTCCCAAATATTTATTATTTACTTAAACCCTTAATTAAATTCTCTGTTTGCCTCACTATTACAAACTTTTTACTTTATCTATATTTTAAATTATAAAAGTTATAATCTACTACGATGAATCGATTTGAACACATGTTTTAAATGTTCATCGGGACTTATCGCCCATGTAATTATTTTGACACCTGCTTAGTTGGCCACCACCTTATCTGTCACAGTATTAGCCTAATCTTTAGTATGTATACACATCCAAGAGCGACCATGAGTTACGCATGTTGACCAATTCTTGATTCCTGTTGTTTTAACTAGCACTAGCTATAGTCTGTCGATGTAGGTATAGCTCGTGATTATAGCAATATAAATAATGTTTTTAATAATCGTTAAGTTTAACTTACCCGTTGTCGTCAATCCAAAGAGCAGCTCTCTGTGTGCGAAGTCAGCCAACTCGTGGCCAGCGGCGTTGGCCACCGCGGCCGCACCCGCGCCCAGTCTAGAGCTGTCCGTGGGGGGCGGCGCCTATAACAAACATATTCATCATCTTTTATGAACCATCGCACATTAGGGCAAGCTGTATAGGGCCACAGTTCTACAAATTTGCTCTACCATTCTTTGTGATACACTAAGTGTATATCGTAAGGTAAAGGTAGCAACGTGGACTATATAATTGGCTTGGATGTTTCGCATTTGTGTGGGTATTCTGGGTATAGACTATAGATGCAGGTTGATGCGTTCTACTCACTGAGTTTACTTTCTTTTGTTTCAATCGGTTGTATGATATCATTTGTTTAATCGTTTAACAATTTTTTTTTTTTTGCACGTTGCGTACTTTAACACTAATTAGGTGTTTTAGCATTTTTGTGTTTGCTTCTGAGACAACCTTTAGTGCCAATGAAATAAAGTCAAGAATAAATAAAAATTAAGGTTTGCGTTAAAACACGTGCAAATGCGACTGTAACGTGAAAACGCGTTGAACCGTTGATCTTACGCCGTTGAATCTTACACCGACAGGAGCCGTCTGTCGGTGTAAGTTGCCATCGTCTAGCCTCCACACTGAAGCTAATTTAAACTGAAAAAGAGATATTAAATTTTTTTTCAGCTACTAAGGTGAAATGATGTGTAGTTTTTATATGTCACACAAAAACGTTTGAGTCTTAGCCATTGAACTCAAGGTGCCCAAATACACACAAATGACCACGGACCCAAGAAAAATCTATTTAAATAATCTCAGTCGTGCAAAGGTGTTTATACCAAAAAGGAAATGGGGCAGGGCTTAAGGAGTTTACTTTTGTAGTAGGTAAGCCGAGATAACTACTCCCTAAGCGGCAAGTCGGCAAACTCGTGCTGCCGTAACCACTCCCTTCAAGCTACCTGTACCCGTAATACGGATAGATTTTAAAGCCATTCAGAACATTCCTTTATTCAGATTTGTGTTACTTTTTAAACATCTCTGTTTTTTTGAAACTAGTATATTTTTCATTACGATTATTCTTTGTTGTTTTTTTTTTTTTCATCAAATAAATCTATTTTTATATTTTTATTTGGCTACCAACTCGCTAAGATCGCCTCGATAGTAAGCGATGGTGTGGCCGAAGATGGAACACGTTGATCTAGAAGAAATCTATTGATTCTAGCCTTGACGATACCTAGATTGTAGTTCTCAGGAAACAAGGAAGCCAGCAGGGAGTTCCATTCTTGGGCAGTAAATATCATAAATGACGACCCAAATCGTTGAGAACGAATCTTTGTAATTTCCACGAGGAAGGGGTGGTAGTGTAGTAGTAGTTATTTTAGTAAATAAATCTAAACCATGTTAACTAGCAAGTGTCGTTATTAAATAAACAAAATACAAGCTAACTAACACTAACAACCTTGACTACTTGCAGAAACTGTTTGACTGGACCAGTCGTAGGTAACATTTCTCTCATTCTATCTATACATACAAAGCTAAGTAATAGAATTCATTAATGCCGGAATTACACCCATTATGGTGAGAGACAAATTAGATCCGCAACCAATTTATACAGGTGAAAATGAAGACGTTAACGATCAATTTTAAATCCAACTTTAAAAGTTAAGTATACCTTCCTACTCTCAGATCAGACAAACAAAGAAGATATGTCTTAGTGCAATTATCGTTCGTGCGTTCATCACATCACATTCTCAGACAGTAAACGTCCACTGCTGAACAAAGGTCTCTTAGAGAGGGGTGTTGCCAAAATCCCCACGCTTGTCAAGCAGCTTGTGGATCGCAGTGCGTTCACTGCGTACTAATAGGACGCTGCTGCCCAACCTCCGGTGGTTCTGGTCGCAGCGGGTTCTTATGCGTTCATATGTCTTCATTATTCATACATATTTTTTTACTACATCTCTTATCTGCTTAACGCCAAAATTTACGTACGACCTACTTACTCATTTTTCGCACACTAAGAAACTTGTAGTGACACCAGTGAACTAACGAAGTCTAGTAAGAACTAGTCCAAATTTGGTCCTAATGGAAGAAAAAAACGGTCTGCAAGGTCGTCTGATGGGTGAGTTTGACTAAGGACATCAAGCCTGGTTTAGGCCAGGTACGTTCGCACCCGTCACGCCATCTTACTATGTTTCCCTTGTTCGTCTGAGCTGAGTAAGCATAAGTAGGTATATTACAATAATGTTGGCTTCAGTGGACTGACATTAGTCGAATTGCTAAGATGACAGAGGCAAATTGTAAATTTATTGGCACTTATCACATTCCAGAAATTCTTAAAATCTAACCGTATTAATATTTTACGAGCGTATCAAAAGTATTACTACACCAGCAATTTATTAAAACCCTAATAAACCCCACAATAAATCAGTTTGAAGCAGAAGCATTCTCATAAAACCCTACGGTTATGGAGTTGAGAGTTTCAACCCCAAAATTAGACGGACAAGTGAGTTGTCCATTATATCACCCCCACATAAGCGCGTCATCTGGCAGGGTAAACAGGAAAACTAATACACCATCCCTTTTTTACAAATAAGGAAAAGTTTGTTCAAAGCTGATAATAAAATTTAACGGGCTCCAGCGTTGGTTTATGCAAACAAAATTATCTGGCATCAATCATTAGGTAGGGACTGAAATGGATTCTGTGTATTGCTTTGATCGTAAAGTACGAACCTTGATACAAGACACTTGTGAAATCAGGTCTAATGATTACAAGAGGGCCTCGTTAGCTATAGTCCGTTTGCTATTTGACGATCGACTGACAGTGTAACTAGGCTGTCCGCCAGTGGTGGACAAGCGGGTGGTTGAGAACTAATACACTTTATCCAAGAGATTGAAAATCATATTCATCAATATTTTTTTCATTTGTTTTTATAGAACAACACCAAAAAAACTTGTTTGTGGTCAACAATTTATAGATTTCAATTTTCGCTGCTTTCGGTATAAAAATAATAATTATCAATTTAAAAAACCGAATTCGAAATGAGTAAATTTGCAATTTTGTTAAAAAAAACCTGGATTACATATTTTTTTCAGTTCTTTTGATTTTAAAACCAAACTACTGAACCGATTTTGATGAAATTTCTATGGGAGCAACCTGAAAGTATATCCTTAAAAAAATACAAATCCGTTTATAAATGACGGAGAAACATAACATAAAAATATTCAACCTAATTGAGAACACTCGGTTTTTGAAATCGGTAAAAAAAATGTTCCAACATGTTTTTATTCAGCTTTTTGAATTTTTTATTTTTATTAACCGACTTCAAGAGGAGGTTATCAATTCGACTGTCTATTTGGATATTATGTTTTCTGCACTGAAGTTTAATTATTGGCACCTGTAGTCTTACAGTTGATGTGCGGAATTCACGTTGACGGTTGTGTCTAAATGCATATAAATTTTGATGCGCTTCTTTTCAATTATTAGCCTTCGTTCGATTTCTTTTATATTTATCTCTATTTCACATTCATATCATAAATATTAATAGATTAATCAAGTAGGTATCTATTAAGGTTATTTTTGCTTTGGCTGGCACCGACTCAAAAATAACTGATTATAAATTGTAAATATGTATATAAGTAGGAAATATATGTATTAATAATTTCGTTGATTGTCCTCTAATGCTCATTGCTTTGAAGTTATTTAAATATTATTTTCTACTTTTTAGTTTCAGTTTGTAAATGAAGGTATAGTCATGAAGTCGGTTCTTTTTTTTTCTAAAAATTATCTTTATTTTTTGTCTACTGTTTAAATGTTATGTGTTTTGATAATATTATCTATGGATTCTTTTAAATGACCCTCTGCATTACTGTAAGGTTCCCAAAACTATAAATAAAATAAAAAATGGCCAACAACCGTGGTGTCGATGTTTCAAATCACCAGAAGGTCTTATGATCGCTAATCGAGAACCAAAACCAGGACCAAATTCCTGTGGGCCCATGTAAAGTACGGTCTCACTTTGATAAATATATTTCAATACCGGTCATCATCCTTCAAAGTTATTGAAACAGATAGTGTTTCAATTATTTGCTAAATTTACTAACATTATATTGAATTTGTAATACAAATACTGATTCCAACTATAACATCTTGTACAAGATTAAGTTTAATTCTAGCAACGTAGTACGCCACATGTTTTAGTCGTATATTCTGCAATTTATGTTCATATTGCTGCATAGTTAGTGCAATTGTAGAACTTTCTGTAAATGCTAATTTTGTTCACAAGTTGCGCTCCGCACCCTACTGCTTCCTAGAGTCATAAAGTAAGAACTATTCAAAGAAAGGACTTATTTCACTGGATTATTTTACAATTTCATTGATACTGTTTCATAGTTTGACAACTTTATGCTTGAGTTTAGTGATACTTCGACGCGTTTTTACAATTATCCCCGGTAATATTTTTTAGAGTGCAATTTTCAAATTATGCAATTACCACACCAATAGTCTGCCCATCTTAGTCCAAAGCTAGACATGGGCCTCTCCTAATTCACGCCACTCAGCCCAATCTTCGACTTTTTGCTTCCAGTCACTGCCAACTTCCTCATATTTCATACTTCATCGAGTCTCAACGCGCCCTAAGTTACGCTCACAGTTCTTTATTTTTCTGTGGCTAGTCTAGCCAATTTGTTAGATTGTAAAATAGTGTTACAATATTGCTTGTACGTATGTTAATATGAGCGATTATTATTACATGCCACCCAATTAAATTAAACTAACTAGTATTAGATAAGTAACTCAAAGCACCGAGTGAGCAATTTTCAACTGAAACTTAAAGAAGTTGCTAAAGCAACGATACAGGCGAAATACACGGCTCATCAGACAAAAGTTACAAGTTAAATGTTAAAATGAAGATTTTGACGAGTTTGCCAATTTCTCTGTGTAATGTAGCGTTAACTATCTTTTCGACTTATTGAAGTGGCGTGCAAGAGACTAAGAATTAGTTATTTCTTTTAATAGTTGAATAATTGATTTCACCCCGATGTTTGTCTGTAACCTACCCAGAACTTTTCTTTTAGCAGCTATACAAATTAGTAACACAAGTAATATTTACAATCTACAAACATGGTGACCTAAAGTGTTCATAATTAAGAACAAATTGAAAAACCCCATCATCAATACGAAAAAGAGCTTATAATTTTTAAACTTCTGGACAAACTTTGATCAAACATAGCTAAGGACGACCATAATGAAACTGAATGTTATTACTATTGACAGTCGTTATCACGATCGCGTTATTTTGCTAGCGCCTTTTCTTCTAACTCCATGCATGCGAGCAGGATGCCACGATAGCAAGTGTCAACTTACATAATAGCCCGCTTCAAATATTAAAAGACCCATATATTTAGGTTTAAAACTAGGAGATTACAAGGAGAGCTTTTTACAACATTTTATTTAACTTACCTGAATTTTAAAACAGTTATCCCCAACCGATTGAGCTGAAATTTGGCATACACGTTTAGTTTAGATGACAATCCATGATTGGCTAAGTGAAGTCATTCTAAATCCAATATGGCGGACTCCCAAAGATGGCGGACCAGTTGTTTATAATGACATGACAGTAAACCCTTTCATTTGATACCCATTATCAAATGAAAGAGTTTGTTGAGAAGAATACGTAAAATAAAACGGTTTAACACTAAATTCAATATGGCGGATGCCCAAGAGCTTGTTATTTTTAAATCAGTGGTTTTATTTGTAATAAAAAAATCGAATGACTAAGACACATTAAGTGCCTTCTTCCAACACCTTGGCAACGAATAAACTAATTACTGATATAGCATTTAAATTAAGCAACCAAAGTTCGGGTATTAATTGAAGGGCAGCCCACAAATCCTAAAATAGATGGGAATAGCAAGTAGACCGTTATTAAGGAATGCCTATCAACGTCGAGGCGTGCCTATTAAATAAATTGGATGCTGTTTTACTAATTCATCCCACAAAATGTTATGTCAGGAAAATGTAAAATAAGCTATTACTTAAGTACCTCAGCTAGTTAAGTAACTTGTAAAGTAAGTAACGCTGTGTTCTAACTCGTTCTGCAAGCTCGGTCAATAGTCTTGCATTTCAGTCAAGACAGATATGAAAAAAAAAAATATAAATTTATATTATATGTATATATAAATATTAATATATACCCAAAATTATTATGACTTTGGCTACGGAACCCCACGGAGCGGAGCAGCCGGCGTTTTAAGAATATATTATTTATGAATTAAAATACTTACTGCGGATGGATTGACGATGACCGTTCCGTCGACGAAAGGCGCGAACCCCGGTAAGAACCGCGGCGGCTCTATCTGCACGGCCAGCAGTTCCGACAGAGGCTTGTTCCGCAAGCACGGCGCCAGGTCGTGCTCTAAGTCGTTGTCATCATCACCGTGACATTTCGTTTGTTGCGCCACCTGTATTGTCACCATTTTATAAATAAGCGATACACAAAGGCAGCCACAGACAGCTGCGCATGGCTACGTGTTACACGGTGTCTTTATTGTAACCAAAGAAAATAATAAACTTTCTAATTATGGACCCCCTAGTCTAAATCCATGACTTTCTTTACCAGACCAGAAGGTAGTTATCGTTAAGAGACTGTACGAGGGTCGAACGAGTCGTGCGCTTTGTTTCAGTATTGCTGAGTTTAACACGGGCTGCCAAACAAATATGAACACAATACATAGCGGGCCATACGTGTACGCTATGCACGGTTGCATGGATATATGATGTCAGATACACACGCGTGAATAGCCACGGATGTTTCGGCTGAACGAATTTTGTGGCCACGTAAGCCACGTTTTCTTCCCCGCTTATACCCGTTCCCGCCCACTCTGTCTCTCGCGTTAGAGTGGCGTAGATCAGCGTGTGGTCTCAAACGCATAGCTGTTCCGAAACACGCAGCTCTCGTGCTCATTATTTATTACGGAAAACAAACAGCATTAAAAACGTTAATAATAGCATAGAAAAATAACAGAAGCTTTCACAAATAGAAAAAGGATACAGTCAAGCCACAGAGAAAAAAACTTCTCTTTTCTGTGAGTCTAGCCATGTGGGCGTGTATAATAGGGTGTTTGTCTGTAATAATAATATGAATCAGGTTGGTGTAATCATACAATACACAATATTTCTTTATTAAAGACCAAAAAACTAAATGAAATTTAAACTAACATAAAAAAAATATACTGCAGATAGAAGTTTTTTTTAAATATTTAATTGCCATAAACTAAAAAATAATGTACTGATTTTCAGCAAAAAAAACATTGATTACGAGACTTGACTAAAGTCACGTGCCCCCAAAAATGTCTAAGAAAGCATTTACGCGGTAATATAATAATTAGATTTTTAATGGTCCATTTATAATACAATACTGAACATTATCAGGATTAAACCACAAGGTTACTTTATTATAATATTATAGACAATTTGAAATGGTTTCGTAAAATGTAGGTAATTATAGTTTTTTTTTTTCATGTTTAAAAAAATAATTATAGTGGCATCTTTTTTTGAATAATAGACTTTGAACAGTCAAATACCCTATTGTTGTAGGCAGCTGTTTGTTGCATATTGTGCAGCAACGTGAAACTTTCTAAAGCATGTTTTCTTAAGTCAACAGGTACTTTAAATCTTATCTTCAGAGGGTTTATCAATATGTCATCAAATCCAATGAGTAATTAAATGCTCATTGAAAATGATGCTTTGAAGTTTATTACTGGATTCTAAAATGAAATTCATGAAAAACATGTTAGTAGTAGTAAGCTCTATTGTGTAAATGGATATTTATTATTCTATGGCAGTAATATTTTTCCTAAATAGCGCAGTTAATATTATAGCGATCCACATTAATTCACACAACAGTGCGTCTGTCATTCTATAAATTCCAATTTGTTTCTCGATGGCAGTATTTTCCAGTATCCTCTCTAAGCGCTGGCTACACTAGGGTTATCAAATAAACAAAACTAAGGGCAAAAACCCAGACGCTTAAAATAATTCCGGACATTTCCTTCGAAGTTCTTTTTCGTGGAATAATGAACTCGAAAGGCTGTCTTATTAATTTCATTTCCAGAATTCCGGACGTTTCAGAATTCTCCCCGCATTCCAGTCAAAAGCCTGAATTCCCGAACATGTCTGGAAAATCCTGGATGTATGGCAACCCTAGGCTATACACTCAATATTCACAAATGTAAAGTCACCTTGTGTTTTATCGTGAGTGGCTCCCTCTGCAGCGCCCACGAGCTCAAGCCCGACCCGCTTAACAAGATGACGCGCTTCAGTAGTTCTGAAACAGATAACCTAATTTAATTTCGTCATTTCGAACCAGGATCACGGACGATAATGAAATCTCGCCTGAAGAAAAAACATTTTTCCAGCCTCTCTTATAATGGAAGTTCAGATCGTCGGGTGCGGCGTAGACCTTATTTTTAAATTACTTTCTAGAAAGCTTCCCTCTTGTGCATGTCTGATGTGACCCTTTTAATCGTATTAAGTGACGAAGGATCTAAGGACGGTGACAGGAAATAATGAAATCTGCCGTAGCCGGCATAATTACGGACAATACCAGTCCCTTGGTGCAGTACATTTCCTAACCAGTAGGGATGGTATAGATTATCTGGGCCAAATGGTTTTACAGCGTCACAGAAGACATAATAGTACAAGTGCAGAAGATTCACTCCGAAAAATCATTTAAATAAGTAACGACTCTTGCTATTAAACAATAAAGTGCAATTCAGGACGTGCAAGCGCTAACTACCTACAGCTATATTAACCTAGAAGTTGTCTCGCTGTCTATCGCGCAGCAGCGGGCGCAGCAAATTCGACAAGTCGACAAGGTGCTGTAAGGAGATTCATGTTGCACCGGGCATGTACCAATAGTTAAAAAGTGTCTTTAAAGTTACATAACTGCAAAAATCATTTCCAAGTTGCTATGGCTTGTACATCGAGCATAACCATATGGAAATGTCAATTGTTTTTGGCTGTAAATGTTACCACAACCTCTGTGCATTCGCCTTTTCTTAGTAGCAAAACGTAATCCGACGACGATAACTGCTTACCTTCAGGCAGCCAGTCTGCTTATTTGCCGCCTATTGCATTAAAAAATTTAACTTTTTATGCACATTTACATATTGGACGCATGTTTCAACAAGTTTCAAAAAAACCTCTTTAGAAAAGGTCCTTAAAGTCAAATTTCCGTCAAAGTGGATTTTACAAAACAATAGACACAATACCATGTTTGAGAAAAAATAATGAGAATGTGTGTATTACACAATATGTGGTTACACATGTTAAGATCCCTTACTGGTTTCCATTCAACGAATATATTGTTAGCCAGCCTCATAGGTATACATAAACAGTGAGCGGAAGCTGCGGGGGCCGCGGTCTTGTACATGTTTGCGCTTGCCAGTTAATTAAAATATATTTTTAATTAATTTCACAAGCCATTAGGATTTATCTTAAGTTATTGTGTTTCGTGTATCTCTGAACATACAATCATAGATGCTAATAATATAATAATTGAGTGTTTAATGAAGACGTACCATAATTACATTGTGATGGCATTACAGAGCAAACTAACAAGTCACTTGAGAGCACAGAGCCAAAAAGTTTAAAATTCTGCTTTTACAACACTTTATATACAAATTTCTTCAAGTCCAAGGTACTGAAAGCCATCCCCAAATGCTAATATTTTTTAGATCTAGGTATTACAAAGCTCTCGGCTGGTTTCAAGGTTATTAGAGCTTTCTTTTCAGAGCTGGTCCAATAACTTATTATGAAGCAGCATACCTCTAGCTACAGGCGAGACAGCGAGAAAGTTGGCCAAGGCAGCACCAGTCCCATGGCCCATGAGTGTGACCCGCTCGGGGTCTCCGCCGAACGCGGGCAGGTTTTCCCGCAGCCAGTGCAGCCCCGCCACCAAGTCCATCAGACCGAAATTACCCTGCGCCGACCCCTTGTTACCAGTCTTTAAAAAACCTGCCGACAAATGGAAAAGGTCTTGTGAAGTTAAAGAGCCTTAAGTCCTATTGTACTCACAAGTTCACGTAACCCTAATGATGTATTTACATATTATCATAATGCAAACTGGCAAACTACGTGTGTTGGCTTTTTTTGGACTTTTTACGATTTTTTTTTTTTTTTTACAAAATACCAGTTGGACGTCATAATATTGGTACAAACTAAGTTTTCGGTAATTTTTTTAGTTAGGTGAAATCATTTGGACCAAATAGATGCTAAATATGCCAGTTTTAATATTTCACAATATAAAATCATTTTATACTCATTGACAAAATAAATCAAAGTAGGAAAAATACCTTATAATTTCATAAAGTTAAGACTTGTTATTCACATTATAATAAACCTCAGATCAGACAAACATGGGAGATATGTCTGAGTACAATTATAGTTCGTGATCAAATGTATACGTTTTTTTTTTAAACACTATACCTAATACCTAAACCGCGATTTGTAAAAACTGTGAGTACGCCTGATTTAGGCCAGATTCATTCGCACAAGCCACGTCACCTTACCATATCTTCCTTATTTGAATTATCTGAGTAATAAACCAACACAAGCTGTTAAGCAAGTCTTGACAAACGCTTAAACAAGGTAAAAGTTCCACATTCAAGCAAGCTCCTATTGTAGACCCGAGGTAACAAGTTATTATAAGTTAGAGCTTAGAAAACTTCCGTGAACAAACATAATATGACAGAGCGAGCCCAAGTTTACCTACCTAGAATTGCGCTTAGCGTTCCTCCGTCCTTGTGGACAAGAAAACTCACTCTAAGCCGGACTTTAGTCAACCCACAAACTTTACATATAACTAACTAGATAGATACGCTTAATATGCTGTTAATGGATAAAACCATCTGCTTGTTACAAAAATAACCATACTCTAGAAAGCTTTTATAATTTGTTTATGAATTTCTAGTGTAATTCCGCTTCTACGTCGTTTCGAGTACAATTAAGATTTTGGGACAAACTATTTTTCTCTATAGATATTTGTGATGCTAATTTAAACCTAACCTGACATAAATATTAATTACATAAAAGAGAAAAATAATAATATTAAACAACTAAAACTAACTATTAACTGATTCAATCAACTAGCTTTTATAATAGCCATTGTGCTATATCGCAAATAAGAAGCAAATATTGTCATGGCCGCAATAATTTCAATCAGTCGTAATACGGGTCTGTTTCACCGAAACAATGGTCGGAGAGCAGATGTATATACTTGTACAGGTAATAAAAGCTTGGAGCTGACAGATCGAAGATTGGAAATGATTCGCTGTCGATATCGTCCAACTTGAGCGCTACACTGAATGTTCACTGGATGATACCGAAGATAAATGTCAGTGATAATGAGAGTTTTATAGCGACAATTAAAAATTGTGTCATCTAACCGCATTTTAAGCAATCTTTTATTTAACTTGCCTTGTTAGTTTATGTGTGTGTGGGACAAATCTTACATCTGAATTTTAGACCAGCTGTTCTGTTATCTTCAACCGAATAAGTTGAAATTTCGCATACACGTTTAGTTTGGATGACAATGCATGGCTATTTAAATAACGTATTCCAAATCCAATGTGGCAGACTGCCAGTTATTTTTTACGCACCCCCATGATATGGATATAAAATGAAAGGGTTTTCTGAGTAAAGTACGAAAAATAAAACTACGTTACACTAAATTCAATATCATCATCATCATCATCAGCCTGTAAACGTCCACTGCTGAACAAAGGCCTCCCTCGTAGAGGGGTGTTGCCATAATCCCCACGCTTGGCAGGTGGCTTGAGGATCGCAGTACGTTCACCGTGTACTAATAGGACGCTGCTGCCCATCCTCCGGTGGTTCTGGTCGCAGTTTTAGGACATACCCGGGTAAATTCAATATGGCGGATGCTTTATTATGGAAACTGACGTGACTCATTTACCTGACACATTTTATTTATATTACACGGGAATTACTCACGTAAGATTTAGCAGTTATTCCGACTATGGTTTCAACTGCATTTGGCGGTCTTTTTCAAGTTGAATACGCGCGCGCGGCTGCGTCTCGCTTTGCACTGACTCTTGCAATTGCTCAGTAATCATATATTATAAATAAAATGGCGGATGCTCCATGATGGCGAACAAAATTTTCTTATCTACCATCATGATATGGGTATCAAATGAAAGGTTTGCTGAGAAGGATACAAAAAGCTTGTTTAAAATATTTTTTTAAATTTTATTGATAATTATTTACAATCTTTTATTTAACTTGAAATGTTTGTATGTGAGTTTGTTTGTTTAGGTCAAATCTTGCAAGTTGAATTAGAACCACTCCCTCTTATCCTATGGAGTTGAATTTTTACATGTTGGTGCAGTTCCGATGACAATGCATTTTTCTGGTAAGCATGACCTGTATCGACATCCAGGATTAGCTCCAGATAAAGGATCTCTTCAACTGTCAACAGCACAGATATGAAATTTGTGTACCCATTTTATTTTGATAGCCGGTTTACCATGACATGGTTGCTGCCTTAGAGACCATTGAAGGTCTAAAGACAATTCAAATGCTCAAGCCCACTATCAGCTGGAAGCATACCCAGCATGCTGGTGGCATTACCACGTTGAATGGCAATGCTTATGCGTTGAGCAAGAAACACGCTGACACTTAGAGTGTGTTGAAAAGAACTGTCTAAGGAAGTTTCTTAATAGTGACTGGATATTATAAAAAAATTGCATTTGGTGAACCTTACTAGAAGAAGGGCCCTCAAAAGTTATTGTTAATTATTATTATATAGAATCAAAGCCAATACTAACATGAAACAATCGAATGTTAGTAATAAATCGTTTCTATAAGCGTTTGATATAGTTTTTGAACAAGCATTAAGAACACTGACGACGCAGTTACTCAGGTAAAAACCGCACACTACGATGGAAAGTTCCGACTGCAACTCGAGTAGATACCACCTACTTAGGCAATAATGAACAACTATTTGAGGAACTCTCGAGCCCAAGAAGTCTGCGTTCTAGCTCACAACAATCAATACCGCATCAACCCGTCTTTCTACAAAAACAAATTATATTGAGGAAAATGTTAAGGATTTTGTCTTTGAATTGCTGAATTTATTTATTTTTACGGTTGGCGTAATTTTCTTTTTATTGTTACGATGAACAATGAATAATACTCTCTAAGGACTGTCACGACTGAACGTAACGTATTTACAATAAGGGAAATGCCATACCAAATTTGAGGGCCGAAGCGTTGGGCCTGAATCCCAAAACAGCCTTTTTATAGTACCAGCGTTTTATAGAATGCTCAAATCTAAATCGAGACGTAATACAGTTACAACATTGAGAAACAACTCATTAATTTGTGAAAGTAATAGATCGTTGTTTAATTAAAAAAAATAAGGTTACAACTCTGCGTCAAATTTTCACACTATCTTGAAATTGAACTCGGGAATTTTTTTAACGTATATATACCCTACTATGTTTTGTTGTCCTACTCATCATGATCATCATCATTTCAGCCATAGGACGTCCTCTGCTGGACATAGGCCTCCCCCATCGATCTCCAAAAGGGCCGGTTGGAAGCGGCCTGCATCCTACGTTTCCCAGCGGTCTCTTGCGGTTTGTCCTACTAGCTTCACATAATCAATAAATGCCCTTAACAGAAAATCAATAAAAAAAAATCGCTAAATATATAAAATAATCTATTTTTTTCTATCAATGCCATGTGAATAAAATAACAAGAAAACTGGCCAAGAGTGTGTCGTGATACGCATATGGTAGCGCTCTGTAGCCAAAGTTATATAATTGTGTTCATATTAATAGTTCAGAAATTGGTGGTTATAAAAAAAAATACGAAAGAAGCTCTGTGGACTTTGAAAGTGATATTTCAGAGATTTATCACCCCGACATACATATTACTGTGTATGGTTTAAGCAAATAAAAACTACACAGTAAACATTCTTTGAATTTCTCGAAAAGGTACATGACAATGATCTTTAAAATTTAAAGATAAAAGATAATTATTAAAATTCTTAATTAATTAAAATTGTTTATTGTATCCGGAAAAAAAATATGTTACGTGACACAGATATACACAACCAGATCGGCAATATATTTTAGTGAAAGAGACAACTTGATATGGCTCAGCACAAGTACGAAAAGGACATAAATAGATTTTGTTGTCCTTATCGGCGTGACCTGTTTTTGGTACCTCAAGTGTCAAAATCTGTAATAATCAGTGACAAACAAAACGGGTCTGAATTATATTTATTGCCTTTTTTTGGTGATTTAATGTGATAAATGCGTGTTTCCTCTGAGAAATAATTGTAAAAGATATTTTACAATGGTTGGTTGTAGCATTTTGGGCTGCAAGAAGCGCAGTGAGCGAAAATACGATGATGAGCGAGAGGCACTGAGCTAGCCACGCTCATTGAAAATCTATAGGTAGTAGATCTGTGTTACGTGACCTAATTATGTAATACTAGCTGACCTGACAGACGTTGTCCTGTCTTAGAACTGTCAAACACGCAAAGTCAAAATTGTAAATCTTATTTTTTTACACTTTGGGTTAGATTATTGGAGTTTTAGTAAAGATCCCTTTTTTTTTTTTTGAAAATACAATATAGCCTATGTTACCCGGGGATAGTGTCGCTTCCCAACAGTGAAAGAATTTTTCAAATCGGTTCAGTAGTTTCGGAGCCTATTCAATGCAAACAAACAAACAATCAAATCTTTCCTCTTTATAATATTAGTATAGATAGTATAAATATGTCATTTTTGTTTAATATTAACTAATCCTAATGAGTGTTCAAACGGAAGACGCTGGTGCCTTTAGCACAGTTTAATTACTAGTACGGGTGCCAGCCAGTTCCACACACAAACAACATTGTAAATTTTAAATGTTATCATTATGTCCAGTTCGATTGCTTTTTAATTAACAATATTGTTGTCTTTTAATTTTTGATCAATAAACTATTACTGAACAAAGGCCTCCCTCGTAGAGAGGGGTGTTGCCATAATCCCCACGCTTGGCAGGCGGCTTGGGGATCGCAGTACGTACGTTCTCTACGAGGGAGGCCTTTGTTCAGCAGTGGACGTTTACAGGCTGATGATGATGATGATGAAACTATTACTATTTGATCGATAAAGTATTATGTGCTAAAAACTCTTGAATTTATAACAGTTTTATCGCTATAACACAAACAGTTGTAATTTATTAATAAATGAATATGAATCGAGGGCAACGCATTCGCTTGCGTTTATGTTCACTATGTCTGTGGACAACTTTAGATGAGTGTCGGGCATAAAACTGAAAGTAAACAATTTCGGTAAAGTTCATGCCACTTCATTTCTCAGGAGTGGTTAGTGACGAATACAACTTACCCAATATACCTAACCTAAAGTTGATAGTGACTACAAGAATGTTCCCGTGCGCTGCGAGTGTCGTGCCGTCGTACGCGTTGCCGGAGCCCCACTCGTATGACTCGCCATGCACGAACACGAGGCACGGCAAGCCCGTGCTACCTTCGCCTTCGCCTCCTGGTACAAGTGAAAAACTATTATGTAAGCAAATATATACGTTATCAAGTCAAATAACTATTTGTATTTACGAGTAGTTTGCCCAGAACTGTTATTTCGCGACCTCTAGGTATATCTTAACAGACCTGATTGTGCACATATTCGAACTAAAAAAATACAATACAATACAAATGACTCTTTATTAAAATACCACAAAACAAGGATTTTATTTTATTTTATTTATTAAGGAACAGTAAACAGCTATATTATAAAATGTACAATAATGTGGATAGATTAATAAACTTAATAATAATACAGCCAACAACACTATTCACAGATTACTTACAGAATTATATAAATTTACCGCTAGAAGTAGCTAGCTTGCAAAAAAATAATATTTAACTATACATATGTTTTTTGTTTAATAAGCCCTAAAACAAACAAAAAATTAAAATTTATGGTTTAATAAAGTTTAAACAACTATTAACTAACATAATAATAACAATATTGTTTCAAAATATGTACTGAAGTTATGAGGAGAGCTTTTGAAGTACTGCTGCTTTAAATTTACCAGCAGTGCAAGCAAAAATGTCAATATTTTGAAAAGAGTCATTATACGATTCCACCATCCGACGAGTAGGAATGCGCAGTCCGGCGTTTGAGTGGCAATTGCCCAACGCAAATAAGCGCCCTGCGCGCACCTCCCGTTTATAAATTGTTCTAGGTACAGCATAACATACATTATTAACCAAATCCATACAGTCAAAGTGATTGTTAACAATTTTAAAAAGAGTAGTAGCTTCAAGGTATTTGCGTCTTGATTCAAGTGTGGGCATGTTATATTTGCCGAGCAATTTAGTATACGATAGATATCGTTTATGACATCTGTAGTGCATGGCACGTAAGAACTTTCTTTGAACCTTCTCAATAGCTTCCTTATACTTTTCGTAATAGGGGTTCCAAATAGGTACAGAGTACTCGAGTTGGGTACGAACTAGAGTTTTATATAAATATAAATATGTAGATGTACGTTTAAAATCTGAGGATGACCGCATTATAAACCCATACATTTGAAAGGCTTTATTAACGATGTTATCTATATGTATGTTTAGGGATAACTTAGAGTCGAGCTGTATTCCTAAATCCCTAAGGGATGCAACATTTTTCAAGGTGACGTTACAAAGGTTATAATTAAAACGTGTGATGTTCTTATCTACTTTTTTTGTAAAATTTATGTAATTACATTTAGGAATACTCAGCTGAAGTTTGTTCTTGTGACAGTAGGTAGTAAGTCTGTCCAGGTCTTGTTGAAAGGCAATACAGTCATCAGTCGATTCAATAATCTTATAAGCTTTAAGGTCATCTGCGTACATTAAAAATTTTGAACACTGGAAACAGTCCTTGATATCGTTAATAAATAGTATGAACAGCAACGGCCCCAAAATAGATCCCTGTGGCACTCCAGAAGTAATAGAAATGCTCCCAGATTGAAACCCATTGACAACTACTTTTTGTGATCTATTTTGTATGTATGATGAAAACCAACGTAGTAAATTACCTCGTATCCCATTAAAAGCTATCTTGTTGAGAAGTAATTCGTGATCCACCTTGTCGAAAGCCTTTTTGAAATCTGTATACACTGCATCTACTTGGATGCGATTGTCTACATTTTCAAATAAGAAGTTAGTAAATATGAGTAGATTTGATGTTGTAGATCTACGCTTAACAAATCCATGCTGTTCTTCAATGATAGCATTGTGCAAAACTGGGTATACTTGGTTATGGACTAATCTTTCAAAAAGTTTCGACAGGGTGGACAATATAGATATAGGGCGGTAATTTTCTACATCTTTCTTAGTTCCGCCTTTATGTACTGGTGTTATATTAGCACGTTTCCATACTTCGGGAAAAACTCCTTCATCTAAACACTTATTATAAATTATGTGCAGTGGCTTGCTTATACAAATTGCTGTTTGTTTGAAGAAGAGTGGGGGGAAACCATCTGGTCCAGTTCCTTTTGAAATATCCAATAATTTAAGTTCTTTCATGATTTGAGATTCAGTAAACTGAATTTTGGTTAACAAAATATCCTTATCAGTGATGTCTGTTGGCACTTGCCACTGTGACAAGTAAGGAGAAGCTGGCTCAAAAACTGACAAGAAGAAATCAGAGAACATATTACATATTGTTTCCGGATCATTCGATTTAGATGTTTGATATTGCATTGTAGAGGGAATATCCGGTTTAGATTTACGGTTTGATATATACTTCCAAAAATGTTTAACGTTACTAATTATACTGTCCTCAACAGATTTCATGTATTTAAGATAACACTGCTCACAGCCACTTTTAAAATTTGTTCTATACTGAGCAAAAATTTCATAATCGGATTCATTATTAAATTTCTTCCATTTGATCCAAGCTTTTTGTTTCTTTTTAGAAATATTAATTAAGGAGCGAGAGAACCAAACAGGAAACTTTGATGTCCTGGGAGTAGTCAATGGAGCGTACTGCTTAACAATGTCATCTAAGGTATTGTAGAATGTATCAAGAGCCATTTCTGCTGGAAGGTTTTCCAACAATCCAGACCAGTCGGTTTCACTGATTTTAATGTTAATAAGCTCAAAATCAGCTTTATAAAAATTATATTTTGTCATTGGACGTCTTTTCATAGATTTAGTTATGTGGGACACACTGACAATAGCGATAAAACGAGACAATAAGGATAACATAAACATTACAATAAAAATATCATCTAGGCTTTTAACAGGCGGCCTTATCGTTTAAAGCGATCTCTTCCAGGCAACTGTCCATGGAAAGGAATTATATAAAAAAATTGTGGCCTTAACTAAAAAAAAAAAAGTAAATACCTACGCAAATAACAACAAACAATCAATAGACTACAAATAAATATAACATACTTATATATACATTTATTATACACATAAACATACTTACATACTTAAACATACTTTTATAAAATATATTTGCATTAACTACTTGCCTACAAAATTTCATGACGATCGGTCAACAGAAGATACGCATGTTATCGTCAAACAAATATACAAACGGTCGGAGTGACCGGCTTAATCTTACGTTAGTAATTCCCGTGTAATATAAATAAAATGTGTGAAAACCACGTCAGTTTCTATAATAAAATATACAAACACATCCAAACGCAGATTTGTTTCGGTAGAATCTGAGACATCTTTTCTTTTGGTCAATTATTACACCCGCAAAGTACCGGCTTACCTATTTTTATTACTAGATTTTTATAGTAGGTTTTGGTACTAAAGTACCGGCTTATTACTTTGATTAATATATTTTACTAGCAAAGTACCGGTTTATTAGTTTTATTGTTTTTATTTCATTACTTTTTAAACCAGATTTTACTAGTAAAGTACCGGTTTATTAGTTTTATTGTTTTTATTTCATTACTTTTTAAACCAGATTTTACTAGTAAAGTACTGGCTTATTACTTTGATTAATATATTTTACTAGCAAAGTACCGGTTTATTAGTTTTATTGTTTTTATTTCATTACTTTTTAAACCAGATTTTACTAGTAAAGTACTGGCTTATTACTTTTATTACAAGGTTTTACTAGCAAAATACCCACTTATTACTAATGTTAACAGATTTTACTAGCAAAGCACCGGCTTTTTAGCTGCAAGTTTTACTCTGTAAATAAAATAATAACATTATAGTATCGTAAAATCTGAACGAAAGTATTTAATTTAATTTTTTATTGTAGTCAATCGGCTATCAGCTACAACCTTAGTTTAGAAGCTATATAGCAACAATTCTAAGAATTAACGGCCTTTATTACCATAGTCACGTCTCAAAGCATATCCATTTTACTTTAGACGAAATATGCTTCAAATTTGACGATTCGTCATCACGAATATTCAAAAGTAGACCTTTAAAATCGATTAATTGACATTATTTCTGTTTGTTTAATAAATGTTATTGAAATATTTTCTAATGTGTTCACCGATACACGATTAAAGAAATTTGGCTCGATAGAAAAAACTTTCCTAAAAAACACCCGTTTTTACGTTCCCTTCAATGAATTGAATCAACTTCATACAGATTCGATAGAAGATAATTTTATCAAAAAAAAATTGTGTCGTGCCCTAGTACATCATTACATCATTAAAAAGGGATATTTAATGCAAAAGTAGGTAACTAGACAGAAAAACAAAATTTAAATTCTACTGACATATCAAAATCAATAAAGTTCTAAATAAAACATTTGGCAGCTTGACAAAATATAGCATACTAACTGCGCCCCCGTTTTCACCCACGTGGATTACTCCTTAAATCATCAGCTATCTGCCAGTGAAAGACTCGTCAAAATCGGTTCAGCCGTTTCGGAGTCCACAGTGAACTTACATACATACACACACACATTGCCTTTTATATATATATAGATGAGTTAGATGTTGTCATAGTGTGGTGCCATAGATGATCTCACAATATTTTGCTAGATTCTCTTCCCCGCATCCTTTCAAGTCCGCTGTCGTCCGTTGGATTGTGTAGATCAAGGGTGCCTCCGCCTCACTTCCGCACTGCTTGCAGGTAGCAGGATGCACTGCAATGCACTACGGAATTGAGGCTTTGGCACCCGTCCGTTTCCGATTCCTTTTATACGTCTTGGCTCTTCCTTGGGAGTATTTTCTATTCTTCTGTACATTTTCACGGAAAATACATACGTGTTTAACAAGAAATAAAGTAGAATATATCCCTACTAGCAGGGATACCTTGGTAGGATAGGTGTACCAGCCGAGTATGAAGTGGTAGTTTTGGAAATGGACGAGTTAGGAAAGAGACAAGTTAGGAAGTTGACAAATTTGGAAACGGACAAGTTCGGAAGTGGACAAACTTTACCGGAGGGATTTAAATCATGGCGTAATTTTTCGTACTAAAAACTTATAAAATAGGTTCAAACTATGCTAACGCCAACTGCAAAAAAGTTTATATCATCCAATTCTATACATACGAATATAACTAGAAATAAAATATCTAAGGCATACCTAAATTTTTTGTATTATATCAACTCCTAGACTCTACGATAACATCAACAAAGAGCTATAAGTGGCAGATAAAGTTTGGTTTAACTTACCGTACACAATGAAGCACTCAGCATAAATCTACATCTATCTATACAGTAATCATATACGTATGTACTACTTACGTAAAAATAAACACAAACATGTTATTCTGTGATATATCAAAATCCAATAAAAGTATTTATGTTTCAGCGTGTGATGTGATATTTCATTTTACGACAAAAATGGATATCAAAACATTTTTTGTGATAAAATATTTTTGATGTGGTATGCGTCCCATCAGTGTGATTTTCTTTTTCTTGTTTATTCAAGTGGTAGAGTAATCTTTTGTAACTATAAACAATTAACTTACCATAATATGACTGGTAAGAAATGGCGAGTTGGTGGCCAAAGGAGGACTTAATCGAATCATCGATCACGAATCACGAATCAATAATCGAAAAATACTGAGAAGGAATAAAGCATCTAAAAATTGTCTATTGTTAAAATTGCCGAATTGTATAGCTGCCAAAGACATTTAAAACTATGGATTTCGGTTCAGCTGTAATTTTGTCGAACCAAAGGTAGACTAAAACCACAAATAAATCGGTAGAGTAGTCCGGCTTCGGCTGACTTTGACTACACTAGCACTATATAGCACTAGGGCTAGTAAAGCAGCTATAATTTTCTATTAAAAGTTTAGATATGGAAGTTTCAATAATTTAAATTTATTAGGTATACTTAAAACTTAATTACTTACATTTTTTTTTTTTTTGTATCCGTATTACTTATTTATTTTGTGATATAACTATACCAATGTGTCAATTTAGATATCAAGCTAAATTAAATGTTTTTATATGAATACATAAGTTTTAAATTAGTTACGATTAGATGTTGAAACTAGTACAAAATTCACAAAAAGGTTTCTTGAGTCCTATTTAAATTAAGTAACTTTTTAGAAAAACCGACAAACTATTTTAAATCTTATGTCGTTATAACAAAGTGTTAATTAGGTTTCCACGAATGTGGAATGGCAGTGGGCAGGGCACATATGACGCAAAACAGATGGCCAATGGGGCCGAAAGGTTCTGGAATGGAGACCACGGACCGGTAAGCGCAGCGTAGGATGTCCGACAAGATGGACAGACGACCTAAAAGAGACCGCAGGGAAACGCTGGATGCAGGCCGCTTCCAACCGGCCCTTTTGGAGATCGATGGGGGAGGCCTATGTCCAGGAGTGGACGTCCTACGGATGAAATGACGATGACGATGATGATGATGAAAATGATAATGCACTCATATCCGTGATTTTATTGTTTGTGCAAGAAACTTTATCGTCTACGTAAAACGTAGTTAATGGTTTACTCCAGTGTTTTCCCGAAGAAATTATTAATTATGTATATGGTTACTAAGTAAAGCTTAGCTTCTAATGATGCTCATCATCATGATGATGGTGAATTTTGTTTTGCTCTAGATAGCGAAACAAAGCTCATGCAAGAATGTTTTTAAGGTTGTGGTAGCGCATTCGTCTCTTTTTGTAGTAGATAAACGTTATTAAACCTCTTTGCACATCAAAAATATTTTACGCAAGTACCTAATTTTTTTAGAGGATATAAAATTGAAGGGTTCTTCAAATTATCGGGACATTGTACTAAGATGTTTAAGAAAATAAATAAACCTCAGCACTCCTACGAAAAGTGCTACATTGCAACGGAAATCGTAGCTAAACTCGTAGGTGTGCTACGCAACGAATGAATCAGAATAATTTTGAAATAATACATGATGCTACAAACTAAATGATTTTCAGAAAACTACGAAGACTATTAGAATCCTTTTAACCATTTAAAAAGATAAAAACGCCAAAACGTTAAAATTTCATGTACTTAACATGAGCAACGTAAAGCATATTTAAAGGAGCGTTTATACGAGTATACCCACGAAGCGGGGAATTAACGTGTATAAATCATGGAGTAACCGCTTGCAAGGATTAGCGAGTCGCCGGGCGACCGCGATCACCGCAACAGGCGCCTTATATTAATAATATCACTGTCGAGGTGCTCTGATACAGGAAGAAATTTGCAAAATAACTTTGAGTTTAATTACATATAATTATTGTTTATTTGTTTGTTGTACTAGAATTCAGAAATAGATATAAAACATTGTTCAATGATATTTATTAGGAGATTTGTACATACCTTCATATTTTCTGTAAACGTTATACATAAACATTGATCTCAGACTCTTGTTGAACGATTAACTGTGTTTTCATAACAGTTATAACAGACTCTTGTTGATAAATTAAGTGTGTTTTTATAACGAAGTCGAAATAACCTTTGACAGATATTATTCTCGATTGCTTTTCTCTAATAAGAACAGAAATCTCTTATAGGCTTGAATAATAACGTGAGTAATTTCCGAATGGTAAAATCAAAATATGCTTTAAGTATACCTACTTATAGTAGGTATCAAAGTGAAGATGTTTTTAAACGACTTCGGGTGTTCTCAGTCCCAGTTGTCAATTCTATTCGGTTTTTTTTTATGTAGTACATTGACCGATTACTCCGACTTTTGTTAAATAATAACCAATTAACGTGATCCTATTTTATTTAGTAGTCCTCAATTTTTTTAATTGCATTAAGTTGTAAAGTAGTTCTGAAGGTGGTCCCACAAAATTTGTATTAACTTTGGCTCAGTAGGGCTTGAACCAGCTCTAATAATACGAATAATTTTGTTAAACGCTTACTAATTTTGAAACCGGTTTTTATCTATATGATGATTAACAATAATGTAGGTAAATATCTGACCATTGACAGGCACATAGAGGTTGACGTAAAGGCAGTCCTCGCTCTGGTTGGCGAGCACGGGCAGCAGCCGCTCGAGGTGCTTGATGCGCGCGCGGGGGTACGTGAAGAGCGCATCGTCGCGGGACGCGGCGGCGGGCGGCGCCTGCGGACACGCCGGCCCCGGCGCGTCCGCCAGCCGCGGCGTACGCCACTGCGACGGCGTCACCGGTGGCATATACCTGCACCATACATCAAACTATGTACTTGCGTTCTCGGGATCACTTACGTCAGGTGACGACTCATGTGGCGCGACAATACGTGATATATTTGTTCAGTACAAATGACTTGATTGTTTGAACGTCTGCTAGGTTATGTGCCTACTAACTTGACAGATCACATGCCTCACGTATTAATTAATTAAACTAGGTTTACTAGTACGAAACTTGTAAGGTTTTGCTGTACTTACCTAAGGCTACCTAGAGGCGGTGTCGCATACGGCACTCCAAGATAGGCCTCGACCTGCGGATGCGAGTGCACGACGATCCCGCGCAGGGGGCCGTACTTGGTGCGCACGACGCGGGTGCTGTACTTGTGGGGTGAGAGCGCGGCCGCGGTCGCGCAGCAGACGAGCCACGCGAGCAGCGCGGCGCGGTCCACGCGCATCACGCGCACGAGGCGGGCGCGGCCGCGGGCGCGGGCGACGCGCCGCCGGCTCCGCACGCGCCGCCGCGCATCACGCCGTCCGCCGCGCCCGAGCGCACGCGCACCGCGCCACGCGCCCACGCCACACGCTCATCTCGACACGCACTTCTCGCGTACGCGCGTCCACTGCCAACAACACGTTATACAGGCTGTGACGACAGACATATCTACATTAAGAGCTGTATTCATTACACGATTCTGGACCTAAATATGTAAAAATGGGACATTTGACAGTCTGCGCACGCTTGCGATTATTTTACTATGTCACGCAAATAACTGTGATAATATAATGTATTGGTTTATCTATCAATATTTTTATCACTATTCCTTTTTCATATGTACCGTGTCAGCCTTAATTATCTTAATAATATCTTCGAACATGTCTGTCGTCTACCCGAACACCTCGTAGAAACTTCAGAGTCTTCACAGTGTATAGCGTCGTTTTAGACATATATTACTATTTCCGTTTCTAAAGACAAGAAAAAACTTACCCAAATCATGTCTCTGATTTGTGATTGATTTGTTCTTTAAAATCAATCATTAGATTGTCCTGAAACAATACAAAAAATTATTTACAATGATGAAAAAGACAAACAATATTACCATACTCACTACCAAAATTCAACCGCGACTATTTTATATCATTGAACCAATCTTTACAGGTTTAGTTCAATAAATATTTACAAAACGGCTAACTACGCGGGTGAGCAACACTGATGAAGTTGTCCATCCACCGTTCGATACGGTCAGTGTGTTGTGCGTAAACCCTAAATGTGTGACACAAGTGTCAGCATGTGGAAGCGAAACGGAGGAAGACCATACAGTACCGGAGGCGACTGGCGGGGTACAGGCAGGGGCTAAGGCGCCGCGGGCAGTGGCACGCGCGACGTGAACCGCTGCAACCGCAGCATTGGCAGTGCCAGTCAAAGATTGCAATATATATACGGGTGCCAGTTTGCAGGTGACTGTCTCCAGGAGCTCGCGTATTCCCTGATGAAGGAGCTCTAATGGCTCCGAATCCCGACTGATAAATAGAACGTGAGTGTAAGCCGTTTTATAATAGTTTATAATGAATCCTCATGCTAGTTTTGATGAAGTGGCAGGTTTAGATCTTTGAAAAATAAGTTTGATTTTTTTTTGCAGTTGAAAGAGACCGTCGACTTAAGTACTTGAAATAAATTTCAACTTGATACCTTTACGCGTTTCAGAGAAAAATGGTCCTGACAGACGGACAGAAGGATAACAAAGTGATCCTATAAGGGTTTTTTCTTTTAAGGTACGGAACCCTAATTACTGAAATCAAACTGGATAACAGAAGTAGAGCGCGTAGCTGGTGGACTATAGAGTAGGTAACGGAAAATACAGATCTATCTCGACATCCGTAATTCAAAGTGACGCAAACACGACAACAACATCGCAACAACACTGAACAAAATTTCCAAGCTTTCGCGTAGCAAAACACTAGTGGCCCAAGACGTTTGCTTCCACCCCATTTATAGAGCTATAAATACTGATTATCGCAACAATTAGATAAATGCGTTGTTTTCATTGGACTTAGCTCGCGATTCCGTTATCGTAAACATAATTTATGTAAAAGAATCATTATTTTCGAAAGTATATTTTTTTATTTATTTGAAGTGTTGTTCCGCATGGTTTTAGTATTTAAATGATACAGACAATTCAAAAGATTTAACGACAGGCATAGGATTCGACCCTGCGCACTCTAGATTTACGTCCCGAGCACTCTATCCACTAAGCTGCACCATAAGGTTGCTTTCATGTCGCTCTCCAAAAACTTTAGCAGCTGTCTTTGCAACCAATCTAGGCGTTGATAACGCCGTCTATAATTTTTACTACTTGCAAGTAACTATGGCTCAACGCGAAAGCATTGCCATTCAGCGTGGTAATGCCGCCTACATATGCTAGGTACGCTGCCAACTGGTACAGTGGGCATTTGGATTGTCTTTAGACCTTCAACGGTCTATGGGCAGTCTTACTGTTTTTTGAGTGTTAGTGTCAGCTTGTATTTGGTTAAGAATATAAAATAATGTCATAGAAATTATAATAATTACTCAGCTCTCAAAATGGATAGAAACCCTAAAAGAGACCGCAGGAAAACGCTGGTTGCAGGCCGCTTCCAACCGGCCCTTTTGGAGATCGATGAGAGAGTGAGAGAGTGACAGAAATGTCTAGCAATGTTATGGACGTCCTATGGCTGAAATTATGATTAAGAACTACTCAGCAAGATAACTTACAGGCCCCAAATTAAACTGAAAAAAAAATCTAATTGTCTATACCATTTAAATATATATCTTAAAAGTAAAAAGGCATCATCTCTCAGTCAGATTTGGGCCTATATAGGGCCTTCTAGTTCCTGATCATGCTGACTGACCCTGGGGTCGGGAATTGGTTACAACTACTGTGAGTTCTACTTCAAGTTGTTGTTAGCACATGCCGAGCCTCTCAAAAGACTTTTCAAAATAAATGAAAATTTAATTTTGAGTAGACTAAAACTAAAGAGGTGGACTGTTTAATTTCAGAAAAATTAACTTTGAAAAAACATTGTTATTAAGGCCCTGCAAACAGCAAGTTTAGATATAAAAACTGAACTGATAGTGTTTGTTTCGCTAGGTTAAAGCACCTGAACAAGTGGAAAACTTTTTTAAGTCTCCCCATTTCTCATCCGAAATGGCAAAAAATCATCTTACAACAATTTAGTGTTTGAACGATTTTTTTGAAAACTTACATTTATGCTATATAGTCACTGAGAGTGTGACAGATACTTAAACCAGTTTTGCGGTGACACGTTGTGACATTTATGCAGGGCAGTTGCGCAAGCGGCCCACAAAGGCAGCGAGGGTGCCGAGCCATCAATCACCCGCGTGACATGCAGAAGCTTTGTGACCGTCCCGCATTTTGTTGCAGACACTAATACCCTCGTATTTTTGACCTCTAATAAAATATTTTAATAAAACGTCATGTAAATGCCTCCATAAAAGTATCACGACAGTATAGTTGTAATTGATTTACGTGACAAAGCAGAAAACATGGTGACTAGTATTTCAGGATAAATGTAACGTATTTTACTGTAAGACGTGTCAATTCACTAATTATTCACATTAATTTCACTAGAAAGATCGAAATAGAAGAGTAAAAAGCAGTGGCGCGCTACAGTGCGAAAATTCCCACAAAGCAAAAGTTTGGAGTCTGCACTGTAGGAATTAACGGTGAGTAAAATAACAACTAGGATATCCGAAACAAACTAAACCTTACTCAACATAACAAGTTCAGACAAACACAAAAAGGACGGCATAATTAAAACATCTGCGATATAATTACCTACAAAGTATAACAACTTTTTTAACAATGCGTAATTTTATAATTCCAGCTCTTACAAGTAAAAAAAATCCTCGCCCGTGTAAATATTTTCAAGTCCTAAATAATACTTCAACCCTTTGTTATAAGTATCATGAAACAAAATTATGATGGATAATTACCTACTAACATAAAAATTCCTTTTTCTTCGCAACAAAATATTATCTAACTTCAAAGGAGAGCTTAAATTTCTTGTTTAAAATCGTTTCTCTGCATAGGAACGTTGCTATTAAATCTGTACGTTTATTGGCACTTTTATAACCTATCAAGTTTGTAGACAACTCCATTACTGTAATAGGCAATTTTAGAGACTTAACGAGCCGGAGCACTTATTGGAAATCTGATACGAATATTATGTTATTAATCGAATACGGCCAAGCTTAAAACTCTTTCTAAAATGTCAGCATCAATCTGTGCTCCCGCATCCACCGTAATCTTTTAAAGCGTGATCGAGCCCCGTTGTCACTGGTCGTTGAAGATAACACGCTGGCACTATCTTTCGTGTGCGACTCGATCGGTTAAGCTCACTGAACCGCATCACTTGGCATACCTACGTTTAATAAACAAATACGATCAGGAAAAAGTATTCAAACCTGTTACGATAATGTTATATTTTTCCAACACACACCATGACTATTATGTAGATGATAGGTAATAGGTTTTTCTAATAGTATCGTACATTAATTTACGCTGGAAACAAACAGATTTTTGACAAGGGTGGCATTTAATGTAATCTACCCGAGTTTAAAGCCTGTAGTTTCCTCCAAGTGTTGTATAATGCATTTTACAATAACTATCAGGAAATAGCAGAATGTTCATGAATTGTTGCCATATTCTATGTTAAAATCTTAAAGCACAAATGTAACCTCCTTAGATGAAACTTTCCAAAAAGGTTTGCATGGCGTGAGTTTCTAAGTTTCGGCTCTGCACGGTTTGTGTACGTTGTAGCATATAATCACGTAGCTATTGGCGCGCCAAAATTAATATAACCGAAAATGAAGTAAGTATAAAAAACATTCATTTTCTTTGCTTTTTGCCAGTAATTTTCAAATCGAATCAAATCAAATCATTTATTTGCTACAATACATAAATTACATTAAGGTCTTAGTATTATTTTTGATACACTGTATTTACTCTGCAAGCAGGCATGCAAATGTTATTGTGCTAAATAATAATCTAAAAACATTAAGAGCTTTCTTAGATCAAACACTTTGATTTCAATAAACTTTGCGTATGACCACCTAGAGTTTGTTGTGAGCATAAAAAACACCTATGTAATGTAAATAATAAGTAGGTGTTTAAAAAAAAAAAAAAACTATATTTTTCTTTCAAATCAATGTATTGGATGGTGTATACCTTTGTTCTGACTTTTCGAACATTTATTGGACCTATTTCCAAGCGGGTGTGGTAAAAAACAATTTTCTATATGATAGGTATACCTAACGTTAGATTACAAACATTATGCGAAGGTTCGCATTAAGTTCACTGGATAATTAAACTACCTAACTAAGTTATTTGTATAATAACGTACATAAAGAGCTCATAGTCATTATTCAGTAACATAATGGTCTGACTGGTGTTCAACACACATCTAATTGGCGTCCCAATTTATTTAGGAAAGTTTCAATGTCTCCCGAATGTGCAAAGTTGGATTACTTAACTCCTGTAACTCGCACAGGTGCTCACAAAGTGTTAATTAATTTATGTTTTGGTGAATTTATTTCTTGTAACATTTAATTGACAAATACCGAGAGTCCCGTCTTACAGGGCAACGTACCGCCTCGGTTTCATTAGGAACCGACAACACTCTGTAATCAATTAAATTAATGAGTAAAACATTAGAAGCGCGAAGGGTCGCTTAAATTAAAATTCAGTGAGCAGTCATGATACTTTCCGGCTTAATATCGGTTACAGTAACTCACTGTTTTGGGAAGGAGAGCTTAGTGATCGCAAAAATGAAATTTGAAAACCAATTTTCGTGAAAGTTTTGAGTAAAAAATGTCCAATTAAATGGAATAGAGCGTGCCAAGTCGTGTAACGATGGCTCGGTGAGCTCGGCGGGACCGGCCGGAGCCGGACAAGTGGCGAATTGGCGTCATCAATCACGAGGCAGCCGTCCGCCGCAGAGCTTTAATGGGCGCACGCTCGTCTTCCAGCCGCTCGACACGCTTCTCTGATCAACTCCACATCGATTAAACGCTGCAGGGAATTTTCAGACTAATCTGGTTTACTATCAAGCGATATTGCGGTTAATCGAGCTAGGCGTCTGGCTCGCAGCGTATTATTATTACCCCTGCACTTCTACGTGCTTTTATTCTCAGATACCACAAGCTCTAAATGACAATGTTTTTTAATGAATGTTCTATGCATTGAAATTGCTATTTTATGTGACGTGAAATTTATTTTATGCAGAGCAAAGATTGACTTGCAGATTGCAGTAATTAAAGAGAGGTGGATGAGAAACTCAAATGACTGTCAGTAAAGAATAGGTACAATCTTTGAAAAATCTACGAGAATTTTATGGAGCATTTGCATAGCAAATACTGATGAAAATTCAAAGCGTCTCCTTGGTTTAAGTTTAACTGTCGCCGGCTCTTAATGGACACCAGCTCGCTAAATCTGAGCGGCTTTAAGCCTTGCCGCAACATCCAAATTGGTTACTCCTTGTCGTTAGCTTATCTCTACGGATATATACGTTCCATTTGGGACGACTGCGGTAATAAATGATGTGCGTAGACGTCATGTCTCATGTGTACAGTAAATTGCTAAGCGGTGCTGGTAGAGATAAGACGCGGTTTCGAATTCCCAATAGTGTTTATACCCAACGTTTACAGAATGTCCTCTAATTGGATTTGGATCATTATAATAAAAGAGAATGGCCCCATGGCTAACAAAGACTTTTCTTGTTATTTTCTTTAGAAGCTAAGCTTTACTTAGTAACCAAATACATAATTAGTAATTTACTCGGGAAAAAATGGAGTAAAGCAATAATTACGTTTTACATAGACGATAAAGTTTCTTGCACAAACAATAAAATCACGGATATGATTGCATTTTCATTTTCATCATCATCATTGTCATCATAATTTCAGCCATAGGACGTCCACTGCTGGACATAAGCTCCCTCATTGATTTCCATAAGAGCCGGTTGGAAGCGGCCTGCATCCAGCGTTTCCTTGCGGTCTCTTTTAGGTAGTCTGTCCATCTTGTGGGTGGACGTCTTTCGCTGCGCTTACCGGTCCGTGATTTCCATTTGAGAACCGTTCGGCCCCATTGGCCATCTATTCTGCGTGCTATGAGCCCTGCTCACTGCCACTCAAATTTGCTAATCCGGTGGGCTATGTCGGTAATTTTCGTTCGTCAACGGATCTCCTCATTCCTGATTCGATCTCGTAGAGAAACCCCGAACATAGCCCTCTCCATAGCTCGTTGTGCGACTTTGAGGTTGCTTATGAGGCCCATAGTGAGAGACCACGTTTCAGTGCCATATGTCATCACTGGCAACACACACTGGTCCAAGACTTTCGTCTTAAAGCACTGAGCAATCAAGGCATTTTAATTTTAATAATTTGCTTCCTTGCTAAGTAGGTACCTATTGTACTACGGAATTCTTAATAATGTGGACTGCGGAGGGTACGTTTAAATTCCTGTATCATTAGAATTTCCCCGAATAGCTTTTCCAAAGGAACAGTCATTAATCAAATCTCATGACGTCAGGACCATTTATATTCGACTGTGCCACTTCCACATCCTATTATATTTTATTTTACGCCTCGAAACTCCTTTTATGTTATTTATACCTTTTGTGGGTGAGATTATATGTTTGAACCAACTAATTATCATTTAGTAACTCTTTAACGCAAATATTAAAGTTATAAGAATACATTAATTATTTTTAATATTGAGGGAGAGTTTTTCCCAGTCGTGGAGCATTCTAGGTTAACATAAAAAGACTGCTTGCCATAATTATAGCCAATTTGCTCTTGGATGTACGCGGACAGTTTTTTGTGCCATAGGAGGAAAACAAGCTAAATAAAATCCTGTATTTCAATATTATTGTCATTTCAATTTAGTTTTTCCAACGCCTATTAATAATTTGTAGCTGTACTGAATACTAGCTAGAGTAACGACTCTAAAAAGATAAAAATAAGATGGTTTTTTTCAGTTTTTGCGTAAGTTTTTCACTATAAGGTTGCCTAATGATATTCCTCGCATTATATAAATAGCACATGAACCTCATATGACCATAACATTTACATGACGGCATGTTAACATTGGCTTTTCCAGTGGTTGTCTCATAAAGGTAGGGCGGTCGATATTGGCTGTCGAGTCGAGTGGCTTGTGAGAAGAAATGTGAGGCTATTTGCGCTGGCCCTCGAACGCCCTCCGGCTGCGACCCGCCGAGCAAACTAGATTAACTCGCCGACCTCGTCTTCTAGCCCTTACGTCACAAATCGTCATTTTATACAATTTTATCAAATACTTAGCTACTAAACTGGAGCGAACTGTGAGTAACAAATGGAACCACTCCAAGCGACGTCATTAAGCGTGTCTTTGGTTCCAAATAACTAGTGACTCCTTAATTTTAAAATATTATATTAATATTATACTAAAGGGAACGAACCGGAACCGGAAGACGCAGCGTAGGGAGGCCTCCCACTAGATGGACCGACGACATTGTGAGAGTCGCGGGTATCCAGTGGATGCAAAAGGCGGGCTGTCGTTCAGTGTGGAGGTTAAAGGGGGAGGCCTATGTTCAGTAGTGGACGTCTTCCGGCTGATGATGATGATGATGACTAAAGGGAATACCTAATAATATTGCGCAAAACACATGAATGTTGAGTCTAGTATAAAATTTCGGAAAAAAGCGCCAAAGTTTGTATAAGTCTATATTTAAAATTATATACCTACCTACATTTTAGGAATACTGTAAAACTCCCTCATTTTCCATGGCACTACCAAGCTGCACTGCTAGTGACTAGTTCTAGTGAAGACATTCCATACATTTATTTTCACCCGACTTTCATTTGTTTTCCAATATTCATGGTTCGTCCTAATGAAATCGTATGTCGACTTCCCAATACCTAATTTATTAAGCTTGCATTATAGTTTCAACTTTTGGTTTGCACAATTATGTGCACTGACACGATATCCACAGTTTAAATATCTTTGTCGTCTATGTATCTTTTTTAGTTGACAGTGAGAATTTGCTTATCTTATATCTATTTGCTGTAGTAGATGCATAAGTATATATAATAAGGACCAATATTAAACATAGGTATTAAACTTTAATCAAAATCTATGTTACTAAAGTATGTCACGAAGTCGGAAACTAGGCCAAAATCAATAGCCAACCCTCCATTACCTATTATTATTTCATCATAACTTACCTTTGTTACATATCCAAACTGTTCCAGACGTGACTTTACATCAATTATGACCAGTTTTAATTCAACATAAGCTATTCCTGCCCCAAAGGATGAAGTTATAGGTGTGTAAACAACCTAAAAGTTTGCACGATCAAAGCTTTGTGGGTAGGTAACTTATACCAAAATAATTTAGTTACCCCCTAAAATAGCAACCTGTAGGTAACTATGCGACAAACTTTCCTTTCATGGAGTCATATTGAAGAAAAACGGGGTAAATCCATTTACCAAACAACAAACTGTGTTCCCATGTTTTTACAAAATTCGACTTGCATAGTTTTTACTTTTATTACTGCAGACTGCATAAAAAGTACATTCCTACCCAGATATATTAAAATATGAATAAATATGAACGTAAATATATAACAATTAAGCACTTAATACCTAAAAAAAATACTTTTTTTTTTGTATTGTGTGCTTTGAGGAAAAGTACTGACCTACCCAGATATATTAAAATATGAACGTAAATATATAACAATTAAGCACTTAATACCAAAAAAAATACTTGGGGTTATGTATTATGTGCTTTGTGCTTTGTATTTGCTACAGTTCAGCAAATCTTTAGTAGATAGGAATTGACGCCCGGCGCCAAACTCAAGTGTTTTACACGTAAATTCAATTTAACAAAGCTACTCTGAGCCGTACTGACCCTCAGGTTTAAAGACTACTTTAAAGTTTTGCAAACGGATTTTGCTGAGCAGCTGTTCGAAACCTAAAGGATGCCAGGGAAAGGAATTTTTCCCTAAAGAAATTAACGATATCATTGTATTGTCTAAAACACTAGATTTTTTACTAAGTAACGATAGACGATGGATCTTTAACCTATATACAACAAGTAGTTGATAAGTTTTTCCACAATTTTCCAAAAGTTCGGTAATTTGCTTCGCTGCTCTCTCCAATTAAGATACGGTCTCTCACCAAACACCAAAAATTTATTTTATGGTCCATTGCAACCAACTAAGCATTGGTGGTGCTATCTGTATCATTTGATATACAAACATCTAGTCCAATCACAACGTCTACGATTTCGATATATGTACTTGACATGTCAAAGGTTTTACAGACAAAATATCAAGCTTTACCTGAGGTATTATAAAAACTTTTATTCCACTTCTTCCATGTAAGTGACACAACATTTTAAGCCAAACGTTACTAAAATAAAATAAAATATACAAACACAGTATATAACTTACTCAATTAGATTTTCGCGTATTAAGCATTAACTGAGAAGAAGCGTAAGTAAACTTGAATTCAATTCTTTTAACTACATATTAACAAAAAGTTTTTGAAAAGAACTACCATTCGTACGGCCGTTTCGTCTAATGGAAAAACTATTACAGTCTATTTCCGGAAACAATAGAATAAAAAATCTGCTCGGTCCTCCAGTCGGAAAGACTTCGGAAATCGATGTTTAAGCACGTCATACGATTTGTTCCACAAATTGTGACCATTACGGCCTACAAACGACGTAAATGTGGAAACTTTTTATTAAGGTTAGATACATAAGCTCTCGTTTTGTTCCTTAAATTGGAACACGATAAGTATTGTAAATCGTTACTAATATTATAAAAGCAAAAGTAACTCTGACTCTCTGTCTGGATGTTTGTTCGCTTTTTACAATTAAACGGCTAAACCAATCATATCGAAATTTAGCAGGATGATAGTGAGTATCACACAGTACATAGTACAAATACATACATAGTACAAATAGTATACATAGTATAAATTAAAGTCGCTTTCCGCGTCTGTCTGTCTGTATGGCCGCTAACTCCTCCTAAACCACGCAACGGATTTTGATGTGGTTTTCACCATCAGTTAGATATTTTTTTACGAAAGGTTTATATATATAACTAGCGACCCGCCCCGGCTTCGCACGTAAATTATACCCGTGCGAAGCCGGGCGGGCGGGTCGCTAGTATATAATATAATAAGGGCGGACATAGAGTACTTTTTCTCCAGAAATGCGGAAAAACTTGAAAATTGCTGGTAATTGATTCAACTAGTTTCTCATAATTATTCTTACGTATGTATAACGCAAGTTTTAATTTTAGATTTAAATAATAATATTACATAGACAATTTATTTGTGTCAAAAAAAGAACATAATATACAATGGTAAGTAAAACATTGAATTAATAACAAAACTAGATATAGGTAATCTCTATGTCTAGCTTGGATAGAAAAAGGTAAAAACCTACTTTTACAAATACCTCACAACATCAAAACTTATTTTAACACACTTCGTGGACTAAAATGTCATGTTTTCTGTACAATTAAATTATGCACGTTATTATAAAACACAGTTATGTAGGTAATGAAAGGGCCAAACAAAAGACTCCTTTGTCTATCAAATTAGACCGCAAAGTATGGCAACAAGGTTCAGTAACAAAAACATCCAGTATTTATCTTATTCTTGTGAATAACAGATGTTCAGACCCTCACAGTGTCATTTGTCAGTGTCGCCTCTGTCTAATCAGACCTACATACATTTGTCATGACAGCTTTTTTATAACACAATCCAGCTCCATGATAACTTTGTGAAACGTGTAAGTTATTATTTACGAGTAATGATATCTCAAAAAGGTGTGTCTTTGCGAAATGAACTGGGAATTCACTATCAGAATTCAGCACAATAATTTTGTTTGAGGTTTTGTTAAAACATTTCATCATCATCATCATCATCAGCCAGAAGACGTCCACTGCTGAACATAGGCCTCCCCCTTTAGCCTCCACACTGAACGACAGCCTGCCTTTTGCATCCACTGGATGCCCGCGACTTTCACAATTTCGTCGGTCCATCTAGTGGGAGGCCTACCTACGCTGCTGTTTTCAAAACATTTAGTACCTATTATTTAACAATTTAACACTAAAGGAGTATACACAGTGTCTTTAAAAAAAATAGAATTAGTGGTAAATGAGTTACCGGCAGAGATGTACAAAATGGTTTAAAAAAATCATTTAAATACAAAATGCAAAGTACTTTTCAGATTTACTATTTCAAATGCAAAATACCAAATAGTTTTGCGTTCGAATTTCAAATGCTAAATACAAAATAGGTATTTTCAAAATACTTTTTCAAAATCAAATACCTTTTGACCAAATCACATATATTTTTATTTATTTTAGGTATTTATCATGATAAATAGAGACACAATGCCGGGCCGAACAAAAACGTCTAATAACATGGCACCTTATGCATGATTTTTGGTCATTTTTATCAGTACGCGTATCAATAAATTCTGTTATGTTATACTCACTTAAAATAATGTAAAAAAACTAGACTTAACGAAAAGAGAGCCATGGCTCCATTTTGTGAATAGTGTGTTTTGAATAGTCATGGTGCCATTTCTTTCGGTTGATTGTGCATCTAGTTCTTATTTTATTATTATTACACTTTTCTTTTATTAATAACAACTGGACTGGTATTGTTAAAAAGTAAACATATTTTTTTATTTATTACGCTTTTTAGCTGGTACCGCTTTTTTTGTTTGACTGGTAATGTTGGCTAAATTTAATGACAAAGTATTTTGCATTTTTAAATGAATATTAAAAATGCAAAATACATCTAGAAAGATATTTCAAATAAAATACAAAATGTTTTTACTAAAAGGCATTTGCATTTTAAATAGAAGTATTTCAAATAAATCGCATCTCTGGTTACCGGCCACCTGATAGTAAGTGGTCACACCACCTATTAGACAGTACATACCTACAATATCCGGGGCATATTCAGTGTGTTACCTACCTTTGAGGACTATATTCACCCTTCGTTTAAAACAGTCCAAATTCTACTTTGGAGGAAAAATCGACAATATAAAGATAATTTCGGCTTATTAAAATTGATTAAATAGTGTATCGCGAAGAAAAGAAAGAGGCTACATATTTAAATTAACCGGAACAATATTTGCATATTACCTTATCGTTACGGCTAAATATGTAACCTTGAACTTATTCCCATTATGATGCAAATTTTATGCGAGACCCAAAATATTTTTAGTAGCCAAAAGACCTAGACAGGACAGTATGGCAAGTTTTGATTATCAGAATTATTATGATCATAGTTAGGTACATAATATTTTTAAGCCTACTCTCTTTTGTTCTATCTTTACTTTCCCTAACATAAGTAATTGTCAAACTGAACATGTTGCTTATGCAGTTTTTTGTTTCGTTATTGTTTTCCGCAAGCGGCGATATCTGACCAAATCTGACGATTCATAATTGTGCTACATAATTGCCAAATATATTGCCATATAACCGCTATCGAGTCAGTCTGTATTTTTTCTATAGTATCTATGAAGTGTTCCATACTGTTTGTAGAAAATCGTAGTCGTGCCTTAAACAAAAGACCATAGGTACTACCATTATGTAAATACGAGTAGAAAATCTGGCCAAGTGTAATACGTACAAGCTTTAAACTTGTACGTATTACAGTTTTTACAAAACACAAAAATAAATGAGCATCAAAAAAAAAGCTAATACAAAAATAAAATAAGTTTGTTGTATGGGGGGGGGGGGGGTACCCTTAGTTAACCCGCTGTAGAATTATATATTCTGTGAAAATTTCAACTGGCTATATATTACGGCTCGAAAGATACAGTCATTAATAGGTAGGACAGACGGACGGAAGGACGGACGGACAGACGGACGGAAGGACGGACGGACAGACGGACGGACAGACAGACGGACAGACAGACAGACAGACAGACAGACAGACAGACAGACAGACAGACAGACAGACAGACAGACAAACAGACAGAGAGACAGACAGACAGACAGACAGACAGATAGATATATATCATAGGCTTAGTAATAAGGTCCCGTTTTTACCCTTTCTGTACGGAACCCTAAGGAAGCCGACTTCATGAGGTTTTCAATTCGGTCCGTTTTTTTATTATTATTATGAATAGACGAGAAATTATTGAAATCATCACAATATACCACAGAATAGGTGACAATACACATTCATCTCAATGGTATTGATAATTATTTTTAACGAGTGACCAAATAACAAAGTATTTGAAAACAAATAAGTTAATTAATTGAGTTAATTTTTATAAGCTTTTATTTAACTTGCCTTGTTAGTATGGATCAAATCTTGCAGCTGAGTTTTCAAACAGTTCCAAAGATGGCGGACCATTTATTTTTATGCACCCCCATGATATAGTATCTAACGAAAGGGTTTCTAATTAATAAATGTCTACGTTTGCCGGATGGAATTAGCTGAAATTAAACTTTTCCGGAAAATAGAGTCTTGGCTTAACAATAGGTAACGATCGTTGTCCAAATGGCGATGTTGCCAGCTCTAGGGTAATATGAGCTAACTATTGGCAACTGGTCGAATTAGCTTGGCTCTAGTAGGTACTTGTACGAAACTACAAAACGTTGGCAATGAGGTTGTTAGTTTTCGACGAATAAACGGTTAATTTAAGTGTTTTTTGAAAAGGATGGAGTTATTAGTGTATAAATATGCAGATTTCTCTAGCAAAAAAAAACAGCAATATTACGGCAGTTATTTTCGTGCTAGTAATATTTTTTTACACTCCTCATATTGTTAGCGTTAGATAGAGAAAACTCTCGGATATGATAGATGTTTACCTCAAGTTGATAACATAGCAAACAAAATATCGCAACAAACAAGCGCTTGCTCAAACGAAAGTACGCCCTCCTGCAAGAACGTTCGCACAACATATACGTACTTACTTACTTTATCGACTTGTGTGTAGAAAAGTATCGTAAAAAGTTAGACATGTTATTAAAACATTTTACTGATATAAAGACACCTCATATAAAAGTTTTACCTTCAATGAAAATTCAAGATCAATGTATTTGAACACATCCAGAGTTTCGTATTGCAAATAACTTTACACGGTATTATAGTCAATAGATTTATAAATATACGTACCTACAGTCATACACTCTGCTCACCATGTTAAGGGGCTACCTCTAAAATAAAATAACGCCATACACTTCAGCGTGCGGATGAATGATAAGGAGCTAGCGCTAATAAAAAATCAAATAGCTGATAATTACGACAAAACCACTAAATTGAAGCATTATTATGTATTGAGCTATGGTATTGAGCGATCCTAGAAATTGTGTTTATTTATTCGAGTAATAATCACTCGATATGGACTAGGGTTTCGGAGATGTAGCGAAATGTGTGTAAAACTAAGTTAAACAGTGATAATTCTAGAAAGTTTCATTTCTGAAGCATGGTATTTAATGTATCCATGATTTTAAGAACCCTCTTCAACGAAGGATTCGATGGCAAATTTTTGTGTCTCCTCAAAAATGTTACAAGTACGTGCGTACAATATATCAATAACTCACTATAACAACGGCTTACATTCACGATTATGTTTATCGGTCGGTGTAATTTATAATGAATCCTCACGCGAGTTTTGATGAAGCAATATTACGTCCAAAAAAGAAAAGAGGTGAATGCACAGAGGCAATGCTGGAGTTTACGAAAAAGAAATAGCGTTTCCAGGTGGTGTCTTGTAATTGGTTCACAGTACAAGCTATAACCATCAGCCTTTTTAGAGGTTTGCTTGCTAAGCCACAAAAATAAAATAAAAAAACCGGACAAGTACGAGTAGGACTCGTGCTCTGAGGGTTCCGTTAGACGGAACCCTCAGAGCGCGAGACCAAAAAAAAAACTAGCTGAAGTTAAAATATTGAAAGACAAACTTAAGTTTGTAGTTTTATTTTACTGGGCAAGTGCCTTTAATAACTAAACAAAATACAAGCTAAAACTAACACTACAAATACAGTTAGACTGCCCATAGACCGTTGAAGGTCTAAAGACAATCCAAATGCTCAAGCCCACTACCAGTTGGCAGCGTACCCAACATGCTGGCGGCATTACCACGTTGAATGGCAATGCTAATGCGTTGAGCCAGAAACACGCCAGCATTTTGGTCACGCGTCGCATTAACCAGGCGCTCTGAAAGATTTTTGAAAATGAGGTGAGCTCCCGGTCCCCAAGGGCCCAATGTCTCGACCCCAAACGCCTCAAATATGTAACCACTGCCGAGGTTAGCATATTTGCGACGCTTGTGCTGCTCTGCCGAATTGGCAGCCGCGCCAGCCCTACCTTGTGTCTCAGGAAGATGTGACGGCGCTAAAGTATCGACACAAGTTGCGTCCCATACAAGGGGCCGCCCCAACCTCCAGGGCAAAAGTGTCATACCGTCAGGCCTCTTTTCATCGTCACGCGCAAGACCACTCGGTTCGAGCACAGCTGCGACATTGGCGGTGGACAGTGCCCTGCGTATGATGTCGTTCAGGCTAGCGTGTCGGCCAATACGACCAGCGCTTCTCGAGCAAGAGAGACCATGGTGACCGAGCTGGTCAACAGCAGTACCACACTGACAGCGATGGGCCTCACAGCACCTTGCACCCAAGCGTAAGCTGACAGCTAGACGAAATGCGGTTGGATCTAAAAGGCTACCTGTGTTAAAAGAGGGCATGGCTTGCAACCAAAGTCCCGATTCCCAAACAGAGACAGCAAGAATACGAGCGCGATCTGCAATACTAGGACACGTATCTAGTAGCGATTTCCATGCTAGTTCGCAGATCGGCCGATCCCACAGTCTCTGGGAAGACAACTTTGAAGTTTGTAGTTGACAATAAGGTTCTTCCATACATCCCAACTACAAAATGTAAGTTTGTAATAGCAAAATAATTATTTTTAAATACCTTCAAATTTATAACTTTCGGATTTATTCCTATATATGTACTATGAGACCTTGCCTCTTGCCAAATTTCATGATTCTAGGTCAACGGGAAGTACCCTATAGGTTTTGATTCCCCTGTGAAATCGCAAAATATACGACATAAAGGAACCCTAAGAGCGCGAGACCAAAAAAAAAACTAACTGAAGTTAAAATATTGAAAGACAAACTTAAGTTTGTAGTTGACAATAAGGTTCTTCGATACATTCCAACTACAAAATGTAAGTTTGTAATAGCAAAATAATCATTTTTAAATGATATACCTTCATATTTATAACTTTCGGATTTATTCCTATATATGTGCTATGAGACCTTGCTTTTTGCCAAATATCATGATTCTAGGTCAACGGGAAGTACCCTATAGGTTTTGGTTCCCCTGTGAAATCGCAAAATATGCGACATAAACGTTCATATCTTTTGATTGCGTTGACTTACAACTTTTATTTTTTTACAGCCGAAAGAAACCGTAGACCCAAGTATTAAGTATAAATTTCAACTTGCTACCTTTACGCGTTCTTGAGAAAAAGGGTCTTGACAGACGGACAGACAGACAGACGGACAACGAAGTGATCCTATAAGGGTTCCGTTTTTTCCTTTTGAGGTACGGAACCCTAAAAATTGCCTAAATAGAAATAATACACTATTCATCGTGTTTTTATATTGCAGGATGTTAGACCAACACAATACACAGTCATGTCAATCATAAAACATAATTATATCATAACGTGAAATCCGTAATGCACATACCTGTACATGATGTACTGTACAGTGTACATGGAATAAAAAACAACAATTTTTTTTCAAGATAGCCCCTTAAAAGCCCCTCCATCCGGAGTTCCGACCCGCATGTCGGCTCTAAAAGCAAAAAGCCGAACATTCGCAAAACTTTTTATTTATTTACATACTTTATTGAACATTCATGCACACAAACCCACAGCGGTATAAGTTAGTGAAGAAAGGCAAGTATACTTATTTAATTTAAAAGTCCTGTCAACGGTGTACAAACATTTGGAACGTCTGTTGAGGCAGAACTTAGACAGCATTTAGACAGCAATCTTTTGTTCGTCTCACGGACTGTCGTCATGGACGTCGCTTCCGTAAAGACAATTAGAGTCACGTTTCAAACAGAAATAAATATGTTTTGGTCCCTTTAGGGTATATACAAGATCTTTGGTTTTAATATAGGATCTAAGAGCGCAATTTGATACCTGAAAATAGTTTTTTGTTTTTCAATTTTGCTATCTGAATCATCTAATCAAAATATCTTTATTTTGGACAACATGAGATTCTTAACTTATAAATATAAACATATAAATGCATTTTATTACTATAGTATTATCAAGATTATTTATTTAAACATTTTGTGCAGACAACTTCAAACATCTTGGTCGTGCTATACTAATGCCTACACAAGAGATAAAAAATTGTCAAGCACAGCAGTAATTTCATAAAAAATCGTTCAACTCAGAAATGTTAATTACACTTTTTGATCCCACCATCATTATCAACCTTTTTTGTTCTCACTGCTGGGACACAGGCCTTCTCTTAGAAAGAGAGGAACGGCCCTAATCTACAACGCTGGCCCCGTGCATGTTGGTGCACTACTTTTTGATCTATGCCAGATTAAGTAATTGACCTAAAAATAAGTGAAATAATTAGTTTGCAAAACTTAATATAATTATATACCTTTGACAAAACCGTTTTCTATTTATATTTTTGACTAACTGCGCCCCACAATTTCATTCGCTATAGCACTGTTGAATTTTTGGGTATAAAGTCTATGAGTTAATCTAGTGTACAAACTGTCTCCGTTCCAAATTTCATCCAAATCCGTTCAGTCGTTACAGCGTGAAAATATAACAAAATTAAATATACTCACTAACACACTCACAAATATAATATTAATGTGATAAGGCATAAGAATCTTATTATGAATTGTATAAGTTTTATGTGTGCAAATAGTATAGGTACGTACTTATTTTCCAGTTTTGATTCCCAATCTATTGTATTAAAATGAGCCAAACAGACCAGAATTACCAAAATAAATTGAATTTTATCCCATAAGCATCGCCATTTTCCAGACCATTACTTTTCACATGGTATTTTTACAGATTCCAAACAAACCCCGGGTTTTTCACGTTTCGTCCGCTTCCCATTCATCACATAATACTGTTAACTGAAACAACCGTGATGCAGAAAAAACACAAAGCGATCGAGCGACCGGACACCACAACGAGCAGCCGATGAAAACTTTTGCACTTTTTTCTTGAGGTAGAAAATATACTTGTATTATGATGATTTGTACAATAACTTTTGACTTATTGGTGCTGGGAATAATACTATAAACATATATCTCAAGATAGACTTTTACCATTCAAGTCACAAGTTTCTGCTAGGCAAGCGTGCTACATCGTAAACTGCATCATCGCGACTGCGATCCAAAGCAAGTCTAATGTAGAATAAAAAAAATTACTTAAAAATAATTAACTAACTTAATAGGAGGTACATAAACTAACATATACTCGTTTATTTAGAATAGTTTTAATAAAATAGGTTGATTTCCACTGACTAACCCAAACAGAGAGCTCAAATCGATCGAAAGATAAAAACCCTTTCAGCTGGATTAATGGGAAACTCGGTCTCGTAAAATTTGTAACTAAATCGGGGAATGGTCGAACATTAATGAACATTCAGGGAAACTTGCAATATGAATAACGAGCTTCGCAACTATAGTTTCAAATCCACTGTTTATTGCCAACAATAATCGAAAAGCGGTTATTGATTTAACATAAATTTGGTCTTGTACAACATCTGAGCAATCGCGATTTCCTATACTTATATTTCGATTGTTGTTACTTTGTCGTATTCTGTAAACTTTCAGTCAAAGCCTCAAAAGTCACGTGCCAAACATCGGCACTTGTTAGCTTGTTTTTTTTTTTAAAGCGATGATGCGATTTTCTGTGTAGCACGCTTGCTTTGAAGTAACTGGTTCACTTGCAACCTGAAGACATACTGTAAATATCAAAAAACACCCATCTACTTCACCTCACGTTTTTTGTTAAAGTAAGGGCGTAACTCAGCAATAAAATTACACATAACAGTGACCCGCTAAAATGTTTGATTATGTAAAACTAGTAACGTGACGCAAAAAATGGAAGAAACGTACCTACTTTTCGAGTTTTGTCGGGTCAATGTCGCATAACAATGAAGTTAATATATAATTTAATTGATACAATATCTATAAGGTATTTTCAAAAGATTGAAAAGTGACGGATAAAAAGCCACGGAAAATAAAGCCGTGGAGGGGACCACCAAAAGAACGAGGAAATCGAGAGCGCGTTATAATCGCTTAATTCGATTAATCGGAAGTCGCCATTGTTTCCATTGTGCTCGGCGCCTCTGATATCTATGGGAAATAAAATCCGAGCGGTAATTACCGCGTCCGTTATCCGCTGCGATACGGATGGGGCTGCCATTTGTAAAATCGCTGACGGTGGACAATGAGTGGACCCGAGCTTAAAGTGCGGACATTTCAGTACTTTATTTCATTACATACAGCGAAATGTAAAATTAAAACGGATATGGTAGGTACGTCAAGTTCGATGTGTTTTTGAGGCGTAATTGTGCAGGGCCAATTCAACTGAAAACGCGTTTGATTGCACACTTATCTGAAAATTTACGAAACCAATCAGTGTAAATAACAATTTACATATTAAATATCTACTCGTATAATTATTTAATGAACTCTAGCTGTAACAACGAGACTGTCCGTTTTACTTATTAACTTAATACTATTTCATAGTTAATCCGCCGTAGCATTACAATATATTCTGTGACTATTTCAACTGAATATATATTACAGTTTGAAAGATACAGCCATTAAAAGGAAGGACGGACGTATGGACAGACAGACAGCGTAGGATTAGTAATAGGGTTCCGTTTACACTCTTTGGGTACGGAACCCTAAAAAAGGAAAATCAACACGTACTTACAAAAATTCCCTATTCTCAAAAATGCGTGTAAACCTCGCTAGTTTACTCGCAATCGGCAAATATGTTTAAAACGTTGTACTCATCCTTATGTGCCAACAGGAAAAATTGTGAGATACGATAGTTCAGGATGGCAAACACGTTTATCGCAGCGGACCTGTGCACCCTCACACATCTCACCCCGCGACCCGCACGATCCATTATATTTTTATTACATGACAGACTTTTGTATTAAACCATACCCGTGTATGTACTTTTTATATACATTATACATCATATTATGAGCAAAAACATACAGGAAGATGTCTAATACGGTCAAACTCACGGAATAAGCAAGGGGGGATGGAAGTGAAAAGTAAGCGGGACCGGCTGTCAAACTTATGCGGAGCTCCACACCATTGTGCCAGTTGAGCGCTAGCTCCGCTATCGATTGCATGATCTGCCACTTCATTGCTGTACTCACAAAAATGCCTTACTGTGTCATTTTCCAGTGCAAAAATGATAGCAGACCAAAAAAATATCTAGAGGAGGTGTTTTGGTTTTACCACAGGCAAGTGTGATTCTATATTTTTTTACAAAAATAAACAAATTTTATGAAAATTAATAATCGTTCTGCAGTACACGCCTGGCGTGAAGACGCGTGACGTAAATATCATATTTAATCGCTAAGAATTAAATAACTTCGAGAGTACACATCTTCGACCATGCACGCCAAATTGTGACAACTAGCGAAAAATCGCGGAACTCGTTCTTTAATTTAATTGTGTCTGCGTTTGGTATGAAAAACATCACAAATACTTCGTACATAACAATAAAATGAAGTATATTATTTAATAGTTAAAGGCATATTTTAAAATAAATGGCGGATAACTTATAGGCTTATATCGACTCATAATAAAACCCAATGACGTCAAGAATTTATTTGTGTGCAAAGATATATGCGTCATAGTTGTATGCGTTTGGTGACGGCATTTCCAATACTAATGTACCTATTTGTAAAACCGTTCCACCATATTCCGTGTTCAAACTAACAAAACTCATCAATACGCCAGTTTGATTGTACCAATAAAATTATTTCGAAACAGTTACTTAGTTTTTTGATGTCATACTATCGTAGTCATACGAATACAAGACGACAAAAATCGGAAATCCAGTCTTATTCACAATCAGAGTCAAGCTAGTTATAGGTATAAGCATGTACCTACACAAATTGCTGAAAGTCAAATGTTCACTCAAAGATTTTATACGTAGTATATAATTTATAGATTGTTATTAATGTTTCATGTGCAGAAGGCTTTAGGGTATACAAAGTCCTTGGCAGAAGGACTAAAGTATTCTGTTGTTTCAAGCTCAAAAGAAGGACTAAAGCATTATTCTTTGGATTCATGAAAGAAGTCCGCTAGACGCGGCACTGTCAACGCGTATCAATCACTATTATTTCTCGAGCAGCACTTTTAACAACTTTAGGCATCGTACACGATTCTTTAACGATGGCAAATTAATAAAAATCTCACTAGTGTCCAAACACAGTAACAACACCTGACAACTACAACATGGAAATTTAATTCCGCTGTTTGCCGTGGGACTTCTTTCATGAAAATGAAATCTTTGAGTTCACTATAGTCGCAGGGAGCGTTCTGAATCACGCCAGCGAGGCCAACGGCGCTGGTTGAGAACAAACACGGCGGCATGGCAAAAAATATGTTTTTCGTGCCGTATTAGTTTTCAACGGCGCTGTTAGCACGATTCTAGACGTGCCCAAAGTAACATGAAACAGAAGGTATTCTAAGGAAAAAAAATGCCTCGTTTTAAAATTGTGTTTCTAAAGCGTATCTCCAAAGAGTACACTGCAATATATACCGCTTATTTCTATGGCAACTGCCTTTCTGGTCTGGACACTGAAATAACATATAGGTACAAGAAGAAGAATTTTCTTTGTTTATAGGTATGCCGACGTCAATCATTATCAGCCTATCATGTTCCCACTACCGGGACACCGGCCTTCTCTCAGAGAGAGATTATGGGCCCTAATCCACTATGCTGGCCCAATGCATATTGGTGAATGTAATGTCTTTGAAATTTTGAGGTTCTTGGACATACTGGTTTCCCCACGATGTTTCCCTTCACCCTTGTTGAGCGATGGCATAAAAACTGCACATAATTTATTTAGGTATTAAATAAGTCATTGGTGCAGGGCCGAATATCGAACCGGGTACTGTCAGATTGTAAAGCGCACATGCTACCGCTTGCATCGCGCTCTCTTTAGTACTATGCCAACGTGATGTTCTACAATTTGAATATTTATAGCCTCTCAAAACTAACAATCGCGACGATACAGCAGCTACACGTACTGTCTAATCAGAGACATTAATTTATCTCTGCTGACTGGATCTAAACGCCATTTACTCAGCAGCCACTTTATATGTTGATTGGGTAATTTAACCGAAGCGTTCACTAGACAAAGCTGTTTAGTGACCCGATTTGGAAAACTTCTCTCTGCGTTGAAACTCTCTGAAACTACAATGTTGTTGAGAACTCATGTGAAAACTGCGCAATACAAACTTTCTGTAAAGATTTTGAAACTTCTTGTGAATAGGTGAGTTGTGTGATTATGATTCATATTTGCTTTGCTGCTGGTTTTACCCGCTTTTATACAGAACTGTTAATTTTTAGGGTTCCGTACCCAAAGGACGATGTACGATCTACGATGTCTGTCTGTCCGTCTGTCTGTCCTACCTTTCAACGGCTTTATCTTTCGAATCGTAAAAATAGCCAGTTGAAATTTTCACAGACTGTATGACTGTATGTATCGTTAAGGCGCATTAACTAACAAATAATAAAAAAGGGAAAACAAAAGAGGGGTATACGGGGTAACGGATTGGAACCCTTAGTGCGCGAGCCCGACTCGCACTTGGCCGGTTTATTTAGGATAAAAAGTTGCCGATAAAAGTCTACGGGTGCGCTAACTCTATCACAAATTACATCCAAATCTGTTCAGTCGTTGGATGGGTTTATTACATTCTGTCCTATTAGTAATGATCTGTTTGGAAAAAATGTTCCAATGGAGTTCAGTGAGAACTAAAATGTTCAGAAACTTTTGCGTTTATAATATTCCAGATGTTAATATTAGTGTGATGAGTAACAACTCTCTACTTATGAACTGAGTAACTTTGTAATATGTCTTAGGGAACTCTAGGGACGGAGAACATTATAATGGCTTTCCCAATTATTCCCGAAGTGGCAACTAGTAACCATAAAACGCGGCCTAGCTTATAGATAGTTTGAACTCTTTGAAGTCGTTGGACAGTAAAACCTTTAGACCTTTGAATAAACTCGGGTCAAAGGTAAAAAGGGTCGCAAACATCAAAGATAATTTGGAACTTGTTAAAAGATTTAACCAAACGATTTCGGTGAAACAATACTTGTACTATGTAAAGTGGTTGTATTTAGTTTCGTTTTTAACAGACGAAAGTAGGAGGTTATCAATTGGACTGTATATTTTTTTGTATGTTTGTTACGCGATTACTCCGCTAATTATAAATTGATTTTGATGATTTTTTTTTTGTTTCGTAGGTCATACCTCAGAGGTGGTTCCATATAAATTTTATCAAAATAATTAAGTGCTTTTGGAAAAATACAACAATAAACAAAAATACATACACAAATGATGTTTTGATTTGTGGCTCAAAAGATTTGATTTCAATCTCTGTTTACTACGTAGGTATAGTTTTGAAGTCCGTTTTTGTTTTTTCTATACATTAATCTCTTCTCTACATATTATAAATTAAAGTCGCTTTCCGAGTCTGTCTGTCTGTCTGTATGGCCGCTAACTCCTAAACCACGCAACGGATTTTCATGCGGTTTTCACCATCAGTTAGATAAAAAAAAATATAACTGGCGACCTGCCCCAGCTTTGCACGTAAATTACACCCGTGCGAAGACGGGCGGGCAGGTCGCTAGTTATATAAATAAAACACTTCGTGGCCGGTTTTTTTGGGTAAAATATCACAAAAGATTGTCATTAGAAAATAACATCATGTGTTAAATTTTAGCAAGTTCTCGCACTTCACCATAACTGTCTCGCTTCGCACAGTATTAACATTTTTGAAGATAATTAAATAACTAAGTAGTATTTATGAAAACCAATTGGGCATTATCTGTTAAATAACATAGAAAATGTTTTAAACTTTCATGTTGATATTTCATGTTTAGGCTGAGTAGATCGATAATACTCGAAATAATTATTTGGATCTCCTTCGCCAAAATAAATATTACCTGAAAACTGATTCAAAATATTTGTTACGTTATTCTTAAGAGAATGCCCAATCGGGTTATTATAATTAGCTATCAATAATTTTTTTGGAAACACGAGTTATTTCTAGACAGAAAACTCATCACCCCTGTTAAACTATTTTGTTATAAAACAGAATATTAGTTGATTGAATCAGGCGTTACTTTGCGGAAGTCCATTTTAAATGTGTATATGAATTTCTAGTGTAATTCCGCTTCTACGTCGTTTTGAGTACAATAAAGATTTGAGACAAACTATTTTACTCTATAGATATTTGTGATGCTAATTTAAACCTAACCTGACATAAATATTAATTACATAAAAAGTAAAATTAACCTAACCTTAAACAAATTGTAATTAAATCTGTAACAAAAAATTCGTTTTAACAATTTGTACTAATGATATTAATTTTAAAAAATTTGTTAATCTTGAAATTACTATAAACTTTATTTAATTGAAATGTAAATGAAAAATTTAGCAATAAATACTGAAATTAACATGAATTACTGTAAATATTATTTAATTGAATATAATATTTATTTATTTTAATTTAAATTTAGAGTTCATTTCAATTAATAATATAAAAAACATACATAATATAAAATACAAGGCTATGAACTTTATTATGCACAACTAAAAAAACAGAAAATTAACGAAAACTTAAATAAATAAAATACATAAAAGGCTATTTTATTTTATTTATTTATTTTATTATCTATGTAGGTACACGGTGGATGATGGGGTGGTAACTGTGGCTATGAGAGGGTCCGTGACTGATTACTTTCATTAAAACCCTCACGATTATCCCTCTGAGTCTGCACCTGATATATTTCTCCAGTCTAACCTATAAACATCTTGAGCAGAATATTTTTGCTAGTATATTTTTTGTCAACGTCCCAATAACCTAACTAAAGCATAACACGTATCTAAAAAGAGCGCATAACATTGAAATCGCTGAACATGCAGAGTTTAATCAAACATAGCTAAAAACCACTGCACCACATTAAAGCCTGCTTTCAAATAAAAATCTCGTTCAAATCTATCCCGTTGTTTTGAAGTAACGGTAACAGACAAACATACACATTTATATGTACAATGTGATTAAATAAGAATAGAATCAGCCTAGCGCCACTTGTGACGTCAAGACGGTAATCATCAGTAATCTTGGTACAATTTTCCAAAAAAGAAATATTGAAAATATTCTTTGTTCTCTGTTAGATTTGTTTTTTTGTTGTTGTTGGGTATAAACATCATTAGACCAGTAGAAGATGTTTAGAAAGTTATATTGTGTTGCTTCAAAATTCACATTTTGAAACAACGCTAAAAGTTATTACTTAACACATTTTCCATACTGGGATTTTCCCCAAGATATAGAGCCTTCCTTCTTTCTCCGTAATAAGATTAAATTTTACTAATGAAACAGAAAATGAAAATTTTCTCAGCAGAAACGGAATTAGCTAAATAACTTTCTGCCATTTGTCTTACTAATGAATGAATTTTTTCATACTCCCTTTGCCTTCTAACCGCCGCGCCGCATCGTCTTCTTCGCGAATAATATCTGGGTTAATAAAAGTAAAAAGAGCATTCATAACACTTAGTACGTTTAATTTACGTTGACATGATATAATTAAATGCACACGTGGGGACCGTAGGGTGTTACATAAGCCTTACACGAACGAACGAATTGTTCCACCGATTGGTATGGAAGTCATGTTTTCACATTTTGCCACAAAATTAAATGTGGCTGACGTGACAGCATTTTAAACAAATGTAAATGTAGCTGTCCCCGAGGAGCGCAGACCTTCCCACAGCTAAAAGTAACGGCCTTTGAAAAGGGACGACGTCTCTGGAGATGTAACCGGAGCCCGATTTGCAACGTCCAATCCGGGTTGATCCGAAATCATTATCCGATGCGAATAACGAGCCGTCCCGACACTTTAGGATTGGACGTGAAATTAGATCTTTAACTTCGTTAGCGGATACTAACATTTATTTTGCTACAATCGCATTCTAACTGTACTCTTTTGCTAACACCGCTCTCTTGAATTTTAATTGGTCTACTAACTTCTTAATTGAAATTCCAAATGAATTGTTCTCTGTCTGTCAACATTCGGATAGCGATTTCCATAATATCATTATCCTGTTTACTGTTTTATTAACGCAACTAGGTTAGAAAGAAGTCTGCTAAAGCTATATACTGCTTATTTAAATTCAGCTATCTTGCGGAACAATTTGCTTCTCAATAAAGACAAAATCTTACTTCAACTTTGCTAACATTTTCAAATATGCTATTTCTGTGGAGTTTGATCTACACGAGCAAACAATATTACTAAGAAAAGTTGAGGTGACAACACAGTGACGGAGCAAATATTTATTTACACCAGAAAGTACAAAACATAATTAAATACAATACGATTGTAATAAAACCTAAAACTACTTTAAAATGTCTTAAATTAAAAAACTAATCTAAACGCCGCTGCGTCGCGCTACCCACTGCTCAGTATGAATTTATTTGGAGTGGTAAACAATGCAAGTGACCGCGTCGCGCGACGCTTGCTTTGCATACCTTAACTTTTGGCCATGGGCATACCACAACCTCAAAAGCTTTTTAAATTGAACTTCGTCTCGCTGTCTCGACAAGTGAGAGAGCGAGGCAAAATTCAATATAATTGAATAATTTTAACACATTTTTAACAAGGTAAAATTTTCCCGGGTAAAAATAAGTGAATATACGGCGTTGATTTATTTCCTCAAGCTGAAAAATCAAAAACCTCCTCGTTATTGTATACACTGATAGCCTAAATTTAGCTATACGGTATTATTTAATTCTTTGGTAAATTGTGATTACTTACTATTATTAAAAAAACCGGAGAAGTACGAGTAGGACTCGTGCTCTGAGGGTTCCGTTGGACAGAACCCTCAGAGCGCGAGTCCAAAAAAAAACTAAACTTGAAATACTGAAAGACAAACTTAACTTTGTAGTTGACTATAAGGTTCTTCTTTGCATTCCAACTACAAAATGTAAGTTTGTCATAGCAAAATAATTATTTTTAAGTGATATAACTTCAAATTTGTAACTTTCAGATTTATTTCTATATATGTGCTATGAGACCTTGCTTTTTGCCAAATTTCATGATTCTAGGTCAACGGAAACTACCCTATAGGTTTTGATTTCCCTGTGAAATCGCAAAATATGCGACATAAACGTTCATATCTTTTGATTGCGTTGACTTACAACTTTTATTTTTTTACAGCCGAAATAAACCGTAGACCCATGTATTTAATATAAATTTCAACTTGATACTTTTACGCGTTCTTGAGAAAAAGGGTCTTGACAGACGGACAGACGGACAGACAGACGGACAGACAGACGGACAAAGAAGTGATCCTATAAGGGTTCCATTTTTTCCTTTTGAGGTACGGAACCCTAAAAATAACAATAAATCTAGGTTTGATTTATCTTTTATATTATTTAAAATTCAGTTTATATACAAGTACGAAGAGAAAATATTCGAATTGAAATGTCGTAATGAATTGAGGTCAGGAAGTAGGGGCGGCAAATAATGGAGTGACGGAGAGAATGGCTTTGTACACGTATTTTCGTGCAATTGTTGATTTTCCTCTTTCCATGGATGGTTAGGTATAGAAGAATTGAACCCATTATTCAACACAAAACCTTTGAATACCACCGCTACTGTTAAACTTGGGTTCTCCTATAAATTAGCGAATCCGTCACCTTAGCAGCCGTAAATTGCATAATAATGATGTCTTCGATACGAACGATCCGATGTTCTTACTTATGCAAAAATAGGATAGCAAAAACTGACAGCATTACAAGCAGTTTTAAGTAGACAGAATTATAAGTCAAGAACAAATTTAAAAGGGTTCCTTGTAGGACTACGGAACCCTAAAAAGGTTATTTGCCACTCAAATCCTAATTCAATTCAATTAGCTATCCAGCTGTCCTTCGAAACAATAAATTACCAGCTAAAACTAAATTTAAGAACACGTTCACCAAATTAATAATTAATGAGGGCTGATGTACAACGCTAACAAGTACACAGGCGGCAATAAATTTGCGAGATACTATCTAAATTACCGGAAAATTTTAGCTGCAATCTCGTTTTAACCTATTTTTTGAATTAAATTTTTAATCTTCAAATAAATAATGTTTCAGGAGCATGCTCTGTAGGTATGTTGGGTTTTAGCTTTTATGATAATTTGTCCGTAGCGTCTAAATTTTAAAAACTTTACAAAATTATAAATAAGTACATGACATTATAATTATTATTATCATCATCATTGGGGTCGTCGCGACCTTAGGACCGTGGGGCCAACCACCCATGATTTACACAGGGACTTCGCCAAACGCTTGGTGGAGGTGACAGATGTGACCGGAATTTTGGCGCCTACTTTGACCAAAAAATATGCATTGCCGTCCAGCGTGGCAATGCTGCCAGCATTTTTGCTACTTTTGCCTCCGCTGGAGGGGCTTTTAGATTAGTTTATTTTAATTTGTATATAGATAGGGGTACAAAAGTAATATTAGTTTTAGGTTTTAAATATCAGTGTTTCAACTATTTTTCTTGTAAATAAATATATTAATTATTACATGCATTATACATTATAAATACCTACAATAATATTTGACGGTATTAAAATAATTATTCATGCTGGTTTAATCTTAGACGATAACTAGTTTTAATATTATAATTATTTAATTAGTTACTAAAAACTAAAACATAACTTAAAAAACGGGCTGAATTGAGAACCTTCCTCGTTTTTCGAAGTCTGTTAAAAATATGTTGTTACTGATCACACAAATTGACTACAAACGCTCTATTTAGGTTTATAATGTCCTTATGACGTCACAGACAAGTAACAGAGGCAACTATTGTATGGCGAGTAAGAACTTGCTTGCTTGTGATGTCACTGCAGATACGTGGCCCATACATGTCAAAGGACATACGTTTACGCGGTAGTATAATAATTTTAATTTTGACTGTCCATTTATAGTACAAATACTGAAAATTATGAGGATTAAATCACTAGATGCTTTATTATAATTTTATAGACAACTAGCTGACCTGACAGACGTCGTCCTGTCTTAGAACTGTCAAACACGCAAAGTCAAAATTGTAAATCTTATTTTTTACACCTTGGGTTATATTATTATTGTTTATTATTATTGGAGTTTTAGTAAGGATCCCTATTTTTTTGAAAATATAATATAGCCTATGTTACCCGGGGATAGTGTAGCTTCCCAACAGAGAAAGAATTTTTCAAATCGGTTCAGTAGTTTCGGAGCCTATTCAATGCAAACAAACAAACAAACAAATCTTTCCTGTTTATAATATTAGTATAGATTGGAGATGGTTTCGACAAATAGTCAAATACCCTATTAATAGATTCCTACCACTGAAATTATGGACAACTTTTACTACAGTAACAACCCTGAAATTGCGAAATAAAAATTTACTGTTTTCGTTCGAGTATGAATGACATTTTGCTGTAGAACATCTGCGTTTTGTGATATCAGTGTTGGTCCCAATAGTAAGAGTGTTCATAATGATGCGTACAATGACCTCCTTTTGGTTTAGTACCACCGTTCCATGTAACCCTCTACAAGGAAGTGCTGGCATTGCTCTTTGTATAATTTCATCAACCTTTACTGGTCGAATAAGCTCGCAAACAAAATGAATAAACAAAAAAGTGCTGAAACTGTGAAATGTAGTTATTTTTACTACTGGCAATAAACATAGTAGACTCCAGCGAAATGCCAATAAATTTTGATATTAGGAGCTGGGTTTACGAGTGTATTTCACCAGGCTTCTTTTATTAGGTACAAAACCTACATAAATTATTAAATTTTAGCTACACAGACATAGAGTTTGTGTTTGTGTATATAAATTATACTCGGGTATCTTCTCTTGTTTCTGGTTAGTAACAGTCTACGACTTATTTCTGTTTGAGAAAACCACTTAGATACAAGTCTGGTATCGATCCTTGTAGTATTATTATGGCCGTTTGGGGTCGAGACATTGGGCCCTTGGGGACCGGGAGCTCACAACATTTTCAAAAATCTTTCAGGGCGCCTGGTTAATACGACGCGTGACCAAAATGCTGGCGTGTTACTGGCTCAACGCATAAGCATTGTTATTCAGCCTGGTAATGCCGCCAGCATGATGGGTACGCTGCCAACTGATAGTGGGCTTGTGCATTTGGGTTGTCTTTAGACCTTCAACGGTCTATGGAGAATTGAACTGTTTTCGTAGTGTTAGTGTTAGCTTGTATTTTGTTTAGTTAATAAAGGCACTTGCCCAATAAATAAATAAAGAGGTTTTCTTATTATGGATTATGAATAACTTTGTTACTAGTATTGGCTAATAATTTATACTTGACAATATTTGTTTAACATCGAATGTCTTTCTAAAAACTGGGTCCAGCAGCTATACCTATAGCTGTTTCTAGAAAGACACAGTTTTGAATATTCAAACATTCGTAGTTTTATAGAAACCTAGTCACGTAGACCGAGAAATACTGCAGGTGTGTCTAATTGTTTGGCCTCAGGTTATTCTCAACACCCAAAGCTCTATTTGGCGGCAATCGTGGCTTTATACCGTTGAAATCCCAACCTTTCGACTTCAATCGATCAACGGAATGCTCTTATTTCGAAGCGACCTTTTGTTCCACAAAAGAGCTTCTGAAATCTAAGCCTTTTAGAACTTTAGTATCGGTACTCGTAATTAACCTCTATCCCACCTTTTTACCTTTTATACTCACGTATTACCTTTTATAACAGTTGAAATAAAGAAAGAGGTTCTAAAGTTGACACGTCTATAGATATATCTAATGACCATGCATAATTTTTATAGATTAGTCCGATTTTGATGAATACTTTTACTGTATTTGTTGTTTTAACTCTAATTTAATATTATAAAACTATATCAAATAATGAATATCACTGGCTTTTTTCATTAAACTATTGAAACTAATTAGGTATTTCATATTAAAGTTATTTATTCTAATTACAATTATGACAAGTATAAATAGAACCTTGAAAGACAGCCGTCTTGTTTGAAATAAGTTTAATAAGCCACCCTGTCTCTAACTTGGTATTATCTAACGGTTTATTCATCAAAGGAGTGAAAAGTTTACGAGGTTGCTTTGATATTGGTACAATAACTTTTTAGTTTTTGGAGGGATTAAAAGGCACATCACAGGATTGGAAAAACGTCAAAGTTACAGTTAGTTATAGCCAACCTTGTTAAAAATTTATGTATTTAATTAGACGTAAAAGGAACTACGGCTTAAACCTTAGTCAGTATACCACTTTTCGTTAAGGCTTTTAAGGTTTAAGCTACGTTCAAAATTGTACAATACAACACATATCACTTTATTATATACCGAACAAAATACAAAGTACAAAGTAACTTAAAATTAACCTACCTATTATTATAAATTAATTGTACTTGAAGAATTTAGAACTTTCATGGCGCGGTGAAGACGCGAGGCACCGCGGAAGTGCGGCGGGTTAATTTTGAGCCTACGATAAAACAGGAAGACTTTGCTTTTCCACAGCTGTCTCTCCAGCAGAGTGCAGGGTTCTAATTAAGCAAAATTATTTTTACGGCTTCCTACTAATGCTTCATCGTATATTATGAGCAAGTGGTACGCGACGCCGGGCATCGTCCGTTATGTTCTGTGGCTTGTTTCAGAGCGGGATACATAGGTAGAATCAAGACTGTATCTAATTGTTTGTAATTGTTTTAAATTTAGTATAAAGTATGATGGGACTGACTTGCCATTGTTGGCACGTAAAGTAAATTTAGAATTGAAAAAACCGCTTCCTGATGATATCTCAGATTAGACAAACAAAGGAGATGTCATCATCATCAGCCAGAAGACGAACATAAGCGTCACCTTTAGAAACTCCACACTGAACGACAGCCTGCCATCTGCATCCAATGGATGCCCGTGACTCTCACGATATCGTCGGTCCATCTAAAAGAAGGCCTTCCTATGCTGCGTCGTCTGGTTCGTGGTCTCTACTCAAGAACTTTTCTCCCCCATAGGCTATCGGTTCTTCGAGATGATGATAGGAGATGTGCCTTAGAACAATTATTGTTCGAGCTCAAATGTATCCTTGTTTCAACCACTTTTTTTCACTATATCGCTAAACCACTTAATGCAAAAAGGCACACTAACAAACCTGCAGCGACACAAATAGTCAACATGCAAAAAACGGGGCGGCGAAGTCGTCTGCAAGGTGAGTTCAACTAAAGGCATCAAGCCTGATTTAGGCCTGATGCGTTCGCACCCGCCACGCCCGACCTTACCATATTTGAGCCAATTTTTCTTCTATCCATACTATAAGTATACAAAGGTACATTGATCCTAACACTGTTCAAACAACAGGCGTTCAAAGGCGTTTATATCAATTGAAACACGTCGCCCTAAAACAAACACGAGTGGGCAAGTCAAACAAGACACAGTAATAACTTTTTCAAACAGACATCGACAGATAACAATAATAGTGGCAATAGATAATCAGATTTGTCTGCGATCAAACAGTTGCTCTCGGTGCCCCCGCTATAGAACGCTTCACACGCCCCCGCTTTGACGCAATTTGACGTTATTATAGTAGAGCCAAATGACCTCGACAACCTGGTTCAAAATGGGTTAGTTAAGGCTAAATAAGTTAGCTAATTAAAGCATGAGTATAAAATATTCTGATAAGTTTAACAGGGAAAGCGAAATCTTATTACTGTACAATATCTTAGTTACATAAATATTATTAACAATATTGCGAGCCCATTAAATATTCAGTGGGCCTAGTGCGAGTTTTTTCGTTTGCGTTTACTTACTCGATAGCGTTAGCGTAAACCCCGATTTGTATGAGAAAAAAAAACGCCATCTGGCGCCATGTAGACGAAACTGCTCTAATTTCATACAAATCGTGGTTTATACCATTTTATACTAACGCGGTCGAGTACCTAGGTAAACGCAACTGGAAAACTCGCACTAGGCCCACAGTTGTTTTAAAGAAGCCAAGATTTTCATAATCATCAAGCCGGTGCAAATTTTCACTACTTTATATTATGATTAAATAAACTTTATTTATATTGGCAAAAACATTTATCTTACATATTATAATTAAATCAATCTAATGAAAAGACTTAGTAGCTTTATCCTAGTCAGTGATCTGATGTATATCTGAACTAAAATGATAAATTATGAATGTCAAATAATTAAAATAATAAATTTAAAAAAACTGGACATGTACGAGTAGGACTCATACTCTGAGGGTTCCGTTGGACGCAACACTCAGAGCGCGAGGCCAAAAAAAAACTAACTGAAGTTGAAATATTGAAAGACAAACTTAACTTTGTTGTTGACTATAAGGTTCTTCGATACATTCCAACTACAAAATGTAAGTTTGTAATAGCAAAATAATTATTTTTACATGATATATCTTCAAATTTGTAACTTTCGGATTTATTCCTATATATGTGCTATGAGACCTTGCCTTTTGCCAAACTTCATGATTCTAGGTCAACAGGAAGTACCCTATAATAGGTTTTGATTTCCCTGTGAAATCGCAAAATATGCGACATAAACGTTCATATCTTTTGATTGCGTTAACTTACAACTTTTATTTTTTACAGCCGAAAGAAACCGTAGACCCAAGTATTTAATATAAATTTCAACTTGATACCTTTACGCGTTCTTGAGAAAAAGGGTCTTGACAGACGGACAGACAGACGGACAACGAAGTGATCCTATAAGGGTTCCGTTTTTTCCTTTTGAGGTACGGAACCCTAAAAACAAACAAAAAATTATAAACGAAATTAAAATTATTTGTATATGACGAATCTCTAGTGTAATTCCGCTTCTACGAGTACGTCGCTTCGAATAAAATTAGGATTTTGGATTTTGGATTTCACTCGAAGCGACATAGAAGCGAAATTGCACTAGAGATTCGTCTTATACAACCTAAATATGGACTTCCGCTAAGTGACACCAATCAATCAACAACCATCCAAAATCAAAATAATTATCAATGTCAAAAACAATTTCTGTTTTCCTTACTTGTACATTTTACGTAGATAATACACAAGTATTAGCGTCATTTAGGACTATGGCCACTTTACATGACACATAGTTCTCCATAGTTCACTTTTTCTCATATAGCCCTCACTTAAATCACCGTAAATGACCAAGGGATGGACATTACTCTGCTAAAATAGTCCTTGATGACAAGTATTTGTGGATAAACGGATAAACTATCTTGTGATATTTAAAACGTGTGGTTATAAGTTTATTTCTTAAATATTAAACAAAATCCGACAACGGTATTTTGTTGGATCTTAATATAATATGTCACATAAGCAATACACTATTTTTCATCCCCATTTTACATGTCACCCTCATTTATTTGTGAGGACTTAACCTACAATCTATGTAAATATTCCAATTTGCAACGTAATTTTTGTGTTGTTGTAAACTATTTTTTGAGTTAATAAATTTTGTTTAATAAAAAACCTTATATTAGCTTCTCATGCATTTCAAGGATAAAACCCGTACGTAGCCCATATGCACGTTGCCTCTTTATGCATGCCCTTAAAAGAATAAACCTATAAAACAATCAACCAATGCTTGCCCATTTCATCATAAAAAAAAAAAAAAAAAAAAAAAAAAACCATAAGCCATAATCAGCCATATTCCTTATGGCTCTGCGTCAAATATAATAAATAAATAATAATAAGATAGTAGAAGATAATATTTAAAAAATAATAATATATATAACAAGCTTTTAGCTTGAGTAAAGAAAACGTAATCCGCTGTCATGGTGACACACAGGATGTATCATAACTCGCATTCGTATTCTCAGCAAGTCCTTTCATTTGATACCCATATTGTAGGAAAGCATAAAAAACTTAGTCCGACATCTTTGGAAGTCCGCCATATTGTATTAAGAGTGACGTCACTTTAGTTTTCGAGTTATTCTCAGCAAGCCCTTTCATTTGATACCCATATTGATAGAGTGCATTAAAAATAACTTATCCGCCATGTTGGATATAGAATGACGTCACACAGCTATGCATTGTTATCCAAAATAAACGTGTATACAAAATTTCAGCTCAATCGGTTGAAGATATCTGTTTCAAAAATAAGTTGCAGGATTCCACCCGAACAAACATAGTTACATACATGCATTGTAAGTTAAATAAAATCTTGTAAAATTGTTAATATAGTTTTACACTCCATGAAGTACCTACTACACTACCACAACTACATACATAAAATATCAATTAGCGTTTATTGTCTAGGTAAGTACAAGCTTTGCTGTATTGTAAACAATCATTTATGGCACGACTTATTACCAACAATCCTGCAGTGTTGTTCATCTTATGTGTTTTGTGACGCTGACGAGAGAACTGGTATTGTGTCTACTGGTTGTATGGACTGTACTAACTACGTAATTTTACCATACTATATACTACGACAATAAAATTGTGACATTTTGCAAACGTGACATTATACCCCGAGACGGTATATTTATGTTGATGACGATCGAATTGGCATAGTTATCTGCCTTCTGCGCTAAAGTCTAGGTCTGTGTATTATATAGTGGTGTCTGTATGACACCACTGTGAGAGATGTGAGGGTGTAGGTTGAGGTGTGGATAGCAAATAATTTTATTGTGATGACCTATAATTTTTTTATAGTCTTTTTGCTATCGGATGATTGTTGACAGCTGCAATTAATTACCCAAAAAATCATTCTTGCTTTAATTTACCTTATCAGTTTTTTTGCTGGAAAGATAAGTTTCAGCTAAAATACTTATTTATTCAAAACTAGCGGTCCGCCCCAGCTTCGCACGGGTATAAATTATAGCCTATGTCACTCGGGGATAGTGTAGTTTTCCAAAAGTGAAAGAATTTTTCAAATCGGTTCAGTAGTTTCGGAGCCTATTCAATGCAAACAAATAAACAAACAATCAAATCTTTCCTCATTATAATCTTAGTATAGATGACATCTTATCATTTAGATTTTTGCTATATACAGCTGTCAGCGATCATCGGAAAGTGATCGAGCTATAGTGACATATCTCTATGTTAGCTGGACTTGGTAGGGATGCATTGTGAACCATTATGTAACTGGATGGCAATCTTACAAACTATCGAGTTGACTAATGACGCAGAATGCTTCGCCGCAGACGGCAGGCCATTAATTACAACAAGTTAAATTAGTAAACTGGTGGACACCCGCTGGTAGCGAGCCACTTTCAAACTACGACTACTTGTGACTGCTGCTATTTATTAAGAATATTACAAGCTCTTTATAAATTTGCACTTTGTAAGCTGCTCTATTTAAGACTTTTATTTAATGTTTCGTTTAATTGGATGGAAACTGGATAAGACAGAAGCGAGCGAGAAATTCCAAGTAGCATAGCATTTTGTTGAAGAAGCTTGACTTAAATATTCACGATTGTAACAAAAGCATACGTTCACTCCAAACATCTGGCACATTCCCGTGCAATTTTCAGCAAATACTCGAGTAGAGTCATGCTATGAAGCTAGTAAATAACGGTGTAAGAGCAAAATACATGATTTATAAGCGACGCCGAGAGGGTAATAAGCAGGAAAGCATCCCACATTCCGCATGCACGCACACACCTACACTTAGCGCATACTTCACTTAACGCCATGGGAACGTGTCGAAAAAGTAAACTAGTTTATGGAAAAACGTGAGGGAAAAATGTATGTTTATACTCTTATTTGGAACTTGGCCTACCTGTCTTCTTTGAATAAACATCGACGAGCACTTTGTACTCACTGTTTTCTTTTACCTGATTCAACCTGTGCGAGCTTAGGATATTTAGCTTTTGTCAGTTTATAAACTATTTGTTTTATAATCGCATAAGTTAGATATGGTCAGAGAATTACATTTTAGACCTTCAACGGTCTATGGGGAAACTGAAATGTTTTTGTTAGTTTGCTTTTATTTTGTTTAGTTATTAATGAGTAAGAAGGATAATTTAAAAAAGATCCAATTGAATATTTAATAACTTATCTAGATAGCTATGCTAAATAATATAACTGTATTAAAAACTATTTATGGACTCTTAAAACTTAAGTGTATTAAAATTCTACTTCCTTTTAGTTATAAAAGTAAATCATCACCACTCTCTTGTGTCCAGTACAAAACAATGTTTTAGAAAAGACCCCAAAACATTGTTCTAAACAGCTATTAACAGCTTTCTGCGAGTGTACCGACTTTGCTGTGGTAACTTTTAATATTTATTCATTTTCACAAAGGTTCATCCCGAGGGAAAGTAAAACACAAATAAACCTTACGTAATTATGCACAACTCCTAAGAACCTTAGTTCTATTGTGCTCATAAAAAGTTCGAGACAGCTCCCGAAACAATAAATGGCTATATCGAGGGACTCGGCTAAGTAACATTGCGTAAAGTTAATTACTTTTTGTTGCACTTCCTCAACAAACAGATTAATTATTCATATAAAACGTGAAACAGAAGCCGAGATGAGCTCTCCCGTCGTAATTAGCCTTGAACCCGCACATAAGCTCTCGTTTGACAAAGTTCGCCTGTTAATTATTTTAGCGATGTTTACGGGTGCGACAATACAAAGGAGGAATAAAATAATAATATACCTAATGTAAAATTATTTCATTTTTATGAAATTGACGTACTTAGGACATAGTTATTTTGAGCTGTTTTTAATTTACTTTTGTAAGAACTGCGCCATCATCAAATGCTCTAAGTACTTGCGAAAACATTTCTGCAAACAATGACGGAAGAGAGTTAAAAAGCGCAAATTCAATTGTAGTCGATAGTTCCGTTCCGACTTCGCACTTTCCGTGACGATTACACATTATGTTAATTACGTCATAGAACATATGATCCTATTCTTCAAACATCCACGAGCACATAACAATTTTCTAATGAGCATAAGCACAATGCCGCTGTCGGTTACCATTTAAAACCAACCTCAAACAACACTAAAACGTTTACAGGCGCTAAGTAGTTTATAACTTAACCAATGTACTGTAATCAGGAGTGTATTTAGTTGCCGCACGAGGGCAATAGGTCAGGGGAGTGCAAAGTTCAGGACTCCATTAGAACTACCGTCTTACATTATTCATGTGTCTGCAGTAACTGTCAACTGGCTCATATTTTGTTTCAATGAGGCTTTTTTGTTGACACAGCCATTTGACAGTTGCAAGAAATGAAATTTGAAAAAAGTTTGTGAAAACTTTTATAATAATATTTCACTGTACTGTTGATCAGAACTTAGGGGTTCCATTCAGTATTTAACATATTACTGCAGCTATCGTAACGTATCATGGCGTGGTTTGCGTGTATTAATATTTTATTTTAATTGTATTCAAAAGTAATATCTACTATGTTTAAATTTAAATTTGCGTTAATAAGGATATCACGAGAGCTACACGTAATTTTGGATATTTTTCTGTTCTAAAAACTAGAAATACCTAGGCAATTTCTGAGAAAATTTAATGCAAATTCATAACAGTATGATAGACTTAGGCTATGTTTATTGTAAATATATTTATTGAGGCTAAACTTTACTGTGTTAAAATTTAAAAGTGCTGCAAATGTACCTTGTATAGGACTGAACGAAAAATTGTGCTAAGTAAACCTTTTATGGAGTGAAGTGATAGCCTAACTTAGTTACCGTGTAGTAGGTAACATAGGATGCATACAACGGGCAGCAGAGTGCAAAGTTCTGACCACTTAACTATTATACATATATAAATCGCGTTTCATGTTTACACACCATGGCTATATGCTAGTAAATTAATAAGCATAGGTTGTGACGAGACGATCCCTCGCTCGCACTACGCTTGTCCATAAATGTTGCAGTGTCACTTGGCATTAGAACAGTGACTATTTCAGGTCCAGATTCAGAAGAAAACAATTCAACTGCTAGTATCTGTCCTGTCCATGCTGAGCCCAAACATGAACAAAGTGGACACTGTCTTTTGTACTCAAATTGTCAAAATTTAACATTGAAATTTTATACAAAATCGTACAAATTAACTAATTCACTAGCATTTATTAGATAAACTACACTTGTCGATACAACTACAGGACAGCGCCAATAATATGGCTCATTTGGCGTGGCGACAAACGTCTCTATAGACACATGAATTATGTAAAGCAGTGCGCTAATTCATTCGTGAACTTTGCACTGCACCGTTTCCGTGCCGCTGCAGCTTCTAAATATACGACAACTAGGTGAAATGGACACTGTCCTAAATTTATGAGCCTACAGTGTTCCATTTAGATGCAGTGAATCAGTGTTACAGCAGTTTTGACAGGCATTTCTAATGTCAGTTTTTCTCTCTTATTTTCGAGATAAATATATCACCCCAAAAATCATAAGGAACAGCAACATTTTGAACAGTTATAATAACCGGGGTAAAGAAACTAAGCCCGCATAAAACGTAAACTCATTTCACTGTAGAACCGCCGATGAATACGTAACTATACGTGCATTATTCAAAGTAATTAGTGGCCGTCCCTTTTTAGTAGCCCGTTAAGGAAACCGCGGTCGCCACAAATGGTCATAACTGTATTGTTTGTTCCAAATTACGTGTAATATATTTTTAACGGTACAAAACATTACACGCTTGACTGGGCACGGAAATATTATTTGGAAGACTTTTTCCAACAACACATGTGCTACGATATTTCCGTAAGCCGTTAGTGCGTAGGCGGCCTACAAAAATTCGTAGAGCAATGTTAAGGTTATTGTTATTACGAGTATATTGTTGCTTTAGTAATAAATTCTGGAGTTTATAGAGTTATTGATTTTAGGAATAAGTGCTATAAATATAGGATGAAAATTCCATAAAATTCCAGAAATAGCCGCGAGGTGCTACAAGCAAAAAATTATTTTACTTTTATTAAGTAAGATGGGGCTTCTTCCGAATTTGACTACTTAGTTGTAATGGATACGCTCAATATCCTCGTTTTCTCCGCAAAAACGAACAGAAGTCCTACGAAGTCATGAAATGTGATCATAAATTTTTAGGGAACCCCAAGACTAGCGAAACGAAGTCGCAAAAATTCTTATCTTTATGGACACAATTTTAAGGTATTCGGATGCCAAGCCGAGGCGGTATTATGACCGAGTAAAACATAGGAAGCGCAAGTATACAAGTGTATAAATATGAGCTCATCCACAGAGCAAGAATTTCATTATAGAGTTCCTTTTGTTGCCTTATTATTATCATTTACGTACCTCTTCTATTGTAGAGATTCCCCTTTTGACTAATAAGTTTTATGAGACAAGCTCTTTGTTTTTACATTTACTTACATAAATTCACGAAATTGCCCCGTTATTAGAGTATACTTGCGGCATGAACTTTAATGTACTTCTAAAATTAAAATACAGAACAGAAAGGTTTAAAATATTTAAATAAGTAACACAACCATGTACAGGCAGATTACAGTTTCCATTGTAGGGTAAACGTTACTAAAGATTCACATTTAAACTTTCGCGATTTGAACAAATGCTTTAAAAGTTTATCGGGCCTTATCGTGCACTATTTTATTTAGGTAAAAAATTGGTACCTTTTGCTCGACGTTTAGACCATGTGACCCGTAGTCACGAGCTGACTGAAAACTAGGTGAGTCCGGCGAGAAGAGCGAGTGTTGCGTTCTTCTAGCCTCACTTGATTTTGTAAAGTCGCAACGTCACACAACACTGACTATAGGCATGATTCCTAATGTTTAATTTATTACAAATAACCAGCTTAGCGATGAATATAAGTAAATACATTACACATACTGAAAAAATAATTTGAATTGGCTGATAAATCTGTGAGATATGAGCGTTTAAAGTTTTAGGTGGGGATGGAGAGGGGATGCTATATCCCTTTCTCGCAAAACGTGTGTTAGTATAGCATTTGTATGGCGCTCCTGAGCCGTGACGTCACGGCTCAGTATAGAGTGCTCTCTGTCTAGCATGAAATTAAATTAAATTAAAATGCTTATATCTTATGTATTTTTGAACTAATTTTAACTTTGTTTTTGTTGATGTGCTCTATTTATGATCAGCTTTTTATGAGGTAATAAAAAAATATTAGTCATCATGCCTGATGTTCTAGTACCTACACCGCGGGTTGTTCACTTGCTTACTATGGGATTCCACGACGCCGCTAACTTAAATCCATATTCCCAGTTGAAATTGCGATATTTTCTAATTTCAACCGCTTCATGAACCATTCTGAAAAATAATGTCTATAAAGTAATGGGCGATAAGTCCCAAACATTTAATTTTAAAAGGTGTTAGTGATTTTCAGGATTTTGCCCCTAAATTGGTAACACCTTTGAATTAACGCCAAGAGATAAAGGACAAATAGTGATAGGTGTATAGCTTCGTTTTAATCTAAATTGTTCGTGCACCAGACGTGCGAGTACAAGTTACCCCATTATTCGGGTGACCCAAAACGAATGTGAATAAACAGCGACGAGGATCGTGACTGGAATAAATTCGTACATAATATTCACGAGCGAACCGAACCAACTCCAAGTTTTTGCTCGCTTAGAAATTACTTATATTTTATTCAATGCAAAATGTCACTTTTCTATATATTTTTCAGGTTGACGGAAGATTAAATACTAACTTTATTCCCAAGCCTGGAATCGAAGAGTTGGTGGTTTGGAAAATACTAAATCAGTGTAATAATATTTAGGTCAACTCATTTCCATCACAGATTCGAAACACAAAAAAGGTCACTCCTACATGTTGCAAAGCTGGAAATCCCACGCCGTTCGATTTTTCTGCTCCTTTCTCCTTCCCCCGAAAGTCTTCCCGCTGAGCTTCAACATGAAGCGTTTTAAAAAGGGTGTCTACACCTACTTTGGTGTCTAGCAAAGCACCGGCAACGCTGCTAGTGTTGCCGGTGTCTATAGGCGGCGGTTTCTGCTTGGTAAGCAATCTTGTATACCGCTCTTCTCAAAAAACAACAACAAAATAGTGACCAAAAGACAATAAATTTCCATTTAGGGCAGCGAACAAAAAGTTCAGAAGAAAACAACTTCTAGTGTACGCATTTGGCCCAAACATACATACAAAGTGGACGGTGTCTTTTATTTCCTAAAGAGACGAATAGCCAGATCAAGTAGTGTCTCTCGAGTAATTTTATGTAAGATTAAAGGAAAAGGTGGCTCTCGAGATTAATGGCACAGCCGAGTCATACACACTCACTCCTGTCCCGAACTCTTCTACCTGTAATTTTTCACTCAACGAAGGACCGCTTATAAAATATCGCTGCATTTAATATTTTACCCCTGCAAAAAAATTACTGATATTTTCGGGGTTTTTTTTTTTTATATCCTGCCGATTCGTAATCAAATTTAATATCGCATATTTATGTTAGTAATATGTTTTTATTACATCACGAAATTACACTTACCAAAAATCTGGAATATAGATAAAATAATAATGTTTGTGATTTTAGAAAATTTATTTTATTTACTGCTCTCGCTAATCTATACTTATAATAAAACTGTAACAGGTCCAATTCTGTACATTGAAGATATTGTTTTTTTTTTTTTGGTTGGCACTCTATAATCGATACTGAAGTCAAAACTGTATTTTTTTTTTTTTCATTTTTGTCTGTCTGTATCTGGGCCGCGCATCATGCCGAAACTACTAAATGGATTCAAATGAAACTTAGCATAATTTGAGTTCATACTACGAGGTAGGTTATAGGATAGTTTTTATCCCGAAATTTTGCATGGTTCCCTTGGGAGAGGGGATGAAAGTCAAAATGTATACTTAGTTGTAAGTCATTACCGCGTTGTCCAATTTCATTATTTATTTTTTTTGTTAGAAAGGAAATACATTAAAAAACGTCCCGTAAAAATTTCAAGGTCATCGATTGCGTAGTTTAGAAATTACAGACATCACAACCGTCAGTATTAGGTCCAAATAACTTGACCTCCTGAATGAACAGGAACCTTTGAACGTACGGTTCATCTTAAGCTGGAGGTAGCTTTGTAGCGCACCTTGTAGTGTACGTTGAGTAGGTACTTAATAAATCTATAAATTAATAAATCTTATTAAACAAAACAATGCAAAAAAGGGTCCGCAAATCACGTGATGCAAATTAAAGGGGGTTACTATATTTTGTAGAAGGAAAAATTTAAAAGAAATTGGTAAATTTCAGAAAAGTTAACGTTTTTAACTTCGCGCGTTTTTCATTTCTAAGACAGGACAACGTCTGTCGGGTCAGCTAGTATTTACTAATTTTATTCTTTTGTATTCATAAATGTTGATCGCTTATCCGTTTTCAATACTCTATTACCCTCGTACCTGTAATATTTCAAGCTTAAACAAAGTTATCTGAAATCTTGGATAGTGAATTCCCGCGCGAGTTGTCTACATTTGCGACTATTGTGGTGATTCGTGGCGGTGTCCGTTTTGTGAAATAGTACATGAGTTTGTCCCAGCGCTGCAGCGGCTGCGGTCGCGATACTCACTGTTATCGGCCGACCCATTCATTATTCAGCACCGAACGCCTGCGCCGATCAGATGAAAACCTATTCGCATATTCCATTCATTCGCTCCTTTTGCCAATTCACTCTTTAACACCTTCTTACGGCTCGCTTCACGACCTGAATAAAATAACGTAGTGAAACCTCATGGGAGAAGATTCAATGGCCAAATCGAGCGAATACGCACACGAAGTCTAAAAGCTGACTCAATTTGATTGCAGAAAGGTAATTAGGGACATTATATAACTTCCCCTGCGTGGGCACCGTAATTCTTTCGCGTTAAGGCTAACTGGTTAGTTAGTACCTACTTATATACGAGTTCTATATAGCTGTTGCACATGAATTCGTACACAAACTTATATAAAAACTTTCCACCTTCATTTGCCCCCCTTAATTTATTACGCTTAATTCGGCACCTTCGCAAAATCCTTTCATAGTGGACCCCTGCATCACAAAGAAATCTGGCAAATATCAGTGTTTCGTAGGTCAAATAGTTTTCGAGATTTTGTGATGAATTTTAATCATCGAATGAATGAGTGACATTTTGCTTCTACTGATGAATGATCGCACTTATTGAAGAAAAAAACATATTAGAAGCAAAAGAGCATATCTGACGCCTCCAGGGAATCGAAAACCATGTTAGAGCACAAAGACCTACGGCTGAAATGATGATGATGATGATGACAAAGACCTAAAAAAAACTTTAAATATTTCTAATTACTTTTTATACATGATAAACATGTGGATAGTTAAATATTAATAACCACTTTGATAACTCGCGAAAAATATGTGAGGTCACGAAAATCCCTCAAAAAGGTCGGAGGTATAGTGTCATGCCGCCAAGGTCGGGGAAGGAATTTTTAAAATACGCTTTGGTCTCGGGGGACGTGACGGGAATCACTGCATACTCGGCTCGACGCTATCTATTTGTTCGGAACGTTTCCGAGATAGGTAGTCTATCGGTAATTTTCACACAAAATTGAACCTCGGGGCGTCATTGGACGATTTATTCAGTGGACATGCTTCGACTCGTCTAAAGATAAGAACGTCTGGGAGCTGATACCTCGCTTGATGAAAACTTCGTGCTCCCTTGAGCGCTTTCTCTCTTTTATTTTCTCAAAGTTATAAAAAATAATGAGGTATTTTATGTCCCTCGCTGCTGCCATTGTTTGAAGTTTGGACCTCTCAGATTTTCTGTTTTTGACGCTTTTTGATCGAACATAATCAATGTTTAGATGAATTTGTACAAAGGGACAAAACAAATATAAGTTAAAAGTTTGAGAGAAAACATAAGTTACGTATTTAATTGAGTTACGTTGTACGATAAACTTACCTCAGTAATACGTAATCTAATAACAATTATTTAACTATACTGACTATATATATGTAATAGGTACTGACCCAGCGTACGTGGTAGGTGCTTTATATTAACGCGTCGTTCACATCAGAGACGCATGTTGATGGGTTCTACTCACTGAGTTTATTTTTTTCTCGCTGTTATTTCAATCGCTCTAAAGATTTAATTTGTTTAAACTATTGTCACTATCACACGTTCCGTATTTTGAGAGTACTGTGAGCGAAGTACGAATATTAACGGGTGTAAATAGGTACATAAATCAAATTACGTCAAAAATATCAAAGTTATATTTTTTATTTCCGTTTTTTTTTTTTGCTATTGTTAATTAACTTTTTTAACTTTTTAAACACATGCCATACAAATTTTAACTTCAAAATTCAACATTTATGTCAAATTCAATACGTATTTTACGCACGTGAATATTCGTTATATGCCCAATAGGCATACTTTGCTATCAAATTGTCAAACAGGTACGCATATTGGGCGTAGAACGGATATTCACTGATAGCCAAAGTATGCATATTAGCACTTAGATAAGCTCTATTAAAACAAAAGTCATGAATAAAACTAATTCAGGGCGGTTTGCGTAGACCACATGTAAATGCGTCTGTCGTGTGAACGACGTTTGATCGTAAACGTGTTCATGTGGATGATTCATATATTAAGACACCAAAATATCGATCAGCGCGTATTCAATATTCAATTATACTCATAATCTGCTCGTAGGATATAAAAACTATAACTATATTTAATCTCGTTACTTTGAAATGCTAGTAATCTGTATTTTTCTGACATAGAGCTAATTCAGTATGGGCGTGACAAGGTCGTGAATGGCATTAAAACCATTCACGTTCTTTCCATAAACCCATTATTTAGCTCCTTGTGTTGAATAGGTATATGTGGAACATAGAAATCAGTTTTCAAAGCCAAATTTTTCGTCTATTTAGTGTCAAAATTAAAAAACAACCACCTGCGTAACCAGTATGATGCATAGTTTTTTTTTTTTTTATCATCTTACATTACGTTTAACCAGTTTCGTGTGAAGGCATTTTTCATTAATTGTTCTTTTTCCGATTTTTAACGAACTTCAAAAAGGAGAAGGGTCTCAATAGGTTACTTATAGGTAATCTCATACATTACAAACGGAAGCATCAGCTTTTTATAACGAAATAGGCATGTGTCCTCATGTTTAATTTATTACAAATAACCGGCTTAGCGAGGAATATAACTAAATACATTACACAATCTGAAAAAATTATTTAAATTGGCTGATAAATCTCTGAGATATGAGCGTTTAAAGTTTTAGGTGGGGATAGGGAGGGGATGCTCTATCCTTTTCTCACAAAGCGTGTGTTAGTATAGCATTTGTATGGCGCTCTTGAGCCGTGACGTCACGTCTCAGTATAGTGCGCTCTCTGTCTAGCATGAAATTTAAATGCTTATATCTGCTTATATCTTATTTATTTTTAAACTAATTTTAATTTTGTTTGTGTTGATGGGCTCTTATGATCAGCTTTTTTGAGGTAATAAAAAAATATTTGTCATCATGCCTATTCTATGTATGTTTTTTTAATGTTTGTTACGGGATTACTCCGCCAATTATGAATTGATTTTGATTTTTGTTTTTTGTTTGCTAGGTCATACCACATATGTGGTTCCATATTAATTTTATCGACATTGATTCAGTGCTTTTTGAAAAATCAACAAAAAATTACAAAACCCAACGAATTCAATGTTCATTGAACAGTGCACACTTGTACAGTGCCACCACATTAACTGTTGGTGGCACTGTACAGTTCAGGTGGGAAAAATTGGAACTGTAGTAGTATATTGGCTACCAGCTATACACAATATTACATTCAGAAAGCTACTTAAAGTGATAAGAATTTACTGTTTTTGTTCAGCTTTTTATAATGTTATGACAACTGTCAGACGCATTCTTTTAGCGGCCGCTCTGTAACTAATGTCATCGTTCAAAACATACTACTCACAACAGTCCCAACTACTTTGTTCTAAAATAGGGCCAATTTAATAGATCACATTTGACACTACATCAAAATTCAACAACATAACCTTGTAACGGCATTACTTTTTTCAAAGTTGCAAAATTGCTTAATTATAATATATATTTTTAATAAATATGTTTATTTATGTTTAAAATATTTATATATCTATACTTATAATAAAACTGTAACAGGTCCAATTCAGTACATTGAAGATATTTTGAAAAAAAAATATTGGACTGCACTTTATAATCGATACTGAAGCCAAAACTGTAATTTTTTTTTCATTTTTGTCAGTTTTTCTGTCTTTCTGTCTGTCTGTATCTGAGCCGCGCATCACGCCGAAACTACTCAATGGATTCAAATGAAACTTAGCATAATTTGAGTTTATACTACGAGGTAGGATAGAGAATACTTTTTATCCCGAAATTTTGAATGGTTCCCTTGGGAGAGGGGATGAAAGTCAAAAAGTGTACTTAGTTGTAATTCATTACCGCGTAGTCCGATTTCATTAATTATTTATTTGTTAGAAAATAGGTACATTAAAAAACGTCCCGTAAAAATTTCAAGTTTCAAACTACGAAATCGATGATTTCGTAGTTCAGAAATTACAGACATCACAACCGTCAGTATAATGTCCAAAAAAACTTGACCTCCGGAATGCACAGGAACCTTTGAACGTACGGCTTATCTTAAGCTGGCGGTAGATTTGCAGCGCACTTTGTCGTGTACGTTGAGTAGGTACTAAGGATTATCACGTAAAAGAAACAAGTTTTCACTCATTCATTAATCACGAAATCTCGAAAACCACTTGACCTACGAAGCTGAAATTTGGCAGGTATATTCCTTATGGGGTGTAGAGGTCCGCTAAGAAAGTATTTTACGAAGGGGCTGAATTAAGGTGATAAAAGGGGGTAGAAAGTTTATATGAAAGTCTACGCGTACGAAGTCGCGGGCAGCAGCTAGTATATAATAAAATTATTCAAATCGGTTAAGCCGCTTTTAAGTTTTAGCGAAACTAACGAACTGCGATTGATTTTTATCACAGAAAAGAGAAGTAAATTGAACGGAAATGAGAAGGAAAATCTGTTACCAGACATTATGAGTGATCCTTGATTGAACATTCTTATTTAGATCAACGCGTCGAATTCCGCATCACAGTTGCCAATTGATTTCGAATGACTGACGTTTCGTTTATATGGGTGCAACTGGCTACAACAGTTCTAATTTAAACGATTTTTTCTTTTCTGGGTTTTTTTAATTACTAGCGGCCCACCCAGGCTTCGCACGGATATAGACATATAGCCTATGTCACCCGGGGATAGTGTAGCTTCTCAACAGTGAAAGAATTTTTCAAATCGGTTCTGGATTCAGATCGGTTTCAGAGCCTATTCAATGCAAACAAACAAACAAACAATCAAATCTTTCCTCTTTATAATATTAGTATAGATATATGTATAGAAGTATAGATAAGAGAAGAAGATGACAAAAGAAGGCAATCCTACAATTTATTTTGACAAATAAACAATAGACTGACAGATGTCAAATGTGATCTACGAAATTGGCCCTACTTTAACAGTTTTATTAGATCTTTAGATTTACATAGTCCTTTATATAAAAGTGATATTATGTGTCATATACGTATGTACCAGTACCCGAAACCGGCCAGACCCTAGATATTTCAACTAAGACATACGACACGCTCATAAATTTTCACGCGAATTTTCACCACGACGTTCTAGGAGACCGCACTCACGAATATTTTAGACTAACAAGACGGTGTATTCGTAACGAATCTCTTTTATCTAGTTGATAATGATCGATTACAATTTTTATATCTTCTTATTGTTTTTAAGGTGAAAAGAGTGCAGGAAGGGCGCCCCATCTAAAAAAACATACAGGTATACTAAAACATAAGTAAATTAAAAAAAAATACTCCGATAGTCGGTCAAGAATCTAATTAAATATTTTTGGAGTACTATTTCTAGTAACATAAAGTATTGTATAGGTTCTAAAATTGAGAATCGCTGAAAACGGCTGTTTTTGGCGGTAATTACCATATGATTGACTCTTTATTATTCACACCATGAGATTTGATACAGAGGACAAAAAACCTCTTTAAAACTAGTGTAACAACTGGCCTACCTCAGACATGTCCTGTGGCATGTCCAATATTTTCTCCTGCAGACCATCATGATGGGCAAAACACCAGGGAAGCGCAAGGTTGGAAGACGCAAGATGTCGTGGCTCCGTATTATCAGGGAGTGGACGGGAATAAAGACGGTTGAACAACTGTTCAGACTTGCGCTGGACAAGGAAAAATTTAAAAAGCTGACTGCCGACTTTCATTAATGGAGAGGCACTAAGAGAAGAAGAACAAGTGGCGGCCTTATCGCTAAAAGCGATCTCTTCCAGGAAACCTTAGGATGGAAAGGAAGGTAGGTAGTGGTGGCTTAGGTAGGTTTATATGATACACCATGTTACCAAAAATAATAGTTAAAAAAATACTTCATTACCCACCCTCTCGAGTGACTATGGGAGTCGAAACTTTTTTTAGCCATGTTATAGTATACCTGTAATATTTCGCTTCAATGACGGCGCCACTACTGCGCCCCTTAAACCTTTAATAAAATAGTTGGCAAACACAGTGAGGGGCTGCCTGATGGTAATTAGTCACCGTCGCTTATGGCTCACAGGATAAGCGATGGTGACACCAGAGGCATCACAAATACGGTGAAGACTTTTTAAGACTCCATTAACACGGATTTTAAAGAACCCTATGTTAGCTTCTCGGAAACACTGCGGAGGGTAGCTCATTTGCAGGTGTGGCAAGAAAGATCGCACAGTAAGCAATTTCCACAAATCAATTAATATATTGAATTTTCCGAAAGTAACTGTAAATCCAATGCTATGAATTTGGCAAAAAACCAAATTGAAGAACGTATATCAAAGCCAGAAAATATCTGAGTTAAGCCGAGTTATCTGATCCTAATAATGCTCAGTTACTATCCGAACCCCAACTCGTTGGTATAAGGAAACCATAACGAAAATTAATAGTCATTATCCGGTTTACTCAATGAGCGAAGTAATTACATCCTCGAATATCGAATTGCAACTATGAATAAATCATCGAAAGGTCAACGTTATCTCCATGGGCAGCGATAGATCTCTAATGAACCATCGGCTGATAAGAGGCTTGCACGAGGCCTTGGGAGTGGGAACGTATCTGTATCTGGTTATTAAAGTTGCCGTGTCGTTTGACAGCACGCGCGATGTGAGGAGCGTGCGAGCCGCTGCCGCCGCCCGCTGAGATAACGCACCGCAGCTCTTATCACTACACGCTTCTTACCGTTTGTCATAAATTGTATCACCCCGGTGAGCGGACGCGACCGAAGACCTCTTTTTCTGATTTTCTCCTCCGTCGAATTAACGACCCGTAAACTCGCGAGCTCCAGCCGTTTCTCAGCCACAAACACGATCACATCAGAAGATAACAATACACTTGAACAAATTTATATGTGCTACACTACACGTTTTTATGTCAACCCTAATATCTTTTTGGACTCTGATAACTGAAGTTTTTATTTAAAAAATGTTTATGTTGATGTAAATAAAGTTATCACTTTTTGTAGTTCATGAATTTAAAGTCTGAGTTTGCCGTAAAAGCGGTATAAGCGTCGGTTGAAAGCGGCTTCGTAGTGATAACACTATAACAATTCCTTGAGGGAGGCGGTTTGAGGTTGTTCGAATGTTGTCGCGCGCTGTCAAACGCTGCGGCAAGAGTGCGTGCAACGTCGTCGGCAGTCGGTCGGCTGGCGGCCGGCTGCGGACTGCGCGCGGGCGGCTATGGAGTGCCAGCGCCAGGCGGCAAGCACTGCCCGCGCCGCCCGCGCACGCGCCCCGCGGGGATCGATACACCCCGCCCAAACCATACCACCGCCCGCCGGGGCCGCACACCCAGCACACGCATCCTCTACGGCTCGTGCTACGCGCTACGATCAGAGCTACGCGCTACGAATCTTGTTACGCGCTACGCGTCACTCTTCTTGAAACCAGTCTATATGCCTTGATTACAGCGCAAGCTAATTTATTTATTTATTTTAACAAACCGTTACCTCTCCGTTGGCTGATCATGCACTTATGAAATTATCAGTGGCTCGCTATATTAGGATGTTTTTATTATCCTGACTTATTTCAAAAAGGATATGCAAAAATCAAGTTCCTCTCGCAGTTTTTATTTGAATTAGACTACTTAAACTTACTTCTTGTGATCTACTTATTTGTATTTGCAGGGTAAAATTTTCACAGTCGAATGAAGGAGCGCATCTCAATTCATTACCATTTGTTTTTATGGTCCGCTAGAGGGCCATTCCGTGACGATTTGCAGCAAGTGGCTCGTGTACTACTATTTATTTTACTGTTTTTACAAATACCTTTTTACTAATGTAGGAAAACTAATAAAATGAATTTACTATTATTATATTTACATTTATTATGTAATGATAAGAACTTACAGCGTACAGCCTGTAGGCTAGGCAATACTCAGCATAGTAATGAGTTGATATCCAAAGAGTTTTTGATGAATTTCGATATATATATCACAAAATCTATACACTTAAAAACGAAATACTTACCGACTGACTCATCACATAATCTCTAAAACTGTTTGATCTACGGAGCTGAAATTTGGCATGTAGATTCTTTATAGTGTATGTAGAGGGGATATAATTATTAGCAACGTAGTTGTGATGCCTCTGGTGTTACAAGTATCCGTAGGCTACGGTGACTAATAACCATCAGGCGGCCAGTATGCTTGTTTACCACCTATGGCGTAAAAAAATAATCCTCTTTGATCTATACTATACTATCCTACTAATATTATAAACGCGAAAGTATGGATGTATGGATGTTTGTTCCTCTTTCACGCAAAAACTACCGAATGGATTTTAATGAAAGTTTACAATAATATAGCTTATACATTAGAATAACACATAGGCTATAAGGGGTTGTAGTAGCGAGGCCAAAGGCCAAGCTCTACGCGTACGAAGTATCGGGTTTCAGCTAGTAATATTATAAAAAGGAAAGATTTATATGTAAGTATGTTTGTAACGAATTGGCTCAAAAAGAACTAGACCGATTTTAAATATTCTTTCAGTGTTGGGAAGCTACACTATCCCCGGGTGACATAGGCTATAATCTATACCCGTGCAAAGCTGGGGCGGACCGCTAGTTAATAAATAAAATAAATATGAAAGCCAACGCGTGCAAAGTTGAGGGTAACATCTAGTGGTAACAAACATGGTATGCTTGTGTGAAACCAAAATTTACGTAAAGGTTTCTCTATGATAGATACTCGTATTGAATATATTATGGCGTTAAGTGAACAAAAATAGAGCTCAAAACGGTAAATCTTAAGATAAGTGTCCACAAGCTTGCGTCGTATGCATCATACAGATTGTATTGCGCCAAATTCATACTACTTAATAAGTTTTTATACATTTCCATAGGTTAGTAAACCCGCAGCATTATACGGTATTTAAGGTTGCAATAATTTTATTAGGTTTAGGAACAAAGTTACCAGTATTCGTTTTAACTATAACTTACGGTAGAGATACATAGATTCCTTTGCAGATAAACACTCTGTTTACTACACTGTGGGGTTGGAGTATTCGTGCTATAGAAACGTAAGATAAGGTTTGGTTGCTGTTAGTTCGGGCGTCACGCAAAAAGCAATGGATTTTGATGGAGCTATCAATACGGAGAGGTTTTCGTGTGGGTGAAACGTAACACGATATATCCAATATCGATATAAAACCAGGAACTTTTGTTTTTTCTCACATAGAATTCACGTTGAAAACATTTTTAACAAATGTATTTTGTATTTGTATTTATTTATTCAATTAGCACGGTTCAAAAACTAATTACACTAATGACAGACAATATTACATAATTATGGCCACCATCACCTACCATTATTTTTTTTTTCTTTATTTACCAGATTAACTAATTACATGTCGAAGAATACATTGTTGTCACAATATATTATAGTAACAATACAAAAGGTGATTATAAAAAAAAAACATAATAAACAAATGGTCGTTATACAAGTGGCTTAGATTTATTCAGTTGGAACGATCACCTCGAACATTTTATAAAGTTCTTACACAATTAAAGTTAACGATGATACGCTGAAAGTTAACTGAAGAGTAACAAATCTTTCGTTTCGTTTATCAAATATTTCGATCATCGATTATTATTACCTATTAACCCTTGATCTCTTAATTCCGATCAACGCTCTCTTAATCTCTTAATCTTTTGGTCTCTTAATTTTGTTAAACCGATCAACGCAGTAAGGTGTTTCATCATCAATGCCAAGCTTTGCTCCTATGCTTCGACGGAACAACTGTAGACGTTTTTCATACAATTTAATTACCGTCATCGTATAACGCTTACCTAGGTGTTGTGCGTTTCGATCAAGAGACCTTGGCTTCAGAATTGATTTCTTCTTACGCAGACGTCGATCACGCGTAGCAAATTTGACTGCCCCAGTAGCCCAGTAGGTAGTGAACCAGCCTTCTGCGCTTCAGGGCGTGAGTTCAATTCTCTTCTATGACAAACATTCCTGTGATGAACATTTGTGTTTGTTTGATATATATTTAAATATGTATTTGAAAGTGTGTATATCAGTGTTTGTATATTTTAAATTTAAAATAACAAAGATTCTAGTTTAAAAAATCACAAAAAATTATTCACTAAAATGATGGCTGTATGTCATTAGCCGTTGTTGCTTATGTTTTTCAGTTTTTTTTTCTTCAATATTAATAATAGGCATGCGTTTGACCGCCAACTCACCTGATGTTAGACAATGATGCGGTCTACGATTTATTTTTTATATAATGCTAGACACACAAGCTACGGGCCACCTGATGGTAAGTAGTCACCGTCGCCTATGGACACCTACAATACCCGGGGCACTGGCGGTGCGTTGCCTACCTTAGAGGACTCTATTCACACTTCGCTTGAAGCAATTGAAGCAATATTTTAGAAGAAAAACCGAAGGTGGTAAGCCATTCCACAACTTATCGATCAAATCGAACAGTGCGAGACTTCCACGCATCTATAATATGAGGATGGCTTTTCTGGCGATGGCGGCTGGTTCGATAGTAAAACCGCGATGGAGGGATGAGGTCAAAGAGTAAGCCTAATAGTATTTTTTTTTTTTCAATTGTATGAGCAATACGCTTTTATACACTTATGAATCTTGCCTTTTCTGGATAATACTACCTATATTCAATCAATTACATATTCAAACCTTCCTGTTAGTTCTTGTAGCAGTTTGATTTACGTTTTACCTAAATCAAGTAGCCTGATCCGGACTACGAGCTATTCATAAATCAATATATTATTATATCACCCCTGTGCACGTACTAGAGGTAGTTCAATCATCCTCGTACTAGGCCCTCAATCAGGCCACTCCCAAAGATCGTCGAATTTACTACTACGATCCACCATTATACCCAGAAGTTTCATTAACTAGTCTGAGTTATAGGTATTAACAATAAATAGCTGTACATATCGGAACAGGGTTCTAGCTGTAAGGGGAAGGTTAAATCCATTAATGAATAAGGAGTGGACTACACGAAACGTACATCAGTCTCGGACGGTATGTGGCTACTGCTTATAGATTGAAAGGTATATTATTTAGACCTTGTGGACGTATAAATAAAATTCCTATAAAAGTTGATAGTTGTATTGAATAACGAAGACATTCTCATCATCAATAAAAATGTAAAAAAAAAAACTATGTACGTAAAACATATATATCGATACGAATAGTTCACTTTTTTATTTTGTTAAGCCATATGTTAAGTGCCTACTTATAATTTTGTTCATCATCATTATTTCAGCCATAGGACGTCCACTGCTAAACATAGGCCTCCCCCAGCGATCCCCAAAAAGGCAGTTTGGAAGCGGCCTGCATCCAGCGTTTTTCTGCGGTCTCTTTCAGGTCGTCTGTCCACCTTTAATATAAAACTGTTATAAGGTGCTTTTTATATCTTTAATGCTACAATACTGATAAGAGTCCCATCATACATGCCTGATCACAGACATAAGTTGATGTTATTCGGTATGATCTTACAGGGAAGTCGGAAGGCTACGCCGTAAAGGCAATCCGAATTTATTGCGCGCTCAATCAGTTGTCCGATAACCGGTCTCCAATACACTACCCAGCTCGTAGCCACGCTACTAAAGAAATTCATTTCACAAAGCTCCTGCTTCTAAGCCCAAAGGAATCTTGCTACATTAAACCAACTCCATCTAATCTTATTAATCGATCTTTACTGTTTTGTTTTAGTTCGCAACTAGCTCTTTGTCTTAAACTTGGATCTCTTTTGGTGGGTTAACACCTAAGTTAAGATAAAATATACTCGATCGGAGCGATAGTTTTATGGCAATATGTAAGGATTTATTGTTCTGAAATAGTAGCAAAATGTTCGCCAAAAACAACTCCTAGATGAAAATGAATAAGTTAGTCAATTCACGAATACTAAATTATTTACCGAAAAAAGTTTCGATGTAGAAAAAAATCCCTACTTTTTCATCGGAAATAGCATCAACGACCATTTCGTGAAAATACTGTCTGGAATAATACACAGCTGTCACGTAAAACTAGAAAATATACATGGGGGTAAGGTGGCCGGCAGGGGGCGCCAACGACCCTCAAGCCACTCGAACAAAAACCTCCAGTAAACCAGAAAAAGTTCCATTCAACTGCCTGAGGAGTACATAAAACGTGATGAAAAGACACCCCAGCCACAGCAATATGAACACTGTTTTTCCTCGACTTCGATAAATCTTTTCATAGTCTTGTCTGATATTAAGTAGGCTCTTGAATGTTGACCCTTATTGTCAATAGAGATCCGAAGGTAGGATATTATGAATGTGATTTCAGGTCGAAATACTCCCGTTCCTATTTAATATAGCATTGATTTTTTCGCGTAGTGGATTGCTCTTTATTTTACCCATAATCTCGATCTCTCTTTCACTCGATTGAATAAAGTACTCGTAGGTAACTCAAACTGAAAGAGGTAAAGTTAATTTATACATTTACTAGTCCGCCCCAGCTTTGCACGGGTATTGATTATAGCCTATGTCACCCGGGGATCGTGTAGCTTCCCAAGAGTGAAAGAATTTTTCAAATCGGTTCAGTAGTTTCGGGGCCTAATGCAAACAATCAAACAAACAATCAAATCTTTCCTCTTTCTAATATTAGTAGGTATAGATAAAGTTTGTTTGTACTTTCGCTTCTACATAATACTATATACACACGTTCTAAGTGTACTTGAACAAAAATAAATAAAGAAATGCAGTAGCCAGGTGGAGTAAGGTCTTAACGGAGTGGTGGCCCGAGGCAAGGTAGGCGGAGCGTTGGTCGTCCAGCTGCAAGATGGGTCGACGATATTGTTACTATCGCGGGTCGAACCTGGACTAGATGGGCACAGGACCGAGGCAGATGGCTTAGCAAGAGAGAGGCCTATACCCAGCAGTGGGATAAGGAAGGCTGTGGATGATGATGATGATGATGATGATGATGATGATGATGATGATGATGATAATGCAGTAGCCATATATGTGAAAGATAGATTCTAAATATGGCTACTGCATAGCCTTATGAAGAAGAAAAATACTTCTTCAAAACATAAACATGCGTTAAATGTTGAATCCTCTCCCACTTTCGTTGCCGTTGAACGAGCAACACCAATTGAAATTCACTCGTGGAGTAAAAATAATATACTGAACAAGAGTAATGACCATCACGGGAGTCATTTCTCATACGGCTAAACAGAACACCTGTTACCTTCCTGTCCAGTACCAATAAACCTCTGGACGGGTGACTAAATCGAATTTAAGCTCAACGGGCTCGACGAAGACAGATTCTGCGTGCGCAATCCAAGAACGCTGAATTGCTCCCCATAACCATTTTTAGCAAGAACAGCATTAAAAAAAAAAAAAACAGAAGTATTGATCCATACTTTTGGATTTAATTTAATGGACACAGAAGCAAGATATGATAGAAGAGTTACACTGAACAATTAAAATCAAAATGATCAAAAAAAAATACAAGTGATATCTTTACGTGTTTCCAAAGATCTCAAATTATGAATATGCTTATCTAAACATGTGTCCCTGTTTGTCTAAACCTTCAATAATTAACGCCATAATTATTTCAAAATCTCTACTAACTACGTCGCATCGCTCTCAAGTACCGCTCACCAAATACCTAGGGTAAGAAATTAGCGTGCGACTGAGCTTACTCTGGTGAGCACCATACTTGTGCTCAGCACTGAGTTGGTACCTTTGCAAAATTTCTTTTGGACTGGTCCTTACGTAATACACGATTAAATCGTACAATCATAACTCCCAACAACAAATTGTTAGTTAAGTTTATTTTCAATAGAGCTACGTATCCAATGGTTTATAGGTCCGAGTATCCTGCGTCAAATGTAAGGGTACAATTATCATTTAATTCACACACGCATTAAACTCGCAACTTGTTCATGAAAAAGTATTTATGGGTCTCGACTCGACGAGCTGGAATTTTGGTGGATATGAATTCCTAATGAAATATGGAAATTCTTTACTTTGGTATACATTTTCGGTACATAAATTGACACAACATGTTTTAATGTTAATCCACATGTCATGTTAAAGAAATTACTTACAATTTACTTTTCTGTATAGAGCAGTATCTGTGTTTATGTCCTTCTTTCTGTTTTGAATTTCACGAAAATTCTAGTTTATGGTAAAAATAAGTTATAGCTATACTAATATAACGCAACCTTGAAAACAGTTAAATATATTAAAGTAAGGATAGCTACGTTACTTGTACAAAACACTGTGCTGTAGATAAATGTAAACTAAAAAAATAAATATTTGGGACATTTTTGCACACACGGTCATCTGACCCCAAACTAAGCAAAGCTTGTGATATGGCTGCCAGAGACTGATAAACATACATATATAGTTTTTAAATACATACTTAAATAGATATTAAGAACCAGATATAGAACAAACACAAATATTCATCACACAAAATGTTTGTCCTACGTGGGACGGTAGACAGAAGGTAGGTTCACTACCAACTGGACCAACGGGCTATCGAAACGGGCTATCGAACTGCGGCGCAGAGCAGTGAAATTGCATCTTTATTCATCAAGGATGTTCTAGTTCCCTTTAGGGTATATATAACATCCTTGTTATTCATACAAACATTGACTGATCCAAACAAGACCTGACACTGAACTGTAAAAATCTAACCATGGGCACAGAATATATAATAGTACAATTACAGATAACTCACTCCGGCATGACATTTGCAGAATAAAGACGCACAATCTAGAAAAAACGCCACAAAAATATGTAGCAGACCTATTTCCCAATAAAAGAAAACATGCTAAATGTAAAAGTTTACAAATAAACTGGCCGATCTTTTTTTACCCAACAAAGAAAAGAAATCCGCTTCACTCGGGAGGACTGCCCTGACCCGTAACTCAGTAACTGTGCCACCCATGGGCAAATACTTAACGGTTGACGCAGGTCGCCGAATGAGGAATAGGGAGAGCGAGCAAATAAATACAATATGAAATTGAAGAATCACACTGAGAGAGCCGTTAGTATTAGGCACGTTCGAATTAAACCGAGGAATAGCATTGTTAGTAATAGTGTTTATTTACTACTAACAACGCGGACGGAGACACAAAAATATTAAACGCATGATAAAAAAATTAGTTTTATTACACACCACAAAACAAGTAATAGAACATAGATAAACTAATTAATACCTAAGACAACTTATAATCAAAATCAAATACAATATCCAAACTAGCACTAAAATATAAAACTATATAAACTAATCTAATAAATCGCTGCGAGCTGGAAAATCTGAAAATGTTGGCTGCATTGCCGCTTTGAATTGCAATATTAACGCGTTGCGCAAGATATCGGCTATCATTTTAATCACGACATGCTTTGACCAGAGCCCTTATTCTTTAACTTACATGAGATTCCTTGCCATAAATACGCGACGTGTTAACATGAAAATTTAATTGAAAAATGGACTCTGTGCTCTTTGTTTCTATGACCACATAATATCTTAACATCAGGCGGGTTGGCGGTCAAACGCAAGATAATGTCAAGTTTGCTAACGCGATGAAGTTCGTAACGCGCTCGTTTTGAACAGTCAAAATAGCGTGGAGCCAGCACATTTTGTGTGCGTTTGTCAAGAGAATGTAGTATCCATAGATTCAGTATAAGTACCAATTGGAAGAGGAGTTTGATTCGTTTGAGGCGTTTTAATTACGTTACCATGGTTACCGTGTCATTAGTGACGATGGTTATAATATGTTTGCAGCGTGTTATTAGCGTGTTTTTTTTTACGGAATCAGGGCCTTTTCGTTTCGACCGGTATTTTTTGCATACCGGGAAGATGAAACGGCGTGCCATACTAAAAAAAATCGGTTGGAAAAATGTGTGAATTTAAACATGGACAAAAAAGGAGGTTCTTAATTTGATTACATTTTTTGTGGGTATAATTACGCGATATCTTCGCCAATTGTGAGTCGATTTATTCTTTTCTTATTAAATTGGATATAAGCATGCGTATAATATGCAAAGCATACAGGCATCAAATCAAGTAAGAATCGTTACAACAAAAGCAAAGGTAACTTTTCATTTATTTCTTTTCCTTTGTTTAATTAAAATTTCATATTAATCCCCCATTATTATACAAGATGTCATTAAATTACAGAAGCAATTGTATCAATCAGGAGGTGGATTAACTAAAAAGTCTTTATGCAGCAGGTGTTTCGACAGCGGGTAATAAAACAACTTTTATTGCTTTCCCTTTTACCGTTCTCTTATTCTATTCCTTTGTCGAAGTAATATTTTGCGTTCGCTTTCAACGTCATAATTTTTTTTTTTAGCCTGCCTTATTTTCTTCGGCGCATTATCTAAACCTATTTATTTATAAACGTAATAGGTCAACGTTCGAGGTGAAACAAAATCTAACAAGACTGGAGTACTCGTAGCTCTCAAAAACTTTTTTAAATACTTAATACCACAAACCTTTATCGGGATAAAGATTAATATCTGTGCTAAGTACAGTAATCAATTAATAGGTGATTGAATCAAAAATATTATCTCCGTACACTTAGCGGCCTACAGGATTTATCTGCATGATCTACTTCCCTCCTGCCCATTTTTCTATCGGATTGCCAGAGTGGGTACGAAGAATCATCACCATTTTATGGTTGATATTACGAAAACTCGTACGAAGCGCCTTTATTCTTTTTTACTGTGCGAACTGCTAGTCTGCGGAATGCGCTGTCTGAATGGGTGTTCCCCGATAGTTATAATCTGGGTGTCTTCAAATCACAGGTGAATCGGTTTCTTCTAGACAAGCGTGCTCCATCGTAGACCGCACCATGGGAATCGGCGGTCAAACGCAAGCCTATTTATTACTTATTAATAAAAAAAATATAAAAAAAGGAACCTGAGTGATATTTTTCTACACATAGAGAATCAGCGCCTCTGCAAATAATCAAATGTTTAATGTGATTAGAAGGTCGCTTTATTCGCAACAAAATATGTAAGAGACATGTAGCGCTGTAGGAGCTTTCATTCAAAGGACTCCTATGCAATAGGCATTTTTTATGATCACAATGGAGCCTTTCCGTCACACACATAAAGGGCAATAGCCGTGAAAGCCACGACGACAGACAATTCCAGTTGATGCCGTGTTTAGCCGCACGTCCCGATGAACAACGGAAAACTGGAGTGATATGCTAGTCAGTGGACGCTTTCTAGCAAATATAACAGAGTCACAACCACAAAGAGGCACTTTTTGGTTGTAATTTCACATAGTGCCTATGTTGTAAATTCATGTTTGCTCAAGTTATGTGTATAACTGTGTGTGTAAATTAGCGATATTAAAAGATATGAGTGCAAAAATTATAAGCCTCGATCAAATCATCTCACCAAACGGATTGTAAAGATTCATTCAAGGGTGCAGAGCGTTTGACTGGAAAATGCCTATTCTAGTCTCCTAACACCCGACGGTGACAGATGTTTCCTACAAAGCGTGCTTGTTTACGCATCCATGAATTTATTTTACACTGCGGATGAGCATGATAAATTTTTCAGTTAGTTTGAACAAAACGTGCTTCTGAGCGAAAATATTTTTTGTACGGGATTCAGGGGATTTGCTCAATTTCTTTGTTTCGGTAGTCTATTAACGCTGAATTTTAAAAGCAGACTGTCATAAACTCCTGTATATACAAGCAAGGAAAACGGAATCACAAAATTGCCAATATAATTCCTGCTGGCGTCGGACAAAATACAGGCGAAAAATCGCAACGTAGCGACAACAGTATAATCTGATTCTAATTTGATTTTTTCTATTAACATTGATCGAAGAACACAAAAACCAAGTCAAATATTTTGCCAGTTTATGAAAATCTGATTCGTCCTGCCATGTCGAGTTCACTTTGAGTATCTTGAAGCAAATCTCAGACGTGTTTTTATGACGAAAACATTTGGCATATAGATGTAAACATAGCTGGAACAAGCGGCACCACGGCATCGCAGGAGAGTGGTACTCGAGCGATATTTGCCGCCTCCTCGAGTGCGCCGGTGTTTGCGCGGCAAACACTCCCCCGCCCCCCCTCTCACCGGCATATCTGCACGCCTGATGGTATCACCTGTCGCATACAACTGATGCCAAAAAGCTCTACGCTGCAAAAACGGTCTCGCTACTTGTACCGATCCTTCATATTACTTATGTTCCCACAATCATGTTCCTTTGAAAGACGATAGTACCTAGTTTTTGATACTGGACTTTAATTTATGTGAGAGTAGTTTTTTTTTTGAGTGAATGTCAGGTCTCTATTTAAGAGTATGAGTACTTCTATGTGACATATATAATGTATGTATCAACCTGTGTATGTATAGTAATTTTTAAACTTTCGCGATTTGAACACATGTTTTAAACGTTTATCGGGACTTATCACGTATTATTTAATTTAGGTAAGAAATATGTACGTGACAAGTCCCGATAAACGTTTAAAACATATTTGTATGTATCTTTGATAACAGTAGGTATGTTAATTAATGTTTATGTAGTTTATTAATTATGTAGGTATATAGTTTGTTGTCTATATTATGTAGTATATGTATAATATAATAATATGTATGTATGAGTATGTTATATTTATTTGTAGTCTATTGATTGTTTGTTGTTATTTGCATAAGTATTTTTATTAATTTTTTATTTAAGGCCACTTTTTTTTATATATCTCCTTTCCGTGCACGGTTGCCTGGAAGAGATCGCTTTAATCGATAAGGCCGCCTGTTACAAGCCTAGATAATATTTTTTTGTAATGTTTATGTTATCCTTATTTTGTGGTATGTATTTTAATAAAGAGTCATTGTATTGTATTGTAAGAGTAACTATGCATTTGCTATGTCAGGTTTGTCATTTTTAGTCATAACGATACTTAACTACTTACGAAGTTGTATGAGACATTGGCCGAACCGAACACGGCGCCATTCGCGGCGGGAAATCTCACTACGAAAACCCGCTGATTGGCTCGACATTCGATGCTACAGACTCCACAATATGGCGGTGTTATTGTTAAGATACTTTTATGAAATTAATAGTAATCAGTCTGCTAGACAGACAAATGTTTTACTAAAAGATATATATTTCCAGCGTATATTACCAATATTTCGTTATAAAGCTGCACCCCACGTATCACCTGCGTGGATACGCTGGATAAAGGTAGCCTAAGTTACTCCTTATAGCATCAGCTATCTGCCAGTGAACACCCCATCAAAATCGATCCAGCCATTTTGTAGTCCATAGGAAATATTTATATATTAGATAATAATTACCTCTCTATCATCCATAGTTATAATCATGAAACTTTAATATTAGTAGGTCGACAGCTGGTTTTCATACCGGTATTTGAGTGGTCTCTTTGTGAAACACGCACTGTGTGTGCGAGACCAAGAAAATAAGGTCTGAATTAAGGCAAATTGGGTAAACATATATGACAAAATATCCATACACTTTATTTTAGCTGCCGTGTCTCTCAATTTTATTTTATTACTATGTAAAAATTTGTATCAAGCGATAAAGCAAACGGATTTCTTTCATCTTTTAATAAAGTCTCTCAAGAATTTCATAACATGAATTGATATAATTAATTGACTCGATCCTTGAGCTTGAATTAAAATTATGTTCTAATTTTTAGAACACAATAGAGTTTACTTTCAGCTATTTAATGGGGCCCGTGCGGCCTCCTAATTTGTTTTACGTCGAAATGAATCCATCACGTGTTTGAGAAGGAAATTAAATTAATTAAACAAAGATTGAAAGCCTTTGTTGGTAATGAAAATCGCAAAATACATAACCGTCTATTACTCGATTACATAAGCATAGATAAGTATTTAATTAATTTCTTAAACGCTGGTAGGATACCTATGAGTCACAATACATTTACAGTTAATAGATGAAAATAGCTAAAATAAACCAAAGGACCCAATACAAAAGCCATAACTGATAAGTACTTGTTATGAATCCAAGAAGGAGTCCAAACAATTCTCATCCCACTATCAATAAGCCATTATAAAGATACTTATCATTCCTTTCATCAGTAAACAATAAACATTTTGTACGACGCATCAGCCACTGCCGCAGAAATATTTATAGTTCTATTGTTTGTAAGCATGAGAAGGAAAAATGTAAGCAAATACGAGCGGAGAATAGAACGTCTTCGTGTAATGCAAGAAGTATGCATATCGCAAGTCTCGCGCCATGAATAGCTTCATCTTGCGCTTGTTTACAAAATATTATGTTATCAGAACTATTCGTTTCAATTGCACTTGATCCTTTCTATTTGTAACCTTTGATTCAAATATTCTTCACTAGCTGTGCCCGTGGTTTGAGCCGATATCCTATAAGAACTCTTAGTTTTTAGCAGACGTACGGAGAAGTTTATCAATTCGAATGTATGTTTTTTAATGTTTGTTACGTGATTGACTTTTTCGTTGGTTTCAGGTTTGTTGATATAGATGCACTCTGAAGAAAATCCTACAAAAATCCAAAGGCGATAAATAACATGATATTAACATGATAATAACGTGACGTGAAATAATGCGATCTCTGAACTTACTTATCACATGTTTTAAATGTTTATCGGGACTTATCACGAATTATTTTATTTAGGTAAAAATACGAAACGAAACGTCGAGCGAAAGGTACCTATTTTACCTAAATAAAAGAATTCGTGATAAGTCACGATAAAAATTTAAAACATGTGTTCTAATCGCGAAACTTTAAAAATTACTATTACTTATCACAGATCTTACAGAATTATTATTTCTGTAGAACAATATTTGAACAATGTAAACGCGCTGTTTTTTTATTCTTTAATTTCTGGAGGCTTTTAGACAACATGTCTATGTCAGCCCCATCATATCCTGACAAACCTTTTCCAGACCGTAAACCATTCTAGCCTCCTTGGAATTTGCTACTTATACTTCGCATGGTCTGCAACGGGCTTTAAAGTAAAAAGCAAAGTTTTCCGTGCAAAGTTTTACCTGCACTATAAATTTAAATCGGCCAACAGTAAATTGTACTCTAAAGCTTCAAAAAATGGTGTCCAATACTCGCACTGCAAGTGAATTAGTAAGCGGAACTCCCGCAAACCATCAACACTCGTTCTTGCTAAACTTTGTACTCTTTGTAAGAATGATTATACATGCGCACAAGAGCACTACGTGTGCTCGAGGGTCGGAGGTAACCTCGCCCACCGCCGGCATTAATTCTTTACCTTCCTAAACATAAATTATGTTGCTTTCTTTCGAAACTCGCGGAGCTTCTCGCGCCCGACCGCGCAATATTAATACAACAAAACACGCCATTACCACCGTTTTAATACAGCGACGTTTATTTTCCTTTTATTTCTGGATTCGTTTGCTTGAAAGACAATGAAAGGAATAATTTAACAATGAATATTAATGAAGTAGGATTCGCACTCGTTCCTCAGCTTTTACTGCGTATTAATAGAATAGACTCTCAATGACAGGATATTCGATAAATCTGGCCAATTTATTGCTTATTTTCGTGTTAGCCGCGGATGATACTAACATGGTAGTAAATAACAGTAATTGAAATATCATTCATGTATGCGGCAGTAAATGACATAGCCTGGAAATTAATTAACGTCATTTATAAATCGTACTTAGACCTCAGCCTTTTCACGATCATCGAACTGAGATGTTAGATGAACATGAAAACGGCGAGGCCTTTCAAGGAAAAAGTTTCAGTGTCACATATTTGGTGATAGCGTGGAACCTCCGGTAACATCGCAATAATTTTTTGGAGTGATTTTGTAGCTTTTTATTTGTTTGCTATTTGCATTGCTATTCAACGTGGTAATGCCGCCAGCATGCTGGGTACGCTGCCGGCTGGTAGTGGGCTTGAGCATTTGGATTGTCTTTGGACTTTCAACGGTCTATGAGCAGTCTAATTGTATTAGTAGTGTTAGTTTTAGCTTGTATTTTGTTTAGTTAATAAAGGCACTTGCCCAGTAAAGATTATATTAGTCTAGTTGAGATACCATAATCGCGGTAACGTAACAGTAGCCGTAGCTCGTAGCCACAGTTCGTAGCCAAATGTTTGCTACGTCAACACTACGCTGCGAGGAGCTACGTCGGACGCAGGACTTGATAGCTGAGTCGGCTGTGTGGTGCGCACCGCATTTGCCTGTAGAAATGGTAAAAAACAATCCTGCTCTACGCTGTGGCATTTTACTATAGCATACCTCTTTATGCATAATCGCTCAATAAGCTAATCGATGCCATCGACCAAAATAAAAGGAATGGACGGGCCCAGATGCTATAGAAGGGTGACGCGTAAAAGCGAGAAAAAAAATGTACAGCAAATTTGATTTTCGAGTGTTTATGCATAAATTGGATAGCGTACCTACAGTAACACTTCAAATATAAAATAATGCTTTCTATTTATCTTTTCTTAGATCCACAAATCCAAAACCTTTACATTTAAATTGTTACGTATTATATGTACCAGTTCTTAAATCAAATCAAATCAAATCAAAATAATTTATTTGCTAGAATATAGGTACATGATTGGTCTTAATTTAAAATAAAGTCGCTCTATATCCAACCTCTAAGGTGTGCAAATTACAATATAATTATAGTAGGTACAGATTATTTTCACATAATACATTAACATTTTATCATTTATTTGTAAAATACTCATCTATGGTATAATATGCCTTGTCAATAAGAAACTTCTTTAATCTAAATTTAAAAATGTCATTATTATCAGTCTCTTTTATAATTTCTGGTAACTTGTTATATATTTCTACTCTTTTTACAAAAACACTTTTACTAAACAAAGCTGTTTTGCATTTGGGCGCACTTAGTACATTTTTGTGTCGCCTAACCGTCAAAGTTTTATAGTCATCTATATGATTTCTTACAAGCATAGCCGATTCATAAATGAACATGGAAGGCAAAGTCAGCAGTCTCAGATTCTGGAAGTACGGCTTACACGAGTCTCTTGGCTTCAATCAGAATACCATTCATTGGTGGGTTTTTTTCAGATTCACAATAAATTACCCTTTTATTCTTCCAGAGAACTACAGCAGCATCAGAGAAATAAATGGTTATACCTGAGTACAGTTTCCCCTTTACAACTTACACCTATCCCCCCCCCCTTACTTGGTCATCCATTTGATGACATTTTGATAATCTTGTTTGCAGTTGTGTGCCGCTCAATATTGAAATGTGCGTTTGTAGAACTAGTAAGAATATGTCAGTGTGTGCAATACGTGTTTACAATCAGTCTTTGGCAGACTTTTTTCAGTACTAGCTCGACTTTAAGGCAAATCCAACTTTATAATATGATCAAAGGCAGCACAGCATAACGTATCCGATAATGCATGGCATGCCCCACCCCGTTGATAATATCTAATTCAGCAGGCACGTTTCGCTGACAGTAAACATGGGATATAACGTATTATGGTTATATTAAATCCAAAGGCGTCGAGTCAGCGGCGCGTTTGATGGAATAATAAAGTAAGTTTTATGGTCCTTCTTCGTCCGTATAAATCTCGACGATAGCCCGTCGCAGATGCGTGCGATAGGAGAACAGTTGTTGACAGCATTACGATGATAATATCGCGGACGACGTGTGGGGGAACCGTTCCTTGATCCATGGAATGAGTGGGAACCTCTTAGATTTGTTTATTTATTCAAGATAGATCGTCCCCGACTTCACCTGAGTAAGATGGGTGAGAGTGTAAAGAAGTTCAAAGATAAAACGGTTGCTTTGTTGTCGATGCAATAAAAATACTTTTGACTGAAGAGTTATGGCGCCAACGTGAAAAAAACCTGTCGCACCATTGTCTTAATTTGTTAAACTTACACAAGTTTTCGAGTGTTAATGTGTAATAATGGTGGATTATAATTTATTAAGTGTTCGTGGACGTACTCGAGTGTGGGAAGGAGATATATCGCGGTAAAAGAGCACGTCCACTGGGTTGGAATTGGAGCGTACGGAACATACGGATTTGTTGCTTTGTATTGGTATATTTGGTACTGCGTGCACTGGATCGGCAAATCTGCGCCATAGAACGCTACGCTCCGGTTCCGACGCAGTGGACGTGTACCTTAGAACATTACTTTGGTGTTGTTTCCAAAACTCCATAGAAGGCTCTTGTAAAGCCTCCACCACTTTACTAAGGCATGACTTTGACTTGATAGTGACTTATTTTTGCTTGACTCTGACTGTGACTATGACTTATTTGACGATATTTATTAAAACTTGCTAATATTTTAATACTTGACACTGGCAAATGCACAAGAAGTACAACGCCGAAATCCTCACAGAGGAAAGAGTAATCATACTAATATTATAAATGCGAAAGTGTGTTTGTTTGTTGGTTTGTTTGTTCCTTTTTCACGCAGCAACGGAACAACGGATCGACCTGATTTTTTGCGTGGGAATAGTTCAAGAGCCAGAGAGTGACATAGACTACTTTTCTTCATCATCATCACCATCACCATTTTTCATCACTACGCGGGTGAAACCGCGGGGCGCAGCTAGTAATAAATATTTTGACTGATTGCTAGACGCCACTTGTGGCATTAGCTCGTACGTGTTTTCTATCTGTTTGTAATTTTTATTTCTGGCGTACACAATAAAGTGTTTCTATCTATCTATCTAGTCTTTCAGATACCTACGACTATGTGTGCAATATTCTATACGAGGCAAGTTGAAAGCCTATAACTTTTGTAATAAACAAAAAAAACATACAGTCGAATTGATAACCACCTCTTTTTTGAAGCTGGTTAAAACCCAATCTACAAACAATTTTTTTTTCAAACTTAAAAAAAATCCGTCATATCCAATATTATCGAAACATAATTCGCTTTACGGATTAGTTATATTTTCACAAAGGTTTTCCTTGATCATGTTGTTGCCCGACATATCGAAGAATCCGTTTCAAATTCCGCGTTGAAACAAACATTTTATAAAGCAGTGAACGTTGTGAGTATGTCAGTTGCTACTGGCACGCTCGGTTGCTGAGCCTCACAAACCTCATAAATCCGCCTCCCGAAGGTACCATCCAGATAAAAGTTTATTTATTGCGCTGACTGATTTATGCGATGCATGTGTGTGACCCGACGCGATTTTTTGCATTTAATTGCGCTACTGTTTGCAGTTCTCCCTGAAACTAATCCACATTCATGGGCATGCCGCATGCCGCGCATCGGCCCACAATGTTTTTCCTAAAACAATAAAGTAGCACACAAATGTTTACGTTCCATAATTGTACAATGGAAAACATTTTTTTTTTTAATTCAAATGAAACGATATCTCACATCTTGTATTTACACTTTTTAAGCCCCGACGTTGAAAAACGAGGGTTGTTGTCATAAGTTTGACGCCTGCTTCTATTTGTTTTTGTGGTTTGGATATTGGTTCGTTAAATCATATATTATTTATATGTCCGTAGTAAATCATCTTGTATTCTATCATCACTAAAAATTCCGCTTCCATTAGATATTTCCACATTATTGTTATACACGAACAAAAATTTTTTTTTTGGTTAACGATTTTTTTTAAATCCAGTAGTATTCGTCATATATATTTCGTATATTATTTTCTTTTAGTAGTATCATCAACCAGGATTATTTTCCTTATTTTTCTCTCTTTCTCTTTTATTCATTGCACTATCTCCTCCTTTACTGTCGATAGCAAAATTGCCCCAAAACACGAAGAGGCAAAAGCCAACCTAAAAAAAAAACTACGCCTCCGTCGGTCTGTTTGACTATGAGTTTCCAATCCGATTTTTTTTATTGAAGTTAATTATCATCATCACCTTCATCATCAGCCAGAAGACGTCCACTGCTGAACATAGGCCTCCCCCTTTAACCTCCACACTGAACGACAGCCTGCCTTTTGCATCCACTGGATGCCAGCGACTCTTTCTATGTCGTCGGTCCATCTAGTGGGAGGCCTACCTACGCTGCGTCTTTCGGTTCGTGGTCTCCACTCAAGAACCTTTCTTCCCCTATGGTTATCGGTTCTCCGAGCGATGTGGCCTGCCCATTGCCACCTCAACTTGCAAATTTTAACAGCTATGTCGATACTTTGGTTCTTTGGCGAATATCCACGTTTCGGATTCTATCGCGCAAAGAAACTCCGAGCATAGCTCTCTCCATTGCCCGCTGTGTGACTCTGAGTTTATAGAAGAATTTAATAGAAGAGTTTAATAAGAAAATATTTCGATCTTTTCGACTATTTCGATGGTTGCTGAGCTGTATGTGATAAAAATATGTAGGTTAAGATCTGTATCCCGAAGATCAGGTTTTTTTATTATTACTCACACATTCATTTTATTAGCTTAACTTTTAAGTTAGGTAATAAGTTTATTATTATTATTATACTTTATTTCAATATAAACACGGGTCTAGCCCGGACATTTGGTAGGCATTGGTGGGGCCGAGGCCAACACCAAGAGGCCCCGTTGAATATAAAATCCAATATTATTGAATGTGTATAAAATGGATTATAAAACTATTGTACAGTATAGGATATAAAACGTCTAGGCTATTGAGGTGCACAACTTGTGGATGGGATAACAAATCTATGGTATGAGGTACGGCACCTGCCAATTATGCCTCATTTCAAAATACTTAGGCAGGTGATGACTTGCCACTCACTAAATGGGCCCCCCATAATGGCTGCCGCATATTGGCACTGGAAGGGCAACATTGAAGTGGGTGGCTTAGGGTGTCGAGAGGTGTGCTGCACTTTCACTAAGAGCTACTAGCGGCGTTATGCCCTTTAACACTTCCACCCTGGAGCTTTTTAGCTCTTGCGGTTTCCACCCCCAGACGGCCGGTTAAGGCAAGCCAGGGGTCTGGGTCTCTGGGGTTTTAGACCCATGGAATCGGGGTACGCGGTGTCGCCACTCACCGACGGCTCGCCATAAAGCCGCCCCTGCGTATTTATTATTATTATTATTAATATCTTCTTCCTTAGCTTCACCACCATGATCATCCAGTCAAGCGTGTCGGCATTTGATTATACTTTCAATCCAATAATAATAAAATGTTCTCGAGTAAAAATCTTCATTCGTGATTTTATTAGACAAATAATCGCAAGTTATAAGGCATCGTATTCATTACCCATCGAACGCTAATCCTGCTTGGTGCAAGGGAAATTCCAAGGAAGTCTTTGTAAAGAGTCCCCTTTGGTTGAGCTTATTTCATTCGAGCACGAACGCGCTAGACAGGCGTCGTTGACGGCAGCTCGACAAAGATCAAAGGCGACTACTTTTCGATTAAATGCTGTCGCTAGTCATAATTTCTTGAATGTCAAGCTTGCACTCCACTACTTTCACAATATTCACCGCTTATGCTACACAAGATGTAAAAAATACATCTTAATTTCTTGAGAATCACACTAACATTTTAAATGCGAAAGTATGTCTGTATATATTATGTGTATGTCCCCACTTAACGGCTGAATGATAAACAGTTTTATTTTTATTGTGGGAATTAAAAGTCGGTAAAATTTTCATGTTAAAAAAATTTTTTTTTTTTTTTTCACTAAATTAATATTTCATAAATACTTATTTAATATTGCGTCCGTAGATAATTAAATAATAATTTGTCTCACTCAAAAAAAGTCGTCAATAGAGTAGAACGTTCATTTAACAAGCCAGTTTCTTAATTTAATTTCAAATATATATTAATCAATATGTATAATGTGTGTACGTCCTATGGACTCCAAAACGGCTGGACCAGTTTTGACGGGACTTCCACTGGCAAATAGCTGATGCTATAAAGAGTAACTTAGATTAGTTTTAAAGAGGGTAGCCTCGTGGGTGTATCCAGGTAGTTTTAGCGATGCTAGTGGTCACATAATTGAATGAATGTATTACATTTCGTTGTGAAATGAATCCTAGTCTGCTGTTCACTTTGCAGGGGTAATATCTCAACCCGAATCACAATAAATTCTCTCTTGTTTATTTTCCGCAAAATTAATGTCCACTGCCTAACTCGTTTTATTGTAAATCGGTGTAAATGTAAGACGGATTAGTTAGTTGGGAAATATTAGACACTGGCGTCTTAATGAACGGTTATTTTTAACACAGAACAACAAGTTATCGTTAAACCTTCGCGCGCGACGTCCAATTAATGTAAAACGAGACGACATCTCTTATTACAACATAAATTTTGTCAGTGCTCTGCTTAATTGAATCACGGCCGCTTTGACGAAAATAAACAAGTGGCGACTAAACCGAATGATGCATTAATCAGTTAAGAAATTAATGTTACTGGGAATATTTCATGATTATTAATTGACAATCAAGATGTCTCCAGACTACGCTATGGCATCCTAGCTTACCCTTCACTACTCTCCGCCTATATCCTACGCTATACATAGTTCCACGGAACGGTGGTACTAATTCGAAAGAAGGTCATTGAACAAGTTTTACTATAGCACCAAACCTGAAATCGCGAAAAAAACAGCTATTCCATACATTTTGAGTGAGAATGAAATTTTCTATAGAACAGCAGTTTTTCTTTCACAAGTTCAGGGTTGAACACATGATAAAAGTTATTCCTAATGAATACAGTTACCTCCTTTCGGCTTAGTACCACCGTTTCGTGAAACCTTGCATACTTAACTTTTTATGGTTGACAGGCTAGGCGTTTAACCACAGCACACTTGATGTTAAGTGGTGGTGTGGTCGAATATGATAAGCAACGCCTAGCTTCATACCGCCACAGTGCTGTTCAGGTACATTTTGTATGGACACGTTCAGCGATACTTGTTATATCGCGGGGCAGATTAGAGGTTGTTCAGGATAAGCTAAGAAACTATGATGCATTAAATTGTACTGTAGTCTGAAGAGATCTTCAAGCTGAACAAATTTATACATTTATACGTACAATGAACACGATAACACATAATCAATGTTATGATAACAAAACGTATGAATTAAACCTTCATTAAAATTAATAGAGGTACACAGTTATAAGTTAATATAATTTGGTAATCGGTATATGTATGAACCGATCACGTATCGTTTAGTGCTGAATAAAATTAATTAATAAAGTGAACAAACGTTTAAATTTATATGTTAAACATTGTGGGAGGGATAGCGTACAAGAGCCTATTCATTGGCAAATTCCGCCATGGGAAATCTATAAAAATTAGTAATTTATCGATGTGAAACTTAACTAATAGGCTTCGTTTTTTTTCTTTTTAAGAATTGACATATTTTTTTAGCTAACAACTCGCCTGATGGTATGCGACGAGGCGACGATGTGGCCGAGGATGGAACACGTTCGTCTATAAGAAATCTGTACGGTCCCAACCGCACAGAGTTTGTCACCTTGGCTTAGGGGCCGAATCTGTGACATACGTGCTTCTACCGCGTAAGTAGAAGTTAAAATTATTAATAGAATTAACTAGCATTATTGAGTAGTAACTAAGACACCACACGTGTAACATCGCTGGAGTAAATTATATCAACAACCATTCAAACAGAGTTTCTATTCGGCACTCCACAACAACACTGTACAGCATCAGCCACACTACGGCAGACTGTACAATATCTATTCACTCTAGATTGTAATTCTCAGGAAATAAGGAAGACGGTAAGGAGTTCTATTCTTAGGCAGTACGTATAATAAATTACGACCCAAATCATTGTGTACGAATTGTTGGAATTTCCATGAGGAACAAGTGGTAGTGTGTTTCTACTTTTCTTGTAAAAAAAAAGGCAAGAGGAGGGCGTTTTGAGCTCAACCTGTTGCAAGATTCAATCTAGCGGCATAACTTGCTGTATTATTCAATGCACGTGAATAGGTATACAAGTGAATTGCTGCCCGCTGAAACAAAGCCAGCATTATCATTATTACTCTCTCAAATAAACATAACGATTTCTTCGACGTATACAATATTTTCAACCGACTTCAAATAAGGAGGTTCTTGACTCGACCTTATTTTGTGTACTGATTAACTACCGATTTCAATTGTGTACCGATTTTATTGATATTTTTTATTGAATAGTCTTTACCTCGAGAGTGATCCCATTTCTAGAAAAAAGTAGGTCAATAGTAAGCTCAGTTACTTCTATAACGGTCAGTCTTACTGTTCTAACAGGACTGTAGTCATGTCTATAGTCATGTTTTAAAGTTTCCTTCTATGAATATTCGAATACCAAGTTTTATTCAAATCGGTTCAGCCGTTCCGGAGTTATATAGGAACAAACACTTAATACAAACTTTCCCTTCAACATTAATCAGATCTAAGTGCTCTTAAGTTTTTCCGTTATTATTTGTATCCATCTCACTGGGATATCCCTTTCCCATTAATTAGGAAACAATTATTGTCGATAAGTATAGACTACAACATGTACCTACTACACAATCTATACTATCAAGGTATTTCAAAGCTAAGCTTCAGAAAGCTCTTTAGACAATAAAATACACTTATGTATACCTCGTGATAATAATATATGAAAAGATATTTAGACGGGTAGAAAGCCCCTCATATATTTTTATATAATCAGAATCCTGGCCCCGGGCTGTTTTCCGAGTTTCGTACAACAACCCCCGATCCATTTTACTTCGACAAAAGTAATATGATGCTCAAAACAAAATACCTAATTGTCAAGCTCGCTTAAACACGAGTTACGAAAACATACGCGTACGTAACATAAGTGCTCTTATTTTGATGTTTATGCCACAATTTATTACTGCCGACTTTTAGACGTAATCTAATTGTTTGCTTGACAAAAACCGGGAATGAAATCCAAAATGTAGGTTCCCTTTTGCGGATCATTAAATTTCATTATGAACTTACCTCCTTCAAACTCTGCGGATTGTTCGAATAACCGTAAAATACCTAAATGGGATCTTAATTGTGAATTAAATTATAGATGGGAATATTTCTGAGACGTTTCACTCTTTCCAAATAAAAGCTCAAAAGGGGGTTAATAAAGGGTTGTGATGTAACTTGAAACAACATTGGCGAGTGAATTGCCTGGTATTTGCTTGCTCAAATCGCCGTAGCAATTTCCTTTGATTAAATACATTATTTAACGTGTTGTATACATATCACAACTAACATTACAAATATGAAAGTTTATCTTTGTATTTTGTTTCTTTCACAACAACATGGCCCGATTTAACCGCTTTTATTGAAATTTGGCGTGGAATTCGTGACTTTATGAGGACTTCTTTATATCAGAAGAAGCCAATGGAGTAGAAAATAAAAAAGTACCTTGTCGGAAAACACATTTAATTAATCATTTCTTTTCTATTTATATAAACATTAACAGAATTTATTGCTAAACATTTGTAACCACAAAAAAATTGTGGTTGCCTTATTGTGAAAACACTGTGTTGCAAAGGCAGCGTCTTCCAAAGGCACAATGATAAATACTTTTTGCAATAAAGTGCTACATTATACATAATTTATACGAATGTTTATAGTAAGGACATGTTTTTTTTTAAATAGTTAATCATCGAGTCAATGAAGTAGAAATTAAAAAGAAAGTTGAAAGATATATTCAATTAATCATTTATTGACTTATTATATGTCTGAGATAATCATAATAATTAGTTACTAGTTCTAGTCACATTTATTGCATTTAATACTCAATGAGTCCTTTTGATTTGACTGGAGTATTTAGAGGTCCAAAGACTTTGACTCAAAGAACGCAAAAAACTCATGACTCATGACTCGTTAAATTAAAAGCGGCGAGTTCTGTAAAATCGAGTCAGGTCTCAAAATGGGATTTAAAGACTTTTATAACACCAAAAAAATAAAGAAAAACTGGAAAATGCAAGTAAAACCATGGAACGCAGCTAGTAACCAAATTTATCAACATTTCTGAGTAGACTTAGTAGATCAGTAGTGTAGTTATATAAAATAGTAGGTACCTAAGTCATACTAAATTGACTAAATTGCCTTGAGTGAGTTGCTATGAAGAGGTTTGATCGTGTGGGCGGTACTCGAACACTAAAATAAATGTAAGTGCCTAAATATTACAAAAACAGACAGTTCTTTATGGTTTTTAATTAAAGGGCGTTTATTTTAGTACTCCCTAGCATTTATTTTATGTATATACAACGTCACAACTTATTTGCCACGCCATAAAATATGAGAAGCCACAAATCGAATAGTTTTTCCAGTAATTTAGCCTGAGTGAGTTTGCTTCGGAGACATAACGTAAATCGTCGTTACGCTTTGACTCGTAGCAAAACAACTTAACAAACGGAACTCGGCACCCGGAATCAATCCATACCGACTTTTTCCATTTATTACCATCCACGTCGGAGGAAGCGGGGGAAACGAGAAAATGATTTGATCAATGATTGGAAACACTCTTTATATGAGCGTTATCAAGTGCGCAGATGGAGTATTCCTCGAATATTGGTTATCTGGCAATGATACCGGCTGCCCTCGTACCACTTTATCCAATACCGATGTATTGGATGCAGGATTTGTACCGAACAATACGCAGCTTTCGAGTCGATTCGTCGGCGGATAAAACTAGGCCTGCATGGAATGTCAAATTTTGACAATATATTAGAACGTGTTAACATTAAAAAATGTGTTTCCGTAAGATGATATTTACTTTTTATAATATACTTTATTTACTCTATGTAATTGACAGAGATTTGTTTAGTTTACCTGACTTTTTTTTCTGTGGCAAGTGCCCTTATTAACTTAACAAAGTACAATCTAATGCTAACACTACAAATACAGTTAGACTGCCCATAGGCCGTTGAAGGTCTAAAGACAATACAAATTCTCAAGCCCACTACTAGTTGGCAGCATACCCAGCATGCTGGCGGCATTACCATGTCAATGCTTACGCGTTGAGCCAGAAACACATTTTAATTATTACATTATTTTTTTTATTATTATAAAATTATTACCTAACTTATTTTGTAGACCTAATAATACATATTTTTATCATATTTAATCTTGAATTTTATTACTCATTACACGTTTTAGCATTACTGTTAGTGTGATAAGTATTTCTGCAAGTAAAATAAATCCTCATATTTTTTTCTCTCATCTCCTGTCATTCGCCTATAAGAGATTAAACGATGTCGCTCCGGCATTGTATATCAAATATTTACCAAGCAAATAATTAACAATATACACATCCATTATTAAGCAACAGTTTCCTTATTTGTAGGGTCTATATCTATCACCACTGTAAATATGAGATGATAATAGACCGACAGCTGCGACTGCTGTTTGGAAAGAATGTTTCTAGCAAATTCTAGAGACGATCGAACGGCGACGGGCAGCAACCTCGTCATTACCAGCAAATGAACTCCCTGCTCACAAATGATCCAATGTCCCTCCCTCTTATATGCGAGATTCCTAAACATGAAAAAGAAACCTTCCATTTGATATCCCGCTGAACAATAGCTGACTGTTGGTAGAGGATTCTGCTCAGCACATCAGTGTTACTTGAGATCGCAGTAAATTATAAATTACATCATTAATTATTCCGAACAAAACTTGCAATAGTGTAATTGTATTTATATTTTCTAAATAAATTACTACAACTACTTCTACTCTAAACTAGCATAATTAGGTTCGGTCATTGCGTGCCATGAACCGTAGTTGTTGCGTACTTGCTATGAAATTCGATAGGTGTCGCGTAATGCATATTTCCCCGATCAAATATCCGAATGCTGCCTGAGTTCTGAATTTCAGCTTCCTATATCGAGATGGTTTAATACCTACTAGAAATATACGTTCACAGATAGGTATCGATCGAGATATGTACGATATAGTTACAAATACCGTCGCCTTGCAGGAATCGCGATCACAAGTTCAATTATCTTAGCGTACTTTGAAAGGATCTGTTATATCTTTTCCTTTCGCACTCGCAATATACCCTCCAGCGTTTCCTCGAGAGTGCCTTGTGTATATAAAATCTATTTCTATAACACCCAATAGGATCGGCATCGTTCTGTAGAAAACAATTTTCGCTAGCTAGGTATAGATTTTTTTTCTTGGAAAAAGATGGTTTGTTTGTTTTGAGTGTGATATAATATAAACGCACCGCTCTGCATTATAATAATAACTATGAAATGTAAAATATTACAAACTCCTTTGTAGCACCGATAAATGCCGATTTCATATTTGGCAAATAGAATCAACCACGACTTTATAACAATAACTATGAAATGTAAAAAAAGGACAAACTCTTTTGTAGCTCCGATAAATGCTGATTTCATCACAGACTTTTAATACAGGATGTCATATATTTTTTGGCATATAAATTAACCATAGACTACCTATATTTTTTGAACGTATGTGCACGTTAATTCCTTATTAATAAATAGCTCAAAGATTCGTAGTATAATATCACAGATCTACTACCTATAGATTTTCAATGAGCGTGGCTAGCTCAGTGCCTCTCGCTCATCATCGTATTTTCGCTCACTGCGCTTCTTGCAGCCCAAAATGCTACAACCAACCATTGTAAAATATCTTTTACAATTATTTCTCAGAGGAAACACGCATTTATCACATTAAATCACCAAAAAAAGGCAATAAATATAATTCAGACCCGTTTTGTTTGTCACTGATTATTACAGATTTTGACACTTGAGGTACCAAAAACAGGTCACGCCGATAAGGACAACAAAATCTATTTATGTCCTTTTCGTACTTGTGCTGAGCCATATCAAGTTGTCTCTTTCACTAAAATATATTGCCGATCTGGTTGTGTATATCTGTGTATAATATGAAATCTTTGAAGTCGCTATAGTCAAACCAGCGTATTCTATCACAAAGCGGTGGCAAATTATAAATCCTTGAGATACTTAATTTCGACAGTAAATAAAATATACACTTGAATTATTATTTTTTTGTATTTGTGGGACATTAACCATACTCAAATAATTATGTAGTTAATATAAAAAACCGGACAAGTACGAGTAGGACTCGTGCTCTGAGGGTTCCGTTGGACGGAACCCTCGGAGCGCGAGTCCAAAAAAAAACAACTAACTGAAGTTGATATATTGAAAGACAAACTTAACTTTGTAGTTGACAATAAGATTGTTCGATACATACCAACTACAAAATGTAAGTTTGTAATTGTAAAACAATATTTTTTTATATGATATAACTTCAAATTAATAACTTTCAGATTTATTCCTTTATATGTGCTGTAAGACCTTTCTGATTGCCAAAATTAATGATTCTAGGTCAACGGGAAGTACCCTATAGGTTTTGATTCCCCTGTGAAATCGCAAAATATGCGACATAAACGTTCATATCTTTTGATTGCGTTGACTTACAGCTTTTATTTTTTTACAGCCAAAAGAAACCGTAGACCAAAGTATTTAGTATAAATTTCAACTTGATACCTTTACGCGTTTTTGAGAAAAAGGGTCTTGACAGACGGACAGACGGACAACGATGTGATCCTATAAGGGTTCCGTTTTTTTCCTTTTGAGGTACGGAACCCTTGGAGAAAAATACCTTGTAATAAAAAAATTGTTTGGCTGTAGTTTGTATATTTTTACAAACGGTTACCGTGAAATTAATTCAGTTGAAACAATAAAATACATGAATGTTGAATATCCAAAGCCATCAACCAGGTCGTGAACAAATTTTAAAATTTTGATAGAAAAATATGTGGAGATTTTTCGGTTTTAATATTTTTGGTTACAAAAGTGCACTCGACTTGATTGCTACAATTTATTATCCTACTAAACATCCGTGATCCAGGAGCATGACAGAATCTTTTACGTAGTCTATTATTCAAAGAGGATTAATCACAGCGTCGCAGTTAATGCACATGGACAGTCTTCATAGATTAATTATCACAATCAGGTAACAATAGTGTAGGCATGAGGCAACTGTTGCAATGATTAAGTATTGTGAGACGTGCGGGCTTCGATTCTGATTGGTATCGTTACCGGCGAGCAGTTTTGGACAATATAGCTTACTATCGACACGCCTGACACCTTCGAATAGATTTACCGCATTACTACACTTCAATTGCAATGCTAAGCCACCGCAATAAGATGAACGTATTTTCAAGCATCGCTGAGCTTAAACCGAAGGAACTAGTTGCATTGTTTTCCAAGCGCCCAATTTCTCAGTAAAATGTGTCTGAAGTTGAAATAGAGCTTGTTACTGTTTCTAAATAAAAAGTAAATGTATTGATAGTGTCGACACAGCACTAATATTTGTTATAAGTATATTTTTCCAGAGTTCGTTAGTTTAGTTTGTTAAGTTCTTTGAATTTTTAATTATATCTACCGTACAGTTTTTTCTATTCAATTAGTTAAAAAGTAAAAATAAAAAATAAAATAGCGTTCAGTAACATTTACTTAGTCTTGATATTGATCGTGATATTTTACGTAACGACAGAGTAAGGCTAGAATACTTCTTTCGTAGATAAATGGGATGAGATAATAAGTAGGATGTGCTAGTAACCTGTCAACGTCGCGTACAAGAATTTATGGAAGTAAAACTGAGATCAGACAAACAAGAGAGAGATTCATTTCTAGATACAATTACTGTTCGTGTTTAAATGTCTCCATATTTTGCCAACTTTTTTCACCATACTGCGGAGCCGCTTAACGCAAAAACTGTAAGTACGGTATGCCGTAAGTATGCTTACAAATTTTTCACGCACACTAAGAGACTTGCAGCGACACCAATAAACTAACTAAAAGTCCACAACTCCACATGCAAAAAAAAAAATGGCGGCAAGGTCGTTTGATTTCTACTAAAGGTATCTAGACTGATTTTGGCTTGATACGTTCACTCACACCAGCTACACCACCTTACCAAATCTCCTTTGTTTATCTGATCTGAAGGAGTAAAATATGAGTTCCACCAGAATCATATCGCCTAGGAATGTGCCCCTTTTTTTGCCGTGAGTGCCTATCTCTAGCGTATTTCCGCTTCAACGTCGTATCAAGTAAAATAAGGAATTAGGGATTAATTATTCAAGTTTCACTTTACAAAACTTTGTTAAAGATGCCAATATAATGTAACCTGAAACAAAAACTTGTGATCATCATCATTATCAGCAAGAAGACGTCCACTGATGAACATAGGCCTCCCCTTTTAACCTCCACACTGAATGAAAGCCTGCCATCTACATCCACTGGATGCCCGCGATACCTGAATTTATGATATCTGAAACTAATTCTAATTAATCTGTAATGTTAACAATTAACTATCTAAGTATACCGTCCGTACCTATCTGGCACAACAACCAACAATAACTAGCAATCGTTCCAGTAAACCAGTTCTGGTGAAGTCCGGATGCTACAAAATTTGCATTCGTTAATCCCACTGCTAAAATGTTTACAGCGTTGCATTTACGTAATGTGCCCAAATTGGTGCGATTCGTAATGTGTACGGAACGATGTGCCGGTGGCGGCCAGTTTAAGTTTCGGACAGAATTAGTGTGGATTCCCACCAAAGCCAGCAAACACTGAAATTGAAAGTTATTACTATCAACGGTGTAGTAAATTCGCATAGTTCTCCTCACACTGCACAGGTTCTGTAAACACACAATTACCTGTACAGTTTTGTGGGTCCAACAAAAATTTGTGTAGAAATGGTGAATAATTTCGCTTTGCTACGAATAGTTTAAACATATCCCTTGAATTCTTAGGTTTCCAGTATAAACTACTTACATTGCATGAAGACCGTTTTGACTCAATGCTTGCCCGTAGCACGTACTATGCCTAAGAAGGAGTTCCCAGGGTTCGATTATTGGCCGGGAGTTATGAATTTGGTCCAGGTGTGGGTGATAGTTGGTATGACATCCGTCACCTAATCAATCTATGATAAGAAACCACAGTCTAGGTAAAGCAAGGATGTTATATATATACCCTAAATTGAGGTAAAGCTACGTTATAGAAAGTCTTAGCCACAGATACTGCAGTGTTCGAAATGTCAGGTTTTATTTATTTAGATTTATTATATTATTGTCTTTATTTATTTTATCTCTTAATTTTTAAGTTTTTTACATTAAATAAATAATAAAAAAACTACATAAAAAACTTAAAAACTAGGGTGCCGCCGGCAGCGGGGCAGGGCCCAAGCTACCGGTGGTTAGGGCTGCAGAGTGAGGAACCTCCTGACAATGCGCGCCGTGTCCAGGATGACTGCCTTCTGCATCTGACCCTTGACCCAACCGTCTAGCAAGAGCCTCTTAAGGTGTTGGATATTATTGTTATTATTATTCAGAAGTATTAGGCTTGCGCTTGACCGCCACCTCGCGTGATGTTAAATGGTATATGATACGATCTACGATTGAGCACACTTGCACACCCAGATTGTAACAATTGGGAAACACCCATTCAGGCAGCGCATTCCACAGACTAGCAGTTTGCACAATAAAAGTGGAAGCAAAGCGCTTCAATCAAAATTCATCATCAATTCAGCCGTAGGACGTACACTGCTCCCCCATCGATCTTTAAAAGGGCCGGTTGGAAGCGGCCTGCATCCAGCGTTTACCTGCGGTTTGGGTCGTCTGTCCATCTTGTGCATGGGTGGACGTCCTACGCTGCGCTTATCGGTCCGTGATCTCCATTCGAGAACCTTTCGGCCCCATCGGCCATTTGTTCTGCGTGATATGTGCCCTGCTCACTGCCACTCCAAATTGCTAATCCGGTGGGCTATGTCGGTAACTTTTGTTCGTCTACGGATCTCTTCATTTCTGATTCGATCTCGTAGATTAACCCCGAGTATAGCCCTCCCATAGCTCGTTGTGTGACTTTGAGCTTGCTTATGAGGCCCATAGTGAGAGACCAAGTTTCAGTACCGTAATTCATCACTGGCAACACACACTAGTCGAAGACTCGTTTTAAGGCACTAGGGTATTTTGGACGAGAAGACGTTGCAAAGTTTACTGAACGCTGCACAGCCAAGCTGGATTCGCCGATTGACCTCTTTCTTGAAGTTGGACCTGCCTAGTTGGACTGTTTGTCCTAGGTAAATTAAAATAATGTAAAATATACGCGATAGTTTAAAAGTGTACTAGATATAATAGGTATGTATAGGCTCTGACTCATGTTTGTGTCATGTTGAACCGTACAATAGGATTAACAATGTGCTCGTGTATCACTCCGATATTATTTGGATAATTTTCCTATAAGGGACAATCTGGAATTAGGGTCTAGTTATAGAAAATAATTGCTACAGATAATTGAAATGTTATGTAATCGTATCCACTAAGAACTATTGGAGAACTAAGCCGATAACGAACTACCTTTAGTTGGATTAATGGACAGAAATAGAAACAGGATGGCACAGTATATCTTGCAGATGTTTCTCTTATATCAATATACAATAATAGCTACTTTTGAAAACTTTTAAAATAATCTATAAAATATTTAAGGCGTTGTTAACATTACGGCATACAGCCGCGAACAGCTTATTAAAGATATTTCAATGTTATAAAATTTTAGGCAACTATATTTTTGTGTTGAAGCTTTGATGCTTTTAATGTTATTTATTCTCCTCCTTTCGGCTAAGTATCCTCGTTTCATGTAACCTTATAAAATGTCACCCGATAAATGCTTATAGGCACCTTATAGGGTAAACGCTCTAATCCTTTTATTGACACTGACAAATATAAGCTGAAGATCTATAATGACAAACGGTGGCGCTATTTAAAATTCTAGGTTAATAACCTAGTCTAAAAATGGATTCGGCTTTTCGCTTCCAGCCACTGCCATCTGAATTACGTATATCGTCACCAAATCGACTCTCAGGGCGTCTATTTAAAACATTTGAAAAAAATATCGAAAAAAAAACATTGTATTCTTTTCAATAAACCCTTTCATTTAAAACCCATATCAAGTGTGCCGATAATAAAATTTGGTCCGCCATCTTGGAGCGTCCACCATATTGAATTTAATTTGACCTTATTCTACCTTATGGGGACCTTATGGGGATAACTGGTTTTAAAATTATTCTCTTGACAAGGCAAGATAAATCAAAACTTGGTAAAAGAGAGAGCGAGACGAACTTGACTCTCCTTACAGCATCACATAATCTTTTTGGTAATCTAAATAAGTAAAAGGAACTTGTGATTGTGAGTAACAGTACCTAAGAGTACAGTACATCGAATGCTTTTAAGATCTGCTGTTTTGTTCTAACTTACAGTTCCATATCTTCGTGAAGATATTACTTAGGCACTGCGTACAATGTTGTACAATGTTCTGGTGCAAGTCGTGTTCTTCATTTGCGGCGGTGATGGCGGCAAGTCTCATATAGTCGGCGCGTGACTGGCATGCTGCATCCCACGCCCGAGCCGCGCACCAGGATCGCAGTCTCCGCCAATTATAGCTTATATCCGCTCGATATTAAATACGGAACCGACATTGTCTTTTGTTCAAAACTACTGTGGTGCAATTTTCCAGGGAAATATATTAATTCGATAACAGAGAAATGCAATAAGACTAATTCCATTAAACTTTATAAATAAGTTACATTCATTTGTATAGGACGAAGTAAATTTTGGACGGGGTGGTAGACACGAGTGATAGCTAAGTATATCTTATTAAATACATGTGTAAAAAAAAAACTTTCCTCTTGACCGATTTAAATAGTGATTGCTGTAAGGTATAGGTTGGTTAAAATTTTATAGATAAAATAATTATAGCGCATTTGGACGCCAAAGGAGGTAAACATGACATAACCATGACATCGTTGAAATTAAAAAATTACAAACTCAGGGACAAGGCCACAGATCTACTACCTAATATCTGTGGGACAAGGCTGTAACATTTCTAGAACGTAAGCTCTTTGTCAAATATACCTGCGTAAGCTATTACGCTCACAATTAGCTTGTCGATTCTTTGATTCTCAAACGTATCTTGAAAAATACTTATACTTGTTTATCGCAGAGATTTTACTCATAAGCTTATTTATCTATACTATTAGTTAATGCTACGCTTAATTTCAAAATGTTATTCTTGTTTTCCATAGCCAGCAACATGTAATTGGCCCAGTCACCTAACAAATTTTTTACTTGTGTATTATTTGGCTGTAAGTTTCCCTAAGAACGCAAAATAAAATAGAACGAGGTTGCAATACTTTGTCCTATCCTTTATTTTCTATCCCTACATTTGGATTACGTCAAGATGGTGCAATGTGGTTTCGAAAAATTTATCGTAATTTCGATAAACTGTAGTTTCGTTAGTTTATATCGTCGACATTCCTCTAATCTGATATGAGTATATGAATTCTGGACGGATCCAATTAATTAAACTAATCAATTCGAACTTTCATGAGATTTACACTTACGTCAAAAAGCAAGAATTTTATTGGACGGAGTGTATGATACTCGAACTTTCTCTCTTGACGGCCATCTTGAATACCATCATAACCCCTTCCCAGATAACAAGTAGAATCTCTGCAATATTTACTAAAGCGTTGTGTTTCCTAGATGATTTGCGTGTTTATGCAACTTGCTTCAATATAAAGGGTCGACGGGAAAATCTTGAGTGACGCAGGTCCGACAGCGGCGAACGTATTTTTGTCATTCTATGCTTTTGCATTCGACCGCATACTTCGCTAGTTCCTTTCAAATAAGATTTCTAGACTGAATAGTCGTCTCTTACGTATATATTCTGCAATTTTGTACAGTATTCAATTATCTTTAAGAACTTATTTTATGACAATAAAACGCATGAAGAAAAATATTTTTTTATGAGAAATGGCTAAACACAGAATAAATAATTTTACAAGTACATAAACGGAGTATGCCAACGTAAATTTTGAACAAATAGAGAATCCATCTACGATGTTCAGTACGTTTTGCTTAGCGTTACAGTAGGTATCTCTATCACATTCGCACTCATTAGGTTAGATGTAAAAGCGGCTTGCATAGCGAGCTCAAGGACATTAGGAAAGGAACAAGCCTAGATTAGAAAGGGTTTATAGTATACGAGTATGTTAAAATTACATACATAGTACCTATTATTCTAATAAAGGAATCTACATATCTACTAGCCTTCCAAGACCTAAATAAACAATAACAGCTTAAGAAGATTTTCATATTCTAATATCATCCACCAAACCTCTTGTTGTAGAATTATTGTGTGTTTATGCAAAGTGATAGCATACAGAACAAGGCTGACCAGATTAAGGTTTAAACAAACGCGTTTGTTTAAACCTTAATCTGGGCCCGAGTTTAATTACATCGGGACGTGAAGATGTCCGGCATAGATAACGCTGTCGCTGCAATCTGTTGCAATCGCCGCATTTGCAGTCCACACCGCCTCTAATTGACTTTACATGAAACTCGGGAAGGCAACCATGACTTATTGCTGCTCTGTGTAATTTATTCAATCTAGTTAACGTCACAATGATAAATTCATATCTGCCATGACTCGGTTACAGAAACGTAGCAAATAATTCAATTTGTGGAGAAGATAATAGAAATTGTCTTATTACGTTATTTAATTTGACAAATTTTCTCTACCATCGATCACAAAGCTGGAAAGAATGGCATCGGGTCGACATCAACATATGAATAATCCAAATTTAGCCAAACGAGTTGACTGAAACGAATCGTTTTCTATAGTCAACTCAACGCGTAAAAACGTAGGTCCTTTTGCTCTTTTTTTCGTCTACCATGGTCAAATCTTACGTTACTCTTACAGTTAACCATATAGTTGTTTTGGTTTGTATACCACATGTATATGAAATTTTCTAACCATTAACTCGCCACAGTTTTTTTTTATAATAAGACCTTCTATTTTTCTGCTTTTCGTCCTATGGTTTCGCAACACGTATTGTAAAGCATTATCTAGCGAGGTCGGTGGGTTTCGGACCTTATACGCCCTTTTCAGACAGTTTTCATCGTCTCATTCGTTATTCATGAGCCTCTATATTTCATATCGTATAAAATACTAGCGAATCACTGTGGAAGCCTGAATAGCCATTATAACGTGAATTTACACACTTTTGTAAAATAACTCTCTCTAGAAATATAGATGGTGTTGATTTTATTAGTATTCGTACCCAACATTCAAACAACTAGTAAAAAATTATTGTTGTGAAAAAGTTGTGTTGTAAAAATAATGAATCCTACTTGAAATAGCATCAAGACAAACCTCTGCATTAGCAAAATTGTAAATTATACTTAGTTATTAGTTAGATAATAAATAAATGATAAATATTTTTGTGAATGCACAAAGGATCTTTTTGCCAAGTCTATAAGGGAGAATTCTATGTTTTTGTTCTTTTTTATGTAGGTTTGAAATGTATTTGAAAAGAAAATTCTGTTTGGTTTTGTAATACGGATTTTTTTACGTAATTAAATCTAATATATAATTAAATCTATTTTTATAATAATAGATTGTTTATTTCTTATTCAATTATATATAACAGTTATCATTGTTAACTTCTTGCTTCTTTTGAATATTCTCCGGAATACAGATTTACAACAGTCTTAAATGAAAGCCGTGCGTCTAAATATTAAACGAATCTCACAAGTAAAATTTGTAGTCACATTTCTGAAAGCGCATTACTCGTAAACTGATAGCGAAGGGTTCAGCCGCGAGACTTCCTTCCATATATTTTCCTCATAGATACGCAACCCTAAAAGATTAGCTACACAAATGGAAAAAATTCAAGCTCCATGCATTTGGCGAGCTATCTGAATGTACGGGTTTTAACTGATAAACCGACGTAACCGTGCTCAGGGGTAATCTAGCGCTGGAGTGGCGACACTACCAACCCCAGGGGATGACTTAGCACGAGCTAGCTTAACAAAACATTTCGAAATCTCACTGAATGCCAAGCGACTTAATAGACTATTCTAATATACAAAATTTCCCGTACGTATTCTCTGTTGCACATTAAATGTTGTCTACGAGCAATAAAACTACTTTGGCCTAACAAAGTTAGGTAATAGATTTCCTATGAACTTTGTTTATGTGAATTTATTTCATTGATAACAAACTACAATCCATATCATAAACATACAAACCGGCATTAAAATATAAAACTAGTTGTTCGCCCCAATCTGAGACCTCTCGACCGTTATATCTTCGCAAACCCTCGACCGATTTTTCCCATATACGATCTTAAAAATTGTACTGATGTGAACTACTTGCTTGCAACATTTCATGAAGACCAGATCAACTATAAGCAAGTTAACGTCGAACAAATATATAAACATACATAGAAACGCCAACTTGTAAGAGTTGACGTATAGTAATATAGTAGTATAGTAATACTTCGCTTCGCTCGGTCAACTAATCTTATAAGCCGTTACTAGCAGACATCGTTCCCAAAATGCTGGCCGCATTGCTGCGTTGAATTGCAACACAATTGGGATTTCACTAAAACAAGATATTTTTCGTTGACATTATACTATAGTCATGCCATAAAAACTAATTAACAGATTTTAATAACTATATAAGATCGCATTTTCAAGTGTATCCTAGATTGATTATACAGGCTTTCATGTTGAGTATTAAAAAATCTTTTAAATCTTTTATCCTCGCCACATTTCGCAAAATCAAGTTTTATCCATGTTTTTCAGTTTCCCTTCATTTTTCTGGATGAAAGTAGTATGGCCTTTCCTCGTAATTCATAATATTCTGTCCTCAAATTTCATCAAAATAGGTTTAGTCATGAAAATGTAGCAAAGAGACAGATACAGTTACTTTCAAATTAAAGTGAAGTGTGAACTATGTATGGTTGAGGATATAAAAGACTTAGGAAAATGTTTCTGTTTTCACTTAATTGAAGCGAAATAGAAGATATATTTTTGGTAAAGTTAGTTCAGGTGTCCTTACAAAGGTCAGTGTAAATAAAACTTTCATTCGATCGATAGATACAGATAGACGGCAGCAATAAAACGAAATGCCCAATATGGAAGTGACAACATTTATTACGAGTTACGGCGAGGTGAGGCGGCCTCACTCGTTGCTTCCTAACTAAGTTACGGCCCGTGAGGGACTCTTCCATTTCTCTCGTTTGTGCAGATTTATGTTAACCACTTTAATTAAACAGCAAATTGTGCCCATTTCATCAAAATAACAAAAAACGTGTCAGTGGATACGAAACGGGGCACTATGAAAAAATTACCTTGACCCCAGAAGTCAGTGACCTTGTCCTTGATTTTTTTATTTCGAACCTCACCAACTTAAATCTATTTGCCCTGTATTGGATTCCGGATGGGCTCCCCGCCAGAAGCTCTTGCGGTCGCCCCTGAGTGTCGCTTCGCCACACTCGACCTTCCTTTTCGTTTCTGGCTGCCACGCTTTTTATATACACTCCAGGGGATGTCCCAGACGCCTTCATAACGAACATCAATTTTCGACCTCTAGCTCAGCGAGAGTTGATCTGAGGTCAAAGTGCTTCGTAAAATACAACAAATGTCAATTTTAAAAACCGACTTCAAATTTGTAAAATATGGCATTTCGATTAGGTGGGACGAATGATAAGGCAAAAAAATATAAGGTAAATAATTAAGGCCGTTATTGCTTAGTTTGGTAATGAACAGTAATTTGTCATCGACTCACACTTCGCCATTATTTATTATTACTTAGTTAATCCGCCGTAAAATTACATAATCTGTGAAAACTTCAATTTGCTATCTATTACGGTTCGAAAGATACAGCCGTTCAAAGGTAGGATGACTTCCTCGCTTACTAACAGGCGAGCTGGAGGTAAAATACGGACTTATCCAAGTTAAAAGGACAGACAGGCAGACAATGTAAGCTTAGTAATAGGGTCCCGTTTTTACCATTTGGGTACGGAACCAGAAAAAGGACAACAATTGAAAACGAAAATTTTCTATATCCCGTTTCCTAAGTTCCCCGTTTCGGTATCTCCAACCTAAGAACGTGTTTTTTTACTAATTACTAAAATTACCATATTTGATTCGGCGAGTGATAATAAGACAACTTGAGTGTATATAGTTAACACATAGTAAAGTCGGGGTAAGCGCCTATAAAGTTTTATGTAGCCGTAAAAGTAGAGACGCTGGCTGCGAGGTCGCCGCAAGATCACATTGTGCGCATCAAAACGGCCAACTAAATGAGGTTTGTTAATAATAATCACCTTAATAAACTACAATCACCTTAAGCTAACAAGTGATTGCTTCGTTAAGCTGCTTGAAACGTAGTTATTTAGAATACTTGGCAAATATTATTTAATGTGACTCCCAAAAAGGTTGCTTGTTGTTATTGGTTAATTGCCGTTGGTGAACGCATTGAAGCTCACTATTGAGTTTCAGCTCTCACTTTACCCTTTTTCAATGGATTTAGAAGTGGGTATTTGTAGGTATTTTCTATTTACGACGTAAAAAAAACTTCAACTTTATACTTAACAGAATAAGGTCTACGAAGTTTTAAATATAGTTTTCCTTAACGGTACATACCACAATGTAGAGAATTTCTGTTGGCTGCCGCTAAATACAATTGGTGTGTTCCGCGTGAGTTGCGCAGAACACAGGATTTAATACAGCGTTAGTTCCAATATCTTTCCACCACATAAAAGAGTATCGCGACCAAGCTAAATCTTTACGTCACCATTTGTTACGGCTAACACAGCTATACATCCATGTAGATGGGGAAAAAACGGAGACTGCGACTCCCATTCGCAGTTAGAAACCGGCAGTGTAATTTGTGCTGGAACTTAAGCTCCATTTTACGATAGCATTGTTACATTGGAGTGATGTTACGTTACCAAGAACCTTAAAAGTTCAAAGACATGTTAGTTCAAAGTTAGGTTAGATTAAAGACATGTAACATTCACCAACATGCACTGGGTTAGCATGGCGGATTGCATGGCGGGCACATCCTCTCTCTGAGAGGTATGTGTCACAGCAGTAGGAACATGAAAGGCTGATAATGATGTATATATTTTGTAAACCATCAAATCGAATTCCAATAAAATACTTAATGTAAGAATAAAAGTAAAAACTTTAAGTAAAAATTGCCGGTCCGAAAAGGTTTTGTTTAGAAAAAAAAACTCTTCAGACAACGCAACAACACATATTGCAGCTTAGCTTCATATCTTTATCTGCACTGTCTCGCATCTGCCCCACGATAGTACGACAATATCGAGATTTTGTATGGACACGGCCACACATAGTGATACGCTCTGCTATATTGCAAGGAATGGACCAGAGCGAAGAAAGCTATGAAACTAAAAGGTGAAATGTCTGAAAAGGACTTTATGTATAACACTTGCGCTAAACTAAAAGCTGCCCCTTGCGTTTTCACCCGCGTAGTGATGAAAAATGGAAATGATGATGATGATGAAAAGTAGCCTATTTGTTAATCCAGGACATAAACTATCTATATTCTATATTTCATCCAAATCTGTCCTGCCATTTCAGCGTGAAAGAGTAACAAACATATACACACATACACACACACAAAGTTTCGCTATTATAATATAATAATAGTTCGAATTAGTGTGATATAAAATAAGGTTGTGAATCTCGGACCTTGGTTTGCATTATGAACACCTAAAGACCATTTTAACTTATAGATCAGGATGACATTAATCGAGCTCGTGCTCCTGACCCCCAGGATCTACTCAAGGGGAAATTGGTTCCGATCTTCTTCACAGAGGTCAGTAGTTTCTGATTTCCATTTCATTTTATTATAACCCGAATATAAACGGTATTGGAAAACTGTATTCGGTCGCCGAATCTATGAAGATGTGGTGAATACATTGACTCGACTATGAAAATTTTACCCGATAATACTGCTGGCTGAAAATTTATACTAGGGACGTTGAATATTCCAAAGGCTAAAGATAACACAAAAAAAAATTTCAACGCCAACCTATATCCATTTACAGTGATTTACATTTATATTTATTTACAGTAGTACCTAAACTAAAAGTAGTAAACGGACGTTCTAATATACAGCGTTACACGGAACAGTAGTACTAACCCGAAAGAAGGTCTTTATACTTGTCATTGTGTCCTTACCCTTAAATCGCGACCTATTGAACATTTTTATTCACTCTCTCAACGATAAGTATAGAAAAGCCTGTTTTTTTGCGATTTTAGTTTTGGTGCCATTATGAAAATTGTTCATAGTTATGAGTACAAAGACCTCCTCTCAGCTTCAGTATCGCGGTTCCATGTAGTAGGGACGGATATTCGATATGTGCTGTTGTATAGCAGGTCTTGGATAAGCATAATATTAGTCACCCTGGTAAAATTACCAAGTCAAGAAACGTCCAATAATTTAATTGGGCGCAATATACAACTTTTTTTATTAATGACTACGCTTTTGGCGTCAGCAACTCGACAGCGTGGTTAGGAAAAGCAGATGGCTTGGCTTGGGCCTAGCTTATGGGCGACTAACTCAAAAGCACCTCAAAGTTACGAACCTTGGCTTGGGTAAAAAATATTATATGTTTTGTGTATTATATTTATCATAATAATTCAGATGTGAGGTCTCCAAAGCAACAAAAAAAGTTGTGCTTTTTTTTCTCAACGAAATCTCATACAATTAATGACCCAAAGCGGTATCTTACACATATGCACACGCGTCAATGTCAACGCCAAACGAATCTGGGCCAACAATATACTACACTATAATATGACACACAAAATACATATCAACAAGAAGGAAGTTAGTAGGTCCCTATATCCCACATCCCATCACTTTCTTCGGGGCATTAGCGCGCTTCCAGTTTCGGGTTAGTTTAATCTCAAACAAGTAGATCGGGTTACTACACAAAGCCTTTTTTGTCCTTCCACTTTCATTTCTCCTACACCCTTGCCATAGTATTTACGTTGCTCTGCCACGGATACTGATAGAATCAGGCTTCAGTGCAAATATAACATTTTCGTACCATTTTCATTTCTTAGTGCTGACCTTAACGATTATATTCTAAATTTTATTCAAACAGCACAAATTATAGAACAGAAATATTTGAAGAAACTGAAACTTGAATGAAAATTCGTTTATCTACTAAAATTCGTTAAAACAAATACAATTAAAACACACAACTGGAAAAGTCAGAGCCATGGCCTTAATAAAGTTTTTTTTGTTTCCTGTAACAAATAATTGCTATAAAAAGAAGTAAATTTAATTAACAATACGAACATCGCAATATCATTTGAAATCTATAAACAATTACTAAATGATAATAAAACGGGACGAAGGTAAGATAGACATAAAGGAAATCTTAATGTGCGGAAGTAAATCCCCCAATTCCATAAAAGAGGAATATAATAACATATTTGATATCATCATTACGCAATAATGGCCAATACACCCGTATACAGGCATAAATGTCCGTATTCGATTTGAAAATACTAATAACATAAAAGTGGATATATCATCACAAACTTTGCTATAAAAAACTGTCGTAAACAATAAACTGAACAACTCTCGTAACAAAAAAGGCGAAGAATTATTGGCGTCGGTTCAACGCTAGACGGATTGTCTTGACGAGCTAGGTTATTGGAGTGCACATATTATGCGAACACTCTCTCACTCACTCACTCTCCAAATAAATGACGATCGTTTAATATTATACTAGGTCTTTTTATAAACTTTTTTTTTTTTAATTTTTAATATTTTTATAACCCCGATAAAAGAGCTGATAATCATCAAACACCTGTACCGATTTTCTTGAATCATAGCTAAAAACACTCGATCAAGTCACCTATTAAACAAACAAAAAACTATCAAAATCGGTTCAGTCGTTTGAGAGCTACTATGCCACACACAGACACACATAACATTAAACTTTTAACACCCCTCATTTTGCGTCGGGGTTTAAAAATAACATATTTCATGTTTGTGTTTGTGTTGTTTGTTTCTTTGTCTTATCTACTCACAAAAAATCTTAAATTCTTTCAATCATTCTCTGACAGACTACGCGTGGCCTAAACCGCTCTAGAAGCATGCAATTTTGCACAATGTTTCTTATATAACACAGGTAAGCGTTACGAGCTAAAAAAGGATTTTAAAAATATAGCAGTGGAAGAAATTGGGGGAGACCTTTGTCCAGCAGCGGGACAGTACAGGTTAACACAAAAAAACTATTGGCTAGATCGAAGGCTAAGCCCTACACGTACAAAGCTACGGGCGTTATTTAGCAAATAAAGATAGAAAGAAAGATAGATAGAAACTCTTTATTGTGTACACCAGAAATAAAAATTACAAACAGATAGTAAAAACACTTACGAGTTAGTGCCACAAGTGGCGGCCTTAACCATGAGGTATATATTTATCACTATACTGCAGTGCAAGTACCGTTCTTTATCGATCGTCAAATTCGCTAAAATGCCATAGAATCGATCACAGCGAGTACTGAAAAAATGGCATATTATCGAATTTGACGACCTCAACTGTCAATTTGACGATCGATAAAAGAACGGTACTTGCACCCCTGGGTTGTTTTTTACCAAGACAAATAATAATTTATGTATCAACCTACGTAACAAGGAAAAGCTGTACAAGCTAACTAACATATTCCTTATAGGTAAGATAAAGTTGAGAATTAGGGCCGTCTCCTCAATATATATATATAATTGATATATGGTAATTGGATTTATGGATGGATGGATTTATGGTAATTTATTGAACATTATATTTGATAGGTCGTTGGTCCAGTTCGTAGTGAACCTACGCCTTGGGGGCGTGGGTTCGATTCGAATAAATAAATATTTATATTTATATTTATATATATATATATATATATATAAATATAAATATTTATTTATTTTTTATTACGGGACATTTTTGTACACACGGTCATCTGACCCCAAACTAAGCAAAGCTTGTGATATGGCTGCCAGAGACTGACACACATACATATATAGTTTTAAATACATACTTAAATTATATACATATTAACAACCAGATATAGAACAAACACAAATGTTCATCACATAAATGTTTGTCCTAGGTGGGAATCGAACCCACGCCCCCAAGGCGTAGGTTCACTACCAACTGGACCAACGAGCTATAAAACATAATGTTCAATAAATTACCTAATAGTATAACCGAACTAAATACAGTAAATTCAAACAGATACTAAAGCGTTTCTTTGAAAGCAATCCATTTTACAAATGAAATTAATAAATATTTGAATGGAGTTCACGGAATTTTTTTTGGTACAAGGAACAAACAGAGCAATCACAATTTTTGTTATAATATCTATTTCAAACATTAATAAGTTTGCCTATTATTATTTACACTAAATTTAAGAATCTTTGCAAAAATGACTTGTCTGTAATGTATGTCACCATCTAATATATCTGATTTCTAATTTTAAGTACTATATATTTAGACATCATAAAATGTCTAAATTTCCATCTCTCTTTTATCTGTCTTTCTTTTGGAAGATGTCTCTTTTGTAATCTTTAAAGAAACCAAATTTTCTCGAACATAAGTCTTTTTACTGCTATTTGCAGATTAAATAAAAGAAAAAATATAAACGAAGGCTATCATCGTTATAGCTATCACTTTTTTCAGTTAATCTGTAGCTGCACTCAACTATAATGAAAGTATCACAACATGATTAAAAAGAAACTGTTGTTTTAATGGAGGTTTATAACGAGACCAACACATAGATATGTTGGGCTCATTAAAATAGAAACGACTACTGTTGAGACTGAGATTAAAGATTGTTGAAATGCTTATGTAGAATAAATAAACTTACAACAAAACGAAAATGGCTTCTTGATATATTTTATTATATTTGGAATCATTTCAAATATGTCGCAGTCGAAATACCTAATACCAATAAATTGTACAAATAAACTGTCTCTTACAAGTGCTACGCACGAATACTGTCTTACCATCGCGTAGACATCGCTACGACGACGAGGCGTAGACACTCTACGGCGGCAGCGCGGCGTAGCATTTGAAATGGAAATAAAATGTCGCCGCCGCGCCGCACCGTGACTTTATTGTAGCTATATTTTAGTAAACTATACTTTAATAGTTATAAATACCTCATGGCTAATAGATATCTCCTTTATCCAGGCACACGTTCGGCCAATGTATAAAATTAAGCTTGTTTCACAAAAGCAATTTAGGCCGTTTTATACCGTTATTCTATTTCTTGACAGCATTGATTGTAAAGAACCTTACTTATCATGACGTAATAAATAATAAACATTAAAGATGCTTCCGAACTGAGAGGGGTTGGACCAATTTTCAATATACGATAAGTATCTCGAAGTGAAATGTCGTTATTCATTTTGGAGGCATCATAGGCCGTAAAGTATGCAAAATACAGGGGAATTACTTTGGCGGCTCACTTCGTTAACTTTGGACCATGAAGCTATTACCTACGGAACATGGATAAAGGTTAACAAAAAGTCTCATAAACTGGAGGTGTGAAGGTCGCTTTCTTGCCATTCCCATTTTAAAAACTTTTTTTTTTTTTTTTTTCTTCAGACTTCTGAGAAACACTTCAGTCTGAAACGAGCAACGATTATTTTCTTATCTTCATTTTACGTTTATTATCTTAAGAGAAAATATTGAATTTAACACTGGTAACGTTTAGTGACAATGGTTTTTAGTAGCACAAGTTTTATTCATCAATAGTAAGTCTTCAACAAAGAGATACTGCCTAAACACTGTATTTAACTTTAGGTGGTAATCTGATTAATTAATTAATGTTGTCAAGAGTAAGTTGTGTTTAACATTGTGACTCATAAGTTATTTACTAATATGCAATGCCGGCATATATATAAGAACTTTGAACATTAAATATAATCAACCGCACTTTAATACTTTTTTTATTGATAGGTTGACTGAATCGCCATCTCGTCTGATGTTAAGCAAAGATGCGGTGTATGATGGAACGCACTTGCCTAAAAGACCGATTCTCTCGCAATTTACAGACGCCCAACTACTAACTCTACTATACTTGTAACAACTTTTAGGGTTCCGTACCCAAAGGGTAAAAACGGGACCCTATTACCTAAGACTACGATGTTTGTCTGTCTGCCCGTCCGTTTGTCCTACCTATTCACGGCTGTATCTTTTGAATCGTAAAAGATAGCCAGTTGAAATTTTCACAGAATATGTAATGTTACAGCGGATTAACTAACAAATAATAAAAAAAGTCAAAAACTTAAAACCGAAAAGAACGAAAACGAAGGGAACGTTCCCCATACAACAAACGTATTTTTTAACGTATGTTTGTATTAGCTCTAATGTAAAAACGGTAATACGTACAAGCGTCAAACTTGGCATAATCATAGTAAACACTTTAAAATATAACAACAAATAATAAATAATGGCCAAATGTGAGTCGGTGGTAAGTTTCTGTTTATTACCAAATAACTGGTAATTTCATTATTGAATTTTGTGGTGGTACGGAACCCTCAGTGCGGGAGCCCGACTCGCACTTGGCCAGTTTATTTTTACTTGCCTTCAAATAAGTTAATGATAAATTCTAAAAATGTTCTGTGATTGCATGGCACGTGTATAAAGTTTATTATCAAGGACGTTAAAGCCGGCGGTGGCAAGTGGCGTCAGTTGTATTGAGTTAAGGACGTAGTCGCGATCCGGGCTAAGCCGCCAGTTGGCCGCGGGCCATCGTGTACGCCCGGCCTTTTTATTGCTTTTAAAATACAAATAAAGTATACGCTGAGCTCGCGCTCTACTGCGTCATGTGGAAATGGAATATTTTAGGCAAATTCTTTTTTACTTCATATATATTTTGTAGGTGTACATAGGTGAGTAAAATATAGTAAACATTACATATAAAAACTTTCCTTGATAATGTATCTAACTGATGGTGAAAACCGCATCAAAATCCGTTGCGTGGTTTAGGAGGAGTTAGCGGCCATACAGACATACAGACAGACAGGCAGACGCGGAAAGCGACTTCAATTTATACTATGTAGAGAAGATAGAGAAGAGATAGAGAAGAGAAGAGATGAGCGTGAAGTATAATTTTAGATAGATTATACAATAAATATTTTCTGATTCTGATTAGATTTAATTTACGCTGTTACACCCTTTCCGCGTAACCGTGTATAAATTAGTTGTTCGACCCGAACTGAGACCTCGCGACCTCTACATCTTCGCAATTCCTTGACTGATTTTGCCCACATGAATCTTAAAAATTGTATTGAAATGAACCACTCGCCTAAATATATTATGGTCAAATATTTATACGCAAGTTATGGTCGAACAATTTTTTTTTACAACAAACATATAATATAGGAACAAAGTAACACAAACAAAACACCAACAGGTAACATATCTATAAGTACCTAACATAAACATTTAAGTATGTATTTAAAAATATATATACTATATATATCAGTCTCTGGCAGCCATAGTACAAGCTTCGCTTAGTTTGGGGTCATGACCGTGTGTGTGTCCACAAATGTCCCGAATATTTATTTATTTATTTTATACATAGAAGCGTTCCTATTAGTGACTTATCCCAATCGAAGACCTCTCTTCAATACCACTCACACACTGATTGCCTGACTCATTACAAAATAACGAAAACCACTTGACGTTCGAAGCTAAAATTTGGTAGGTAGATTCCTTATGGGGTGTAGAAGTCCGCTAAGAAAGGATTCTGCGAAAGGACTGAATCAAAATGGTTTGCCCTCCTGAATTAAAGAGCTTGAAATCATATATGAAAATTTAAGTGTACGAAATCGCAGGCAAGAGCTAGTCTAAGTATACGTCCTAATGCTGCCAGCATCCTGGGTACTCTGCCAACTTGTAGACATTTGGATTATCTCTAGACCTTCAACGGTCTATGGACAGTTCAACTGTTATTTTTATGATAAGCTAAGAAGTTTGCGTGTTTAGTTTAATAGTTAACTTGTATTTTGTTTAGTTAATAATAGCACTTACCCGAAAAAAATTGTACTTATTTCAATGTTGAATATCATTTATTAATAACTAGCTGCGCCTCGCGGTTTCACTCGCGTAGTGATGAAAAATGGTGATGATGATGATGATGATGAAAATAAACCTATGTCACTCAAAGGCTCTTGAACTTATACCCATGCAAAAAATTAGGTCAATCCGTTACTCTGTTGCTGCGTGAAAGAGGAACAAACCAACAAATATAATATATAATATATTATATTGATATAATATATTATATTATATATATTATAGTATGATAAGTATGAGAGATATATTAGGCTTATTTATAGGTATATCTCCGGGCTTTACCTCCGATCCCGCATGGAGGTGGCCAAAGTAGGTAGGAGTGCCGAATAGGAGACACTGCAACTGAGGCGGGCTACTGTATCGTATGGAAGGCACTGCAGCTAAAAGTAGGAAACCTAGGTGGGAGAGGTGTTGATGGTGGACACAGTGGGGTCACATGGATAGAGGAGTGCTGGTATGGCGCTATACCACTCTCCCTATCCTTTGCGACCAAAGTGGCAGGCGCGGGGCTACTTATTTGACCCGTTGCACGGAGACCAAGGCCATCTTGACACGGAGCTGTCTTGGTGCCCACTTGCTGGCCTGGTCTCAGAATTGGAGGATGTGCGATGTGTCTGGTATTCTGACACATCGTCATCGTTTGGGGAGGAGCCTAGCTCCTCGAAGTGAAGCCCGGAAGGGCTAGCGCTGTCGAGGCCACGGGGGAGTGCGAAAGCATGGCCTCGACACTGAGCACCGAGCTGAAACACTCTAGGGGTTTAGTAGGTAGGCCACCCTTCTGAAGGTGAGTCCCACATAACCACCCTGCTCACCCCGGGGCCGGTAGTATCCATTAAGGATTTCCTTATAAAAAGGGTGGGTTGGATTGGTTGGGTTGGTTAGGTTTGGTTAAGTTTAGCTTTAGAGACTATAATATTACAACACACAACAAGCGCACAACTGACTGAGGAAACCACAGTTTTATACAACGCCACTATGACCAAGTGCGAGACTACAAGCAGGCTCTATTTCCTCGTATTGTTCTAGAAACAATTTCCTGATATGAAGCCCTTTGTTGCAGTACGATGCGAGCAGCTGGCGGTGAGCCAGCTTCTCTACATGTTTCATATTTCACTGGATCAGCGCACCATACAATAGCCGGTGTTACATTTCTTTAATTTTCTTGCGGCTACTGCATATGTTGGGTTTTTGGCTAAGCCGCTTGCAGAGCTTTGGTGCCGGTAAAACTGGGTAAGTCGGAATGACGGGGTGAATAGAGATGACTACAATTTCTAAAGATACGAAATGAAAAAAGTACCAAATTCTAGTTATTTCAGATAACAAGAATTTGTTACATTTTGCATTTAATTGGAAATCTGGAAATTACACGATAAAAACGCTTTCTAAGTGGCGCTCTATTCACCCCGTTTCGTGGTACTGGATAATTTTTTGATACAAACTCAGTCACGCAGATTAGCATATAAATATTTCATTTGCCTGTTTAATTATTTCTATGGAAGCAAAACCAATAACAAAAAAAATATATAATTTTTTTTATTGAATAGGCCAGCAGCGCCGTCATTGCCCGAAGTGTAAAGATACGTTTATTTATTTCAACCACAGAAAAGAACGATTTTTTTTCTCTTCTGTGATTTCAACAGTTAACCACTCTAAAGATGTTTGCGCTTAAGAAAACTGCTCTCTACAAAGCGAGGATGGCATCACGGCTTGACAGTTATATATTAAAGCCCAGGGGCTACTGACAATGGTAAATCTAAACAGCTTTATATCGATGCAAATATATATTGAATCCGCTTTGAAGTTTCATATGATAAATTGTGTGCCAGTGCGTTATCTCTGTGTATTAAGATGTTAACTTAGATTTAGTGCAGCTGTTAAATTTTTCTAACGATACTGGATAATAGCAAGATTCTGTTATTTCTGTGATTGATCACTTCTAATTCTAATTACCATTGTAACAGCAGCTTATTCAAGTCACTGCATACACCTCCTTCCTAATCTAATTAAAGCTATAAATAAATTTTATATTATAACATAATTACCAGAGAGGTGTTACAGAAAATGATCTGAATAAAACATTCGTAACGATATATCATAAGTTTTTGGGGGACATTGAAAATACTTGCTGAATATGAATTTAAATAATATCTAGCATCACATCGCGAGATGATTTAGAGGTTGTTCTCGCCGAGATGCGAGGGTGGCGATAAAACCACGCTATTCGGCCAAATAATTTGTGCACTATGTCGTAATTCTCGGTGATTTCAGAGAGATGGGGTAACACACATATTTAATCAAAAATTTGCTAGAAAACTAATATTTTTTGTCTATTTTAGTTAGAAGCCTGGTTTCAACAGATAAAAGCTTTCCGGTAAATGAAATTGAAAAATATATTTATTTCCAACTTACTACTTATTAAAAAAAATGACTTGAGAACCTCCTCTTTTTTTAGTCGGTTAAAAAGATAGTACCAGCTGGTTGCCCTACTATTTACTAGACAAAGCCTGTATCAAGGTAACCCGTATACCAGATTTCAATAATTAATAAAAATATAATATTAATAAAACAACAATACTGGTTACCTAGCGATACGTAAACACGATAAACTGTGCTATAAAAGTTGTGAAATTCTTCTATCCAGCGACATACCACCGATAAATTATGTTTTTATGAATGACAATGACCAAATGTATGCTAAAATCATGGTAAAAGTATAAGTTTAAAATGTATTTACGTAAAGCATTTTGCCGAGAAATAGTGGAATGCATTAGTAGTGTCAATTATGCCGAGGTTCGGCTGACTTCGGCTGTTTTTCGGGTCGTCAACAAACAGTCGCTTACTTTGCATTGTAAGCCTTAATCTAAACCCAGTTTGGCTTAGTGGTAGCACGTCTGCCTCATAAGCAGGAGGTCCTGGTTCGATTCCGGGCTGGGCAGATGTTAAAATTGTGAATTTAAATGAAATATCTGTTCTGGGTGTAAGTTGTCTTTGTCTTTGTGTGAATTCCATGCCATCCCCGACACATAGAATGCTAGTGGAGAGCGTTATTTGACCATTTTATTGCAGTCTTTGTAATTTAAGGTGAAAAAGTTAAAAAAAAACTGCGATACAATCAAATCAAAAGACCAATCGCATATAACCCGACCTCGGCTTGGTATAAGTATAATATTACTTTGCCGTACAAAAGTGGCTATTTGAAAACCGTTCTCGGCTAAACGAAGTTTCCGAGAAGTCGATCGCATCGATTTGAATAGCGGGAAAAATCTAGATATCAAGTTTTTATACCCCTTCCCAGAAGATAAATACAATACATAACCTCATTGTCAGAATTTCGGACTGTAAACTGCAGTTGAGCCCAGAAAACGTATACAAGTTTGATTTTCATTTGGTAACCGACTTCAAATAAGGAGAAAGGTTCTCAATTCTAACTGTATTATTTTATAAATAAGTATAAAAGCGATTGACTGGTAGTTTTTTACGTATTTATAAAACAAGGCTGCTGCTGTACCTAATATATGAAAACGGTGAATGAAAACGGTGAAGAAACCCGTATATCCAAGAACCATTAATAAAATATGTTGAATTCATTGCCAAGAACCCTGAAAGTCCAAAGACGTATGACATTCACCAACATGCACTGGGCCAGCATATTGGATTAGGGCCATCCCCTCTCTCTCTCTCTCTCTCTCCCTCCGAGATAAGGTCTGTGTCCCAGCAGTGGGAACATGCAAGGCTGATAATGATGATGATGCTCCGAAAATAACGAAAGTCAAAAATCATAACCTATAAAATTTGTGCTATCCGCCTAAATTCAGAAGCCAATATTTACTGTAGATTTTACGCAAGGACCTTATATATACCCTAAAGATGGGTAAAACGTCCTTGATTTTACGTTCAGGTGGCCAGTTTGTTCATCTTAAATTTGTTGGATATTCTATGGCTGTCCGTTAAGCTGCGTCCCCACTACGGCCACGCGTCTCCAAGGAGGCCGCGCGGCTGAGCCTTGCTATGTTTTTGTTATTTTTGCGACGAGTCCCCCACAAATAACCACCACTTATGATATACCCTCGGATATATCCCTTTCTTTGAAAATAATTTCAAAGAAAGGTCATTGACCTTTTCGTAAAATGATCATAACAAAAAACCCCTGGTTTCAAAACAAAGAAGCTATTATTAATCGATTAAAGTCTAAACCATAAATTGTATTGTTAGTCGGAATGATACTTCTCAAAATTTTACATAATGGTATATTAGGTACATTTTTAATAACATTAGAAGCCCCGTGATAACAATACGCAGGGTGTATCGGAGAATCCAAGACCAATCTCATCCATCAGGTTCTATCTTAATTATTCTGTGTACCCTTAATCAAGAGCACTCGCGACGGAGGCGCAATCACGCAGTGTTTTAATTAAACTACTATCTGATTTACATGTCTTGAACGATTATAATGATTTATGAGATATTTATAAAACGTGTAGGTAAAATTTACATATACGAGGTAACACGGAAAGGGTGTACTAGGCCGAAAGGGGTCCGTTATTACTCATCGTTATGATCAACTTTTCCCATGTGACCAAACAAGCTGACGCGAAAAAAAATTTTGCTGCTGCGTATATTTTGTCTTGTGTGGATGACCGTTTTCCATGGAACAGTATATTATTTATTAATAATAGGCTTGCGTTTGACCACCATCTCGCCTGATATTAAGCGATGATGCGATCTACGTTGGAGCACGCTTGCCTAGAAGAAACCGGTTCACTCGTGATTTGAAGACACCCAGATTGTAACCATCGGGAAACACCCATTCAGGCAGCGCATTCCACAGACTAGCAGTTCGCACAATAAATGTGGAATCAAAGCACTTCGTACGGATTTTCGGAATATGAACCATAAAGCGGTGACGAATTTTCGTGCCCGCTCGGGCAGTCCGATAGAAAAATGGGTAGGGGAGAATTAGATCGTGTAGATCCGACGCACACTCTCCGAAATGTATCCGATAAAAAACCGATAGACTAGCAACTTTACGTCGATGCTCAAGACTAAGAAGGTTAGTCCGAACTAAGGATTCGTTGCTGATGAGCTTCTTGGCACGTTTCTCTATAGACTCCAATGCCTCAAGCTGGTACTTATAGCTGATCCATCCCAAAGGTGATCTGATTCTTGTTTATAATGAATGTCCTTATGACGTTATAGGCAAGTAATGGTTAATGCGACGCGTGACCAAAATGCTGGCGTGTTTCTGGCTCAACGCATAAGCATTGCTATTCAACGTGGTAATGCCGCCAGCATGCTGGGTAAGCTGCCAACTGGTAGTGGGCTTGAGCATTTGGATTGTCTTTAGACCTTCAACGGTCTATGGGCAGTCTAATTGTATTTGTAGTGTTAGTTTTAGCTTGTATTTTGTTTAGTTAATAAAGGCACTTACCCAGTAAAAAAAAGTAATAGAGGCAACAATTGTATGGCAAGTGAGAGCTTGTTTGACGTCACTGATTTCACGCGGCCCCATAAATTTCAAAGGGAGCGTTTACGCGGTACCAATAAAACTTTGAATTTTGATTGTCTTTTTATAATACAAACATTGAAATTTATGAGGATTACATCACAAGATTGCTTTAATAGACAATTTGAGATTATTTAGTAATAAAACCGCCAAGTGTGAGATGGGCTCGCGCAGTGAGGGTTGCGTACCACCACAAAATACAATAATTATGAATTTAAAACTGACTTTAAATATAACATTACGATTCGGTGAAAGAAAATGAGGTCATCCCAATAACCCAATTACCAGTTATAACATAGTAATGAACAGAAATTTGTCACCGACTCGCACTTAGCCATATTTATTATTTGTATACTATAAGAGTGCGTTCTATAGGTAATTATGCTAAAATTTACGCTTGTACGTATTACCATTTTTACATTAGAGCTAAAACAAAAATACGTTAAAAAAACGTTTCGTTTGTTGTATGGGGGGGGGGCCTTTACGTTACATTTTGTTTTATATTTATGTTTTCTTAGTTAATTCTGTGAAAATTTCAACAGGCTATATATTACGGTTCGAAAGATACAGCCGTACAATCGGACGGACGGACGGACAGACAGACATCGTAGTAATAGTAATAGTAATAAGATAGCCCGTTGGTCCAGTTGGTAGTGAACCTACCTTCTGAGCCTGAGGGCGTGGGTTCGATTCCCACGTAGGACAAACATTTGTGTGATGAACATTTGTGTTTGTTCTATATCTGGTTGTTAATATCTATTTAAGTATGTATTTAAAACTATATATGTATGTATATCAGTCTCTGGCAGCCATATCACAAGCTTTGCTTAGTTTGGGGTCAGATGACCGTGTGTGCAAAAAGTGTCCCAAATTAAAAAAAAAAAAAAAAAAAAAAAAAAAAAGTAATAGGGTCCCGTTTTTACCCTTTGGGTACGGAACCCTAAAACAGTCAAATACCTTATTACTGTCGTGACGTCAGAGTTAGCACAAAAATGCGGCACGCTGGGTCTTCATACAAATTCCTATCATGATAGGTAAATTTCTGTGAATATAACACACATATATACTCGTATACCATTCTACAATTTCTACATTGGTACTAGGTATATATGCCTGGAGTTCATTGACTTCTCTGTACTGTACCGCGTACTAACCTGCTTCGTCTTATCGTAACCATATTTCCCAAGATCTTACCAGATAAGTCCCTAACTATCTGCCGAAGCAATTAAAGCTAGGGGCGGTTATAGTACGTACCGCTAGCTATGTAAATGTTTAACTTTGTCTTCTGTCTCGAACGTTAAGGGCGGTAAAGGTGAATAAAGTTTCGCTTGAACTTGACATAACGGTTCTCCGCTCGGCAGCTCTTTGCTTTTAAAATGCTAGCAAAGGGTAATGATTACTTGGTACAGGTTTCTATGTAGGTATTTTACATAGACTATTTTACATAGAACTAGCTGCTGCCCGTGACTTCTTACGCTTCTTTCATGTACACTTTAAGCCCCCTTTGGCCCCCATGATTCGGCCCATTCACAATTTTATAATTCTGGGTTGATTTAGATGTTTGTGATTACTATACATTATTGTATTATACTAGATTTGCACACAATTTTATCTCTGGCGTAAAACGCAACGTTGGCGACGCGCAGTCTATTTAGTTTGTCCATTCGAGCTCGTTCAAATAATTAAAGTACTTAGCCTGACTAGACGATAATACTATCGTATTTTGTTGGCTAATATGTTATTAACATTATCCGGCTACTGCATACCAAATCTTAGTGTCGTGGCCAAATAGTTAAGTTATATGATAATTAGTGGTTATTTTTTATATAAGCGTAGTCGATTTACACAGGCGACAATTGTACAGTCATGCCAGAAATATGGCGGCTTGAGAATATTAGAGTAATGTCTTACGTCGGTACCTACTTAAGACAACCGACTGGACATCCCCAGTACCGACTGCATATCTGACGCAGTAAAGAAGGAACTGCGCGAACTCTAGCTGCCTAATTGGAAGTCGCAGTGCTGAGAAAACGAATCAGTATCAAATACATAGGAAAACTTAACACTGACACAGTAATGTCAATGAAGTTTACGGACAGACTAGATACAAACTCTATTTGCAAATTCAAAACAGCGTCACGGAATCACGGAATGTGCATCAATGGTGAAATAATTTATGATTTGCGGGGGAGCGTGCGGTATCATTGGCTAGGTTGGATGCGGCCACATTGTCTGAGGCAAGAATGGTACGGATGCGAGAGGAAACCGTGTGAGGGTTCATTTCCGTACGCAAGCCCGCGGCCCCACTATTTCCTACCCGCACTGATAGCTCCTTTACTTTACGACGTTTCTTGGCTCCCGTCTCGATGTGACATACACACTGTAAATACGACTATTGCTGACAGCGACTTCATACCACTCTATTTTACAAGCCGATGAGCAATTTAATCATCCCCCTATTTCACATCCCACAATCCCTAAAACTAAATATTAATGAGCGCATTAATTAAGTTAGTTAAACACATTAAAACAAAACTAAAGAAAACAAATACTAATTAGGCAAACGCTAATACTTAAGTTGGTAAGTAGGTAGAATATTCATATCTAGTACTTACGTATTCAATTTTCTGTCGTCGGTATTCTAATCAAGATTTCTTCCAACATTCCAAAGTTTTGCGAGAACTCTCGAAAACTCCGCAGATATCTCTGCAATCTCGAATCTTTTTAAGTTACTAAAAATTAGATATTGTTTTAAGTTAGGGTTATATTGTTTTAAAGTTAGTTGGAAAGTTTTGGCGATACGTAAGCTACTGAACATTTTGTATCAGGCCGAGGGGTGAAACTTTTGGAAGAGTTGAAAAAATAACATTGCTTTTACCCATCTAATCTAGACAGAAGTTGGTTCGTGATTCAGTGCTTCGTAACTGTATTTAATAGCGCAGTGGTTTTAGCTTAGCTTCTATGTGTGTTTAATGCAATACCAACAACCAGCATTGTAGATAAGGGGATAGATCTAGAATAATCTACATTTACATAAGCAAATATACGAATGATTGTACGAGTTTTGATAGCTTAGTAATTCTGGGTTTACAATGAACTACCTACGTAATTCCTCTAAATGTAGTTCATTTATATTATCAAGTTGCAATTGCAATTTGTATTATAAATAAATATTTTTTCACTTTTCATGCTCGTGAGGTTCTTTTTTATGCCTGGTGTAAGCGGACTCAAACTGCTTTTTATGCTCTGGTGCAAATACAAATACATGTCTTTAAAATGGTTCAAAAAGGTACATTTCAGATTCAGTTCAGTTTTGATGAAGAGGTTCAGCTCGTAATACATACATAATATTTCATGTACGAAGTTTGCCTAGAACAATATTCATAGATCAGGGTAACTATATTAATAAAGTCCCAGACACTACTACATATGCCGAATAAAAATATAAAAATGTTTATATTTCTGTTAAAATTTTAAGTAAAGATAATATACTTATAATTTAACACATTTTCATTTCGTCGCAATTATAAAGTTAAAACCCTAGTATTTCGCTCGTGCATAAACCCATTTTATATTCAATTCATGCTCGGCTCAAATGGCTTGTTTTATTCACTCGTACATACTACTATTTTCAACTAAAAGTTTTCCATGAATATTAAGAATTTTAATTAGTAGGAATACATGCACATATATGTGCCTTACGTATTATTGATATTTGCCAATAAGTACGTTCATGTAGGCTGATTGGCTAGCCGTGATGTCAGCATGGCTTAGTGGTTGTTGTTAGAGATCAAACAAAGGTGACTAAATAATCCCAATTGCATTAAAATAAGATTATAATAATAAAAATGAAATCAGTGATCAAGTGTTTTCATGTCAACTCTTTTTATGCTCTCTTTACATTAATGACCCAATTCTAAAAAAGGTCTGTATTTAAAATGGTTTGGTCCGTTTTATGCGCAATAATGTGAAAATCGTGCCATATTTTGCAAGACAAATGCTTTTGTTTTGCGCTTTGTGTTATTCGGTTCGAAATGCAGTTCTCACCTCGTGAAACGCCGAGAATGGCACCTGAAACTACAACCGCCACGGCCGGTGCTGCTGTGCTTGATTGTGGGCCAACCGACGTAGAATTTAAGTTACCGTTTAGTTTGTTTGTTTAATTATTTGATAAAAATTATATATCTTCTTATACCATCGCCACTATTGCTCCTAAGGTACCTATAATTAAGTGAAGTAAAGGAATTTTAATTGAGTTTTATATGCACCGCTAATTTAACACATGTCCCCAATGCTCCCATAACTATATTATCTCTTCTTTACATAGTATAAATTAAAGTCGCTTTCGCGTCTGTCTTTCTGTATGGCCGCTAACTCCTCCTAAACCATGCAACGTATTTTGATGCAGTTTTAACCATCAGTTAGATACATTTTCACGGAAGGTTTACATATATATAACTAACGACCCACCCCGGCTTTGCACGTAAATTACACCCGTGCGAAGCCGAAGGCGGGCGGGTCGCTAGTTATATTATATTAATAAACATAAAAGTTCTCATTTCAAAAATATGAGGAATTAGCATTCCAGTGGCAATTTGCTTCACGGTAGAACGGAAGTGTAAACAGTTTTCTTATTTAAAACTTTTCACTGTGTACATTGTACACTCTGCCTTTAGTAGATACCTACCTACTTACTACCTAAGCATTTTATTATAATTACCACGAAATTATACTCTTGAAGACATAATCATAACAAGACAAGTATGGATTTAAGTCCGTCAGTTAGTAGGTAGGTAGTAAGTACCGACTAATAAAAAGTTTGCAGGAACCCAAAAACTTCCGACGTTCTTGTTCAAATAAAAAAAGTTAAGTGGGAAATAAAATTACTTTGATCAACTTTGAAACGCAAAACAGTTTGAAAATGTTCGGCGTTAATTTTACAACTGCTCTAAACTTTGCTGGCTATAACATTACCGGAAAATTAACAATAATTACCCTTACTAAACAAATAAACAGTAAATCATCCTAAGCTAAGATGGTATACTTTCTGAGTTTGTTGCAAGTTTGAAGTTGCTTATTAGTTAGTTAATGTAGCTCGGGGTTTGATTGAATATATCAAACGTCCACTATACCAAACAACTTCTCAAAAAAACATCCAGTCCCAAAATTTCTAACGACCAAAGTAACTTCCTTAAAAAATCTGTATGTAGAAAATTCTACGTTGCATCTTCAAACGTAGGTACTTACGTCAAATTCAAGAAGATAGATACGTTTTGTCATCATCACCATCATTTCAGCAGTAGGACGTCCACTGCTGGACATAGGCTTCCCCCAATTATCTCCAAAAGGGCCGGTTGGAAGAGGCCTGCATCCAGCGTTTCCCTACGAAACCGGATACATTTCCCTACGAATACGTTTTGTACTTACGATCAATTCATTGATACGACTACAATAAACGTATCTAGATATATACAATTATTGCAAATAACTGCAACTAATCTCTTCGTCAATCTACCAAGAGTGTATGTGTTAAGAGTGTTGGGTTCTATTCGAAAATCTTTGGTTACTCTCTTGGGCATGGCCAGCATACTTGAGGTTAGTATTTAGCACCTTATAATCGATAACATAAGTTCAAACACAACACACACACACACATATAGATTGCATAAACGGAGGTCTGTATTAAGCTGTAAGTGCTTATTTAATCCGCGAATTAACCTAGTTACCTTTTAGCTGGAAACTGAAATCAGTAGACAGTATATTGTACCTGAATACGAATACTGTTGTCAGTTCTAATTCAATGAACTAGACTAAAACTTTGTTATTTCTTGCCTCCTACTGTTGTATCGCAAGAATTATACCCAGTGGCGTAGCTATGGGAGGGCTAGATGGTGCCGTGCACTAGGGCCCTCAAGCTCAGGGGGCCCCCGGACCCTGACCAGTAAACCTCAGAACATGCGAAAAATTCTCCCACCTTCAGAATATAACTCATATTACTGGTTGCCATCAACTAATGGTTGCCTGGAAGAGATCGGTTTTAGCGATAAGGCCACCACTTGTGGCACTAACTCGTAAGTGTTTTCTATCGTATTGTAATTTTTATTTCTGGTGTACACGATAAAGAGTTTCTATCTATCTATCTCATATACATTACATGTACCTAATAAGTTTAATTATACTTGATAAAATCTAACCAGTTTATTTAGGGCCCAATTTGCACCAGGGCCTTTTGTTACCTAGCTACGCCACTGCTTGCACCTACATTTAGAGAAGTGTAGTCTTGGGAACCAAATGGGTAGCTAATACCGCAGGACGCGAGACAATCTCGCCGATGGCTCATTCGATGCTGCAACGAACCGACTACGGAATTGAATTGGAAGCAAATGTACCGTGCGAATACTGACACCGAATATAAACTGAACCACTCACCGTAGGAGCCGCGGCACCTACTGCTCCAATCAATGAACAAATCGAGAACGATTTGCAAACGGGAGCAGCTTAAGGTATACAAAGACGACAGTAAACGTTTTCAGAGAGTTGAATAAAGCCACACGTATAATAAAGATCTACATCTATAAATCAATTTACCCAATACACCGACCAAAAACGGTTAATTTCATTTTGACCCATCAAGATCGGCCTTCACTGCACGTGTATTTGCAGTTTGGCCCGCTGGCCATGCTACGACGCTGGGGCGAATGGAAAATATTTCGTAGCAGCAGCCCACTGCTGTAGCTATGTGCTACGACGAATGCTACGCGAAGGTGGGCTGCCAAGATTGGCTGCTTTATATAAATGCATAATTATCATAATTTATTATGAGGAGTCTCGATTAGCATTTATTTCAGAGAAAATGTGGGTGCATCGCGCTACTATTATACCTACTACAACACTAAATTTCAAAGAGCTGCTCTAAGACAGTGTATTTTGCAAATTTACCGCTTTTAATGTAAAATTTCGCTTACGTATAAAAGCGGTTGTTTTATGGTGAAAGGGAAGTCGGCAGCGAAGCATGCACGGGACAGGTACGTAATGAGTGGAGGGTGACGAAGGCGTCGGGCTTCGCGCTGACTCAGCAACAACAGGGTAATGTACCAGCGCGCAGTTCACTGCCGTCAGATTACCTCGGGGGTTGCTTAGGAAAGGGGGTCGCTCTATATAGAGTTTTCTAATCTAACGATCGAGTGATTTTAATCATACATAATAACAAACAAACAAACAAAAAGTAATTTATTTTGACATAAATTTAGTTTTACATAACGTGGTTTTCCATAGGCTCCCGAACTAGTCTGGGACTGTGTTTCGGGTGCCAGTGGCTTCTCTTATTATAACAGTACAATTATGCCAAAGCAAACAGTTATATCATGCAAAATACAAAATAAGGCAATAGTAAGTACCTACCTATACCTATATTTATAGATAGGTAGGCACTTATTGGTACCTATGTACTTACCTATGTTATTTGTATAGTTGACAAGTTATTGCAAAAAATTACCTACTCTATGCTTAGCTTTGCACCATACAAAATAAGAGATGGTAATTTAGCGCCCACCAATAGTTACCCACAGCGACCTACAGTAACGTAGTTATGAGTTTGCTAACTGCTTGTGGGTTGGTCGGGAAACATTTAACACAAAGTTTGTAAGATAAATTCCGTCCAAAAAGCATCTGCTGCCAGTCTACATGATGCGCTGCATCTGTGCCTCTACGTGACTTCTCGGGCCGCCTCCAGCGCCACAGATTCAATATTAGACTCGAACATAGAACGTTCCAATCAAGGTAGCAATATGTACGAACATTGTTGCACAAGGCACCTAGGTATTTGATTTACGTCCGAAAACTCGCCCTAACTTTACTTACGCTTAACTTTACTTGCACTTTGACTTTAGAGAGTAATTGAGAGTATACAAACCTAAACGTAAATTGTTTATCCAGGAAAAGAAAATTAAGTGTCTATGATATGTGAATCATAAAAGCTCTTACTTATGTAACTTAGTACATACTTACCTACTTACCAAAGAAAAAAAACTGGTACCTATATCCGTATTATACTTTTACCTAATGACATAGATAGACATTAATCAATTCATAATGATAAACAAAATAAAAACACAATATTTATCAGGTACTTACCTACAATAATTTCTCACGCGTATAAGCGAAATCGTTTATTTCTTGTTGAGAAACAATAATATTATTTAACCCGAGTAGGTAGGTACGCTTAGATGTTTAGGTATAGGTAAAACATACCTCAACGGTAAAAGGTCGGTAATTAGGGATCAGCTAAGGCTAGGTCCCTTTTCAAGTTAAGAAACCTTAGGGACATATATAGCTATAATAAGCTCTGAGTGCTCGTAGTACCTAGGTTCGTAGTTCGTACCTACCGGTCTACCTCGCCTCGGTGCCTACTTTTTTTTTCGTGATTTCAGGGTCATCCCCTTTGTAAAAGTTGTACATAGTAATGAGTACAATGACCTCCTTTCGGCTTCGTACACCCTTTTTGCGTAGCTCGCTGTATATAGGTAGTTACGTATATCGAGATATCAACGTAATAATATATATACCTAACTACACTCCGTGACGTACCTAGTTAGCAGGGTAGGTAGGTTCACGTGTCAAGTAAAGCGACGAAGGAGCGCATCTAGCTCTATGCCCCTGGCGTTTTACTCCGCAAATGGAAAGCTTTTAGCTCGTAAACGAATTTCTATAGTATTCCAATCAAAGAAGCGAGATGCCGAGACACCACAAACTTTTATCAGGTAGATAAACTAGAGGTAAACACTACGAGTTCCACTACTTTGCGTGTCTGCGGCTTATCTTAAGTTGGATCAATGCTCCAACTAGCATGTCACATAATTCAGTTCGATCTCCATCGTTTTAGGGATCAGCTCAAAAGGCAAAAACGGAACCCATATAGGATCACTTTGTTGTCCGTCTGTCCGTCCGTCCATCTGTCCGACCGTCCGTATGTCCGTCTGTCCGTCTGTCAAGACCCTTTTTCTCAGGATCGCGTAAAGATATCAAGTTGAAATTTATATCAAATATACTCAAATCTACGGTTTCTTTCAGCTGTGAAATAATCGAACTTGTAAGTTTACGCGATCAAAAGATATGACCTTTTATGTCGCATATTTTTGCATATTTAGCCATTTCAAAACCCATAGTCCCGTTGACCTAAAATCTTGAAATTTCGCAAAAGGTAAGGTCTTAAAGCACATATAAAGGAATAAATCCGTAAGTCATAAATTTGAAGTTATATAATTTAAAAAAAAATGTTTTGCTATTACTAACTTACATTTTGTAGTTGGAATGTAGCGAAGAACCTTATTGTCCACTACAAAGTTAAGTTTGTATTTCATTATAAAAAATTTTTTGTTGTTGTTTTTTTGTTTGTACTCGCGTTCTAAGGGTCCAACGGAACCCTCAAAGCGCGAGTTCTACTCGTACTTGTCTGGGTTTTTTAAGGTATAAATATATCTACGTTTGGCCCCCAACTCGCCTGATGGTAAGCGATGGTGTGGCCGAGGATGGAACACGTTGATCTAGAAGAAACGGCAGTTTTGGCATGTCAGACGTTAATAAACACCAGCCAAGTGCAAATCAGACATACGCACCGAGGATTTCGTACCCAAAAAAACAAAAAGTGTTGTCTTTCATTCAGTTCGGGATTTCTCGGTGTTGTTCTCGACGGCCGTGTAGGTACGACCTCCCTATTTTTCCATTTACACCTACACTGGCCAAGTGGATGTCGGTAGCCCAATGAGCGTCAAATTCCCAGAAAATGAAATTATGCAACAGTGCAAATGACGGCGGCGGCGTGTGTTCGCATACCGAACCGCAACTTGTCCGGAAGTACTGATTTACTGCCGGTAACGGTAAATTTTAATTAAAAGCGTATTAAAACCGCTGCCTGACGTCGATGTTCCAACGCACATTACAAGGTGGGCAGGCTTCGGGATAGGCATTTTTTGCTTATTGATATTTAATATCGTGATGATAGTACCTACCTACCGCAAAATTTTGTTTTGAGTACCTATACAAATAATACCAGCCTACCATTATACTCAGAGAGGTTTATTTTTCGATAAGCAGAATTTAATCCGCATTATTTTATATTACGAGTATTGGGAGTGAAGTCCTACTGAAAACGAGCACGGTCCCTCGAGACGTCTGGTCCCTCCCAAAAAGTCGCTCTGGAAATATTCATACCCTCTCAATTTCCCGGGCAAAGGCTTTTTATAAAATTTCTATATGCACGAGTGAGAATGTCTTAAGTTCCTTTCTAAGACGGTAAGACTGCGGGCGAGCCACTCATCTGATATTCTACGTATCATCTACACCTAACAAAACCGCGCTCGACCGCGCCAAAAATATAGGAGATTCATTCTTTATTTATTCATACAAAAACCCAGTGGAATTTCATTATGAGAACCGTGATAAATGATCGCGTATCAAAGGCAAGCGATTTATTAGGAAGAAAGTTGGGCAATTAGCGTTAAAAACACAAAAAGCAGACGCGAGCAGGCAGAGCGCTATCGATTACATCAGCCGTCGAAAAGTCCCATTAGCCGCAGCGGGCATGAGCTTAACTCCGACTGCGTGTACAAACTTCCCGCGAGGTGCTGCTCCACAATTTATCTTCAATTTTTCCCCTCGAGAATAAACAACGGCTTCCTTTGACAACTCGATGAAGGTCGCTTGAGAAAGTTGTCTTTGTGGGCTGAAAACTGAAATGTAGGTAGGTACCTAAGCTAGACAGAATAGTTTTGCTTTTATATCACCATACCGGTAACTAGATAGGTAGGTACCTACGCCAGTAACGTTCTGCATAAAAAACAAAATAAACTAGACATAGATAACTAGTGCATAGATTAAATACCTAAGTACCTACCTACTACTACTAAGTTGACATTTTCCTGTTTTGTGTACCTTCTAAATAAAATAAATACCACTGCCTGTTGATAAAAAATGTGATTACTTGCTCAGTAATAATAAATGCGAAAATTTGTGTGCAAATTTGTAGAAGTAGGTACCTATTTATTGTACACCTACGCTGAATAGCAAAACAGAATTAGATAAAAATTTACATAGGTAAAATTTACTGTTTCTGTAGACAGATCTATACTCAAAAATAAAAACACAATAAGCAATTACTTAAGAGCGATGGTGGCCGAGCGGTGGCATGTGCGTGATGTGCGCTTTATAATCTGACGGCACCCGGTTGAATCCTGGGCCATTTTACCAATTACTTATTTAGTACCTACCTACCTAAATTATGTGCAATTTCGATGTCATCGCTCAAAATCGCTGAAATAGGTACGTGGAAATCATCTTGATGAAACCAGTAGGTATGTCCAAGAACCTCAAAAGTTCAAAGACAAATGACATTCACCAACATGCACTGACTGGGCCAGCATCGTAGAGGGAGAAAGATGGCCAGCATGGTGTATAAGGTCTATCCTCTCTCTCTCTGAGTGAGAAGTCCTGAGTCTCACCAGTTGGAACATGATAGGTGGAAATAAAGCAGTTACCAATATAATGTTACTAATATGACTAAGTACCTACTACCGGTACTACCTGTGAACAAAGTAGATTCACCTCACCTCCACCTTTCTCACCTTTTGATTACTTCGGCATCAAACAACGCAGGTGATAGGTACACTATTCGTATGAAAGCTATAAACTCCAATGAAATGTTTGGCAAAATTTGCATAAATATCGAATTAACATTGTTCCGCTTCCAGCTGGAATGATTTTAATGAGGGAAGTGTCCCCGCTTTTCTCTTGGATCCTTTTTTATGACTGCCTTGGCTGCTTATTACAGAATAAATTTTAAAGAAGTGTGCGACGAAATTAAATTCGGCACGAGGCATTTTAATTGTGAGCTGTAATTGATACTCAGACATTTCTTTGCTTCTTCACTAGATCTCAAAGATTGAGGTAATTTTTTTCAGTTTTTTCACTGTGTTTTTTCTATCTTCCTAGACATCATTAATGAAGATAATGTTTGATAATGATTGTTCTAAGTCAAAAGGAGTCAAAGGTCCAAAGGAGTTTCCGGGGCCAACTCTAAAATCGCGGAAAAAAAACAGCTGTTCCATGGAAAGAGTCATTGACACTAGACAAAATGTATGGAAGTTGTTTTTTTCCGCGATTCCTGGGTTAGTACCATAGTAAAAGTTGTTCATAATGACGAGTACAATGACCTCGATGGCTTAGTATAGTCTAAATGTGTCACCCTGTATAAAAATCGATGTGTGTATGTTCCACTTCCATATGGACTCCCAAAACGGCTGGACAGTCTTTACGGGACTTTCACTGGCACAAAGCTGTTAGGTATAAGGAGTAACTTGGCCTTCTTTTATCGTGGGTATCCCCGCGGGTGAAACCATGGGGCGCAAATTAATTTCAGTATAACAAATTTAACTTTCAGATAGTGTTAATTTTTGTTTTAGGTTTGTTAAAGTATCATTATCAGAGACAACAAATATATTTTTTCAGACTGAATAAATTTCATTAATATTATCACTACAAATAAATTACAAATTAGTTTAAAGCTATATCGAATTTTTGTTTCAGATTTATTTTTATGTTATAGGTTAGGTTAATAAGTACATAACGTTCTGTAAAGTGCAACATAAATAATTGATCCCCAATTCCTTATTGTACTTACGACGAAGCGGAAATACACTAGAAATTCGTCTAATAGTACCTACTAACTTATGCATTTGGTTGACGGACCCCCGTCCAACCAAAGAGAGAAAGAGAAAAATTTCTCTTTCCCATCCGGTAGGTTGTACGGCGATCCGTCAACCAAGTCCGTCTCGTCTGTTAGCTACAGTTTTTTTTTAGTTAATTCATATTTAATCACGTTTATAAATAAAAAAATATTTAAAAATATATACCTATTCCGGGAAGGTAATCCAAACAAACGTGAAAAATAAAACAAACATTTATTTAAATAACCAAGTTTTGTTACAGTATATCGCCAAGGCACAAGTGTTTCATAACAGACTGTAACAGGTGGATATTCTTAAAATTAAAAAAAATACATGAATTAATTGGCTAGTATATTACCATATTTATGAGTTGTATTTTCATAAATATATGTCATTTTACATAATCAAGTATGTAGCTGTGCATTTTAGGTATTAAATGTTACTGAGTAAAAATTTATAAAATAAATGCACAACGTAAATATTGGTATTCACATCTTATTATGAGTGATAAATTTCTAATGCGGTGTACAAACCAAGCAAACTAGTCTTGTGTAGTTCGCGAATGAACTAGGTCGTTAGAGCGCTTCCACAGATGAACTACGCGAACTAGTTCCCAGATCCCTCGCTCCTTAGTTCGTTCAATAAGACCGACTTGTAATAGCGAGAGTGAACAACGTAACGCGGCACCGCCCGTCACGTCACTACTACAGCAAATCGAGCGAACGATCTGCCTTTCTCGGGTTCGAGACATGACCTGACGAACTAAAAAATCGACCAATATTTGCTAAATAGTTTGCTAAGGAGCTGCGAACTAAGCTCCAAGTCGCGAAATACTATGCGCAAGACTAAAAATCAAACGCGAACGCGCAAATAGGAATGCAACGAGACGAAGCGCATTCGCGTTCGGTCAGTACACGGCATAACAATAAGTTAAATCATATTACGTCTTAAAATTCAAAGTATAAATAACCAACATTAAAAATGTAAACTTAATGAAGTAGCTATCTATTGGTATCTTACAATAATAACATGCATTCGTCACATATCGACATTATTCGATATAACAAACTGTACTACTCATTGCTTACAATATTAACATTTATTATTGAGGTTTATGTTCATTATATTTAAGTATAAAGTTACTGTGTTAGCACAGTCAAAGTCAATGGTCGATACAAAATCAAGACTTCTTAAGATTGATCAACTTTTAATCTAATTGATCATCATCGACCGTGAGTGATTGTGGTCAAAAATGAATCACTCCAACCGTCGTGAAGGCCCACAAAGATTGTCGGTCCACTTGGCTCCCCTCAAATTGATTTCCTGAGGGATCCATTCAGATTAGTCTCATCAAATATGCTGATATAAACAAATAAATATCGCAAAAACAAATTATTCATTTGTTTCGTAAAATAAAATTTATATTTCGACTCAGCAGTGCAAGTACCGTTCTTTATCGATCGTCAAATTCGATAAAATGCCATAGAATAAGATCATAGCGAGTACTGCTCAAATGGCATTTTAACGAATTTGACTATCTCAACTGTCTAATTTGACGATCGATAAAGAACGGCACTTGCACTGCAGATCAGAAAAACGTGGGAGATATGCCTTAATACAAATATAGTTCGTGTTCAAATGTCTAAATTTTTCATATTATACCGGTTTACGCAAAAACTAAGTACGGCTCACTGACTCATTTTTCACACACACTAAAAAACTTGTAGCAACACCAATGAAGTAGCTAAATAGTTCACATGCGAAAAAAAAGAGGACGAGAAGGTCGTCTGCTGGGTGAGTTCGATTGTCTGATCTGAGGTTTACGATATTCATTTGTTTAAAAATAAAATTGGCATCTAAAATGAAATGATCCAAATTAAACTCCAAGCCAAGAGGATATTTTTGGCTACTATTCATGTGGCGTACAAATCCAAAGAATTTCCCCAGGAAATGTGTGAAAAAAATCCAATTGAATCTGCTAACTGCATCGAGATACCTAGTCTACACCATAGATAAATAGTTACCTATAGTCACAATCTAAAAGTGAAAATAGTCAAAAATCGTCCGATCGTCGTTTTACACACCTAGACATAAATTATGTAGTTCGCAATGCCACATTTACTCCAATTTAGACGTTATGTCGCTTGCATAGTGTTCAAGGTCGCTGGCCCGCTATGTTATCGCGCGGTGTTATAGTCGGATCGCGGTTACAAACTAATCAAAAAGTCGGCGCAATGCGTAGCGTGCTCCGAGTTTTAGATCGGAGTTTTTTTTGCACATTTGTGAGCCCATATTTATTGTATCTCGATGACTAACTGATACAATTGGATTTTTTGACACTGACGTCACTATTATAACCTCGTGTGAAGTAGCTCGGTGTATAGTTGTGCGGGAGGGTGTGTGCAGGTGTGCATTAGGCAAAGTACGAATATTCGATACGTAAAAGTGCAATAACGTTTCATGGTTGATATTCCGAAAACCCGAACGAAGCACTTTGTTTCTACTTTTATTGCGCGAACTGCTAGTCTGTGGAATGCGCTGCCCCGATAGATACAGCCTGGGTGTCTTCAAATCGCGATTGAATCAAATTCTAGGCAAGCGTTCTCCATCGAAAACCGCATCATCACTGAACATCAGGCGAGCCAAGCGTAAGCCTATTTATCAATTTAAAAAAACTTAGGTAATATTTTTTATTTTTTTTATTGAATTCTATACGTATTTTACAAATCGAATATTTGTACTTCGCCTACTGTTACGCTCGCGGTGATTTTATAAGTACGTAAAATATACAGACATTTTATATAAGTTTTCTTATTTAAGTATTTTGGCACGTTACCCGCAGTGGCCATCTAAGCAACATGGCATCACGTGACTTGTGATCTGACAAGTTTATAAGTTTTTAGGCCTTACCCATAGGGTTACCATATCAAATTTTGAAAAGTCCTGAATATTTCAACCCGGATATTTCAATAAAAGTGCAGATCATCACAATATCAATGTGCATGCAGTCACAAATTTCAAACACAGGCGCACGTCGTTACAGCGGTAACAGAGCAGGGGTATTACATCGCCCAAGCTAAAGGTCAAATTACAAAGCCGGATAAAAGGTCAAAAAGACTAGGACATGTCCGGATGGTAACCCTACTGACGAATGCCACACGTCTCAACATTCAATGCATTTGTATCGATCAAGAGTCAAGTAGCGTCACCTCACATAAATGGACACCGGGGCTTAGTCATTTTATACAATATCCTTGCACATAGTCCGCAGCTTGTCGATGAGGCGGGCGATTGTTCGTCACCGAGAAGCGCGGCAGCGGCGCGCGTACTCCGGCGCTACCAGGTGAAGCCACTGCGGCTGAATCACTGATAACGTCACCATGTAGGACCTCTTCGTGTGGAGTAGCTCGCTGTAGAGCAAGGCGGGGGGGTGTGGTCGGGTGTTGTGTAGCACGCTCGCGGGGTGGATGGCTGCCGCGGTACCGGACCCTGTCACGTAGCGCCCACCCATGTCGCCGCCGCGCGACCACGCGCAGTTCGTGAACAGACCGCTCAGCATGCACTTCAGGAGCTGGAACATACAAATTAAGTAAACAACTCTAATAACAGTAAAAGAGTTTCCAACTCAGATAAGACAAACAGGGCGTGGCGGGTGCGATCCGACTTAAATCAGGCTTTTTTAATCCAATAGGTGGCACACAAGCTAACGGTGTAATGGTAAGCAGTCACCGTCGCCTATGGATACCTGTAACACCAGGGGCATCACAGATACGTTGCCGACCCTTATAGCCTCTATTAAAAGCCTTTTTGAAGAACCCCATGTTATAGTTACTCGGAAATGCCGCAGGGCGAGCTCACTCCTCATATTGCAGGTGTGAGGCAAAAATATCAATAATAATATATTCAATAATATATTCGAGACACTTTTGCAGCCATATCACAAACAAAGCTTGAGATATGGCTGCCAGAGACTGATATACATACATAGAAAGTTTTAAATACATTCTTAACGGCCTCCTATAGCAAATTTGACGGTTTTAAATCAATTTTATTCAGTTAAATTACAATATTTGAGCTGGAAAAAAATACATGTCACAGATACATCTGTGTTTGAGTTTATGCTTTGGTTCAAAACACGACAGAATAAACTTTCCTCGATCAAAAAAAAATCTGAAACAAAGTCGATTCAGTTTATTTTTTTCGTTTTTTGCTCTAATGAAAGCTCGTAACAACCTGGAAATTGCATGTACTGAAAGGAAATTTTATTCAACATTTTTTCGTTTGGATAGAATTTTGATAGTGAATAGTTTTGTTTTTTTGTGAAATTAAAAGCGTAAAAAGGTCGCGAAAATTTGCGCGCACCGCGTTCAGTACCGCGCCGGGCGTCATCGAGGTCGGACCTATGTTCGTTTTTGTCGTTGCACTCCCCCCGCGGGCGTCCTGTCTGTTGGGTGGCAAAATACATCGTCGCTATAACTTGGCGGGGGCTGAGGGAGCGTTTTGTTGCCTACGCGACTCGGATAACTGGCCGTTAAATAGATATTAACACCCAGATATAGAACAAACACAAATGTTCATCACATAAATGTTTTTCCTAGGTGGGAATCGAACCCACGCCCCCAAGCTCAGAAGGTAGGTTCACTACCAACTGGACCAACGGGCTATCAAGTAAAACGCAAGTATGCGATTTCCACAGGTCTGTGATATGTGGATGAGCTTTCAGGTGGCTTGAGGCCTTTAGTCGAACTCATCCAGAAGACGACCTTGTCGCCCTTTTTTTGCTCTGGCAGCCATATCACAAGCTTTGCTTAGTTTGAGTCAGATGACCGTGTGTGCAAAAATGTCCCGAAATATTTATTGATTATTATTATTTATTTCTTGTTACCTGATCTGTCGCGTTGCCACAACTAGTGACACTCAGGTTTAATCTCTGGCAGATTGCGAGTAGTTGCTGCCTCACGTCCACTGCGTATGACAAATTCTTATGATTCAAGTAGTTCTCTTTACACCATTGCTGAAACAACAAAAATAACTATTCGAACAGAGAATTTTTTTACAGCTGTAAACAGAATTACAATAATATTAGCACAAATTTTCTTCTTTTTCCCAGATATAAAAGGCTATCGGACAGGTTTTCACTTTGTTAAAAATAAAAGACTCAGTAAAAAATATAATTAAATATGGTACATATACTTAAGAAACTATTTAAATCTGATTATAAGTTCAGAGGTATAAATGTTTGAAGTTTTTGGTCAAGTTAAGGGCTGCTCTGTCCCTTTCCCGCGAAGTAAGTCTCAGTATGAAGTTTGTATGGCGTACTTGCACGTAACGTCATTCGTAAGTATAATACGCTCTCTGTCTAAGACATTAAAATGCTTTGTAAAAAGTGAGGAAAAAATATTACGTGATTAAAGGACCCCCTACACCTACAGCTTTACCTTACAGCTGCTGAACCTACTCCAAGTGGAAAAGCGGTTTTGAGTGGAATATAGCAACCACCTCTTTTTTCATGTCAGCTGTTCGATTTAGCTGAATATGTGGATAACTGATCAGGGGGTCTAGACAAGACCCATTTTCTGTTAGCGTTAACGCTCATTACTCATTCATTCATTTAATCTTTCTCAAGTAGGTATATTATGATACACTTTTGACGCCTACGGAAAGGTGAAATTGTATGAAAATGACATTGACAATGACATTAGGTTGAGAGAAATTATCTCAAGCTAATGTCATTTTCATACAATTTCATCTTTCCGCAGACGTGAACGCTAACAGAAAGTGGCTCTGGCCAGGGGGTCTAGACAAGAACCACACACTGTTAGCGTTCACGCCTGCGGAAAGATGAAATTGTACGAAAATGACATTGACAATGACATTAGCATGAGATAAATTATCTGAAGCTAATGTAATTTTCATACAATTTCATCTTTCCGCAGGCGTGAACGCTAACAGTGTGTGGCTCTTGTCTAGACCCCCAGATTGGCCCAGTAAGTGTTTAAACAAAGAGTCATCAGATATATTTTGGGCAGTGTATACTTGTCTATACTTTGATGGCAACTACAAAAAGGAGTCCTATTCAATAAATCAAAATCAAATTAAAAACTACCTTTTTTAACGGTGCTTTACAGAATGCTTTGAAAACATTCAGTAAAGTTAAGTGATCTCCTACTGGCGACACAAACTTCTGCTTCACTTTTATAGCTTCTTCCCTTTTGTGTAGTGGTGTATGAAATATGTTTTCACTTGAAAGCACTGCCACCAAACTTAAAGCCTGCGAAAGAAAATACGTTTAGCGAAACACTTACAAAATGTGAAATAAGTCAGTTTTGACTTAAACTGTACTAAAATAAGTATTTTATACCTTCATAAAAAACTAGGGACGAATCGGGAGTAGGAAACGGGACGAAATGAGAGTTTTTAACTAGGATTTTTTTTTTTTTTTTAAATAGGGCCGAAACCAGAATTTTCTTGTGGGCCGAAACTCTCGAGTTCGGGTATAAACCGTTTTATGTAAATAAATTCATATTGAAGTTGTGTCATACAAAGATCGCTCTCACTATCTCTCTCTCTCTCTCTCTCTGCCAATAAAAATTCTAGTTAGTGGTTGGTTGTGCCATGTGATTCATGAAAACACTATTTTTAATCATTCTCTTTTCTTCTTTTGCATAATCTTTCTATCATTATCTCTTTCTCTCTCAATGTCTCTATATTTACAGGGTTACGTGGAAATAGTGTACTAAGCCGAAAAGGGTGCTAAAAAATAAAATAAAATAATACCCATCATTATGAATTTAGATTTACTATATATTTTTTTTAAATATATATTTTACTATGAGCCAACCCTGTAAAATATCAGCTGTTATAAGTAGCCATAGAAAACGGTTATTAGCACTCAACGAAATGTATGAATCAGCTGATATTTATTGCGTTTTCTGGGTTGGTCCTATAGTAAAATTTGTTCATAAGCATAATGGATGCCTTGCGGCTCAGTCTACCTTTTTTTTTCTCTCTCTCTCTCTCTCACACACACACTTTCTATTTCGCTCTTCTGTACCTCTCTCTCTCTCATGCTCTTTCAAACCTCATCATGCAGTAATTGTAAATAGGAGATGATTACCTCTTCTAAGCAATGGAACTCAGGTGCGCTCAAAAGCACTTTGGAGTATTTTGGATCAATTGGGAACGCTGACATTTTCTTGCCAAGCACTGTCAATTGAGGATTCATTTCGCTGTCTATCGCACCTGAAATTAACAATAAACGTCACTATAATATCTTATTCTAATTCTTTTATTGTAACAGCTTTAATTATACCTAAATAAAAAATGCTCGTTAAGTCCCGATAGACATTTATAACGCGTATTTAAAAGTTACCACGTTTTTCCGGATTTTACAAGTCTGTAATTTGTTCCCCAATAGAAAGTATGCTATGTCCGCCTTCATGATGTGCAAAGGCATCAAACAGACGCAAGAGACAAAAGTTCCTATGCATTTTTTTTTTTTACTAACTGATCGGTGTTGCTTAACCAATATTATCCAGTCTATGATTTAAAAAAAAATAAAAAGCCTTTATTTTAATAGTTATAATGCAAATTCTCAGAAGGGACACATTCAATGTAATGAATACAGAAAGGATGAAGATCCGATAAATCAATTTAAAAAACTTACCCAAATCTCTTAGTAATGTGAGTGAGGCTTTTATGGCTTCCGGTGGTGGTCGATCAATGAGTGGAAAGGTACTCGGTTCGATTCCCGCAGCTATCAGCAGGAGTATCGTCGGAGCCAGGGGACATCTGCGAAAGTGAACACAATGACAAGGTTTTTCACTGTCAATCCAACAGTTTTCACCATCAAATATATCAATCACGGGCGTAGCTATAGCATTCACATGGGGACTTTGCGGTTACAAAAATGTACAAAGTTTTTGGCCGGACTTCACATAGAAAAAGGGAGAATTCTCAGCGCTTCTCTCGCATAGTTATAGTTCATTGTCACAGTCAAAGATAATATAACTGCTAACGTTGAAGAGATGGGACTTCCATAGAGAAAAATATTTATGAAACTGGTGCTACTCCTATAATGAAGTGATACGCCTATAGAGACAAGCTTATACGTTAAAGTAGAATAAAAAACGTAGAAGTTTGATTTCGCACCCGTTTCATACATTCGAAATTTGTATTGAAGTTGCGCAAGCAAACAACTGTTGCTATGACAACCAAGCGGCGTGTATAAATTTGTGGCACAGATTATCCATGCCATCTGTCCATAGGCTAAGTATCTCTACGCATCTGTCCAATATTCCACGATTTTTTTCGTCGCATGCTATCTATCGTGTCTGTGGGGTCAGGGGATCTGTGGCAAAACACCTAGCCTGTCAAACAAAGTAAAATATCAACAAATTGAATACTACAAAAACGTGAATTCGGATAGCACAGCGCAAAAGTGAATACTGTGTTTTTTATTAATTTGAGTACCACATGTCATACATACATACCTACATAATTATGACAACTGCGCTGCGTGAGAGTCAAGCAATGTCCCAAAAATTGCCCATTTTTGACTAAAGTTCTCAGTTTAGGATGTTCAACCTACTAGATATGGTAGGTTTGTCGCTCACCGTACGATCTCTGGCGCCGTGTGTGGCGTGCGCTGCGCGAACTCCGTGCCCGTGTAGAGGCGGTAGGCGGCGCCGGGGGAGGTGCGGCCCGCGCGTCCGGCGCGCTGCCACGCCGCCGCCTGCGCGCACCGCACCACGCGCAGCCGCTCCGCGCCTGTCGCCGTGCACCACGTCCTGCACCAGGGTTATCACATCTCATTTAAAGATTAAGAACGGTACTTGCACTGCAGGTTGTCATAGGAGTGCATTCGGAATGTAGTTCACAAGCATGTTACGAGTCGAACAGCATTTTTTGTATCGTTGTTTCATTGTACATGAGACACATAGCATCCAAGTAGTCATCCAATCGCACTCTCGGTGCAAGCACACTCGTAACTTGAAAACCCAGCTTAAAATGCTTACATAGGCTTACTTTAGATCACATCGTGTTAGGATTGCACATTGTTTACCTTATATTTCAACGCACCTTTCCTTAACGACGCCAGAGTCGATAACACATTTGATCCGCGGTATGGTCACAGACGCCTCGGCAATGTTAGTCGAGAGGACTATCTTCCTAGTGCCAGGAGGGGTGTCTCGCCATACTTGGAGTTGTTTGGCTGGTGGCAACCCTGCGTAGAGTGGACACACTCGGATCTCGGGTCCTGGTGCTTCCTGGAATACACAGTTTATACAAGCAAATACATTATTTTCGTGTTCGGCTATTGCTTTACGGTCGAGGCCTTAAAGTTTTATTTAAAAGCTTATTAGATACCATGTTTTAAAAAACTAAAATGTTTTAATAAAAAACTCACTTTTGCAATTTGCTTGATATTGTACGTAACAGTTTCAATCTCTTCTTGACCCGTCAGGAATACAAGGAAATCGTGACTGTGAACAAAATACAAGACATGGGTATATACCCATTTTTTTTAGTTGTGGCAGGCCTGTCTCACTTTGAACTCGTAACGAAGAGCCAATAGTAAAGCTTTAAGCTTTTTGTGAAAGGCCACTTTTACTGACGCGCCATATATCTACTATCTCTTGATAAACATCTAAATTGGAAAATGCATATTGATGCATTATGTAAGAAACTTGATCGCTTTGTATTTGCGCTGAAAAAGGTTAGACATAGTGTGTCCATGGAGGCGGCGTTGATGGCATATCATGGCCATGTGTCGTCCCTACTGAGATATGGCTTGATAATGTGGGGAAACTCAGTTGACATAGACAGGGTATTCAAGATTCAGAAGCGATGTGTTAGGGTTATAAATGGATCTTGGTTTCTGGACAGCTGCAGACCACTATTCAAAACATGCAACATACTTCCGTTGCCATGTTTGTATATTAAGGACATTTGTATTTTCACCAAAGAGTACCCAGATTATTTTAAAAAACGTAGTCAAGTTATTACCCGTCAGAAAAGAGTCAAGTTCACTAACCTATTGTATCAACCTCCTGTCAGAAAAGACTTGTACAAAAGAAATGTGTGTAATATGTGTATATCCATTTATAATAAGGTACCTAATGATATAAAAATGTTGGACGGTAACAAATTTAAAAAAGAATTGACTAATTGGCTTCTTAACCATTGTTTTTATAGTGTTAAGGAATTTATGGAATTTAATTCTAATATTATTCGTTTCTAAAATACCTATTTAAATTCTTTAGTATAAAAATGAGCATTTGCACGTCTGCTTGCAGACTGAGTACAAAGTGACATAAATATAATATTAAGACCTTTTAATTTAATGTATTCTAGCAAATAAATGATTTGATTTGATTTGATTTGATTTGATATATTCGCCACATATTCGATGGATAAAAGCATGTGCTAATTTTATGACGTTTAGTTACGCTTGGCTGTAAATTAGTTTAAGCTGAATTTAACTTTACTGTGACGCAGCAACTCTATTTATTTATGGAGAATAGAGGGCATAAGCGGCGCCCTCAGCCCTCAATTAAAAAAAAACATAACAGGTATACTAAAAGATAAGTAAAAAAAAATTCGGCACTTACAGTTTCTCGAGAAGGCAATGAAGTATTTTTTGAACTATTATGATAACAAGATTTTTTTTAAACGGCCGTTTTTGGCGGTCATGAGTTTTATAAATTTACTATTAGCTTATGTTAAAATAATTACTAAAAATAAGTTCAAAAATACTTTATTACCTTCTCGAAAACCTGTGGGTGTCGCATTTTTATTTACTTAACTTTTAGTATACCTGTAGTCTGTATTATGTGTGTTTATATATGTATATATATACATATATAAATATATATATATTTATTATACTATGTATCATTTAGTAGTATCTATTTAATGGTATCATTAAAAGTGTTTTAGCATCCGCCGTCGATTCTGTTACGTAAATTCTTTCCATCCAATGGTTGCCTGGAAGAGATCGCTTTTAGCGATAAGGCCGCCACTTGTGGCACTAGCTCGTAAGTGTTTTCTATCGTGTTGTAATTTTTATTTCTGGTGTACACAATAAAGAGTTTCTATCTATCTATCTATCTATCTATACCTGCTGGGTTTTTTTAATGAGGGCGCCACTTATGCCCTCTATTCACTTTAAGGTATACTGAATCTATGCTTTAAGGGTAATTTCGGAGCTAGTCCCTGTACTATTATTTATTCTGTGGTTATGGTAAAATAGGAAACTTTTTTAAAAAAATAGTATGGGTTCTTACTTAGCAGGAGTAGTAGCATGTAGTTGAAATATTGTGCATACAGCTGCATACTGGTAGTCATCATGTTTGGATTTAGCGTGATATATTGTCACTGGGTGGGTGCGTCCTTCCAGATAGATTACCGGGCAGTTGTCAAAATAATTTCTAAATGTGTCTACATCCATGGTCGCTGACATTATTATTATCTGAAATTTATGTACCTATTTAGTTTAATCTATATACAAAGGTGCGGCGTACCATACATTTCAGTATTTTTTGCAATGACAGTTTAATAGAATACAATATCACTTTAGCAGAGACCGAAAAAATACAAATTAATTCAAATATAATCATATTATCATATAATGATATAATATATATCATATTCTATATTAATGTCCCCCTCCTTTTATGAAGTCGGTTAAATAGTATGGCACACGCCTTTGTTAATTTGTTTGTCATTCTCAACTTATATTGATCTCACAAAAACTTATCTGTTTGATTTAGGATTAATTACCTTTAAGGGGTTTATCTTCTTTTCGCTTCTTTCTTTTTGTGCCAATTTGACAATCCCAAAGAGCACATCGGTACTAACAGTTCTTTCATGGGCCTCATCCAATATAACAAAGGAGTATTTCTTCAGTAGAGGATCTATGATTGCTTCTCTGAGTAACATTCCGTCAGTAAGATACTTCAACTTGGTTCGAGGACTAGTGACATCTTCGAATCTTACTGAGTATCTGAAATGTATTTTATGGTTGAGTTGAGAGTTTTACTCTTACAATGAAGAGTAAAGTATTGCATTCAGATAGCCCATTGGTCCAGTTGGTAGTGAACTTGCCTTCTGAGCTTGGGGGCGTGGGTTCGATTCCCAACTAGGACAAATGTGTTTGTTCTATATCTGGTTGTTAATATCTATTTAAGTATGTATTTATAACTATATATGTATGTATATCAGTCTCTGGCAGCCATATCACAAGCTTTGCTTAGCTTGGGGTCAGATGACCGTGTGTGAAAAAATGTCCAGAATATTTTTTTTATTTTTTTATTTTATTCTATTACATAGAATTATTCTATCTTTGTACAAAAAGTGCAAGTCTTTATTAAGTGTGCATTCCGAATCGCACCAACAATACATCAGATACATAACATTATCATTGCATAACATAAGCTATCTGCTAATGAAAGTCCTGTAAAAATTAGTCCAGCCATTTCAGAGTCCATACATACATACATACTTACATTGCCTCTTATATTATAACTCATCATCGAGGAATAACTGAGTATGAAAACTGTCCATGACGTTGGTCACAAATCTAATAGCCTTAGTCGAGCACTCATACTATTTATAAGCACCAAACGCATATAACATGTCCTTTCTGTCATGAATAATAAAGTGTAGACATCAAAATATCAATTTACCCAACAATGGTTCCAATGTCACAGCTCATCTCAGCTGCCACTCTCATAGCAATAGTTATAGCGGCGACCCTGCGAGGCTGTGTCACTGCTATAGCTCCCACACCTTCAAGCCGTTGCTCGTGGATTAGCTGAGGTATTTGAGTAGTTTTCCCACTCCCCGTCTCACCAATAACTATCATGGTGTTATGTTTCCTGATTTCTTCTAATAGCCTGTGAATAACAAAACCAAAAAAATAATAAGTTACATATAAAAAGATTATTATGGTTACAATTTAATATGGAATAGCGATTTTAAGCTGAAAGGTGGCCTTATGAACAACTATCACTGTTGGATAAAACCTATTTTTTTTAGGGATTTCCAGCAAAATTTGTTCAGCCTTTAATTGTGAAGAGGTCAGTAAAACAGACACGGACAAAGTTACTTTAATTTTTACAAATTCGTTTTAATGATACAAACATGTGTTACTATGAAAAAATTTCATAGAAAAATATGACTGACTACAGAGGTCATTAGCCTTGACCCCCAGGCATCTTTAAATTTAATCTTGATTGTTGGCTTAAAAAAATGTTGATTGTATTTCTTTCATTCCTCATTTTTTGTCATGGTACAAAGAGGAGGTGGCCGAGGGCAACCCGTGAGGTTTATTTTTTGTTTTTGGGAATGATTTTTTATTTATCAAATTTTTTTTCTGCTTGCCATTTTCATCAGATTTAGGTACCAAAAAGGGTAGAAGTGAAGAGGAAGGGGAAAGAGGAAGGAGGAAGAGGAAGGAGGAAGGGGGAAGAGGAAGGGAAATTCCTCCGCCCAACAGTCTAGGAAATGTAATTTTCTGTCATTATTTTCGACCTGCCTTCTCATGTTGGGGTCCTCTGTTGGTTCTGTGACTCATTTCGAACTAGCCTACTCAAGTCGGGGTGCCCTGTGTCTGATCTGTGACAAATTGAAACAATGCCTCTTATGTTTTGTGTCATAATTCAGCAGAGATAACTGGTTATTATAAGATCACATAATTATGGAATAATGATACATTACAATGAAACTAATATCTAGGCTTTTAACAGGCAGCCTTATATCCCTTAAAGCAATCTCTTCCAGGTTTTTGACATGAATAGAATAGAATAGAATAGAAGAATAGAAGTTCATTTTATTCATGACATGAATTGATTGTTTGTTTGTTTGCATTGAATAGGCTCCGAAACTACTGAACCGATTTGAAAAATTCTTTAACTATTGGGAAGCTACACTATCCCCGGGTGACATAGGCTATTATATATCTATACTATTATTTATAATTACAATATACATTGTTTATTATTCATATTTTATTCATTCATATATGTAGTTCATTTAGATCAGCAAGAGTCGTCCTGAGGCCAGTGTCCCTTGCAAAGGTTGCCCCCCATCATGCCCACCTTAAAAATTCAATCAAAAGTTTTATAAGTCCCACTTGATAAGTGCCCCGTTGCAAATACTCCTACCAATATTAGGTGATACAAACCTGCCTCTGACCATATAAACAGGTAGCTGTTTCCTTGCTTCTTGCAGGTTTTCCTTCTGTGCTTCCACTTTGCTCTCAACATCATGAGAAGAATTTCCATTTATCTCAGACACATTCAGATTATTACTATTGGAAAGCTTTATTCTCTTTACATTTAGGTTCACATTGTGCTTTTTTCTTTTAAAATTGTTGGGTTTTTTCATTTCATGGGCCCCACCAAAGGAAGCATATTTTGAATCCATTGTACACAGAACAAATCAGCAGTTCATATAATCAAGCCTATAATCGATATATTTTCCGTAAAATTCCATCTCTATGTACCTAAGGAATTTTAAAACAACTTGTTTCCTAAGGTTTTTGAATTGAAATTAAAACCTGTTGCCTAGAAAAAACACGGAACCCACGTGAATACAAGTACTTTTTCTTCAGATGAGGATTAGTAAAGGTCTTTTATCAATCCTCATATCAATTCTTCGCAGGAAAGTTCACTTGAAGTTCATGGTATAACTAGGATACTATGACTTAAACATTACGACTAGCAAAAAATAGTTATTTGAACGTTCGGACTGGATCACAGCACAACCATTCCACTCCTCACTTTTACGGTTATGGTAGTTATGTATAAAAAAGGTACTCTTTGGTAGTTATTTAGGCATGACAGAGGACAAAGCTTTATGCAAGCTGGTATACATTTAACTCTGCAACCACAGCTGCTGAGAGGTATTTAAAATTAGGTACTACTTTGTAATAATAATTGTAATACATTCAATATTCATTAAAAAAAATACACAACATTGTCGCGCAAATCAAATTGCAATCCCAGTCAAATTCCATCCATCCATCCCAGCCACAGAGTACTTTTTATATTCCATCCAGCCCAGCAGCCCAGCCATGCCGTTTATCTTTTTTTCCCCCCTAGTGAGGTTCATGACCATGGATACAGTTTCCTTCAGTCGTATTTTTTTTTTCTTGGCCGCGGCCTCTTTGGTTTTTGGCGCAATTTTGCCATCAACAGTGAGAGAGGAGATAGTGGGAATGTATAAAGACCAAAGATCTTGTATAAACCCTAAAGAAGACTAGGTAATCCTGGTTGATACTACTAACAGAAAATATCAAATTAAAAAACGAAAGACGGATGTTATTTAATAAACACTTCGATATTGAGCGGAACACAACTGCAAACAATGTGCTGAAAATGTAAACAAATGGACGACCAGACCAAGGGAGGGGAAGTTCTAAAGGGGAAGCTATAGGTATAAGTTATACCTATAGCACCTCCGCAGGAGGGTTTATACCGTATAACGCTTACATTTATTTATTTTTTCTGTGTAAACTTTTGACTATAAAATACATGAAAAGAGGCGGTATGGCTTTAATATCTTTAGCCTATTAAGTAATGAATGAAAAAGCCAAGAAAACTAAAATATTTGTTTTCATTGTCACTGTCAGCAATACACGTCAATAAAAATAAATAAAAAATAAATAAAAACTTCACTTTTATCACAGACTTTTATAGTATTCTCTTTGATAGTCAAATTAGAAATCTTGTAAACAAAAAGAGGGTACAGGCCACAAGCACTCGACAAATCACTCAAAGACTACTATATGAAATCACTGCTGAGCCTGAGCTTAAAAATAAAATTATACCGGTTATCCGGATACTAAAATAGAGTATTTATTTTTTACATATAATGGGCATTCAAAAAACTATAATTAAATCTTTCAGAAATACGAAAAACATTATTTCTACTCGGCGCTACAGTACTGAACAGAATCCTGCTACAAAAACATGGAAAGTCCTCACTCGAGACGTGCCGAAAATTTTTGGACATCAAGGCGAGAGAATTTACCCTCAACACGCAGATGTTGTAATCATCGGCGGTGGATTCATCGGTGCAGCTGTTGCCTACTGGCTTAAAAGCAGAGCTGTTCACGGTCTCAATGTTGTGGTCTTGGAGAAAAACATCACAGTAAGTTCAACACTGCATATATATTCTAAATTGACAGAAATTTTTAACCTTGGTGCAGGTTGGGAGTTTGTTACTTAACCAAGATTTCACAGAACCAATGTCAATAATGCTGTACATTTATGGAGAAATGATGTAGATTCTACGTTGTATTGCAAATTGTATCAGGTAAGAAGCTTCGACCAAAAAAAAATGAATGGATAGGCCCAGTTGAAGATACAAAATGAGCGCCGGCTCTCATTTCGTTTCAGTCGGTCTCTAGCCGTAGGAAGTGCAACACGTGTCTATTGTTACGTGATAACGAAACATCTGACAAAATTATGCATTCATATGCTTTCCCGAAGTGTAAATACACAAATAAAACCAGGATCAATTTTTGTAACAAATGTACTGTACATTTTTATAATTGGGTGTTGAAGTATATGTCCGACGGTTTTGACTCGTTTTTACTGAGCGATTTCAATGGTTAGGCCCGTCCATTCTTTTATTTTAGTCGAAGGTTTGAAGCTGTGAATTTAGCTACGCGTTTTTGTTTTCTTTGTTAAGGTGGATCAGCGTGGAACTTATTTCAACTCAAAAGCTGTTGCCTTGGCAATAGCACATCGGAAATCAATACAAAAATGTCAAATTTCACCATAGTAAACTGTAAAAACTTTCAAAAGCAGTTGGCTTTGCGAATGTAGTTAATTAAACTAGCACGAAATTACTCTTGCAATGTATAAAGCAGCAGCACACTGGGTTTTCATACAATTTGATATGCTTATAGTGGCTTAAATTTTTATTTTTGGACCTGTATCAGTCTGCCTTTGACCACCAACTCACTTGTTGATAAGCGATGATGTGGTTGAAGATGAAGTATGCCGATTTAGAAAATTCCTAATCACTAGGTAAAGATCTGTAATTTTTTGGTACTTTTTCATTGTATGAAACCATATATACCTCAATAGGTATTTGTTACTATTTTTTAAGTTGCAAATAGCAAAGGATCAGTCTTCTTTGAGATCAGTTCCCACTTAAGTGTATTTGCATATTTCAGTTTGAAGAGATACAAAGTAATTTATCGTTAGGTGTTTTAACACAACACTATTCCTTGCAAGAAAACATCGGCCTGTCGCAATATAGTGCTGATTTTATGAGGAATATCAAAGAACACCTGGGCCCAGATGTAGATATACAATACAAACCTACTGGATCATTAGTGCTTGCTAGCGAGAAGTATGCAGATAAAATGGAAGAAAATTACACAATACTAAAAGAACTCGGCACACGACTGCAACTTCTTACAAGTGGTGATGTAAAAGCAAGATTTCCTTGGATAAATACTGATGATGTTAAACTTGGTAAGGATAAATAATATTCTAATTTTGTAGCAGCAGAATGAATCACGCTTAGGTATATATACCCAATATGCAGGGTATTACTGTAGTAATACCCCACTTTATGTGATGGTTACGTTCCAGACAAAATCGCTAGAGATATTCGTGTATAACGAGCTAAGTAATATACAGTCGAAGTGCTTTTATTGACAAAAACTTTTTTTTTTATAAAACACTGTTTTAAACTATCACTTTTGTTCATTAAAGTTATATGTTTTTTACGGGATATTTACCGTGGTTCAGTCTTCCCGTGAACATGGTGCATGTAACTACGCCAAAATATCGGGAGCTCATTCCACAATCTTACCACTGTAAATATCCCGTAAATAATCATATAACATTTTTTTTTTAATAATTTGTATCATGTTTGTGTGTTTTATTCTTTGTAAAATAGTTATCTAAGGTTTTTGCATTGCATTTTGATAGGGGTCTTGCAAAACCATTTTGTTTTAATTACTGATTATATAAAGCGCAGCTGACAGTCCAGTTTCAATAACTGAGAAGCTTCCTAATGGCTAATGCAATCGCCCAGGGCCCCGATTCTACTAAAGAAATTGTCTTTAAATTGTAATTGTTGCAATTTTAATTGTTTAATAACTGCCTCAAAATTGACAGTTTTAAATATTTTTTTATGCTAGGAAAATACAACCACCTAATATTATAACTTAGTATAAAATATATTAAAAACTGTCAATTTCGAGGCAGTTATTTAACAATTAAAATCGCAACAATTACAATTTAAAGACAATTTGTTTAGTATAGAATCGGGGGGCTGTAAACGCGGAAATGGCGCTATCAACGATTCAGCCAACGATGGTTCAGCATAAAGCAAAGCAATATAGCGCAAACTTTCCCGCAAAGCGAGGTCGCGTAAAGCGGGTCAGGTTTACCCACTCATAAGCAACGCTTGTTACTACAGATGACTATAAGTTAAATTCGTATTTAGTGGAGCAAGTACACACACAGTCGTGCGTTTCGCTACTTATTTTTTTTTTGTATTGCTGTATTATAAAATTTTCCTTTCTGTTTCCCTAATATTAATATATATAAGATGATATGATGATATGTATAGATAATTATAAAATCAGTATATTAAGATATCATAGACATCAGTAAATAGGTATTGAATAAATCCAAAAAAAACAGGGACAAATTTCAAGTCAGTGTTACTTCCATATTTCTTTTCTATTGATCGAAATGTCCTTTATTATCGTGTTTCGGTCTTTATGATATCCTAGATAAAACATTCATTTTTGATATGATACTATTTTTATAGCTAACCATATGGAAGAAGAATGACCAAAATTGCTAAAAGTGGGAAAAGAGGGCCTTAATATCCATACATAAATTTACATACATTCAACTTTGTTTCTAGGTTGTATCGGTCAGGAAGCAGAAGGAACTTTTGATGCCTGGGAGCTGCATAAAGCATTTTTGAAAAAGTCCATAGACCTTGGAGCTGATTATGTGAATGCTGAAGTTATAGGCTTTGAATTAGAGAACTTACGTGATGTGCTAATGGAGGGAATAAAACCTGGTTCATTCAAAAAAATGAATAAAGTCATTTACAGAACTCCAGATGGTGAAGAACATAGATGTAAATTTGCATGTTGTGTGCTGGCAGCTGGTGACCAATCAGGAGATGTTGCCAAGCTGCTTAATATTGGTGTTGGCGATGGCTTACTTTCAGTATCTTTGCCAGTCACTAAAAGGTAACTACAACACAATAAAAACTAATACTAAAGAGGTATATTTAGAGGTATACTCGTTACATTTTTAAGTTTTCAGAAGAAAATGGCTGAATCAATCATAAATTAATAAAACCATTAGAGCCCCTCTAATAGCTCCGAAACCGGTCGATGTCGATAAAACATAATCGTGAGTGCAAGCAGAGTTATAATAAATTTAAATAATGAATCCTCACGCGAGTTTTGATGAAGTGAATCAATCATAACTAAATTCATTAAGCATGTAGTGTGCATATTACTTGTTATTCTAGAAAATGCGAGAAAATAATAAGGCACAGGCATTTCAAAAGATCCTTATAGATATACTTTAGTTATTAAGCCAGTTTTTTTTTTTGTAATTGGTTTTATTTTTATTTCCAGAGAATACAAAGTATACTCTATTGAAAACAAAGCATCGGAGATTGGACTGTGCACTCCCATTGTCTCAGACTCCAGTGGACTCTGGATGAAGAGGAATGGCTTTGAAAATGACTTGTTGTTTGGGATGATCCCTTCCTTCACAGAAGACTCTAAAGAAGTACAAGATGAAGAACATTATAAGAATGTTATTTTAGCCTCATTACTCAATAGAGTACCCAATTGTGACAGTGCTAATGTAAGTTTTTTAACTCATATTTTCAAAACAGTGTAAACTCCATGTAGCGACAAAACGTCGAAATTACTTGACTTTGGTTTCCTTGTTGTCCATACAATGATACACTTACCCACTCTAAATAACGACAACAATACTTCATTATTAAGCAATAAACAAAACGGTACTTTAAAATAAAATACTGGAGCAGCAAAAAACGTCAGACGAAGATAACGGACTATACGCAATATGCCCTCTATTCACTTTAAGGTATACTGAATCTATGCTTTAAGGGTAATTTCGGAGCTAGTCCCTGTACTATTATTTATTCTGTGGTTATGGTAAAATAGGAAACTTTTTTAAAAAAATAGTATGGGTTCTTACTTAGCAGGAGTAGTAGCATGTAGTTGAAATATTGTGCATACAGCTGCATACTGGTAGTCATCATGTTTGGATTTAGCGTGATATATTGTCACTGGGTGGGTGCGTCCTTCCAGATAGATTACCGGGCAGTTGTCAAAATAATTTCTAAATGTGTCTACATCCATGGTCGCTGACATTATTATTATCTGAAATTTATGTACCTATTTAGTTTAATCTATATACAAAGGTGCGGCGTACCATACATTTCAGTATTTTTTGCAATGACAGTTTAATAGAATACAATATCACTTTAGCAGAGACCGAAAAAATACAAATTAATTCAAATATAATCATATTATCATATAATGATATAATATATATCATATTCTATATTAATGTCCCCCTCCTTTTATGAAGTCGGTTAAATAGTATGGCACACGCCTTTGTTAATTTGTTTGTCATTCTCAACTTATATTGATCTCACAAAAACTTATCTGTTTGATTTAGGATTAATTACCTTTAAGGGGTTTATCTTCTTTTCGCTTCTTTCTTTTTGTGCCAATTTGACAATCCCAAAGAGCACATCGGTACTAACAGTTCTTTCATGGGCCTCATCCAATATAACAAAGGAGTATTTCTTCAGTAGAGGATCTATGATTGCTTCTCTGAGTAACATTCCGTCAGTAAGATACTTCAACTTGGTTCGAGGACTAGTGACATCTTCGAATCTTACTGAGTATCTGAAATGTATTTTATGGTTGAGTTGAGAGTTTTACTCTTACAATGAAGAGTAAAGTATTGCATTCAGATAGCCCATTGGTCCAGTTGGTAGTGAACTTGCCTTCTGAGCTTGGGGGCGTGGGTTCGATTCCCAACTAGGACAAATGTGTTTGTTCTATATCTGGTTGTTAATATCTATTTAAGTATGTATTTATAACTATATATGTATGTATATCAGTCTCTGGCAGCCATATCACAAGCTTTGCTTAGCTTGGGGTCAGATGACCGTGTGTGAAAAAATGTCCAGAATATTTTTTTTATTTTTTTATTTTATTCTATTACATAGAATTATTCTATCTTTGTACAAAAAGTGCAAGTCTTTATTAAGTGTGCATTCCGAATCGCACCAACAATACATCAGATACATAACATTATCATTGCATAACATAAGCTATCTGCTAATGAAAGTCCTGTAAAAATTAGTCCAGCCATTTCAGAGTCCATACATACATACATACTTACATTGCCTCTTATATTATAACTCATCATCGAGGAATAACTGAGTATGAAAACTGTCCATGACGTTGGTCACAAATCTAATAGCCTTAGTCGAGCACTCATACTATTTATAAGCACCAAACGCATATAACATGTCCTTTCTGTCATGAATAATAAAGTGTAGACATCAAAATATCAATTTACCCAACAATGGTTCCAATGTCACAGCTCATCTCAGCTGCCACTCTCATAGCAATAGTTATAGCGGCGACCCTGCGAGGCTGTGTCACTGCTATAGCTCCCACACCTTCAAGCCGTTGCTCGTGGATTAGCTGAGGTATTTGAGTAGTTTTCCCACTCCCCGTCTCACCAATAACTATCATGGTGTTATGTTTCCTGATTTCTTCTAATAGCCTGTGAATAACAAAACCAAAAAAATAATAAGTTACATATAAAAAGATTATTATGGTTACAATTTAATATGGAATAGCGATTTTAAGCTGAAAGGTGGCCTTATGAACAACTATCACTGTTGGATAAAACCTATTTTTTTTAGGGATTTCCAGCAAAATTTGTTCAGCCTTTAATTGTGAAGAGGTCAGTAAAACAGACACGGACAAAGTTACTTTAATTTTTACAAATTCGTTTTAATGATACAAACATGTGTTACTATGAAAAAATTTCATAGAAAAATATGACTGACTACAGAGGTCATTAGCCTTGACCCCCAGGCATCTTTAAATTTAATCTTGATTGTTGGCTTAAAAAAATGTTGATTGTATTTCTTTCATTCCTCATTTTTTGTCATGGTACAAAGAGGAGGTGGCCGAGGGCAACCCGTGAGGTTTATTTTTTGTTTTTGGGAATGATTTTTTATTTATCAAATTTTTTTTCTGCTTGCCATTTTCATCAGATTTAGGTACCAAAAAGGGTAGAAGTGAAGAGGAAGGGGAAAGAGGAAGGAGGAAGAGGAAGGAGGAAGGGGGAAGAGGAAGGGAAATTCCTCCGCCCAACAGTCTAGGAAATGTAATTTTCTGTCATTATTTTCGACCTGCCTTCTCATGTTGGGGTCCTCTGTTGGTTCTGTGACTCATTTCGAACTAGCCTACTCAAGTCGGGGTGCCCTGTGTCTGATCTGTGACAAATTGAAACAATGCCTCTTATGTTTTGTGTCATAATTCAGCAGAGATAACTGGTTATTATAAGATCACATAATTATGGAATAATGATACATTACAATGAAACTAATATCTAGGCTTTTAACAGGCAGCCTTATATCCCTTAAAGCAATCTCTTCCAGGTTTTTGACATGAATAGAATAGAATAGAATAGAAGAATAGAAGTTCATTTTATTCATGACATGAATTGATTGTTTGTTTGTTTGCATTGAATAGGCTCCGAAACTACTGAACCGATTTGAAAAATTCTTTAACTATTGGGAAGCTACACTATCCCCGGGTGACATAGGCTATTATATATCTATACTATTATTTATAATTACAATATACATTGTTTATTATTCATATTTTATTCATTCATATATGTAGTTCATTTAGATCAGCAAGAGTCGTCCTGAGGCCAGTGTCCCTTGCAAAGGTTGCCCCCCATCATGCCCACCTTAAAAATTCAATCAAAAGTTTTATAAGTCCCACTTGATAAGTGCCCCGTTGCAAATACTCCTACCAATATTAGGTGATACAAACCTGCCTCTGACCATATAAACAGGTAGCTGTTTCCTTGCTTCTTGCAGGTTTTCCTTCTGTGCTTCCACTTTGCTCTCAACATCATGAGAAGAATTTCCATTTATCTCAGACACATTCAGATTATTACTATTGGAAAGCTTTATTCTCTTTACATTTAGGTTCACATTGTGCTTTTTTCTTTTAAAATTGTTGGGTTTTTTCATTTCATGGGCCCCACCAAAGGAAGCATATTTTGAATCCATTGTACACAGAACAAATCAGCAGTTCATATAATCAAGCCTATAATCGATATATTTTCCGTAAAATTCCATCTCTATGTACCTAAGGAATTTTAAAACAACTTGTTTCCTAAGGTTTTTGAATTGAAATTAAAACCTGTTGCCTAGAAAAAACACGGAACCCACGTGAATACAAGTACTTTTTCTTCAGATGAGGATTAGTAAAGGTCTTTTATCAATCCTCATATCAATTCTTCGCAGGAAAGTTCACTTGAAGTTCATGGTATAACTAGGATACTATGACTTAAACATTACGACTAGCAAAAAATAGTTATTTGAACGTTCGGACTGGATCACAGCACAACCATTCCACTCCTCACTTTTACGGTTATGGTAGTTATGTATAAAAAAGGTACTCTTTGGTAGTTATTTAGGCATGACAGAGGACAAAGCTTTATGCAAGCTGGTATACATTTAACTCTGCAACCACAGCTGCTGAGAGGTATTTAAAATTAGGTACTACTTTGTAATAATAATTGTAATACATTCAATATTCATTAAAAAAAATACACAACATTGTCGCGCAAATCAAATTGCAATCCCAGTCAAATTCCATCCATCCATCCCAGCCACAGAGTACTTTTTATATTCCATCCAGCCCAGCAGCCCAGCCATGCCGTTTATCTTTTTTTCCCCCCTAGTGAGGTTCATGACCATGGATACAGTTTCCTTCAGTCGTATTTTTTTTTTCTTGGCCGCGGCCTCTTTGGTTTTTGGCGCAATTTTGCCATCAACAGTGAGAGAGGAGATAGTGGGAATGTATAAAGACCAAAGATCTTGTATAAACCCTAAAGAAGACTAGGTAATCCTGGTTGATACTACTAACAGAAAATATCAAATTAAAAAACGAAAGACGGATGTTATTTAATAAACACTTCGATATTGAGCGGAACACAACTGCAAACAATGTGCTGAAAATGTAAACAAATGGACGACCAGACCAAGGGAGGGGAAGTTCTAAAGGGGAAGCTATAGGTATAAGTTATACCTATAGCACCTCCGCAGGAGGGTTTATACCGTATAACGCTTACATTTATTTATTTTTTCTGTGTAAACTTTTGACTATAAAATACATGAAAAGAGGCGGTATGGCTTTAATATCTTTAGCCTATTAAGTAATGAATGAAAAAGCCAAGAAAACTAAAATATTTGTTTTCATTGTCACTGTCAGCAATACACGTCAATAAAAATAAATAAAAAATAAATAAAAACTTCACTTTTATCACAGACTTTTATAGTATTCTCTTTGATAGTCAAATTAGAAATCTTGTAAACAAAAAGAGGGTACAGGCCACAAGCACTCGACAAATCACTCAAAGACTACTATATGAAATCACTGCTGAGCCTGAGCTTAAAAATAAAATTATACCGGTTATCCGGATACTAAAATAGAGTATTTATTTTTTACATATAATGGGCATTCAAAAAACTATAATTAAATCTTTCAGAAATACGAAAAACATTATTTCTACTCGGCGCTACAGTACTGAACAGAATCCTGCTACAAAAACATGGAAAGTCCTCACTCGAGACGTGCCGAAAATTTTTGGACATCAAGGCGAGAGAATTTACCCTCAACACGCAGATGTTGTAATCATCGGCGGTGGATTCATCGGTGCAGCTGTTGCCTACTGGCTTAAAAGCAGAGCTGTTCACGGTCTCAATGTTGTGGTCTTGGAGAAAAACATCACAGTAAGTTCAACACTGCATATATATTCTAAATTGACAGAAATTTTTAACCTTGGTGCAGGTTGGGAGTTTGTTACTTAACCAAGATTTCACAGAACCAATGTCAATAATGCTGTACATTTATGGAGAAATGATGTAGATTCTACGTTGTATTGCAAATTGTATCAGGTAAGAAGCTTCGACCAAAAAAAAATGAATGGATAGGCCCAGTTGAAGATACAAAATGAGCGCCGGCTCTCATTTCGTTTCAGTCGGTCTCTAGCCGTAGGAAGTGCAACACGTGTCTATTGTTACGTGATAACGAAACATCTGACAAAATTATGCATTCATATGCTTTCCCGAAGTGTAAATACACAAATAAAACCAGGATCAATTTTTGTAACAAATGTACTGTACATTTTTATAATTGGGTGTTGAAGTATATGTCCGACGGTTTTGACTCGTTTTTACTGAGCGATTTCAATGGTTAGGCCCGTCCATTCTTTTATTTTAGTCGAAGGTTTGAAGCTGTGAATTTAGCTACGCGTTTTTGTTTTCTTTGTTAAGGTGGATCAGCGTGGAACTTATTTCAACTCAAAAGCTGTTGCCTTGGCAATAGCACATCGGAAATCAATACAAAAATGTCAAATTTCACCATAGTAAACTGTAAAAACTTTCAAAAGCAGTTGGCTTTGCGAATGTAGTTAATTAAACTAGCACGAAATTACTCTTGCAATGTATAAAGCAGCAGCACACTGGGTTTTCATACAATTTGATATGCTTATAGTGGCTTAAATTTTTATTTTTGGACCTGTATCAGTCTGCCTTTGACCACCAACTCACTTGTTGATAAGCGATGATGTGGTTGAAGATGAAGTATGCCGATTTAGAAAATTCCTAATCACTAGGTAAAGATCTGTAATTTTTTGGTACTTTTTCATTGTATGAAACCATATATACCTCAATAGGTATTTGTTACTATTTTTTAAGTTGCAAATAGCAAAGGATCAGTCTTCTTTGAGATCAGTTCCCACTTAAGTGTATTTGCATATTTCAGTTTGAAGAGATACAAAGTAATTTATCGTTAGGTGTTTTAACACAACACTATTCCTTGCAAGAAAACATCGGCCTGTCGCAATATAGTGCTGATTTTATGAGGAATATCAAAGAACACCTGGGCCCAGATGTAGATATACAATACAAACCTACTGGATCATTAGTGCTTGCTAGCGAGAAGTATGCAGATAAAATGGAAGAAAATTACACAATACTAAAAGAACTCGGCACACGACTGCAACTTCTTACAAGTGGTGATGTAAAAGCAAGATTTCCTTGGATAAATACTGATGATGTTAAACTTGGTAAGGATAAATAATATTCTAATTTTGTAGCAGCAGAATGAATCACGCTTAGGTATATATACCCAATATGCAGGGTATTACTGTAGTAATACCCCACTTTATGTGATGGTTACGTTCCAGACAAAATCGCTAGAGATATTCGTGTATAACGAGCTAAGTAATATACAGTCGAAGTGCTTTTATTGACAAAAACTTTTTTTTTTATAAAACACTGTTTTAAACTATCACTTTTGTTCATTAAAGTTATATGTTTTTTACGGGATATTTACCGTGGTTCAGTCTTCCCGTGAACATGGTGCATGTAACTACGCCAAAATATCGGGAGCTCATTCCACAATCTTACCACTGTAAATATCCCGTAAATAATCATATAACATTTTTTTTTTAATAATTTGTATCATGTTTGTGTGTTTTATTCTTTGTAAAATAGTTATCTAAGGTTTTTGCATTGCATTTTGATAGGGGTCTTGCAAAACCATTTTGTTTTAATTACTGATTATATAAAGCGCAGCTGACAGTCCAGTTTCAATAACTGAGAAGCTTCCTAATGGCTAATGCAATCGCCCAGGGCCCCGATTCTACTAAAGAAATTGTCTTTAAATTGTAATTGTTGCAATTTTAATTGTTTAATAACTGCCTCAAAATTGACAGTTTTAAATATTTTTTTATGCTAGGAAAATACAACCACCTAATATTATAACTTAGTATAAAATATATTAAAAACTGTCAATTTCGAGGCAGTTATTTAACAATTAAAATCGCAACAATTACAATTTAAAGACAATTTGTTTAGTATAGAATCGGGGGGCTGTAAACGCGGAAATGGCGCTATCAACGATTCAGCCAACGATGGTTCAGCATAAAGCAAAGCAATATAGCGCAAACTTTCCCGCAAAGCGAGGTCGCGTAAAGCGGGTCAGGTTTACCCACTCATAAGCAACGCTTGTTACTACAGATGACTATAAGTTAAATTCGTATTTAGTGGAGCAAGTACACACACAGTCGTGCGTTTCGCTACTTATTTTTTTTTTGTATTGCTGTATTATAAAATTTTCCTTTCTGTTTCCCTAATATTAATATATATAAGATGATATGATGATATGTATAGATAATTATAAAATCAGTATATTAAGATATCATAGACATCAGTAAATAGGTATTGAATAAATCCAAAAAAAACAGGGACAAATTTCAAGTCAGTGTTACTTCCATATTTCTTTTCTATTGATCGAAATGTCCTTTATTATCGTGTTTCGGTCTTTATGATATCCTAGATAAAACATTCATTTTTGATATGATACTATTTTTATAGCTAACCATATGGAAGAAGAATGACCAAAATTGCTAAAAGTGGGAAAAGAGGGCCTTAATATCCATACATAAATTTACATACATTCAACTTTGTTTCTAGGTTGTATCGGTCAGGAAGCAGAAGGAACTTTTGATGCCTGGGAGCTGCATAAAGCATTTTTGAAAAAGTCCATAGACCTTGGAGCTGATTATGTGAATGCTGAAGTTATAGGCTTTGAATTAGAGAACTTACGTGATGTGCTAATGGAGGGAATAAAACCTGGTTCATTCAAAAAAATGAATAAAGTCATTTACAGAACTCCAGATGGTGAAGAACATAGATGTAAATTTGCATGTTGTGTGCTGGCAGCTGGTGACCAATCAGGAGATGTTGCCAAGCTGCTTAATATTGGTGTTGGCGATGGCTTACTTTCAGTATCTTTGCCAGTCACTAAAAGGTAACTACAACACAATAAAAACTAATACTAAAGAGGTATATTTAGAGGTATACTCGTTACATTTTTAAGTTTTCAGAAGAAAATGGCTGAATCAATCATAAATTAATAAAACCATTAGAGCCCCTCTAATAGCTCCGAAACCGGTCGATGTCGATAAAACATAATCGTGAGTGCAAGCAGAGTTATAATAAATTTAAATAATGAATCCTCACGCGAGTTTTGATGAAGTGAATCAATCATAACTAAATTCATTAAGCATGTAGTGTGCATATTACTTGTTATTCTAGAAAATGCGAGAAAATAATAAGGCACAGGCATTTCAAAAGATCCTTATAGATATACTTTAGTTATTAAGCCAGTTTTTTTTTTTGTAATTGGTTTTATTTTTATTTCCAGAGAATACAAAGTATACTCTATTGAAAACAAAGCATCGGAGATTGGACTGTGCACTCCCATTGTCTCAGACTCCAGTGGACTCTGGATGAAGAGGAATGGCTTTGAAAATGACTTGTTGTTTGGGATGATCCCTTCCTTCACAGAAGACTCTAAAGAAGTACAAGATGAAGAACATTATAAGAATGTTATTTTAGCCTCATTACTCAATAGAGTACCCAATTGTGACAGTGCTAATGTAAGTTTTTTAACTCATATTTTCAAAACAGTGTAAACTCCATGTAGCGACAAAACGTCGAAATTACTTGACTTTGGTTTCCTTGTTGTCCATACAATGATACACTTACCCACTCTAAATAACGACAACAATACTTCATTATTAAGCAATAAACAAAACGGTACTTTAAAATAAAATACTGGAGCAGCAAAAAACGTCAGACGAAGATAACGGACTATACGCAATAAGCGTTATTATTTGTATCAATATTATTGTTTGTTGTTTATAAATTTTATACTTTACTAGTAAACTAGTAAATACATATTATACTAGTAAAATAATATAAATTTTTCTTCTCTCCATTTAACGACAACTCTCAATAACGTCATTAAACGCGCAGTCCCTGAAGTGTCGCTATATAGAGTTTGCACTGTATTTACATTTTTGATTGGTTGTTTAAACATAAATCAATAATTCCATGTTATTTTGCAGATAAAGTGTGTGAATGAAGAAATGCATGATTGCAACACTTATGACAACACAGGTATACTTGGTGTACATCCTTATTATAACAATTTATACATAGCCACAGGATTTGGCCAATATGGTAAGTTTGTAAAATTACACTAATTAATCAGAATTATATAATAGAGTAATTTTAAATTGTATAGTCTTATGTCGCCCGAAGAATCCAACTCGGGTTGGCAGCGTTTGGGAAATTATGTGACCATCTTCTCGTCAGTAATACCACATGGCCTAAAGGGTCTTTAACCAGTGTGTGTTGCCAGCAATGACAATTTATATTATCTTTGGTGGCCAGTGATGACATATGGTACTGAGCCATGGTCTTTAACTGCTAGCCATTTGGAAAAACTCAGTCACACAGCAGGCAATGGAGAGAGCTATGTTCGGGGTTTCTTAGCGTGATATAAAATTCATGGAATCCGGAACGAGGATATTCGCCGAAGAACCAGAGTCACCGACATCGCTATTAAAATTTGCAAGTTGAAGTGACAATCGGAAGGCCACATTGCTTGAGTAACCGATAACTGATGGGGAAGAAAGGTTCTTAAGTGTAGGTAGGCCTTGGATGCAGATGATACACGACATCCTGCTGTCGTTAGGTGTGGAGTTCTAAGTGGGAGACCTCTGTTCAGCAGTGTACGGCTTCTGCCTGCCAGAAATCCTATTATTAAATAAAAATAAAAGGTTAGACAATAGTTTGTTACATTTCAAATTAAAATTTACTTTCATAGCTAGCAGATAAAAACTACTGTTGCGCGCAGATTCTAATTGATAATAAAGGCCTTTAGAGCTGGTGAGATGAAAAAATATTGAATACTATAATTTATTAAGTAATTGATTTCTGTTCCAGGTTGCCAGCATTCACCAGGTATAGGAAGAGCAATCGCAGAGTTGATTATTGACAGCAGATTCACAACAATTGATTTCACAAGATATGGATTTGATAGATTTTTAACAACTCAGCCTTTAGTTGAATTCAATGTTTATTAATTTAAATTATTTACTATCTTAAATTTAAATTTATAACTAAAACTAATCTTAAACTAAAATTAATCTAGAAAAAAATATATTAAAGAATTAATTAAAGAATAAGCATTGCCATACGTGGCAATGCTGCCAGCATTTTGGGAACGCTGCCCACTGGTAGCGGATTGTTAGATTAGTTTTAGTTATAAATTTAAATTTAAGATAGTTTTTATTTTACTTGTAATTTTATTGAATAAATCTTTGCAGGACTAATCAAAGTAAATGATTTACTAGTTATAGATAAATATGTATGTATGTACATTACATAAAGAATTAAGACAACTTTTAGAAGACCAACATTTTATTTCATTCTCACTCCTTTACATTTAACAATCACTACTTTAGAAAATGGTTAAAAATAACACTAAGACTAAAATAAATTACACATAATATGCTCTATTTTATAATGATGGAATAAAATGGACTTGCAGAGTTCAACTATATGTACAAGTACAATATATTACTTAAACTGTGGTGGAGGGGTGGCAAACAAAGCTCCGCCTTGTTTCGATGCGGCTCGAGATGGTGCAAATCCTAGAAGCTTCTGTATATTTTGTCTGAAAACATAACAATTTTGTTTTAGAAAATGTATAATTGCAAGGTGAGATACACAAAATTGAAAAATAAATGTTATGCGAGAATACTACTCCCTCTTCACCCTGACAGCTGCACTAAATTGTAAGAATGTGAAGGAAGTAAAGATGAATTGGGTAGCGATGATACCAGGGTTCTGGTCTGTTAGGACCGATTTTTATATTGTACTGATCTCATTTTGAATAAACCCCAAAATGACTGATTGGGGGGGGAGGGGGAATACTCGCTACGACTGGGTGTTGTTATAATTATACTCAGAAGACGCTGCCATCTTCTGGTCATCATCATTGGGGGAGGCCTATGTCCAGCAGTGGACATCCTATGGCTGAAATTATGATGACAGCTCAGTGGTTGGCTTGTTAGGATTTCAAACAGAAGGGTGTGGGTTTAAATCCTAACAATGAGCTTGAGCTGCTGGTGAAGTAAAACATCATGAGGAAACTATAGCATGGTGATGTGATAGCGCACAACTTTTTCAAAAGTGTCACTGTCCACCATTCGTGAACAATTTAAGCAGGTGGTGGACAACGGGATTGATCTACTTCCTAGTTAGAAGGCTAGCTTCCCTCAAGTTGCATCTGTCACCAAGTATCATTGTTGTGTTCCAGTAGGATCCCTTGAGATCCAGTCCCCATTTCAGACAATGCATGTTTACCATCTTCGATCACGTTACCATAATATAAAGGGTACAGAAAGTCGGCTCCGGCTGACCTTGATTTTAATTACCTCCACGCCGTAGCGCTAGGCTACGCAAAGCACTAAACTATAGCGCGAAACTATAATTACGTTTCCTCGCGACTGGCGTCGACCGATTCGATCCGAGATCATTGTAAGTGGGCCGTCTTTGTGTGCGTGTGCCTGTTTACGCTCTATGTATGCAGCCGACCTCCTGTACTGTTCTGTGTCGTCACTGAACACCTAGTGAGCTACGGCCAAATGTAGAAAATGTGTCTAAACGTTGAACTACTAAATAAATAACAAGTATAAATTGTTTTTTTTTTTACCCCCCTTATAAAATTAGTAGTACGATTCACCTATGGCGGGAAATTCAAATTTTAAACAGTTTTTTGGTCCTAGTAGCCAAGCCAGGTAATTATTTTTAAATAACACAGTGTTTGCGCGAAATGTTGGTTGTTATTTACATTATAATGTACAACTATTTGACAGTAACGCACCATATTACTTACATTTGTCAATAAACCGTTTGAAACAGCAAAAATTAGTTTATTCACAAATGTAAGTAATAATGTGCATTAGAGATAAATAGCTTTACATGATTTTGTAAAGAATAATAATCAATTTGCGCAAACATCATGATCGTTTCCAATAATTATCCGGCCTAGCTACATTGACAAGGAAACTGTTTGAAATTTGAATTTCCCGCAATTTGTGAAACGAACCATCTTCAAATCGTAGCGTAGAACCACAGAAGAGAAAAAAAATTCGTTTAAATTTTCTACTTCTCTTTTCTAAGCTTAGAACACTCGATCAAGTCACCCTTCAAACAAAAAACAATCAAAATTGGTTCATCCGTTTGGGAACTACGATGCCAGAGATATACACGTTAAACTTATAACACCCATCTTTTTGGATCGGGAATTTAAAAAAACTCGCTTTTCCTAGGTTATTAAGGTACTTTCGATCATTATCTGATTATATTTTTTACGAGTACAACAATCAAAATGTAATAAATTCAACACATTTTATCTCAAAGGTCTTTGACCTTTTCGTAAAACATTTTCCTAGTAGTTTTATTTGGGTCCACAGAAGTTAGAATTTTTAAATAACCACCAATTTCTGAACTATGAATCTGAACACAATTATATGGCTTTGGCTACGGAACCCTTCGTATGAGTGTCTTCACACGCTCTTAGCCAAAAGCCAAAGTAAGATTGTAGCTGGTATACATACACTAGACTATTTTCATTCGACTTTTTGCAATCCTATTGCATCCTATAAAAATGGACAGAGTATAATTTGATGATGATCTTACTGTAATAGTGACTAACCTTATGCTCATGGTGCACAAAATATACAAGAATATAAAAGAGCAGTCGGTATAATCATCACCAGGCAAGTTTCTGTGACTCAACCCTTGGATCCAGGATATAGGGTAGAAAGGCAGTTTGGCCACCACCCTACCGTCAAATCTGGAATTTAACACTAAGTTTTAAAAATAAGGCATTATACACACTACATTGGAGGTTACGGAGGTTCGATTCCGATAGATATTACACCTCCGATTCCGACATTTTTGAATCGGAGGTTCAAATAGATAGGACAAAGATAAAGCTGCCAAACATTTGTTTATTAATTACTAATAAATTATTATTATATTATTTACTAGCGACCCGCCCGCCCGGCTTCGCACGGGTGTAGCTTACGTGCGAAGCCGGGCGGTTCGCTTGTTACATATATAAACCTTCCGTGAAAAATTATCTAACTGATGGTGAAAACCGCATTAAAATCCGTTGCGTAGTTTTATAGATCTAAGCATACATAGGGACGGACAGACAGCGGGAAGCGACTTTTGTTTTATACTATGTAGTGATGATAGTGATGAGTATTTGCTACTTATGTAGCAAATACTCACTTTTTTTTGACATATTTGATTTAATTTAAATGGTAGGTACTAGTAGTAACATAAAATGTTTTTTTATCTTAAATTATTTAAGATTATTATTAAATTTTTTCAACACCTAGGTAGACCTGCCCGTAACATATCTCTCTTCTGCCTCCGCCTCTTACTTCGACATTGACAAACCAAATTTGAAAACTCCGACTTCAGTACGCTTAGTCCCAACGAAAAAAGTTTTCGAAAACTATCAAATCTGGGACTAAGGCTACAGTTACGATAAAACCACCTCCGTAATCTCTACATTAAATTTACAGGTTTTTTTATAAACATTCATATTAGGCTTACATTTGTCCACATCACGCCTGATGTTCAGCAAAGAGGACTAGGCCAATGCATTCGTACCTAGAAAAGACCTTGGCTTTTTCCTTTTGATTAAATCAACATAATTTCTAATCGGTTTTTTCTAGGCAAGCATGCTTGAGGTCAAACACTAAAAAGCATTATATTTTATTTTAATAAAAATAAGTAAACTCGGTCCAAGCATTTATTTGCTCTGACAGCTGCAATTACATTGTAAAAAGCTAAATAAAAACCATTTTCTTTTGAATGTTACTAAAGTATATCGTTTACCTGACTTAGGTTCAAAAACTTAGCAAAAGTGATCAGAATTTGTGTTTTATACAGCATTCTTTACAATGCTATTTCAGCTGTCAGCATGGGCGTAGCCAGCTTTAACTTTGTGTCGGGCAAAAAAATTAAATCTTAGAGTAGGTACTACGTAATTTCTTCAGTTAAACAATAATTATATAAACACCTATTCTAACAATTAAACTTTCTTCTAAAATAAGCTCACGCTGGTAAACACTTGACAGGATTTCAGTTTTAAATTAATTTGCCGCTTCTAGACCCCTCTTTCTATGCACATTTATCATACACAAGCCCCAACAAGCCCGCTTTCTGTTGTTGTTGACCATAACTAAGTTTGGTGTAATAATTGCATTGCTTCTGCAACACATTCTTACTACTACAGACTAAGCTTCTTTCTTAGTCTTGAGCATCGATGCAAAGTTGCTAGTCTCTCAGTTTTTTATCGGATACATTTCTGAGTGTGCATCGGATCTGCATGGTCTAATTCTCTCCTGCCTTTTTTTCTATCGGACTGCCAAAGCGGCCACGAAAAATCGACACCGCGATTTGGTTCCACTTTTATTGTGCGAACTGCTAGTCTGTGGAATGCACTGCCTGAATGAATGTTTCCCGATAATTACAATCTGGGTGTCTTCAAATCATGAGTGAATCGGTTTCTTCTAGGCAAGAATGCTCCATCATAGACCACATCATCGCTTAACATCAGGCGAGTTGGCGGTCAAACGCAAGCCTATTATTAATGTATATACATATAAAAAATATAAATAAATATTCATGCTTTAATTAGACTCTATGAATATAAATAATATGAACGGAAGAAACTAAAACCATCCTATAAGTATGAAGTGATGTAAATTTAAAAAATTGTTCACCCCAGAAGTCATGCCAGGGCCAGCCAGGCCAACTAGGGTGGGGCAAGCATCCTACCTTGCCCCAACGTGCCTACGTCCATGGCTGTACACGCAAATAAACGCTTGGACCAAGTTTAAATTACTACTTGCTAGACTTACATGCTATTAAACATGCTCAGAAGAGCAGTAAAAGCAAATCCAATGGCAAACATGGACTTCATTTTTACTAAGGAAAGATCCCTATTATTATTCTTCAGACGCTCTTCCTCTCGCTCAATTTTTTTCTTGTGTTGCTTGTCTAGCGAATCACCATGAGCTTCTTTACGCTTTTCCACTAAAAACCAAACAATGAAATTTATTGATATAATATAAATAAATAAATATTCGGGACATTTTTTCACACACGGTCATCTGACCCCAAACTAAGCAAAGCTTGTGATATGGCTGCCAGAGACTGATGAACATACATATATAGTTTTAAATACATACATAAATAGATATAAACAACCAGATATAGAACAAACACAAATGTTCATCACATAAATGTTTGCCCTAGGCGGGAATCGAACCCGCGCCCCCAAGCTCAGAAGGCAGATTCACTACCAACTGGACCAACGGGCTATCAATTATTAGTATTTGATTGTAGTCTTTAACAGTGTAGTATGTTCCCACTGCTGGGACAGGCCTTTGCTCAGAGAGACAGGATTGCCTCTTATTCACCATCAAAGATAATATAACCACTTGATCGCACATGTAGTCAAAATTCCCTTTTGCAAAATATGCCACAACGGTCGCGGGGGGCAGCTTGTGATAAGAGCTCGACGCGACTCGAAGCTTGTGATTGGAGAATCAAAAGTCATTCATTCAATTCGCGCCTAGGATTGCCCTGCTCAAAATAGTTTCGGTTGACAAGTGGTTATATTGTCATTGTCCACCATGTTGGCCCAGTGCATGTTGGTGAATGTCTATGAACTTCTATTTAGTCCTTGGATATACCGGTTTCCCAACAATGTTCTCCTTCACCGTTTTTTGGTGGATGGCATCTAAACTGCACATAATTTAAGTACTAAATGAAATAATTGGTCATTGGTGCATGGCCGCGGATCGAACTGTGCAGTTAGACTGTGAAGCACAGCGTAGGACTGATCATATAGTCGAGGTGGCATTTGCCAGCTGGGCCCCAGCCTGCGCGGGGCCCCCCATGGCCCTGGCTTGCGGGGCTTACCGCAAACCAGCGGTAGGTAGAATAGGAGGTCTCCAGTCTCGGGCCCTAGGCTTGTGGGGAGCCACCCGGGCTCTTCCAGCCCAGTCCGACCCTAGTGAAGCATACATGCTATGGCTCGACTACCATCACTGTTTGATTGTAGTGAAGAATCAATATGATGGTAGCATGGTCAATTATTTTAAGAACAAGACATCCTTATTTTAGGTAATTTGGTACTTTGTTGACGCTTACATTTTTTACTTTGTCGTTCTACTTCCACTTTCAGTTTTTGATATTTTTCTGTCCTGTAGACTAATATCCACGTTAGACCTGTAAGACAAGAATACAAATTTAAAATGATGATTGACACGGTTACTTTTACTATAATCAAAGCTTTTACTATTGTTACCTGCTAGGTAATAATTGCATGGTAAGTACAATAGTATTAAGTATGAGATGTGAAAAATAAATATACCTAGTAGGACCAGACATGTTATTATCATTGGTATTAGGCATTGTTCTATTAGGTTATATACATCTATACTAATATTATAAAGAGGAAAGATTTGATTGTTTGTTTGTTTGTTTGCATTGAAAAGGCTCCGAAACTATTGAACCGATTTGAAAAATTCTTTCACTGTTGGGAAGCTACACTATCCCCGGGTGACATAGGCTATAAGTAATCTATACCCATGTGAAGCTGGGGCGGACCGCTAGTATAATATAATATACAAAGATTTTTATACTATACTTAATTTACCTTCGCCTAAAAAAGCAGTGCAAATTGAGATGAAGACGATGAGTAGGGAATCACTCCACATGATTGAAGCTTGTTGTCTTCGACCAAAATATTGGAAACTTAAAAACTCTAAAGGAGAAATTAAGAACAACAAAATTTCTATTTTAGTTTTTTTTTCTTTTTTTTTCGCCCTTCTGGCAGGCTTAACCCTTTAAGGCCATACTGCCTGTTCATCTGTTTTGTATAGTCTTAATAGCGTCAAATAAGTTTTTAATGGCAAAATTAAATTAACATTTTTGCCAGTATATAAACCTTATGTTCTCGTGAATGTGCTCGAGTGTGGTTTAGAGTGATATATCCAGGTGAAACAAGTCTTTTCATGTTATTTCCAAAACTTCATAGAAGCCTTTTTTCTATAACCTCCACCATTATAACTAAGCATGAGTTTGATTTGACCGTGACTTACTTTGCTTGATGTAGCCTGTGACTTGTTATACGCCATTTAATACTATGTAAACTAACTTTGTATCCATAGTCATTAAAAAACGATAACTGTTTCCTTTTCCTGTAAATGTCAAATTCTGTGAAACGGACATGTCATGTCACTTCGTCATATCCGCCATTCGCCATTTTCTTTTCATTTCTGCTCTTGCCAGCCGCGTGCTCGGAAGGTTTTTAACCAGCACCACGTCCAGGCCCGGTCAACTGTTCTATAGGTGGTGGGCGTAGTAGGTCACAGATTCATATAGTAGTAGGTGGGTTAGCTATAGAGATACCAATAGCTGTATAAAAATCATAATTATAATATGGTAGCACTGAAAATATTAATGTCAAATTGAGTTTTGGCGGCAATGTGGAATAAAACATCTCGAATCGTTGTATTATTTTCCTAAAATTGTGTATTTTCTAGTGCTAATGTGTATTAATGATGGATTATTATTTATTAAGTGCTCGTGCACTTGCCTAAGTATGGGTAAGTGATAAAACAATGATTACGAAACGATGTGAAACATGTCATATCGTGTTGTTTCCAAAACTCCATAGAAGCCTCTTGTAAAGCCTCCACCACTTTACTGGGGCATGAGTTTGACTTGACCGTGACTTAATTTGCTTAACTCTGACTGTCATTATCACCGATATTTAATACTATGTAAACTTGTTTAATTTTATGGCTGAAGGACTCTGTATCCATGTTCATGAAAAAAATCAAGAAGAAGATGATGTCTAATAGTTTATATTCTCTTTGGATGATGTCAACTTGAAATAATGAAAGAAAATTTTGAATTTAAAGTGGAAATAAAACGATGACAGAAAAATGTATTGCTTTAAACACAAATGATGCTATTTCTTTTGTAAAAATGAAAGCCAATAATCGTACTTGTGTGAAATGCAAAGCAACAACAGTGGTAGATCCGAATCTGATCTTGCACCGATTCCCAAAAGCAAAATCTTCCAACATGCATCGGTGAGTATAACAGTTTATTATGAATAATATTTATCTAAATCAAGGTTTGTATTGATTGTTGATCAGTACCGCACTTTTCTTTCCATGTGAGATTAATCCTTATTGTGTTTTCAGCGTGGAAGAATGAGCCAAGTGTTGTTACCCAAAGCAAAATTGGAAATATTCAGAGTTAAAGAAAATGTTTTATACGAGCCATTTTCCTGAAAGTGCAAGTGAAAGTTGAGTATCATTTTAAAAACAAAAAGCTTTATCGTTATGCCGTTCCTTGTGAATCCCCATTGTATTGCAATCAATGCCGAAGAAAGTTGCGCAAAGTTTGTAGCCTGAAGGCGCTTGCAGACGAATTCATTCAGACGATGCGTAGTACCTATAAGTGGCAGATATAAGTTGCAAGGAGATGCTACGCATCGCCTGCATCGTTATGCTTAGTGGCAGTGGGAGTGGTTAGTAGCATTTCCACTGCCTCTTGCATTGGGCAACACGATGCAGACGATGATGTGAAGTACAAGAAAAAGTGGTACTTGCTGCTTCTACTTGTTGCTTGTTCTACATATCGTTTACACGCGCCTTTGAAACAGATTAGAAAATTAAGTATTACAAGAATTTTAGAAACACTGGATTAACTACCTAGGTATCCTTATATCAAGCACATCATTTGAACGAAAGGATGTTGCCAAAGGGTTCCAAAAGCGGCGCTAGAAGTCATTTCGTTACCGCCTTTTTTATGAATAATAACTTCTGTATTTTCATCATCATCATCAGCCATTAAACGTCCACTGCTGGACAAAGGCCTCTCCCTGTCAAAGAGGGGTTTTGCCATAATATGTTTAAAAAGACACATAACTGCACACTAGACTTTTTTTATAGTGTCATTTGTAATAATTATAAAAATACAAATTAAGATACTGGTTTTCCAGTCTAACTGTTATAATTCTAGTGAATGCAAAACTGTATTTATGTACACAGTTTTTGAAGAAAAAGCTCCAGTCTGGTATGTTTTGTCATCACCTGTTTGTTGTGACAGATTGTTTGTTCTACACCTAATAAGAATTCTGTAGGTACATGTAACTGTATGTCTATGTTATAGTGTTTAATTTCGTAAGTTAATATTATAATTTTGATACATATGTACTCGAATTAACTAACTAAGAACTATAAATACTAATGTACAATCACGTCACATCATCTGCCAGTAAACGTCCACTGCTGAACAAAGGAGATGGTTCCTCTCCTCTCTCTTAGAGAGGGTTGTTGCCATAGATGTACAATGTAACCATATAACAATGTAACCATGTTACGAGTTCTTATAACCCATATTGGGTTTAAATAAAATTAGATTATGTAAACAGTCATTTTATTTTCCATGAAATTCTTAGTTATAGTAGGCTACTATTATTTATAATAACAGGTATACTGAGATGTAAACATTGTCTGATTTTATTGTGTAACCCACAAGTACCTAGTGGGTAGAAGTGTTTAAAATTATGTAATATGTTTTTTTTTATGAATAACAACTCTGTGCACTACTGGAATTTTAATAATGGTTACAAAATAAATTAGAAGTGTTTAAATTTCAGTTAAAGGTATAATATATATCAAGCCCGATAATATCAAGGGTGAGGAGGCCTACTTATACCCAGCAGGGGGTTGATAAAGGCTGATGATGATGATGATGAAGCCCGATATTAAAAAAAAAATTGCTAAAGGGGCCCACCAGGGGCGCTAATAGTCATATTTCATTACCGCCATTTTTTTATGAAGTTGACGTTCTTCTCCGCTAGGAGTAATAGTGTTCCGTGACCACGTCGTCGCTGGCCTTAGCCTGGGATCTATCACTAATTTTCCAAGTGTATTACCTATTAAGTATTTCTATGACTAGGAGATCGCTACAAACCTAAAAAGATAGTAAAAAGCAATTACCGTTGCTAAATTGACTACACTTAAGCACAAAGAGAAATACTTGACGGTCACAATCAGTGAAAGATTTATATTATTAGTATTAGGACTAAGACTATAATAGTGTTTTCTGCTAATGAACGATAAAATATGTATATCTATTAGTGTTTGCCGTGCAAGAAGTATTTTACTGCCTACGACTATGAGACGCCATGTTGTATCCTATGCATAGGGCGCGGCCATCATCCTACGCCCGGGTATCGTGTTATTATTTGGATTTTGCTAACAATGGTAAGTTTTACTTTATCATTATACCTGTTTCTAAAGCACCTATTTAAACCTGTGTAGTTTCAACTGCATTACATATCTGAAACCTCTACCTATGCGTATACCTACTGATAATTATTTTTGACCTGAGAATATATTGTACTTCTACGTGATTTATTGAACGCTTCTAGTTCCAAATAATTCGTCGTGCTAAGTATTGAGAGATGACCTATAAAAAGGTCATACATCACATCAGCAGCCATTAAACGTCCACTGCTGGACAAAGGCCTCCCTTATAAAGAGGGTTGTTAAAATCCCCACGCTTAACAGGCGGCTTGGGGATCGCAGTATGTTCACCGTGTACTAATAGGACGCTGCTGACTACCTCCTGTGGTGTCGTGCTATAAAAAGGTCAATAGCTGCTAATAGAGTCGGCCATTTTGTTTCACTTTACTGTGCGCTTTGTGGCGTGGCATTTCGATTTCGATTGATGACCGCGCACTACTGCGCAGTGCGCTAGCTAAGTACCTACTTACGTAATACGTGCCTACATTTTTTTGCGTCATTCGGTCTGGTGGTATCGTTGGAGTCTGTTCTTAGTTATTAAAGTCCATGGTAGTTCTGCGTGTGCTGAGAACCTTCATTACGTAAGACATTTTTCTGTGTTTTTTTTACTTATATATGTAATATTAAGTGCCATGAAAATAGATAAATATGACGATGATGATATAATTATTACTAGTTATTCTACTTTGAAGCGGCTGTACACTCCCCATGACTACAGCAGTGGTCTATAGTCTTGTAGTGTAAAGAGCTAGCCAGCCAGAATGACCATTTGATAGATAGGGGTCCACTAGTCGGCAGTTGCAAGTTTTTATTTCGTCTACCATACAATAAGTAGTTTCCGCTATATACCTATATGCATACATTTCATTTTTCTGACTCACATCTGGCTATTGCGCAAAATTCTGAAATGTACACGGTATCTGTTGATTGGTTTTCATTAGCGCTATTGGCGTCGTAAATCAGAACCCGCCCCGAGTCGTCAATATTACAAAGGTCTACAGTAGTATTTCATTGAATATCTTATCAAAAATTACATAAAATGACCTTGAAGTTAGCTAGCTCAAGTACAATCTGCGTAGAAACTGGCTTCCAGCATTCATCCAATCATAACGTGCCAAAGTAAGATGGACAACTTCTCACCTATTTAAATCTTTATACAGTTATTGACGATCTGGTGAGGCCAGCTGTAGATAGAGACGCATTCTTATGTATGAATGGAACAAAAATACAACTTTCGCTCTGTAGATTATTGCGCAAAACTGCTTCATATCTTTATTTATAAATTATTAATTAATGTAACGAATTTTTTGTGCTGTGCAACACAGTTTATAATGAATATATGAATAAGAGAGCTGATTACCGGTTACCTTGTTTCTCTATTTAACACTAAAGATTTTAAAAAAACTACTTCTTTCCACATTTGAAGACATTTTGTTAAAAGCCTGTCTCACTGTTTATATTGGAATAAAAAAGTTAATTTTATAATTTTTGGGATACAGTGCAAACTATATATAGCGACACTTAAGGGTCTGCTCATTTTATGGTGTTATTGTGAGTTGTTGTTAAATGGACAGAAGAAAAATCAATATTATTTTACGATTAAAGTGTAAAATTTACAAACAAAAAGCATTAATATTGTTACAAATATACTATTATTGCATATAGTCTGTTATCTTTGTCTACGTATGATGCAGACAGTCAAGGTAAATATGAGGTGTTAGAATTACTGTTTATTGCTTAATAATGATGTATTGTTGTCATTATTTAGAGTAGGGCTACATAGAGTGTATCATTGTATGGACAACAAGGTAAACCAACCAAATTCAAGTAATTTCAATGTTATAGGGAGTTTGTCGTTAAAATGAGTGTCGCTATATACCTAGTTTACACTGTATTTTGCCGGTTATCAAAGTGTTAATATATTATCTGTTTAAAAGGAATTGCTAGTGTAGAATCCAACTGACGCATTCATTACTCGCACATATAAAAAAAATACATTTCATCTCCTGTAGCTAACTAATCTGCTTTACTGTGTTTGAGGCTCCTAATTATATTTTCTCAAACATTGTTGAAATGTGTCCATTATTATAAGAAACCTAAAAAAAAATGTTTGAGCAGGCTAGGCAATTGACCAAAGCTCACCTGGTGTTATGTGAGTGTGGTCGAAGGTAACCACGCCTGGCCTCTAACTGGGTTACTGGTAACTAACCGACAACCTATAAGGGGCAGTTTCTGTACATCATAAACTTTCTATGACTATTGAAAATACAAATATCAAATTTTCAAAGTTGTTACCAGTAACCCCGTATAATATTTAGTGGGATTTTTTGTATCCTCCATTATCTTGCATGTACTTATTTTATATTGGTTTGATTATGACTGTTCATATTAAAAAGAGGCTAGTGCACTGAGTATATTTAAATTTTCGGACAAAAAATAATAATACAGCCATTTTATTTTTATTTTATCAAGCAATCTTTGGGCTTAGTCTGTTGGTCTGATCCACTTTAGTAAACTCTTGCTTCTTAATAAAAACCACGGGAATTGAGTAAAATAAGGTTATTTTTTACTAGCTGAGCACTATTATTGACTGCCACGGTGGCCCAGTTGGTAGTGAAGCTGCCTTCTGCGCTTGGGGGTGTGGGTTCGAATCCCATATAGGACAAACATTTGTGTCTGTTCTATATCTGAGTGTTAAAATCATAAGTATTTAAAAATATATATGTATGTATTCTCTGGCAGCCATAGTACAAGCTTAGCTTAATTTGGGGTCAGATAACCGTGTGTGCAAAAATGCCCTGAAATATTTATATTTATTCATATACTCTTGAAGCAACTTGATATCCATCCCTGTTCCATTACCTATTAATATACAATCTCTTCTCAGTAGCAATTCCTTTTCTATCTACCACTCTCTGTCTGATTTTATTATCTTAAATGACATTAAACTATACATTTTATTTATTTATATCTTTTACACTCCTCTGATCCGTCCATCCTAATCCTTCCTATATCCTAATTTTCGCGTATTGTTTCCCTACCTTTAAATTCTAAAACTAAACTCATACGACTTGTATATGGCAAATGCGTCAATCACGCGGAGCCAAAAGCCCCAACTCGGGGAAAGAGAAAAAAAAACTTCTTGATCTTTTTTTTTGTAAGGAAAATATTAAAACAAAAAAAAACTATTTACCACCAGTTCAAAATTCACGTTCGTATTTTGTTGATGTGACGTTGGCGAAAGTGAGCTTGCATCGAGCGGTTTATAAAAAAAAAACTATGAAAATGACCATAATTATATGGCTTTGGATACGGAAACTTACCATATGCGTGTCTTGACACATTCTTGGCCAGTTATTAAATTACAAGAACAGCATTATTTATGTTATATCAGCTCAATAATTTGATTTAAATAAATAAAAATTGCTTTTATTCACTGATCCTAACTACTTCAGTATTACTAGTTTCTATTATAATTAGTATATTTTAATACTTAATTCTACAAATTCAGCCTGTAACACCAGCACCAGTTTCATAATCAGGTTGTCCACCCTGGACACAGGCCTCCTCCAGAAGTCTCCATTAGTTCCGTCAATCTGTTGTCTGTTTGTGAGTGTTGTATTTAAGAGTTGCTATAAATAGATCATAAAAAAAAAACAACTTTATTTTTGTCTTCAACCAGGCTGGTCACCTCGAGCCGTCAGACTATCACCCTCTAGAAGACGAACAGCAAAGCAGATAATACATTTAAACAAACATTTACCAAATATAATGAAAAGAAAAGACAAAAATAAACTATTTATAGCAACTAAGTAATTTGATTTAGCCCATTTTAAATATTCACCCCAATTAAGATGTTAGTGCAGGTCTTATCACCCCCACTTTGAATTAGAGTTAGGCCACTTAAAATATATTAATAAAATATTTTTTATAAACATATTAAACAATTCAAAAATTAGAAGACCAACAGGATTTGAACCTGCTTCATCTGGGTTTACACCCCTAAACAGAAATACAGAAATGTTTATTTTGCGAGAATGAAATTTAAAGACAAACAGAATAATCAAAATATAAGTAGGTACATTATCACAAAAACCGGCCCCAACTCAGCATGTTGCTGCCTAACGCTCTTTACGCTAAGCTACACTAACCCTAAAGTGTGGAACAACACTTCAAGTAATACATTTTTCTACCACCATTTTCTACAGTAATGTGACCAATGCCATAGTGAATTTGAAATATTTATCTGTGCATCCAGTCCTGTTATATTTCTGTATGTCGTGGCTAGTTCCAAGAACATTGTGCACAGCCACCGTTGGTTGCCAGAGAACATTTTTATAAACCTGAGAATCTATACAGGGTTATAAGGAAAGGGTATGCTAAGCCAAAAGGAGATCATTCTACTCATAATTATGAACAACTTGTGCATTGGGCCTAACACTGAAATAGAAAAAAAAAACTGCTGTTCCATAGAAAATGGTCATTGACAGGCAAAATGTATGGAACAGTTGATATTATTTCCCGATTTCAGGTTTGGTCCCATGGTAAAAGTTGTTCATTATGATGAGTATAACAAACCCCTTTGGCTTAGCATACCCTTTCCTTATAAGCCTGTGTACATGGTTATGCATATAGACTGTACTAAGCCGAAAAGATGTATTTGTACTCATCATTATGTACAACTATTAATATGGGATCAACAATGAATTCGCGAAATAAAAAAATCTGCTGTTGTGGTCCTATGGCGAGTTAAACCGCGAGGCGCAGCTAGTTACTCTATGATATTATTTATTCTTATGTGGCCCCCCTTAGCCCCATTCTTTTATATTTATAAGGAAAATATTTTATTGTTAGTTTATTAATTTAGTCAAAACTGATGTATTTCCTACAAGGTAAAATGATAAAAACACGTATGATTATAATAATGAACATGAGTATTTTTTTGCAAAATCAAGTCTTAACGCATCTCAAATTGATTTTCAACTTGGTTATTTTACGCTCCACAGGTCATACTGTACAAGCCTTTGCGACTTTTTTTGCCTCTGCTAACATTTGTTCATAAATACTTGTTGGCTACTGCTGCAGTAATGTTATATTTTCCATGAGAACTGGTTAAACTCAGTTGTTTTAGGGGGTGCATGCGCGATTTGTGCGGTGGACTGAGATTATGGGCCCAGAATTTACATTATTATTTGTTATGCCTCTGGTGTAACAGATATCCATAGGCGACCAGGCAGCCCGTCTGCTTGTTCACGAACTATAGCATAAAAAATTCACCACTAAATCATGGTCATAATATCTATTAAAACTCACAGAGTAGTGAGGTTTTCAAAACCTCTCCTTTGGCTCAGTCTCTTATAATACCTACATGTGTGAATAGGAGGCAGAAATGGCGGGTGCAGTATCTTAGATGGAAACTAGGCTAACACCCTTACTCATAAACGTGGAGTAGCTTGGAGAATAGTTACTCCGTCTTTTGTCTTTTTCAATCGAGTAAAAAATTGGAAAGAGAGAAAAAGTCAAAACATGGCGTAACTATTTCGTATTATTCTAATAATTTCTGATTAAAAATGGGCTAATACAATTTTTTTTTAAAGTTAGACTTAACTATTTCTGTAACAAAATCGGAGGAGTAGTTCCTGAAAAATTTCCCAGTATGCTTATAAGAGAAGGACTGAAATCTTGTCCCTGCCCATATTCATATTATCGTATATCATTAACAAATGTTTGTTTTGTTACAGCCACGCATTGATCCAATACAGTTGCTGAACTGCCTCAGCGTACTCCTGTCGCCTAGTGGAGGTATCAAGAGCAGAGATGAAGTACAGAGACTTGCTAGGTAAGTAAGAGTTATAATACATCATATGTATTGCATTTATAATGAATGTAATATTAATTTTTGTGTGTCTTTGTGTTGCAAATCTGGACAATTAACTATTTCATTTCTTTATAATAGGTACAATATATGCAGGGTTACGCATTTACCCTGTACTAAGCTGAAAGGAGGTCATTCTTTACATTATGAACAACTTTTACTATGGGACCAATCCTAAAATCGAGAAAAAAAAACTGTTATGCTCGCGTCTCACATTATTTAACTAGTGAATAATCTATAATATTATTACCACTTCAAGAGCTGCATAGAGCCAGCAAGCAAAATAAGGAACTAGAAATCGTGTGACTGTCCTTGTATCATTATTCTTGTGTTCTATGATTGTTTGTATTTTTGTCACTCTTCAATAAGGTTTGAGAACTAAAACATTTGACTAAGATGACTAAGAGGAAATCCAAGAACTACCACTAAAAAGATATATGTATAACATGCTAATCTGACTTCTAATTGACTTCGGGTCGAATAGAGAACCTTCCTCCGTTTTTGAAATCTGTAAAAAGAAGTAACCCTCACAACTCACAGTATTGGTCACGTTTTTATGACTAAACTTAATGAAATTTGCCAAGCAAGTAAATTATGATAATGTACTAGGTACTTTGAATTCCATATTGAAAGGAATATTTATCAATATGTTTTGTAAACAATAGCTAAATATTTTGTATGCGTGTATTGTAATTTATATAGTGTTATTGGTTACTAGCTAACAAACTCTCGCAGGCAGCTTCCCTAAATCAACTTTAGTTCCATGTCTAAAATGACGTGAATGTTTAAACTTTTGTAAAAGGTCCTGAAACAAAAGTTGTTGAAAGGAAGCTGCCGGCGAGAGATCGTTATCTAGTTACCATTTACCCTGTATAAATAAATACAGTGTTTATAAAATACAAGATGTCCCACCATTCATTGCTTTATCAAACACCTTTTTCTGAATAGAAATCTAAACTTACTAGGGAATGTCAATATTTTATTATTGATGGGACATCCTGTATAAATTAGATAATAGAATATTTTTCTTTTGTTTCAGTTTAATGACAAAGTTTTCAAAAAAATTGGTTTCCAAGTGCATCTACATACAGATCCTGAAGTGCACAGAAACCGATTTACTAGGCTTGTTTATGGGCTCCGGCGGTTGGCTGTTGGTTCACATGTGGCTTACAGAAAGCATTGTCGCCAAAAACTGGCCCCTTGTTAAAGAATTACTTGAATTACTACTACTATGTCCTGTAGACATAGAACGATTGAAGACCAACAACTGTCCGAAACTCGTCAAAGAGTTATCCAAAGACGGCAATCATTATGGTAAGAATCTTATTTCACTAAAGTACAAAATTGTACACAAAATAGTTGTGCCCATAATTATGTTGGCTGTCCTTCCGGATGTCGTTCAGCATCATAACTTCTAAATATACACACCAAAATATATAAAGTCCAATACATTTTGCTATTAGGTGTGCCTAGCAAAGTGACTTATGATGTGTGCAAATCCACACAACATATTTCTTGTTTTTATTTTTTACTAACCATGTTTTAATATTGTTTTAGCTATCAGAGCCCTAGCTTCAAAACTCGTTGAGCAGTGGCTGAAAACGGTAAAAGGTGAACAAGTTATACCAGTTCAAGTAGCTGAACTTGCTAAAATTGTAAATGAGGCTAACAGCGAAATTAATGCTGATATTGCTATAAAGGCTGAAAGCTCTGAAACAAAATTAACAGAAAATGATAATATTGAATATAAAATTCTTGATTTACCCAATGAACAAACAGACGGTAATGACACCATTACTGAAAAAGACGTAGCTGAAACTAAAACAGAAGATAATGACAAAGTACCAGTTTTAAAAATAAGCCTTAAAGATGGTAAACAAGTCTTATCACAAGTTGATGAAAATGAAACTAAAAACTCCGAAGGTGCTGATAAAGAACATCACAAAAGTAAAAGCAAAGATAAGTCAAAAGAAAGAAATAGTAGTAACAGCTCAAAATCAAGCAGCTCTTCGAGTAAACATTCAAGTAAAAGAAATTCTTCATCTTCGTCAGGCGATAAAAGCAAAAGTAGTCACAAAAGCAGCAGTTCAAGCCGTCACAGTAGCAAAGAAGGATCTAAAGATAAACATTCCACATCTAGTTCAAAGTCTAGGTCCAGTAAATCAAGTGATCGGTCAAGTTCATCTAGTAGTAAGTCAAAAGAAGAGCGAAGATCATCATCTGAAAAAGATAAGAGTAAAGAAAAAGAAAAAGATGAAAAAACCAAAGAAAATCTTCAAAAGGGGCTAAGTGAAAAGCCAACAGATGATAAAGCATCCATACCTTCCATACATAAATTGGGAAAAATCCCGAAATTGAGTGATGTAAAAAAAGATAAACCTTCGATATCGATAGAAGTCAGAAAGCCTGATGAACCAAAACCAAAAACAGTTAAAACTTTCCATTCAAGGTTTAGGAAACACGGGTTAGAAGAAGAAATCAAACCTCCGCCGTCGCGGGCAGCTGTGCTGAACAAAAAACCCCCACCCATCGTGCCACCTCCTTCGGTGCCAATACCTAAAAGAATGTCCCCTGTACACAATGAAGCCCCTCCGGAGAAGAAAATAAAAATTATAGAACCTGTCGAAAAACCTGGTGCTATTAAATTAATTCCACCTAAACCTAAGCGTAAGTATAAGCCATTATTTATTAATCTTGATTTATTTCTAACATGTTATATATTTTCAGGTCCGAACTGGTGTCTACTGCTTGAATATTCAAGTCATAACAGTAGTTTAGGTTGTGTTTTCGACATTGGTAAGTCAAATAAGTATACAAGTTCCAAAGTGTTGCATTCACTTGTTAAGTGTTTATCGCAAATAAATGCTCAATTTCATATGAATCTTTCCGTTAAAATACTGACCTTGATATTTGGAAGACTTGCGTAGCGTGTCAGCGACGCGATACTACCAGAGCGGCCTCCTGAATCTCTTGGAGGACTGACTGCCGCACTGTGGGCTTCGCAGAACTTCACGGCAGCGGCGACTATTCGTCCATTTGTGATACGGAAGTAATGTAAAATATTGTAAAATGTACTACCTGTATAGAACAAAGTTTTAGTTTACAGAAATCGTCGTCTGATAAATAGTTATTTTTACTAGAAACAATACCGCTAGCGTCGTATTCACCTACCTACCTACATAAAAAACACCATAATCAAGACAATAAAATAAGCAAATTAATGTCTACACGGAACGTCAGAGTTCTTCCTTACTACCTCATAAAGATACCTTTCTACTGGAATATATAACTTGACAGCAACTTAATTTATGAGCGAATGATTGAAAGAATGCTTTAGTCGGTCAATGACTCAGTCACAATATCATTGTGATAGGTAACTCGTAAATATTGCGAGAGTTTGTTGTCAGCAGAAAAATAAACATAAGAACCATGCATTGTGAAGACCATCTCGCGTGTCGTGCAGAATCACAGCATGCATAGCTGCGAACTCTCATGCCACCTATTCTAACTGTCTTTATTTATGCACATCAATTTTTTTATCCACTTGATTTTTAAAACTTCCTACGAACCAATCCTCCCGATAGTAAGAGATACATGTTTGATGCATCATATTTAGAGCCATATCCATATTAGTAGCTAAGAATCTTCGGTTTGTAGGACGTTTTACTATAACAAGTTGACGAACCCAAATTACTATTAAGTACCTACCAATAAGAATATCGTATTGGAACTGTCTACATTGACCGATAATATCTACAAAATACAATGACGGTCTGTACCTCCGTGACTGATAATAACAAGGCATTACCGATTAGTCATATTGCCAAATCTACTATAAAACGAGTCGCGCAGTATGAAGCATCGCCAGGCGCACTGGGTGTTTTGTACACGGTTTACCCCGCCGTCTATGAACTACAAAATACCCTCGTAACCAAGAGTTACTTATAATGTATCTAATTGATATCGATGTTAGGAATCAAGCTGTACCTATAACTGTATGGTTCTATTCTAAACTAAACCGGGATATAAATACACCCTATTCCAAATACTTAGGATAGAAATCAAGTAATGACGTAAATATCTACCCAATTAGGCAATTGATACCTACCTAATAACCGAAGCCATATCGCAAGTCAACGGCAACAATGTATGTACTCAAAGCATGTTTAATTAATCTTGTCCGATGTACTTATTTCAAGATTCTCTCTACCTTCCATGTCAATATAATAATAACCTCAATGCTGCGCAAATATACTTGTATAAATCACAGATTTTGATGAATGTATCAATTCTCGAAAAGCACAACTAATACGTAGGAAATTTCGCAAAGTAAAAAAGCAAGGTAGTAAAAAGCGTGAATTAAGTATGAGTGCCTGCCAATTACGTGAACAGCATGATAGTGAGATAGCAAGTAAGATATTGATTAGCGAAGTACTTATCAGTTTAAAGCTCTGGATACCTGGATCCAGTATCAATCTTAAGAAAAATTCAAATAAAATGCATTGAGTTTACAAAACACTCCATTGTCTCTTGCAAATCCTTCGCCAGGTTCAACCCCAGAGTCTCGCAGGCAGTAAACGTATAAATAGATTTGCATACTGAATAGCTTGTGTCAGGAAGTGTTATCCTAAAATCTTGAATTAAAAATTGACGCATAGTAGGTACCTAACTACCTACTAAGCAGCTAATGAAAGATTAATTCCTGACCTGAGCTAAATCTGGGGGAAGAAACAGCAAATGATATTGGCAGCTGCTTAATCCACCTGATATTAGGTTTTTTGCTTGCTGTTTACTAAGAAGAGAGCTTTGTGTTTACACTTCAAGTGCATTGTGATGCGAGTGGTGAGACGCGTGGTTGCTATATACAGGAGAGTAACGACATCCTTACTAAGAGAACTATATCAAGAAAATAATTACGATTCGCAGCGTAGCAGCTGGGCCGATATTTTATAGATGACGTCGATTCGTTGTCATTTTATAAGTACAATAGTTGCCCCCGTGGTTGCAGCCGTGGGAATTTTACTCCTTATAACATTAGCTATCTGCCAATGAAAGTCCTGTCAAAATCGGTCCAGCCGTTTTGGAGTCCGTAGGAAACATGCATAAACACATCGTCCTTTATGTACCTATATGTCATAAATTTGCTCTAAAAGTCCTCTTCTCACAAATTTTAATGAAAAGAGATGCAGATAATTTTAGAACTCATGCTTATAAGTTTGGAGAATGGTTAAATCGACGTCATAGTTCATTCATATTCAGTTGCAAGTTTGTGATTTACCTACCTAATTCTATTTACTTATGCATGTGCTTTATAAATAGAGGATCGCGATTTGAAATACTATTATACGTAGGTAATAAAGAAAACTATAACTATAGAAAGTAAAGACCTCCGTGCCTTTCATGAAAGCTGTCTGTCAATGCTGCGCAGTTTCGCCATAAAGTTGCCTAGCAAAATCTTTTAATGTTTTTATTGGATAGGTTTAGTCGTACATGACTATGTCAGTTCCAGGGAATCACCAAGTTTATATCGTAGGGTCTATCCTTAAATATCCCTTAGGCAGACTGCTAGAACGTTCTAGAGCTGCTTTAGATCTTAGCGCCGCCAAGACACTCAGAATCGCGAACAATAATATTTATATAATATATGTATTTAAAATAAACAATAGCCATGAAAATAACTAACTTTAGGGTATTCCTAAAAGTACATAATAAAAAACTTGGGTGATAGATAGCGTTGCGTGTGGTATGTGTACCGTACAGCCGTTGCCACGTGTTCAATCGTTACAAAATTTTATGATAAAGGGGGACTTGCGTATGGCCACTATGCATAGAAACTAGTTCAATAAAATACAATAGTGACCAAATTCTACATTCTATTCACACTCTTAACTCACCCACTAGGATACCGTGTTGGGGATGCCATCGAAACAACAATAACAAAGGCACTGACAACTAACAGCTTTTGATGATGTACCTACATCATAATCAAAGCTAACATCCAAATAATTATTTAATTTATTAATTTCATCATTCAAACATCTGATAGCCGGCGACCGGGAATCAATCCCTTGATCTCCTACATAATTTTTATTATTTAGTAATATACTTGCGTTTGGCCGCCAACTCGCCTGATGTTAAGCGATGATGTCTACGTTGGAGCACGCTTGCCTAGAGGAAACCGATTCACTCGTGATTTGAAGATGCCCAGATTCTAACTATGCTATCGGAAAACACCAATTCTGGCAGCGAATTCCATAGACTAGCAGTTCGCACAATAAAAAGTCAAAGCGCTTCGTACGGGTTTACAGAATATCAACCATAAAGCAGTGTCGATTTTTCGTGCCCGCTCAAGCAGTCCGATAAAAAACGGGCAGGAGGGATTGCCTATTTAGATCATGCTGATCTAATGGGTCTTTTCCACTGATCAAAGATGCACACTCTCCAAAATGTATCCAATAAAAAAAAAGACAAGCGCCTTCGCGCCAATGTTCTGATGAGCCTCTTGGCACATATCTCATAAATTTCCAATGTCCCAAGCTGGTACTTAGCTGATCCATCCTAAAGGTGAGAACAGTAGGTACTTCATGCACAATCGAACTTGTGCTTGGTACAGTAAAAACAACTGTTCGGACGTAAAGTACCGTCGCACCTTCAATAGGATACCCAGCTATTAGGCAGCCAATTGAGCCTTGTCCTCAATATAGGAGCCACAGTTGAGGGAAAAGAAAGCGTAACGCCCAAAAGCTCAAGCCGGTCAGTTATCGGAATGGGTACATCACGGAAAGTAGGAGCCAGTTGGAACGGCGTCCTTTTTGCGGAAAACAGACACGCCTGGGTCTTAGCGACATTGAACTTGACCAGGTTGGCATCGCCCCAATCGGAGACTACCTTAAGGGACAAATTCATGCGCTCGACCATGGCCTCTCTAAGAGACTGGATTTGTGAACAGTTGGTTCGTGCATTAGATATATAGCTCTCTACTACTGATTATATCATTCAAGGTCTATTGTGCTATTTGTGCTGAAAGCAAATTGACAGTTTTACTTAGGGCGTGTAAACAGCAAATCCATAAGTTTTTTTTTTTCCTTTTTTTAATATAATTATTTTATGTATCTAGCGATGATAGATCAGTGGTTGACGCGTTCGACTTCCACTTCATAAGTATGGGTTCAAATCCCGACAATTCGTTTGAACTGTCGGTAAAGGAAAACAAATCGTAGCATGGTGGCAGAGTACTTTCTAGTACTCGACTGGCTAGTAACCACCCTCAAAAGTGAAAATCTGTCGCCTTGCACCCGATAGTGTATTCCGGCAACTTCACTTGAGAGCCAGTTCCCATTCTAGGATAAGTATGTTTGTATCTTCGACCACAACATCACATCACTTAACATTAGCAGAGTTGTGGTCAAACGCTTCCTAACCAGCTAAACAAATATGTCTGCTTTGGGCCTTAACATCCATATAAGTGCAGTGTCCAAGGTCATTGGCGATAAGGATGTTTTTGATGTAGATACCTAACTAAAACTAGCTAGATGCTAGCTGGTATCTTTCCTATACCATACCTACTTAACCAGTTATTGAGCCACGATATATATATATCGGCTTTTTGAGTCCTTTAATTTCCATCAAGAAAGGGAGTAGGTATGGATTATGGTTAAATAAACTTGTGCACATAATTTCTGTAGCTAAATATATTTTTGGACGTTAGTGGCGGGTTGGAATTGGGTGATCTTGATGAGGGTTGGTTAGGGGAATGGCTTTTTGTTTTATCAAACTCTAACCTTAGGTTTCTTAGGCCAATGAAAGGTACCTATGATTATGCCATGAAATATCTAATAATACTTCGACTGAAATCTGTTGCATATAATTTTAGTGAAAAAAATATTGGGTAGTTGTATATTCAAAATCAATTTGTCTCCTATGAAAAGAAAAGTCTATTACACTCATGTAGGCCACAACATACCACATGTATCGGGAGACATACTCAGGTACATAGAATTAATTTGTATTCGTAATTCGGCCCTGAGTATGTAGTTATATCTTTAATATCATCATCATACTTCATCAAACCTTTTTTTTTACTTATTCTATTTGACCTGTGTGTAACAAAGATAAAAACCGGACAAGTACTAGTAGGACTCGTACTCTGAGGGTTCCGTTGGACGAAATCCTCAGAGCGCGAGGCCAAAAAAAAACCTAACTGAAGTTGAAATATTGAAAGACAAACTTAACTTTGTAGTTGACTATAAGGTTCTTCCATACATTCCAACTACAAAATGTAAGTTTGTAATATCAAAATAATTATTTTTAAATGATTTAACTTTCAGATTTATTTATTTATTCCTATATACTCGTATGTGCTATGAGACCTTGCCTTTTGCCAAATTTCATGATTCTAGGTCAACGGGAAGTACCCTATTATAGGTTTTGATTCCCCTGTGAAATCGCAAATTATGCGACATAAACGTTCATATCTTTTGATTGCGTTGACTTACAACTTTTATTTTTTTACAGCCGAAAGAAACCGTAGACCCAAGTATTTAGTATAAATTTCAACTTGATACCTTTACGCGTTCTTGAGAAAAAGGGTCTTGACAGACAGACGGACAACGAAGTGATCCTATAAGGGTTCCGTTTTTTTCCTTTTGAGGTACGGAACCCTAAAAAGGGTTAGCATAATAAAAAAAAAGGTTTGATGAAGTATGATGATGATGATATTAAAGATATACTACAAGTATACCAAGTTATTGTTTCGAATCTTGATTGGGCGGAATAAAAAATTTGAAATATGTATACCTAACCTACGTACAACAATAATTTTATTATTGATCAACAACACGCATGCGAGTTAAATAGCATGTTGGTATCGGGAAAACAAACAAGGCAATTACATTTCATTATTTTTGCTAAATAGCATGTCACAGCATCATAACTACATTCAAGTGCATTATATTGTAGGTATAGATATCAATTTTAATAAAAAGATAAACAAATATTATATAATTATACATAGTTAGGTACACTCTACTAGCTAGCTCGCACCATATATATATATATTATGTGAACTATGTCAAGTGGAGATAGTTTTTTTTCCGTTGCACTCCTTCGTGATTGGTGCCATTGAATAATAGCTTTTAAAATAAAGGTAGTAAGGTTTCAACACTTTTTATGTACCTATTGTTTCTGAGATAAATGTGTCGTTAAATCGGCTCATACAAAATACGTTTAAATAACGTTTGTTGCAGGGTTAGTTTTTAATTTTGACTTTATTATTATTTATTATGTAGTTAATGCGCCGTAACATTACATAATTATATTATTCTGTGGAAATTTGAACTGACTATCTATTGCTGTTCGAAAGATACAGCTGTTAAAAAGTAGGGCAGACAGACGGCTTAGTAATAGGACCCCGTTTACACCGATTTGGAAGTTCAGAATTTGCGTTTTTACAATTTTTTATTTATTATTGTTATTTATTTGTAATTTGAGTAACTGAAAGTAATGAGCGCGTGTAGTGCTGTTTCTGCCGTGCACCCCAACATTAAATAGATTGATACTTATAATAATATAGACAGTTGGTAAAGCTATATAGAAATGTGTATCCTTAGTATCTTCTCAGGATCATTAAAAGAAATAACATGGCTTCCATACAAAAAAAAAACTACTAAGGCTACCCTCACTCAAAACACTAAACCGATTGCGGTCTGCAGTGTTTACAAACGTAAGACTTTCGCCCTCTGTAAACAGAGTCAGTCAGGGAGCGAAAGTATTTACGGATACTGACGCACTTTATTGGACAAGATATTTTCATCAAGTCTTCTTTTATTCAAGACCATCAACAATGGTATTAATAAGGCTCGTAATTCCAAAAAACCAGTCATTAACATGTCTAAATTAATGGTAACAAATATCGTAGATATAAATACTACAAAAATTTAACTGTCCAGTTTTTTTGATACCGAACTTGCACGTATGTTGATAACTTTTATTGAAATTATTGATTAAATGTAGATTTATCTTATTCTCATGAGTGTCGCACACTAGATATATCTATAAAATCACACCCCACGTGTGATACATCACTAAAACATTTTATTGCATGTATTGTCTTGTCATACTAGTCACGTGCTAATTTGACATGGTGTGAAGGAAATCTGGAGAACCTTCCTCACGCGGTCATCATTGCCAAACAAATATTACCTTTCATCATCATCATTATCAGCCTCTAATTGTCCACTGCTGGACATAGGCCTCTCCCAACGCACGCCACTGAGCTCGGCCGGCAGTTCCTTGCATCCAGTTTTTACCCGCCGTTTTACGCAGGTCGTCACTCCACCTGGCCACAGGGTGTCCTACACTACGTTTGCCTAAACATGGTCTCCACTCCAGAACTCGTCTACCCCATCGGTTATCGGTTCTTCGGCAAATGTGGCCGACCCACTGCCACTTCAGCTTGCTAATCCTTTGAGCTATGTCGGTAACTTTGGTTCTATGTCGAATCACTTCGTTCCGAATTTTGTCCCGTATAGAAACTCCAAGCATAGCACTCTCCATAGCTCGCTGACTTTAAGCTGAGCGACTTTAAACTTGTGGATCACATTAACCGAGAGTGTCCACTATACTACTTTAAACCGACTTCATAAAAGGTGGAAGGTTTTCAATTCGATCGGTTATTTTTTTTTTTACTTTACAAGTATTACAAAACTACATCTATTCGCGGGAATTTCAAAACAGGCACAAAATGAATAGTTGCGAGATTATAATTTGGGGCTTATATAGCTATATCGGTCAGCAATAAAAAAGCAGCAATTTTTTTTTTGAGCAGCTCAATATTTAATCGACAACCTGTTTTTTTTTATTAGATTAGAAAGTTGTTTATATAACAAACCGGAAACACCTTCGTAAATATAAAAAAGTATATTCTATTTAATATATTTTAAACCAGTGAGCTCATCAGTTCATCTGGTAACTACCAATATTTTAAAAAACCTTTTTTATCTGGGCGTCTTCAAATTGCAAGTGAATCGGTTTCTTATAGGCAAGCGTGCGCCGTCGCAGACCGCATCATCGATTAACATCAGGCGAAGTGGCGGTCAAGCGCAAGCATAATACTTAATAATAATAATAAAACGTGTATATAGTTTAGTGATAAGTTGACACGCTCACTTACCTACACTCCTTTTTGACCGACTTCAAAAACGGAGCGGGTTCTCAATTCGGTTGTATTTTTAAAGGATTTAATGATTTATACTTTCTGTTTGGACCCATAGAAATTTCATCAAAATCGGTTTAGTATATAGTTTGATTTTTAAATCAAAATAACTGGAAAAAATATAGGTTATAAAATTGTAATAAGTAGGTTTTTAAATTGATTATAATATTGAGGAATTGTTTAATTTTAATCACAAAACAAATGTGTTTCTGTGTGTCTGTTTGTGGCGTCGTACCTGCCAAACGGCTGAACCGATTTTAATTTAGTTTTTTTTAAGGTGACTTGATTGATAATGTTCTTAGCATGATTCAAGAAAATGGTCTATTCCACTTTGATCACCTGGGCGATCGAAGAATAATAAAAAATAAGGTGTATTCTCCCCATGCAGCAATTTTTTCAACGTATTTTTGTAATTCCTTTAGGGTTAAAACGGTTATCTAAGCGTCCAAACTTGGCATGATGTAGGTAAAACACAATAAAGTAAAACAACAAATAATATACACCGCCCAAGTGCAAGTCACGCGTGCGCGCTCCCGAACAGAAATGAAAGAACACATTTTTGGGTACGAAACCATCGGTGCGCGAGTCCGACTTGCATTTGGCCGGTGTTTATTATACATAATTAATTGTTACCAGGGGCCTTACGGCTAGCTGTTTAAAGCAATCCAGTTTAGGTGAAGAAAAAATTTTGCGCGACTGCAAACCGTATCTGGGCCGCGTTAAGGTTCGCGTTCGCGTGATTATGGCAACTGCGCGGTTTTAACGTTAGTTTGATACCGCGTAAGCAGTTGGCGTTTACTACTACTTGTTTTAAGCGTTTCTGTTTAGGCGCCCCTTTTTATCTGGCACCCTGGGCGGTCGCCCAACCAGGCCCTACCCTAACGCCGGTACTGGGTGATTGCGAAAAGTTACGCGACTGCAAACCGTATCTCGGCGCGTTAAGGTTCTTGTTCGCGTGATTTTCTGCACTGCACTGTTTCAACACTTACGAGCCCGCGTTAAAAAGTAGCCGTAAGGCCCCTGAACTAACTCGAAATGCTTTCTTATCAGAATATGCTAATACAAAATCATGAATAGACATCAATAACTAACGTCTATTAATCACTAGAGCAAAAATTTCACCGAGCCGAGTGTCTATTAGGGCAGTAACAATACTTAGACAATTCTGCGCTACCGTTGTTAGTCGGATAAGACGTTAAATACATTAATTGTAAGTCGTCGTTTGTCCTATAACAACCGCCTAGCCATGTCTAATGCCTTCGGGTGGTCAGAAACTCTGACATTACAGCTGGCTGCTCAGCCTAAACGGACTTATTTTTTAATACTAGGACTACAGGCCAGCTTAGATGATGATTCAAGTATGTTTGCTTTATCGTGAAAGATGATTTAAAATAAGAAAATGAATAAAATGCTCTAATAAGCTGACCTACGCAACCTGCGTCTCGTTGCTCATTAAAATCATAATTATTTAGCGTTTTCGATGCCAAGTGTCAGCCTGTACTTAAGTCCTATCATTACAAAAATTTCAAGCGAGTGCTGTCCTCCAGGTTTTTGTGGTCTGGCCAGGAGATTTGTAATGATGTTTGTATAGGTAAATAGAAGTACCTGCAGGACGAAGCATTTGATTTTCTGTAGCAGATGGCTGGCGGTTGAAAAACCTGGCTACTGATACTTATTATTTCTTCACGTCAGCACAGCAACTGGCCTACTAAATAATATGGACATTTAATATCTATTAAATTCTTATTAACACTGAAATAAAACTGTGAAAATGTTGATGGTCACTAATTGGTCTTGAATTTCTTGATACAGTTATAAGTTGCGTGCGAACAACGGCATCACGATAAAATGCCAGTAGTATGTGCAAATGGAAAAAAGAATACACCCCTATTTAGTCTATTTATCCACTTAACTGAATTTTAATAATCGCCTATATACCGAGTCGACACAACATTATTAATGGTTAAATTCCTTTCATCATAGTTTTACGAGCATCAATCACTTTGGAACTTTATACTATTTGACTTTTTTTTTGTTGATCAGAAAATAACTTTTTGCTCCACTTATGAAAGACACAATAGCTATGTTATTTATACGTAGCTGTTGTAGTTACTACTCACTTTTACTTATGTACCTGTTTTATTTTGTTACAGCGATGCTGCTCCTGGAGAGTGACATGTTCATGGATGCTCTGAACGCATCAGCAACAAATAAGAAAGAGCCGAAGAAAAGAAAACGACGCACAAGCGGGTCCAAGGACGGAAATGCACCAAACGATGGTTCACCACCTCATACACCACTGACCAGTCCCACTAGTGAAAGCAAGTCGGTGCCGCCGAGGTTTTACCAAGACACTCTTGAAACTGATGAAAATAAAGAAAAATCAGAGAAGAATTCGGATTCCACTGAAAACACTGAAGCTGAACCTGATAAAGTAGAAGATAATATAGAAGAGCCAGTTCCTCATACTTTGACAGTCAATGGTCTAAAGGGAGTTTTGTGCTATCATAAAAAGAAAGGGCCAAAAAAGAGCATTAGATGGAAACCAGAAGGGGAACTGGAAGATATTCAATACTTCGAACTAGATGAAACTGAAAGAGTAAACGTAACAAAGACCTTTAGTGACATGAAAAATCTAGACAGAATTCAAGAAAGACAAGCATTCCAAATGTGTAGAAATCTCAGTAGCGACGATGTAATGGAAGAAAAAACATCCTGGAAACCTCTTATTCCAGTAGATGTAGAAGGTCAAATAAAAGTTGAATATGGAAAAGGTAGTAAGGAGAGGGACATACAAGCCATTCGGCAAAAGGGCACTCTACAACCTCTCTATTTCAATAAAGCTATGATACCTGACTCTGCGTTAGAACCAGAACCAGAAACGCACCCTTACACTGAGCCAGCAAATATACCACTCGAGGATGTCACCGGAAATCAAGACAATGTCAGCGACTTCCGAAAAATGCCGTGGCCTGAACCAAAGGGCAATGCTCCTCCGGTTACTAGCCTGAGTATGCCTGTTATGTTCCCGAACAATATGATGCAAGTTCCAAATGGATTCCCCAATCCCCAGTTTCCCGGTGTACAATTGGTACCTGGGTTCCAGGGACCTAATATGGTGCCTGGTGGTGACTGGCAGAATGGTATGCCTCCTCCTCAAATGATGAATCCTATGACTCCTGGAGTACTGGCTCCTGGGGCTATTCCCCCAGGAATGCCACCTGGTATGATGATCCCGAACGAGAACATGATGATGGGTCCAGATATGTTTGGAGTTCCTAACCAGATGTTTCCTATGCCACCGGAGGGGTTCAATATGCCCCAGAATATGTTCCCGATGGATTTCAACATGGCGGGCCCGCAAGGACCGCCCGGGCCAGATAATTTTACTGGCCCCAGCAACTTCCGAGGCGCGATGCGGGGGCGCGGCGCCGGTGGTGGCGGCCACTGGCGGGGTAAGGCGGCCGGGAACTGGGATAACAACCAACGAGGCAGAGGCGGCACTCGAGGAAATCGTAATAAGACTGTCTGTATCTACTTCCAGCGGAAGGGCTCTTGTAGGCAAGGTGATAATTGTTCATTTTTACATCCTGGAGTGAATGGACCATATTAGGTGTTAAGTGCTCGTTTTGTATGTAAAAAATAGTACATATATGAAATAGTTTAGGTTTTGTTGTCTATTGTTTAATTTTTAAATAGGTAACTAGAGATTATGGAGAATAAAATTAAGTTTATTTAAAAAAAGACTGCAATTTGTAAATAAAACTAGTTTATAAGATGTATATAATGTAAAAATATTGTTATTAGTGTAACAATAAAAATAAAAACATTTTTACAAATTAAAACATACTGAAGTTTTTAATTTAAGAAATACATAGATACCATAAATTTTATATGACAAGTAGCGTGCCCACTACTTGCCTACGCTAGAATAATAATAAAACTGCTGTTATTGTTCTGATAGTAATTCCCTAGTTCTAACTACCTTCACGGACACTGGAATACCAACACGGAGTGCAGTATTTGATTGGTGTTTAGTGTTAGGTGTTGTGTGTATTAGTTTGAAACCTAGTAATTCTAGTATGTTAAAAAAATATTTTTATCTAAGTTTTAGGGTGACGTACTGCTTGGCAAAAAATGGAAAACGCCTCAATTCTCACACTAACAATGGAATCATGGTCGATGGCAAAGAGAATGTAATAGCAATCCTACCAACTTAGCTGTTCAAGTGGGCAAAATTAGAACTACGGTTTTTTCTCGGTGAATTTCTTAGGTGGCAATACTAAAAAGGCACTCTTTGGGCCACGCAGTACTTCACAATAGTTTGTTCGACGCTGGCTGTTAGCCACAGCTGTTAGCAGAACAGCTATGTAGTAAACCGACAAGTGCGAGTTGGGCTCGCGCACAGAGAGTTTCGTACCAAAACTTTTTTTTTTTTTTTTTGCTAAAATGTTCATGACAGTGTATTCAATGTCCTTTAGACGTAATCTAAAACAGTTTACATAGTCTTAATAGCGTTAAACAAGTCAAAGTCAAGCTAAGTAAGTCACGGTCAAGTCAAACCCATGCCCCTGTAAAGTGGTGGAGACTTTACAAGAGGCTCCTATGGAGTTTTGGAAACAACACCAAAAGACACGTTTCACCTCGTTATATCACTCACACACTCGAGCACGTTTACGAGCACTTAATGAATAATAATTCACCATTTAGTACACATTAACACTCGAAAATACACAAGTTTAGGAAAATAATCCAACGAGCCGCCAGGTTTTTTTCCACGTTGGCGCAAAAAAAAACACCACCACAAAATTCAATAACGAAATTACCAATTATAACTTTGTAATGAACAGAAACTTGTCACCGACTCGCACTTGGCCATAATTTATTATTTGTTGTTGTACATGCTTTATAGTGTGTACTATAATCATGCCAAAGAAGCTTGTACGTATATTTTTTTTTACTATGAGCTAATCCAAAAATGCGTAAAAAATACGTTTGCTACGTTCTTTGCCTTTCGTTTAAACTGTTTGACTTTTTTATTATTATATTTTTACTATATAATTTTAGTTGATCCTCCGTAACATTACATATTCTGTAAAAATTTCAACTGCCTATCTATTACGGTTCGAAAGATACAGCCATTTCTTATCATAAATCTATGTATAAAGGACTAAGAATCCGTGGTCAAGAAAAAAATATTCAAGAAATCGCAAACGAAACGAACGAGGAAATACATCAAGCAAACTATTGTAAAACTGCAAAGCAAGGTCAAGGCAAACGGGAGGCAATAATGCACGACACAGATAATGTACGGCATGATATTGAACGACATAATAATGCAACGGCATTTTAATTGGTGTACATGTACATGGAATATCATGTTGTACAATATCGTGCCGTGCAAGATTATGCCGTACATTATCAGATCGGTCCAATAATGCACAAGCGATAATGTGTAGCATGATATTCCATGTACATGTACCCCAATTATCATGATGTGCAATATTATGTCGTACAATATCATGCCGTACATTATTGACTCTGTTTAATAATGTACACCCACCCCGATTATGTACAGCATGATAATTGGTGACCATAAAAGGTAGAAATTAGTGACAGATCCGACACAGAGCACCCCGACTTGAGTATGTTAGGTTCGAAATGGGTCACAAAACCGACACAGAGCACCCCGACTCTACCTAGTCTTGTGGTCCCTACCCCTAGAGTGTATATAAAAAGCGCGGGAGCCAGAAGCTCAAGGGAGGTCCTGAGTGAGAGCGAGCCATACGAGACCGAGCGGAGCGAAGGGAGGAGGTGGCGAGCGAAGCAAGCCGGTGACCTCCGTAGTGAAGCGAAGGTCGAGTGTGGCGAAGCGACACTCAGGGGCGACCGCAAGAGCTTCTGGTGGGAGCCCACCTGGAGTCAGACTTGAGTTGGTTAGGTTCAAAATGAGTGACAGATCTAACACAGATGTACTCCTCACTCCGGCTCACCACCAAAAAGTTTTGATGGTTCTCATATTTTTAATCTGTGACTATCTTACACTATCTTGCCAGAGGAGCTGACAAAGCTTTAGAACAGCACACTTCCGCAGAATTAGTGGTTCTTGGTGACTGCAATGCCCACCATTCTGAGTGGCTCGGCTCTAAAGCCACTAATCACGCGGGTCGTGCTGCATCTGATTTTGCCTTGGCTCACGGCCTCTCTCAACTAGTCACTGGAATTACTAGAATTCCTGATGTTGAGAGCCATGATCCTTCTTTGCTGGACCTCTTCATGACCTCACGCCCTGACCATTACCAGGTTTCGGTCGAAGCGCCACTTGGTCGCTCTGATCACTGTCTCATCCATACCTCAGTGCCATTCTTTAATCGCGCTCGTACCGTTCCTTCTGGTAAGCGCAATGTTTGGCACTATCGGTCAGCGGACTGGGACGGATTGCGTGAGTTCTACGCATCCTACCCCTGGAGGCGGATTTGTTTTTCTTCAGACGATGTTGGCACTTGTGCTGACTCCGTCGCTGATGTCGTGCTTCAAGGAATGGAATGTTTTATTCCAAGTTCTGTCGTGCGTGTCGGTGGGCGGAGTCGCCCATGGTTTAACAAATCCTGTGCGGAAGCTTCAAGCCTGAAGCGAACCGCCTTTAAATCATGGTCCGAAGCACTTGCTAGTCATAACTCGGACACCTCCGCCTTGAAGAAAAAACTTAATGCTGCCTCCAGGTCCAGCAAAAGGATTATTGCCGAGGCCAAAGCAGCCCATATCAGCAGAATTGGCGACCGACTTGCGTCATATCCAACTGGAAGTCGAGCTTTTTGGTCACTAGCCAAGGCTGCTGAAGGCAACTTCTGTCAGTCCTCTCTACCAGCCCTGCGTAGGCCGGATGACACATTGGCCCATAGCGCAAAGGAGAAAGCCGATATCCTTGGTACTCTCTTTGCCTCAAACTCGACTCTCGACGACGGGGGCGCCACATCACCCAACATTCCGCGGTGTGCGAGTTCCATGCCAGAAGTACGTTTCTCTCAGAGATTAGTACGGAAGGAACTCATGTCCCTTGATGTGCGTAAGTCGAGTGGGCCAGATGGCATTCCGGCTATCGTCCTTAAAACCTGTGCTCCTGAGTTGACTCCGGTCCTAACGCGTCTTTTCCTGCTTTCGTATTCAACTGGATGTGTGCCGTCATCATGGAGGACTGCCCTAGTCCATCCGATTCCTAAAAAAGGAGATCGGTCTGATCCGACTAATTACAGGCCCATTGCTATTACCTCCCTACTCTGTAAGGTGATGGAGCGTGTGGTAAACACCCAGCTCCTCGCATACCTGGAGGAACACCAGCTCATCAGTGATCGCCAGTACGGTTTTCGTCACGGCCGATCAGCTGGTGATCTTCTGGTATACCTCACTCACCGCTGGGCTGAAGCCGTTGAGAGTAGAGGGGAGGCGCTTGCAGTTAGTTTGGATATAGCCAAAGCTTTTGATCGGGTCTGGCATAGGGCACTCTTATCCAAGCTACCATCTTACGGCCTTCCCGAGGGGTTATGCACTTGGGTCGCCAGCTTCCTATCTGATCGGAGTATTAAGGTCGTTGTCGACGGTTCTTGCTCCGACAGCATGCCTATCAACGCTGGCGTCCCACAGGGTTCTGTGTTATCGCCAACGCTCTTCCTTCTCCACATCAATGACATGTTGCTTTCGAGCAATATGCATTGTTATGCGGACGATAGCACGGGCGATGCACAGTATACCGGTCGTGCTAACAACCCTCATGCCGTAGTTGAAGAAAGTAGGAGTAAACTTCTGTCTGAAGTCGAGACCTCTCTTGAGCAGGTCTCGGTCTGGGGTGAACTGAACCTGGTTCAGTTTAACCCAACAAAGACGCAAGTTTGCGCGTTCACCGCTAAAAAAGCCCCATTTGTTGTAGCTCCTCATTTTCAAAACACTCCCCTCAAGGTTTCAGAGAGCATTGGAATCCTTGGAGTCGACATTTCTACGAATGTACAGTTCCGCGGTCACATCGCAAGTAAGGCCAAACTCGCATCTAAGAAACTTGGTGTGCTCAACATGACGAAGCGGTACTTCACGTCGAGACAAAGACTCTTGCTTTACAAAGCGCAAGTCCGACCTCACATGGAGTACTGCTCCCATCTATGGAATGGAGCACCCAAGTATCAGCTTGACCCACTCGATGCATTACAGCGTAGAGCTGTCAGAATTGTCAACGATCCCAAGCTCGCTGAACACCTTGAGCCACTCAGCATGCGCAGAGACGTTGGGTCTCTTTGTATCTTTTATCGCATTTACAACGGGGAGTGTTCTGAAGAACTGTTTGATCTGATGCCGGCGTCGCGGTTTTACCATCGCACTAGCCGCCACCGCCTGAAGGCTCATCCACACATCATAGATCAGTGGAAATCGCACACTGTGCGATTCACACGATCCTTCTTGCCTCATACCTGCAAAATGTGGAATGAGCTACCTTCTACGGTGTTTCCGAGAAGTTACAACATGGGGTTCTTCAAAAGGCGAGTTAATAGAGTTCTAAAGGGTCGGCAACGTATTTGTGATGCCTCTGGTGTTACAAGTATCCATAGGCGACGGTGACTGCTTACCATCAGGCAGCCCGTCTGCTTGTTTGCCACCTATGGCATAAAAAAAAAAAAAAAAAAAACTTGTTCAAACGAAGCATGGAATCGACAGACGTTATAGACTCAACAGCCAATAAGAGCAGAGACATTTCAGCAATATTAGCCAATACGGGCTATGCCACCTTTTATCATGTTGTACATTATCGGTCGTACATTTTCGGTCCGTTTCGTCAAAACACGGCTCGTATTGTACAACATGGGTGTCTATAATGTACAACATGATATTTGCCGACACGATATTACACGGCATGATAATGTACAGCATGATAATTGGTGTACATGTACATCGAATATCATGCTGTACAATCCATGTCGTACAATACTGGCCGTCAATTATCGGCTCGTGTCTATTAAGTACGGCAAGGAATGCACAGCCAGGATTGTACAGGCAATAATCCATGTACGTGGGAAAAGTCCACGTTTTATCGGGCTGTACATTATTGTGCCGTACATTATCATGTTGTGCAATACGGGCCGTGTTTTGACGAAACGGGCCGAAAATGTACGACCGATAATGTACAACATGATAAAAGGTGGCATCGCCCGTATTGGTTAATATTGCTGAAATGTCTCTGCTCTTATTGGCTGTTGAGTCTATGACGTCTGTCGATTCCATGCTTCGTTTGAACAAGATAGTGTAAGATAGTCACAGATAAAAAATATGAGAACCATCAAAACTTTTTGGTGGTGACGTGGAGTGAGGAGTACAACTGTGTTAGATCTGTCACTCATTTCGAACCTAACATACTCAAGTCGTTTTGCTCTGTGTCGGATTTGTCACTAATTTCTACCTAATACACTCGAGGTGGAGTCCGATGACCAAGTCTAAAGGAAGCTTCAGATTTGAATTACAATATAATGTACGGCATAATAATGTACAGCCCGATAAAACGTGGACTTTTCCCACTTACTCGGATTATTGCCTGTACAATCCTGGCTGTGCATTCCTTGCCGTACTTTATAGACACAAGCCGATAATTGACGGCCAGTATGGACATGGATTGTACAACATGATAATCGATGTACATGTACGCCAATTAACACGCTGTACATTATCATGCCGTGGAATATCGTGTTGGCAAATATCATGCTGTACATTATAGACACCCGACAGAGACACCCAAGACAAGCAAATCAAGGGTTACACAAGTTAAAATTTAGACGTGGTGGTTGGACTAGCTCAATTTAATTTTCTTTTGTCGTCAGTGTGAGTAATAGTGCGTGTTCTGTAGGCAGCGGTGGCTGAGGGCTCTGCCTCGCCTCCTTGCTGTGAAAATCGTAACGTCAGTATATAATATTCAGCAAGACAGGTAAAACTTCATTTCAACTGTCGAAAACATTCGTCTTTCCAATGCCCTCTTTAGTATTTACCCTATTTACTGTTTGATTTATTGCTGGATGCTTTTTCTCACAATGCAACGATGGTTTTTTTTAGAACAAAAAAAAAGAGAGAAACGCAGGCCTCCCAAAAAAATGTCTGCATCTGAACCAGAAAAAACAATGGAAGTACTTTCCCAACAATGGATGTTTTCAGTTTCTGTTCAAGATATTCTACCGAAAGAAATTGTATTCATAACAGGAAGTACTGAAGAACTTGGCCTGTGGGACCACACTAAAATGGTTCCATTAGACAATGAGGAAGGTACAGACATATGGCTTAAATCAATCATTATACCCAATACATACAATGTATTTTATCGTTATGCCATATGTGTCACGTGTGAAAACACAAACAATGTGGTCATCAGCCGCTGGGAAACCAATATCCGCCCAAGGGTTATCAAAGAAAATATGCGACATCCAATCGTTGATATGTTTGGTAAATATGAGGGAAATCAAAATGTCACTACAGGTTGGCTGACGAGTCAGACCTTATTACAGTTCAAATTTACTAATAACCCATTGAAACTGAAGAGCCGTCTGGCAGAAAGACTCATCAATATCAAAGTAACTCCAGTTCAGCTATCTTTTGGTGGAACAGAATTACACACAGAGGAGTCATCTCATAGTATGGATACAATAGTTGCAGATATGCCAGCTGGTGTTCAAGTTGAAGTCGCCACTCTGGATAATGATCCTGCACTCTGCAAGCTAATGCCCCAGGAACAGTTTGGAAGAGAATATAAACCTAATGATGTTCTGCTTGTGAATGTGTTTACTCCAAACCACAAAGCATTGGCTTACCTTCTAGATTTTTACTCATATAGTACAAGAGCCTCCTCGGAGGATCCACCCTGTCACATCGGTTACACTTATGTTCTGCCAAATGTCTTCAAGCCTTCCGAAGGATCTGTGGAGCTTCCTGTAACCTGCAATGTGAAGCATCGCCCTTTAGGAACGGTGGTCATAGAGTATTTGATCATCTATCCGATGCCAAACAACCTGTGCGACATGCAAGTGTCGTACGCTAAGCACTGGGACCCCTCTTGGACTGGGTTGGAAGTGGGCCACCGAGGCTTGGGCGCCAGTTTCAAAAACAAAGAGTAAGTTCTTGTACACCATGTTCATTAAATAAATATACTAACCTGTGAACTAAATTATTGTTTTTGGAAAATGTTTTCCCTTGGTTAATATATAATCATTTTCAGAGGAAATGCTATTCGCGAAAATACTATAGCTTCCCTTAAAAAGGCAGCTGCGAGTGGTGCAGACTTGCTAGAGTTTGACGTACAGCTAAGCAAAGATATGATACCTGTTATTTATCATGATTTTTATGTATGTATATCAATGAAAAGAAAGAAGGAAATTGAATTTTCAGAAATGTTAGAGTTGCCTGTGAAGGATTTGACTTTGGAACACCTGCAGAAGCTTAAGGTATACAGCCATACGAAGTAGAACATAATGTTCACAAATCAAGCCTTCATTGCATTTTATTAGACTCTTATTTTGTGAAGATCTTATTCAGAAATATCCAATGTACCTACCTAGTTTCGCTAAAAAGTATTCTTGTATTTGCGCACGATTCTCATCTGCAAAAAAATTTACAAATTACTTTATATCGTACTATCGAACATTTGTGAATAGGGTTAGTGTAATAGTTAGAATAAAAAAAAATAGTTTGCTAACGTAGAGCCCTTGTTATATTGGTATAGGATCATCATAGGTATGCACACGATATGTTTACATAATACTAATAAATGATTATCTTTAGGTCTATCATTTAGTAGAAGGTCGTAACCACGAGATACTATTCTATGATGAAGATCTGGAAGAACACCAACCGTTCCCCACACTAGAAGTCATTCTCAAGACTATTGATGCCAATGTCGGATTTAACGTCGAGCTCAAGTGGACAATGGAGATGAAAGATGGAACTTTCGAGCTAAACAATCCTTTTGATATAAATGCATACGTTGATAAGGTATGATAACTTCTTAATTTAACCTTATTAGACAAATCTCATATGAAGTGCTTTGATTCCACTTTTACTGTGTGAACTGCTAGTCTGTGGAATGCGGTGCCTGAATGTGTGTTCTCCGATAGCTACAATCTGGGCATCTTCAAATCAAGAATGAATCGGTTTCTTCTAGGCAAGCATGCTCGATCGTAGACCACATCACCACTTAACATCAGGCGAGTTGGCGGCCAAGTGCAAGCCTATATTGTATTAAAATAATAAAAACAAGAACACATTTTTAAGGGTTTGTCTTTTTTAAACCCTATTGAATGCTATATTAACATTTTTTTAACGAACCAAAAATTAAGACAATAAATAATACATCAAATTGATTAAACATGCTATAATGCCAAAAAAAAATGTACTACATTAGGTAAAATTGGCTACCTGACACTTATGTATGAATAAGTGAACTTCTATAAATTTGTGCTAAAATTGCAGGCATCTATTTGGTGCAAATAAAGGAGAGCTGACCCCTTTAATAATTTCATTAAAATTCATTGGACTTCCCTTAATCTTTTAAATTATATGTGTATTTTTATGTTTGTTTGTAGTCATGCCATGGATCGGATTCAGATTTAGGTTAGCTTCAGTGTGTTTACCTATGAGCCACTGCACGACAACGTACTGCGCTCATGATATACGGAAGATGACACAGCAAACAATCAGTTGTCGTACGGATTTCCACTAGTGATGGTGTATGAACGCTGCCGTGGCTTGTAGGTTTTACGCACGCATGAAAGCAACTGGGAAAAAGATCCATAGGAGTGTAGGGCTCTCAGTGTCATTACTGCAATTTACCGTGTCGTCTCAAGGGTAAACTTGCTAAAGTTACAGAATAGATGACACCACCTCCATCATCTATTCGGTGTCATCTATTCGAATTTACGGCTGCCTGATGGTTCTGTTATTGCATTTGTGATAAGTAGCATATTCTCCCGCAGATCCTGGAAGTGGTGTTGCAGCACGCGGGGCAGCGCCGCATCGTGTTCTCGTGCTTCAACCCCGACATCTGCACTTTGGTGCGGTACAAGCAGAACAAATATCCCGTTATGTTCCTGACACAGGTAAATGAAAAAAAAAACTATAAATGCATTCATATTGGCGTCGATTCTGTCATACCACTTTCTAAACTAAACCAATTTGACAGGACTAAAATTATCTGCCTCTCTTTTCATTTTAATATGTGAGAGAAGGATGGCAACAATTTTAGAGCTTTCATATTTAGTTTAGTTTAGATTACATCAGAATCGATGCCATTGTAAAATATATATGAGTTAGTGTATTTTTGTTAACTCCAAACAATGCATAATGGCTGGACAGATTTAGATGTTGGCATGGGATTAGCTTATACTGTCGATTAACATACAGCCCTGGATTTACATAGGCAATTTTTTATAACTTCTAATTTATTTTTAAAACACTTGTTAGTACAGTTAAAAAATGGCCCATCAGAAATCATTACTCTTTAATAAAATTAAGGTAAAAGGTAAGTGATGTTCCAACAAAAATATGAATGTAATAAAAATAGAGAGCCAAATTTGTTGAGAGCAGTAAAATAATTGGAATCTAAAAATAACAATTGATTGAATATAATTCTAAGTGGTTTGTGTTACACGTCAAATGTGTTATTTATGCTATCTCGAACTTGGCTTGATACACTGCTGTGTCTAGATTTATTTAGCTGTTGGTTGCAACGAATTTTTAAACATTTAATTTTGTTTTGTATTTACAAACATTAACATTACGTAGAAACATTGTATTTTTTGAGCGAAGGTTGGCTGTAACAATAGAATTCATGCCGTATCATCTACAAGCTTCACGAGCGTCATTATCGCACATAAATAACGCCGCTTTACTTACCACCCTTTATGAATTCTGGTTTTAATAATATTTTATCTCAGAGATTACTATCCATATTTTATCAGATAGGTAGATGAACAAATGTTAAAATACCTATAACAAAAACAGAAGTATTAGAACAAGGCGGCAGAAAAAAAATTGCTGTACTTCACGCCGGAACAGTTGCTTTCATTGTACCAAGCACAAGTTCGATCATGCATGGGTTACTGGTATCTTCTTTGGGATGGATCAGCTGAGTACCAGCTTGGGGCCTTAGTCCATTGAGAAATATGCCAAAAAAAGCTTCTTAGCCTTGAACAGCGGCGCAAAATTCAGTATCGGTTTTTTATCGAATACTTTTCTGAGCGTGCTTCAGATCTGCGTGATCTAACTGCCTCTTGCCCATTTTTCTATCTGATCAGTCGGCACGAAAAGGCGACGCCGTTTCATGGTTGATATTCCGAAAACCTGTACGAAGCGCTTTGATTCTACCTTTATTGTGTGAACCGCTAGACTCGAAATGCTGAATAATTCCTCGATAGATACAATCTGCATCTTCAAGTCGCGAGTGAATCGGTTACTTCTATGCTTCCCTTCTAGGCATCAAGCATGCTCCATCGTAGATCGCATCATTGCAACATCAAGCGGGGTGATGGTCAAAATGCAAGCCTGTAATTGAATTAAAAAAATAATTGATGATAATTTCCCTTTAAAAAAGCGCCAAGTTTCAGTCTTTTAGTTTGGAGGGTAGTACCTAGCGGATAAAGACAAAGAGAGGCCGGTTATTCACACAAGTGACTATCATCAACTATCATTTACACCTGAAGGTACTACAAGAGTTCAATAACACACAGTTTTGTTTAGCACAATGATGTGCGTAATTAGGTGAGAAAATCGTCACTTTTACAGAAACTTGCAGGAATAAAGTATCGAATCTGCATAAAGGTATTCAACCTCTATTGATATGTTTTTTTGTTGGTTTGAAGATAATTGAAAAACTAAAAATATTATTTTATTTGGCAGAATTCGTATGATGCGTGTGAGCAACAAAATAAAAATTCTACAGTGTCGTGTTGACCATAAGGTAGAAATTCAAATATTAGGTGTATCTTTTTATTTATATGACACGGGAATTACTCACGTATGATTAAGCCGATTAGGTGCATCGAGATATTATTACTACGTATAGAGAAGCTATCCTTAGCAAAGGTCATGCTCCATTTTGCTAAGTTTACACTAAAGTTTGCTGCAGCGCTGAAACAATAATTTGTTGTATAATCAGACAATAAATACGCAGCGATGTAGTTTAAGGTGTAGTTTTCTAACGAGCAAAAGACGAAAGCGCAGTGATTTTAATTCAGAATCACTCAAATGTTACTGCTTCCACATACACATTAGTGACTTGTTTTTATTTCTCAAATACCTAATGAACAATGTGTGCGGTGGTAATATGATTTCCAGGGTGCTACGACGAAGTACGAGCCGTACCGCGACCCGCGCTGCCTGTCCATCCCGGCTGCCGTGCAGAGCGCCGTTAGCGCAGACATCCTGGGCATCGTCGTGCACACCGAGGACTTGCTGCGAGACCCCACACAGGTCACTTTAACAACTACTTGATTCGTTTTCAGTCTCCAGCCCGGACAGTGGAAACGTGGACAGGCCTAGAGTGATAGTGTAAAGACTCTTTAATACCGCTTTCCTTACACCGTGCGATCTCATAGTGCTAACAGACGCTCGAACGCGGCTGACGGACCGCCGTCCAACCAACGGGAGAGAAAGAGTGAGAATATCATATTTCCCTCTCTTTCTCTCCCATTGGTCAGACGGCGGTTGAGGTCAGCCGCGTTCGAGCGTCTGTTAGCACTATTAGATTATCACAATTTTCAGTTACTATCATACTAATTCCTGACTCTTGCGAAATTACTAAAGTTCCTATTTTTATGTCACGGCAAAGAGGCGGGATTTATCTCTTACATTTGATATTTTTTGATAATCAGTCTTTTATCTTGTAAATTTCAGCAAAACGTACTTTACTAATGTCAAATTAGGAAGCATAGTTCTAGATAGGATATATTATGTAATCTTAAAATGGAGACTGTATCTACTAAATTTATTTATTTATGCATTTTTTTTGCAACATTCATTGTGCAATAGGCTAGTTGCTAGTAGCGACGTCTATATAGTAGAAGGTCAAGCCAACATATTGCTTATCTTGGACTATGCACTATGTATTTATATTTCATTGTCCTCTGTACACGTGCTAGGAAATTATATTTGTATTATGTTTGCTGGTATGCTCACGTGATGTCCGAATGTGCCGATTGATACTCAAATTAGAAAATTGACTGGGTACCTACTAAAATAAGTTACACATTGGAAAAGAATAATACATAAGTATTAAATTACTAAATCAATTATGTAGTTGCGGTTTATTATATTTTAGTAGTTAGATTTTAATTTGTTGTTTTTTTTTACATTATTTTACATAAGTAGTTACATATTGCACACAAGAAATCTTATATATAAAATGCGATGTGTGTATATGTATGTTCCCTATGGACTCCAAAACGGTTGGGTCGATTTTGACGGGAATTTCACTGGCAGCTGATGTTCTATGGAGTAATCCACGCGGGTGAAACCGGGACGCAGCTAGTTTGTTATCAATTTTAAGATATTGCACCACTCTTTTCTATTGCACCATTTACAAAACTAATATATAAGATGTGATTTGGACATAGTTACAGAAATATTATTGATATAAATGGCCTTCAAGTAGGATTGATTTTTATCAGCAACAAGCGTTTATTACAAACCCGTGATTAGATAAAATACCTACTTGTACTAACATTAAACAAGTGGTTTTTGAATAAATACATGTGTGTATATTGTACACAATCAAGTAACAGTTTTAGTTACTACTGATTACTAAAACATGTTCAAATTTTAAACACTGGCATCTAAAACCTTTTGCAAAGGGATAGTTATGTGACTGATGTACCAATAAGTGACTGACATAAAGGTTTTAGGTTCTTAAAAGCCAATGACGATACCACTTGACTCATCCTTAAGCCAAAGCCAAAGTTACACTTTTTTAGCATACTTCTTATTCGAGCGGGCCAATCCCAGGCGAGAATTGAATGAATGACTTGAGTCCCAATCACAAGCGCCATACGACCCTCCCCCGCGACCGAGGTGGCTGACATTGTACACAAGCAAACTATGACTCGTGCGCGATCAAGTGGTTATATTATCTTTGTTAAAAGCAAAACTTGTTGGTTGTTATTTACGTTTATTTTTTGTCCCAATAAATAAAATAATTGTATTTGATTTTGATGTTATTTAAGATCTGCAAATAGTAACCACATCCAACTTTTAATGATCATTAAAATCAAAACAACTTCTAAAAATCAAATATAAATAAACTAGAACTAAAATATAAATTAAACTAATCAAATAAACCGCTGCTATCAGGCATTGCGGCGTAGATAGAGCATGTATACATTACATAATTATGTTGCAATAAACACATTGAGTATTGACAAACAGACAGCATAGGGCTTAGTAATGGGGTAGGCCCGTTTGGGTTTTGGTTTGGGAACCCTAAAAATAAAGCTATAAACATTTTATTATGGATTCCAGGTGAAGGTAGTGAAAGACGCCGGGCTGGTTATATTCTGCTGGGGAGATGACAACAATGACAAAAACACTATTAAGAAGCTGAAAGAGATGGGCCTTCATGCTGTTATATACGACAAACTTGATCAATACTCTACCAAAGAGGTCAAGGTAACTATCGCATGTTTTATTATAATAAATAAATGAAGTGTTGACCTTAATAGTTTGGTAGGGTTTGTTTCAGAATGTGCTTTTAAAGTACCTAGTTGCCAACCATCACATAAATTATGTGGAAGATGAAACTTTTTGTTAACACTCATCGCAACTTAGTTTTATATTACTCGGGAAGTGAAATGGCAACGCCGCATGTTTCATCAAAATCAAACTGTGAAACTAATAAAGATAAAAATCAGTTAATAAAGTACAGTACAGTACAAGTACAGTTTTTATTTAATAGTACGTTCTTATTAGCTTATTGGAATGTTAACTCTACATTCTGAAACAAAGCCTAAGGGAACGTACCCATACTACATGACCCGTTTAGGGGTGGGGGGAGGGTCTTTTAAAATACCATGCTTGGGCTTAATCTTGGTCTTGCCATATACTACGGGTGGTCACCGAGGGGCGGAGGGGAGTAAAACATGGGTAATGGTTCGCGTTGTTGTTTCTGTTTTGTAATGTTGATGTTGTAGTGTTTTATTCCCAAAATAAATGTTTTCTTTCTATGGGTTCGTTCCCTAAGTTATATCCAGCAAAATGTTAAGATTGTGTAAAACTGATGTTAATTGGGTCTTAATAATGCCAGATAGCAAATGAAACCGGCTAAAGGATAAATGGGTAAATATAAATTAAATCCTGCATGCCATAGCTATCTACTAGTTACGGCTTTTTTGTTATTATCATTACATCACCTTCCTCAGTTTAATGTTCAATCATTTTCTTTTTTTAGTATGCTATTTCAGACATTATTTATAAAGAATTCTGCTAGCTGAAAAATTACAATATTTACTAGCTCAAAATGCAAAGCTTTATTATTTTTCACAAAAAGGCCCACTCTAAGCTAAACAGTTTTGTTTATTTTTTTTATATAAATAAATGATGTCTAATGTCACTCCTTGCAAATCTAGAACTGGATTTGTGTGTATTTTTATTTATTTGCCATACTATTTACAGGGTTACGCGGAAAGGGTGTACTAAGCCGAATGGGGTATTTGTTGGCACAAGTTGGCTTGCTATGGTGACATATATGCTGATAGTTGGATTGTTTGATTACCAGGAGAGCATATTTCTGGTGGAGGCTCGCGAGTCGCAGCGGGACATGATGCGGATGGCAGCGCTTGAAGAGGGCATGCCGTCTTCGTCCTCATCAGTGGCAGCCGTGGACGAACCGCGGCCCTACCTCGACCTTGAAATTAGGAAGAAACTGCAGGCCGCGCGCTCCACCGTTACCTCCCTCGAATCACTCGCCTCCACCATTGATCTCTCCGATACCACCGAAAAAAACCTCAAGCGGAACAAAAATCTCATCATGGCTATCGACAAGGAGTCCCAGGTGAAGGAGCAGCGCTACACTTTCCGTGGCTGCTTCCCCGCCGGGGACAACCAGGATAAGGGGGCTCCCAAGAAGTCCCGCCAAGGCGATGTTTGATTTGCTTACACGAATTTATTAAGGTCACTCTAGATCTCTTAATTTCATACAAATTGAGTTTTTTTTTTTAAATTGCTTGTCTGACGATTAAAACTTGCATGTAAATAAATAAGACCTTTGTTGTCTAGCTTTCAAATGTCAAGGAAAAATGCAATTGGGGATAGTATTGTTTTTTAATCTAATTATCTACTATGGACAATTTTAAGATACTTAGGCTTGGTTGCACCACGTAGTAGTCAAAGTTAAGGTTTATGACAAATTTGACAATAACAATAACGCTGACTTTAGCAGTTACTGCAAAATGCGTTGCACCAGCGTATTCCTTATCATAGTTAAAGTTACCAGGGTTGCAAGTCAAATGAGACCTTATTTACTCCAGATGCATAGGTGGAATTATATTTTATGCATCTGATAGATATTTAAAATAAACAATAGCGAATCGTGGGCAGTTACGGTTAACAGCTAAAGTTATGACGTCATTTAACAATTGTCAGATGGTGCAACTAACTTTTGTCTAACTGGTACTTAAACTGAAATGTCGACGTTTGTTAAAGCTAAAGTAAGATGGTGCAACCCACACTAATTGTAATATATTTCATTGATTTGCGGTAGTTATTTATGTAAATAATATTTGGAATAACGAAACTTGAGCGATGATCAGCAAAATATAGTAATGTGCTTTGCCAATGCTGTTAGAAAAATGAATATGTTTCATCTTTCAATGTAATTTTGCTCTGCAATCTGCGTATTCCTTATCATAGTTTATGAGCAGGGCTCGTTTTCAATATAATCCCAATGAATGAAATTCAAAGGCAAAGGCAATCAAAATTCAAAAATATCTATAATAAACTACTATTTTACAATATAACTTATGCGTTGTGATCTGGGAGCGTACTCCTCCAACTGGATTTGTAATTACAATGCAGAAAACATAATTGACTATACCCATTAGTGGACAAAAAATATACTGTACGTTTGTATGGAATTATAGAGGCAAAGGGGGACCTCTTGAGGCTTCCAAAATAATTTTATTAGGATTGGTTATTTCTTGCTCAATGTATTATGTACTTACCCACCTAAAGTATTTTTTTCAACATTATTGTTTCATTATCTTGTACTACTTTATTAATTTTTATATTCACAAATGCAGATAAAAGCTTTATCATGAAATACTAACTGGGCTTTCATTTAAAGTACATTATTGTTTGTAATTGTTTCCACTCTTATATATTTATGCCATTAAGTTTAGGTCAATATAGATTTTAAACAAGAAAATTGTCATGTAAACTAAGCCTTTCTCACTCAGATAAACTATTAATGGTTTCTCATCACGAGCAGACTGTATTGCATTGTAGTGTAGAACAAATCTTTGTGCTATGTGCCGCCAGTAGTGTGTGATCAATCAAGATTTATGAAAATAATGAAGAATCGGCTGTACACTAATGTCGATTATGTAATTTTTTGGTTGAACTAAATTAACGAACTTTTTCCATTGCAGTCTCTTCAGGACTAAATAATCGTGACAAATTCTAATGTAACACACACTAAAGGTTCGCTTCGGCATGACGAAAAGACATCAGTGGGCGAAGTACGAATTACGCTACGTAAAATACGTATCAAATTCCATAGTTTAAGTTTTTATTTTGTCATTTTAAGCTTTAGTTTTTAATTCTATAGAAATTTCAATTTATAATTCAACTTTTGTATGAAATTCGATACGTATTTTACGTAGCGAAAATTCGTATTTCGCACACAAGCATTACATCGACGCGACGCGCGCGTCCATTCTCTCTCGTTCAGGGTCAGAAGCTAAGTTTACAACGGTACAAAAACGAGGTAATTATAAGTAGGTATGTTAAATAATTTTATATTATTGAAGCTCTTTTAATATCTAGTTAATAATATTCAGTGTACCATATACCTGCCGTTTCAGATTGTTTTATTTTTATTGTGTACAAATATTAATTTTCATTACACATGATGTAACATAACATTAAACAACATTTAGAAATACATTTTAACTGTGATCCAAAGGGTTTTTTAAATATTTTTTCCATCGTCCGTTTTTACATTCCGGGCTGTTGGTGGCCTTTTCACGCACAGATCTTAATATTTGAGTAGAGGAGTTCTGGAGTGGCGATCAGGAATCGGGAAACTTAGCATGGGACGCTCTGAGGCTTGATAGTGTCTATATACGTAAGCCAGCTGGGAGTGGTTGGAAGCGATAACCCGGAGATCGGACTGAATGGCGTGCATTGTGAAAGGTCTATTGCCTAGCAGTAGACTAAGTGAAATATTAAAAGAAAATTATATTATTCAGCTTTTTTACGTATTTGCAATGTTATTGCAGCTTTCTAAGCAAATAAACGAATGGAAATATTAATATATGCTCTTTTTCAGACGAAAGTAGAAGTTCCTTTTAGATCCACTGGGTCAGAATTACGCTTTCACCAGCAGGACACATTCGACAGTGATTGTATCCTTTAGATATAAGTTTTGTAAAGGTGTCGTATAAAATTTATTTTCTTTCTTTCCATGAGAGGCGCTTGTTCAAAGAGTTTCCCAACCTTGTAACAAGAGTAAATGATTTTAAATATGTTGCATTTGCCCCCGACTAAGAAAACCCTGGCTACGCCCTTGTCTCAGAGTATATCATACGGCCTATACAATTAGTTCAAAAAAATACAAATTCAAAATTAAGATATATTCTCAACAAAATGTACATCGAAAGTGTATAATATGTATAAATGTATATATTGTATTTTATAAAATACTTACAAAACTAATTAAGTACTTGCTTGTAAATACGTAAGTATACTAAATGGGACGGAATGTGTTAATTCAACTTTAAATCACAACAATAAATAGTTACTTTAATTAGTAAATTTTACTTAAGATATAGTTTAATTAAAAGGATATTTTTATTACCATGATCATCTTAATAATTAATAAGGTGAAAGGGGCGCAGGAGAGGCGCCCATTGGGGAAAGGCATTACATCTATCTTAACATGGCTAAATGAAGGTTCTGCTTCCATAGTCGCTCGGGAATGTAATTAGGTGATTTTGAACTATACTTTTTTGGTAACATGGGGTATCATAATTAATATAGTTATAAAACTCGTTACCGTTACCGTACAAATTGCCATTTTTAGCTAATCTGCGTTTTAACCTATTACGGTGCGTTGCTGGAAGTAATACTCCAAAGGTGCTTGATTGCATTCTCGACTGACTATCGGAGTAAGTTTTTTATTTGCTAATGTTTTATTATGCCTGTTGTGTTTTTAGATTAGGGCGCCACTGCTGCTCTTTCTCTTCACCTTAAGATCCGAGAAAACTACTTACTACTTTTAATATGATTTAAATTAAGAGTAGGTGTAATACAATATTTAGTTACGTAGGTACTTGTGTTTCCATAGGTAACTACTTGAAGTACAAAATTGGAGAAAAATTGGTAGGTATTGTTTTTATGACTAACTTCTACGACAGATCTTACAAAAGGTAACATAGGAAGGAAAGTTTTGCTAATTAGTGATGGTGCTTCCACACAGACTTTTTGTGGAGCGTCGTTTTACAACACGATAACATCAAGTAGCTTTACAACTTGTTCCTTTAGTTACATTTTATGGGGAAAAAATAAGCATTAATAAATTGGTCCACAAAAATTACTTTTCCATATCAGTAAAGATGATTGCAGTTGACTGCAAACCACTTTACAGTGAAAATGTGGGGTTAAAACTAAAGCTGTCACATTGGAACCCTTGTTCACTTTTTACAGTGTGAAAAAAAAAACTTTCAAATAATACAAGTCAAAATAATACTTTACAATTGACTAATAATAACAGTAATAACTGTAAAAAATTACATAACTTTAACAGAAAAATTATAAAAGGATAAAAAAATAAATTGGACCTCTATTTTTTGGTACAACAGCAGCACAACTGATAATGTACCAAGTTATTTTATTTCTCGCACTGAGTCCAATGCAATTTTGCCATGCAGATCTGTGAATATGACATTAAAAGTTTTGAATGGCTGAGTTTGTGCCAAAGAGTGAACAGGCAAACAACCTGCTCATTAAACCTAAAATATTGTATATATTATGTAGTATGCTTATTATTGCTTATACATGGTTACGCAGAAAGGGTGTGCTAAGGCGACAGAGGTCCGTTATGCTCACAATTATGAAAAATGTTAAAAAAACAGTTGTTCAATTAAAAAAAATCATTCACTATCAACAAAATGTTTGGATAAGTTAGTAGTAATGATAAGTATAACGGACCCCCTTCGGCTTAGTGCACCCTTTCTACATAACCCTATATACTTTAAAAACAAAGAAAAGAATATATTTTTTGTTTAAATTAGAACAGCTCTCAGGGCATTTTTGTTAGAATTTAGTTGTAGCCAGTTGCACTTGAGTTGCATCCATATAAACGAAACGTCAGTCATTCGAAATCAGTTAGCAACTGCGGAGTTTGACGCGTTGATCTAAATACGAATGTTCAATCAAGGTTCACTCATATACTTGGTAACAGATTTTTCTTCTCATTTCCGTTATATTTACTTCTCTTTTCTGTGTTTAAAAAGTTTGATTGGAATGTAATATTTTTACTTTTAGTGTGTAGTCTTGATACAATAATCAATTATCACATAATTGGTCGAACTGGGTATTTTACGAATTATAATACTACCTGGGGCCATAAGGCTACCTGTTTTAAGCAATTCTGTTTATGTAATGCTCAAACTGTATCTCGGCGCGTTACGGTACACATTCGTGTGATTTACCGCACTCCGCTATTTAGCTGTCAGCGTCTTCAGAGGTAGCCATAAGGCCTCTATACGACCGAAACTCAAGTTAAGATTAGACTAACACCGAGATATTTATAAATGTATATAACTACTTGTTGTAAAGTAAAACAAATAATACAGTATTTATGGCCGCTAATTACTTAAACAACATAGTATAACAAAGTATGTGTTATTGAGCTTGTTACATTACCTACTGGTTAACTAATGCAAAACTGTGACCATCCTCCTGATTATATGTACACTAATAAAATTTAATATTATGTAGTAAATAGATTGTATATAAAGGAAGTTTTTTGCTTATCATAATAAAAATCTTTAAAAATCAGTAAAATTTGGACTAAAAAGTTATGAACACCATAATACCAAGATGTAAAATGTAAGGCACATAAATACATTTAGCATGAGAATTATTGGTGTTTATGATTCATTTCAGATTTTATTATTAGAACATCTGATTAATCAGAGATTTTAAAGCTAACATAAACAGTACATTAGACATAAATTACTTGCTAAATACTCTTTATACAAATCCATTTTTTAGTTCATCAACACACGGTGGACGGAGTGATAATACTATTTGCTTAGTTTGAAATATCATCTAGGTATAATATGTTTTTGTAAATATAACTTATTATTCTGTAAATATAACTACATATTCTCAATATATTGTAACATTTTCATTCTGATTGGGTAGTGCAAAAAACTTTGCAATACCTCTTGGTGGTTTGACTTTGAGGTGTTCTTCTATAAACTGACACGGACAGACATACTTGTGACCGTGCCGGCCGGGGACGGAGCTGCTGAGGTTTAATCTATTCTTGACGACCCGAGCGCCCCACCGGCCCACGTAACGCAAGTATAGAAGCACCCCTCTTTCCTGTAACACCAAATTAAAATATTAGTACAGTACTTCAAAAATTTATTTAAGAAACAGTATTAGGGTTTCGACGCAACACTTGTGGTATGCTAAATGATGCGTTGGAAGCATACATGATAGTAGATTGAATTTAGTTAAAAGTATGATAAGGCCTTCGAAACTAAGGTTTCATTTTCTCATACCCTGACGTCGGTCGGTCGTGCTCGAATATACACCATATTCTTCAAGCACCGCACTGCGACGCTGACAAGTGACAATCAGCACCGTGGGAGTTTACAATACAATTATGGTGTGTGCAGTGCATATATTGCTACATGTTACCGACACCAGCGTAGGAGGAAATCAAGCCTAAACTGCGTGCCCGTCAAGGTAGCTACAAACTACACTCTATGCATATTTAGTGGAGGGGCGTGCAGTGTTAGCTTGTAAGATTTCGATTAAATAATTGTTTAGTCAATACAATAAATTAGAACCCTTAGCGAACCTTGGGCGTCCCTATAATGATAATTATACAAATGGACTTGCCAAATAAAAAGCGATTTGGTCAGTCGATACCGCGGCGCCTGAGCCAGTCGTTGCAGAGCGGACAACAGGCACGAGTATCTTTGGGCTCTTTGTTGCGCAAGATCTCCTCAACGTACTGGCACGGGCAGAAGGCGTGAGTTAAGTGGCGCGGCGCGGCGGGGGTCCCTCCCTCCTCGTCTAGCGTCCAGTCCAGTCGGCGACGCAAGAAGTCCTTGCCCCACCGCTGTAGGTACCGGAGGTACACTTGCTCTGCCATACCCTGCACATTCGTATGCCACACCATTACACCACCCCAACACATCTAAGGCAGATTTATCATACACAAACAAATCTTATTTGGTTGTTTAATGCAAATTTGCCTCTGATGGGGTCTAACTACAATGTTATTGAATTTCTAAGTACTAAAAGTTAGTTTATTAATAATCCTGTGATTAGAAAATATAAATCCAAACTTCCAATAAAAAAATATATGTACTGAAGTATAGATGCAAATAAAATAATAATGTAAAGTGATTATGAAGGTTAGAAGACCAGTTATCTACATAATACAGTTCAGTTTAGTGGCTCTAAGCCAAAAGGCCCTTGTACCTACTCATAATTATGAACAACTTTTACTATGGGACAAAGCTCAAAAACAAAACTCTGCAGTTTTGTAGAAATTTCAATAGCCGGGTCCAGACCGATCGAGTACAGCTCGAGAGCCAATTTGCCTCAGCCAGTATGAACGTGGCTCGGACTGCCTCCGGTACTCGTTGCCCCAACCGAGCATGCCTCAAAGATTATAAAATTACAATTTTCTGATCTAGATTTTCCGTTTTTGTTTTCGTTTTTAAACAAATAACTAGACAATTTACTAAAGCCGTGGTCGCTACAAATACGGGATTCTCCATCTTGTTTACAATGCAGACTGATAGCTTGGCTTGCTTCGCGAGGCAGAAACCCGAGCTTGGCTCGTGAGCGATGCTCGACCCGCCTCGATCAGGCTGGCTGGACTCGGCTATTGACATACAATGAAACGAATGGAACAGAATAATATATATTTTTTATGGTTTAAGTGCTGGTCCCCATAATAAAAGTTGTTCATAATGATAAGTAATGATCTCTAATCGGTTTTGTACTAAGGTAGTATATTTGTTAGTTTAGATGTGTTATAACATAATGCTATATTATGCTACCCATTGAAGACATTTATTTTCTTTACTGTAGTTTTCCCCCATTTTAGTGACATGCTATTAGTAGCATGGAACATACTCATCACAGACCTAATAGGTCTGTGACCTGTGTACTCATAGATAAGATGTAATAACTAGTGACCAATTTATACATCCTCATAAACCTATCATGCTTGATGATACACAAAATAAACTGAAAATGTTACCATTTTGAGCAATAATATTGTGCAGACTGTCTACATTTTATGCTCTGAATTAAGATTTCTTACTGAAGTCTGTGAATATATTTAGCTCCACCACCAACCATAACAAAAAAGCCTCACCCTAAGGCCCTTTCCTGACTTGTCTGTGCAGCAGCGGTATGGTATCGGCACCCTCCGTACCGAAAGTTTACCACGCGTGGAGCGAGTTACTGAGCGGGAGCGGACCATGATCATTGCGGCGTACCGTATGCCGCAATGAGGAGGAGGCCCAATCAGGAGGCACTCATTGAAATAAAGGCGCTCGGTAAGTTTTTGGTACCGTATATACCGAGCGTGCCGATACTGTACCGCTGCTGCACTGACAAAGGCAGGAAAGGGCCTAAATTTTACGCCAATTTACATTACAGATACAGGCGAATGCGATCTCCACACAGATTTTTTTTATTCTCAAACTGGATTTTATTGCATGTACTTAACATTGTTTTAATTCCTGATGTTCCGAGTAATTTGGGGTAGACTAGGAGACGAATGCCAAAAAAAATTATAAAAGAATATTTAATGATTTCAATGTGTAATAATCGCGAAAATCTAAGAAATTATTACTGAGATAAGTTTGAAACAAACAAATGACACGCAAAGCAAACGGAAAATGTTACCTATTTTGAGATAACAATTATCTATTTGGAAGTGATTTGGAATATTTTTTATTTTTTGTTGATAATAAATGTATCAAACAAAGTAACTCAGATGGCCTTACTTATAAATCTTACTTAAGTTAATCAATGCTTAAAATTGCTCTCTCATTTTCATCTGTGACAACTTCCGTCAGTGAGAAATTAACACAGCAATTTTAATAATTGCTTAACTTAAGTAACGTATAAGGCGTAACAATGCGGATGCATTTGTAATGTGAGTGATGCGTTATACATAATAAATTACAGACTGAAGAATCACTTGCCATCACCATACAACTTTTTTGTAATATTCAGCACATAAACCAAACAGAACACGATAAATATTAGTATGATTACTGAATGAAATATTGGGAGCTCGAAAATAAATCCAATCACTGTATTATTAAAAGGTTTAACACTACAACAACAACAAACCCAACAACAGTGTTGCATGCCCCAAGTACAATATCTGCCCTCACAACTCAGGCATTAGTACAAGTGCTTAAAGATGCACAGATATTGTCCTTATGAATGTTAAGGTATGGCATAAACAGTAATTTTGTATGTACATCCAGCAATATTTTATTTATTAAAATGTTGACAGCTCTAAGCCACTGACTATCTCTTAAAATCATATGAGCAAGCCTTGAAACAACAAATCACATCACACTAATATTATAAATAATTATGTCTGTGTATAATAGGCTTGTGTCCTAATTTTTATTTAATATCTCATAAAAAAGCTGATCATAAATAGTGCCATCCACGAAAACAAAATAAGTTATAAGTATTTTAATTTGATGCTAGACAGAAAGCGCCCTATAGCACGTGATGACGTCGGCCGTACGCGCGCCATACAGCTGCTATATTAAACTAAAACACGCTATGCGAGAAAGAGACACATCATCTGCTCTCTATCCCCATCAAAAACTATAAACACTCAATCTCAGAGATTTATCAGCAAATTTAAATATATTTTTTCAGTAATGTCTGTAGTTATATTTTTCGTTAAAACTGTTATTTGCAATAAATGAAACATTAGGACACATGCCAATGGGTTCCCACTCAACTCTATAAAATGATGAATTTAAATAAAAGTTGGTATGTGGGTATATTATAACCAGGATTAACACATAAATTAAAAGTTTAGTTCACTTAAATTAAAAGTTTAGTTCTCTTATATATTTTCGTTGGTTGACCAACATTTCGTCTTTGACTTTTGATGCACGCCTACATACCATTTTTGTTTCAACCTGGTGGATGACTGGTAGAAAATATTTAGCATTAAGTCCTTCATTTGTACATTATCTGTAAGTGTGCTATAATACATTAAATAAACAAGCTACTTTTTATCCCGGAAAAAGAAATGTTTCAGTAGGATAGCGGGTGAAATCTCAAGACTGCTAGTTTAATTTAAACTCTCGAGTTCTTATTCAAGGTGGGGGCGATAAGTCCTGCACTGACGTCCCGCTTGGGGTGTATTGTGCACAATTACACCCCAAGAATGCACAATAAATTCTGAGTTATTCAAAAGTTTGTTTTACCTGTTTCCGAGACAATCTTGTAGACTGGCTTCCTTGTATAACAATATCATTAGCAGCAACGTCCAGTCTTTGTTCCCAGCCTGCCATTATAGTCTTGCCTTCTTCACTATCAATGAACTGTTGTATGTGTGCAACACAAGGCTCCGAGTCAAAGTATATGAAACACAAGTTTACTTTGTGACATGATATCTTTCCTCTATCATCAAGGGCAAGTATCAATTTATGTTTGTTAAGTAACTTGTTTACTCGGGCTAGGCACTGCTCCAAGCCTTTAGACAGTCTCAGCTTAATCCACATACACAGAAATATTGCTGCTGCATTCAGAATGAGCCATAAAACTCCCAGTGAAAACAATGTGAGCCCCGTGAGTCCAGAAAACAGCAGCGCAAGCAGTACTAGGAATGCAAGTGTTATCCAGCATACAAGTACACGCTTATAACAAATATTGTAGAGTGAGAAGCGAGCGTCATTCACTAGCAGTTCCATTGCATGAACATATTCCTCTACTGTGAGCTGGAATAAATAAAAAAACTAAAAGTATAGTAGATATAATCATATTTTAGTAGTTATGTAATTAAAATCATTTTTAGTGCTAATACTTCATACAAGTTACAGAATAACCAGACATTAATCAACTTACTGTTAGTCCTTGAGCCATTAGCTCTTCAGGAACCAGCTCTGGCCGGAATTGAGCTGAAGTAACCCAGGGCCATTTCGTGTTTACAGGTAATACTGTCACAATTATATCTCCATTTGCTGCAAAAACATTACGATTATAGCCCAACTGACAATTCAAGTTTCGATCACATTAATTAGCATATTTAGTACTAACAGAATCCGTGACGTAGTACGGTGACAAATTCTACGTTTTTCGACAAGGTTCCTGGTGAAGTGACTGATCCTAGATTTCTGTCCCCTCGCTCCAGATTGACTTGGACCGTCTCCGTATTGAGAACGGCAGGTACATGAGGCGGAGGCTCTAGAGACGTGCTTGGTACAGCGGCAGCTGTTGATATTTCTATTGATATTTCTTTTGGTGGCAGTGAAACGTTTGTCTCTGGAGATTCGTCTTCAAACTTGACCCATCCTGTGCGTGTTTTATCTGGACTTAAGCTGCCGTTTACTTCCCCAACTTCAGGTTGTTCACCCTTTTTTTCTATATTGCTCATTTTGACTTAAATATCTAGAAAACACATTTGATTTCACTTCCTAATTTTAACAAGTTCACACAGAGAGAGACACAGACAGATTGTATTCTCCTTTGACAGACAGAACTTGTCAGTAGGTCTTGCTTTTTTTAAATTATTATTCGCCCATCGGGCAGCTGTCGGTCTTGCTTGGCAATTGCCATATTTTTTTTTGTTAATATTTTCATGACCGTGGATTCAATGTCCTTTAGTCGTAATATTAATCATTTTACAGTTTTAATAGCGTCAAACAAGTCAGAGTCAAGCTAAGTAAGTCACGGTCAAGTCAAACTCATGCCCCTGTAAAGTGGTGGAGACTTTACAAGGGGCTCCTATGGAGTTTTGGAAACAACATGAAAAGATACGTTTCACCTCGTTATATCCCTATCCATACTCGAGCACGTTTACGAGCATTTAATGAATAATAATTCACCATCTAGTACACATTAACACTCGAAAATACACAAGTTTAGGAAAATAATCCAACGAGCCGACATATTTTTTTCCACGTTGGCGCTAAATCTCCCAGTGATATGAACATTTGAGACATCAACCGCATCAACGTGACGAGGGGCCTTACGGCCAACTGCTAACGCGGTATCAAACAAACGTTAAATCCGCTCAGTTTGAAAATCATGCGAACGTGAACCTTAACGCGCCCAGATACGGTCCAATCGAGAATTTTGATACAATCCAATAGTCATGCCAAGTTTGACGCTTACCATGTATCCGTTTTTACATAAGGGCTATTACAAAAATACGTTGCAAATGCACAAGACGTGCAACGCGAAATCTCCCCATGAGGAAAGATAAAAAAAGCAGCAGATCAAGCTGTAAGTTATCAATGTCAAACACAACTCAAAAAAGTTATGATGTCATTGTCAAAGAACAACGCTGCTCTGCCGTGCGTCACAGATGTAGATCTGTGGCCGTGCGTGCTATCTTTCAATCATTTCAATGTCATTTATCTCAGATTTATTTTATTTTACTCTTTGATTTTATTCTTGCCAAGCCAGTTCATGCTTGATCTTGACTCAAACTTAAATAATTTGCAAATAAGTTGAGTAATTTTGGCACCATAATAACGCTAAATAACGCTACATTTTATCATTCCTTCATTATGGCGTTGCGTGTTAGTATTCGCTCAATGGTCAACAGAATAGCTCTATTAGACACGAGAGCAGGCATGCGATATTATTCTGACGCTGCCCCCACTGAAGATGCTTCAAACGAAGAACAAAAAATAGACCCTGCCAAAGACAGAACTAAATCAATACCTGTGGAAACAAGTATGAGATACATGGAAAGTAAAGCTTACGAGCAGACATATGGCGAACACCCAGTCTGGGTTATGTACCGGCGTAACCATAAAGGAGGGTTTGCTCCTAGGAAAACCCGGCTGTCTTGTGTGAGGAATGGAATCATATCCACCGGAAATCCATGCCCTATCTGCCGCGATGAATATCTCGTTCTTGATCACAGAAACACTAAATTGCTGGAACAATTTATTTCTCAATACACAGGACAGGTTAGTGAGATGCTCACCGGAGCTCAGTCATTTTCATACAAATGAAATATATCAAGAATATAATATACTAGCGGCCCGCCCCGGTTTCGCACGGGTATAGATATATAGCCTATGTCACCCGGGGATAGTGTAGTTTCCCAACAGTGAAAGAATTTTTCAAATCGGTTTAGTAGTTTCGGAGCCTATTCAATGCAAACAAACAAAGAATTCAAATCTTTCCTCTTTATAATATTAGTATAGAAGTATATTTTTTACTTTATGAATCTTCAATTTGGGACATTCTTGGGAATAGTAAGTGCATGCAATGCAATCAATGGTGCTGTTACTGCTTTCATCATCGGCCGTAAGAACAAGATGACAGACATCAGTTATCCCAATATCAGCCACTCGTCAACTTATCTGACACAAGCACTCTTAGTATCCAGTATTGAGGATAATGAGGATGTGTCAGAACGTCAGATCATACAAACAAGGGAGATAAGATGGTAAGGTGGTGTGGCAGTTACAAATACATCCTTTGCTTCTATGCTTGATGCCCTTAGTCAAACTCAGCCATCAGTCGACCTTGCCACCCCATTTTTTTACATGTGGACTGTTAGTTCATTGGGGCCTGTGTACATGAAAAATTTGTAAATGAGCCTTACTTAGATTTTGGGTTAAGCAGTACGGTAAAAAAAATATGGAGACAGTTAAACAGGGACGATAATTGTACTAAGGCATATTATATCTCTCGTTTGTCTGATCTGAGGTCAGAACCTATCTGAAAATTTGAAACACAAGACGCTCATATTACTTATTTGTGAAATCAGTTTTCACTCAAAAGCCTTTTTTTTTAAGTGTGGGTTTTGATTCAGTATACATATAAATTGGAGTTGTGTAAATTTTATTATATTAAACTTTACAACAAGCATGCAAAACTTTAAATGAAAAAAAAACCTCCTAGAGGTGAAAAACATACTATTGTTTCCTTATCGACGCTTATAGGTGTTCAGACTCGAAAGTACGGCCAGCCCGCAATAGGTATTTTTTTAATTCTTTACTCTGTTTTTAAACACAATATATAATAAGATTTTCTACAGTGTCACAAAAAGTAAATCATTATAAATTATTATTTACAATAAAATTTTATTCAAAATAAAAATCATATTAACTATAGTTTGTAAGAAAAATATAAAAATTACCTGACCAACTGTCCTGCCTAATTATGAAAGTCATAAAGGTCCTCCACAATACTTCCCATTTTTATGCTATTTCTCAGCCAGTGTATAACCCAACTGTGATTTTGGGCAGTTGCCATAGAAAGTACATAATTTAATTTGATGTTACTTTTTCAGATCCTGGATGCTTTCAAAACTGGATTGTGTCAGAAGAAACATAAACAGCTACTTGTTGCCATTGAACGAGCTTGGGATCAAGGCCTTCTCACTTATGATGTTCCATTCAGGGAATATGATTACTCTATATACAACAAATCTGCTTCATTGTAAATAGTACAAAATAGTTTAATAAAAGTCACATTTAGTCAGATATATTTTATTGCACAAAATTACCTTAAAAACTGCCCCAATGCAGCCCTACCCCAATGGCACATATTTATTTTTAAACAAGGCTAATATGTATGTCTTATATTATAATAATCAGATTTATTACTTATAAATATTATGGGCACCTCAAAACTTATTTTATTGGATTTAATGAAATGTACACAACCTTCACCATGTTACTGCACCATAGTAAAAACCAAAGAAATTGGACCTACCTCTTTGGGGTAAAAACACATTGATAGGGCGCATTCCGAATTACGCCAACAGCAATGAGAACTAACACAGCACAAGTAAAGTTTGTGTGCCGTGTTGGTAATTAAAAGCCTGTCCTTCATGTGTAGCCTATCTCAATAATTTTTTTAGGATATAAAATTTCTGAAAATAAGTAATATTAATTTATTTCAAGTTACACTGACTCATATAATAATCAAAATCGAATTGTCACATTATAAAATGAATAAATAAAATTACTTGATAATAAATATTTTACAAATTAATATTACAATTCAAATAACACAGTGTCAAAAAATATTTTTTTGTCAGACTTATCAGGCTAGGTCTAACCTGAATTAACCTGGTACATAGGTATAATCGAAGTCTAAGCTGTACCTATGACTAAAGAACAGATTGTTAAAAATTATTGTAAAAAATTATTTTGTTTCAAATAAGTTTACATACATAAAAATCAATTCTGAAAAAAAGCTATTCAGGTTTTGTTTGCAATCTTTGAATCAAATTGAAAGTTTACATAATTATATCAAAATCATAGATTCAGTATTTCTCCCTCTACGATCAAAATCGATTCTGGTAAAAAAAAAACAACTCAAGTTTTATAAAGTTATATGATTATTTACGGGATATTTACGGTAAATATCCCGTAAATAATCATATAACTCAAGTTTTATGTTTGAAAATAGCTTTTGTAGTATAGTATATATCTCTGCACTTAAAAATCAAAATGAAAGTTTTCTTAGACTTAGCTTGGTTTTACCAAATTACATTCAGTCATTATATCTGAAATACGCGAGCAAGATTGAAGATATGTGAAGCAATTAGTTCTCAATTTTGTTTATTGTTTTTAATCACTTAATAACGCTGTTTGTTTATTATGCAAAATTTTCTATTATTTTAGACCTATTTCGTTGCAGAAGTAGTTCTCGTATCAATGCTGATTTCTCTCTCTCCAATATTGATATTCTTTCATTCTTTTTGTTTACCTCCTGAAATAAAATACAATATTGAGTACATACGAATTAAATGCAAGATTATTCTGTGATTCACCCTTAGCTTATCACAGACTGGTCACCAGGGATTTTTTTAAATTTATTTTTTACTTCAGCTAACTTAATACTATAACAAACTGTATTAAATTAGCTAAAGCACACACTGACACAAAATGATATATTATTTCAGTAGACCATATGAAGACCATTTTTAACAGACTTCAAAAGGGAGGAGGTTATCATATCTACACTATACAGGGTTACATGGAAAGGGTGTACTAAACTCAAAGGATTCCTTTGTATCATGAACAACTTTTACCATGAGAGTAACCTTGAAATAGCGAAAAATATTAGCGTTAAAATCACAACGCGGGCAAAACAAACGCAAACGTTCGGCTTGTCTTCTATAATATACGGTACAGATAGTAGATAGTACCCACCTCAGCAAGCAAGCGGTTCTGCGAGCGCAACACGGAAGCGTTGGGACCCGCAGGGTTAGGCGTCAAGGAGGCGGTCGGCAGCGCGAGGTTCATGTGCAGGGACAGCGGGCCGCGCCGCCAGCCCTCGGCCAGCGCGCCTAGCTGCCGGTTCAGCTCTACCACTCGCGCTCGCAGTAACTCTAGCCGCTCCTGTTGAGCTTCGCTCCACGGTTCCTACAACGTGATATATTTATATACTATCAATGCAAAAGTAATACTACTTATATCTGCGGCTGTTTCGCACGTCGCGCCGCGCTAGTCGAGTGTGTACTCCCAGCGGAAAAGTGTCGAATTTCATGATTTAATCAGATTTTTAGAGCATGACGTAGTGCAAATGTGTATGTACGATAATTTTAAATTTGCGTGTCCGGCTGTTTTTGAGAAATTTGCGAAAAACGCTTCTTTTCGTATTTTTGGTGGTACGGAACCCTTTAGTGCGACAGCCCGACTCGCACTTGATCCACATCTATGTGTTTGTAAGTCAAAAAACTCTATCTTACAAATTAATTTTCCTCGAAGAATGTTCTTCAAATAATAGACACATTATCGACCATGTTGACCAAGCCACAATTGTACATAAATCTATGCACATTACTTTACACAGGGTAAACAAACTGATTTCTAACGAGGGTGGCATTTACAGTACGTACTTAGCGAGGGCCGCCTGAGTTTTTTTATCCGCCTAGCGACCCAGCCTATATAATTATGCAGTGGCGTAGTTAGGTAACCAAAGGCCCTGGTGCAAAAAAGAATTGGGGCCCTATCTGAACTGGTTAGGTTTTATCAAGTATAAATATAAATGTATATGAATACTTTAAAGGTGCTAAGCTACTTATAATGTACATGTATGTGTATGTATTATATTCTGAAGGTGTGAGAAATTTTCGCAAGATCAGTTTGAAGTTTACTGGTCAGGGTCCGAGGAGCCCTGAGCTTGAGGGCCCCGGTGCACTGCACCACTTAGCCCTCCGGTAGCTACGCCACTGTATATAGTGTCTAGGCCTCCGATACCAAAAAGCGCCACCCTTCTCTACTTTGCGCAACAAAAGCTATCTACATAACTTCAGAGAAAATCGCCTGTGATCATTAATTATAGTGTTTATTGATCTGAGGCTGTGATATACAGACTGACATACAGACACAGGCTTGGCTAGGCTTTACATCTAGGCTAGGGTTACTTTTTAACCGACTAGACGTCAAGAAAGAAGGTTCTTAATTCGACTTGGTTTTTAACCGACTTCAAAAGGAGAGGGGGGTTCTCTATTTGCAGTTGTATTTTTTATGTTAGTTACCTCAAACTCCGTTATTTGTAAATCTATACGTAAAATTATTTTATTTGAAAGAATACGCTTTTAGATTGTCTCGTAGAAATTTCATCAAAATCGGTTCAGTTTTTTTTTTATGAAGGGGAAAGAATGTCTTTCAAGTAAACAAAATTGAGTATTTACTAATTTTTGAAGACGGTTTTTAAAATTGATAATTTTTATTGTCATATCTTTTATCGTGTCGTGTCGAGCAATTTTCAACAGACTTCAAAAAAGGAAGACTATTTTTTATGTAGGTATCGAGGATCAGACAAACAAAGGAGTTATGGTAGGTGGCGTGGCGGGTGCGAACGCATCTGGCCCAAATAAGATCTGTTGCTTTTGTAGTCGTTTGGAAGATTTCTAAGCTCACTCGATACTGTATCTTAAATGTATTTCGTGCTTGATCTATTTTTACTTCGTAAAACTTTTCATATTAGGTATGTAACGCAAGCAAAAATGATTTTAACATCTTACCACATATGCGCCCGTTCTACCAGCATATCTCATTTTGTCTTGAACTTCTGTGAGTTGTTTCAGATACCACTCTCGAGCTTCTTCCACAGCTGATAATCCTTGCAGTAAGACATCCTTTTCCTGTTCGATTTGTTTCATTCTTTTCAAAAGGTTGTAATCGACACCGTTGTGAAGAGTATGACGCCGAGGCTCGCGACGACGAGATGTCCGACGAAACTGTGACTGGGTTTCATTAGATGAACGGCCATCTCCAAGTCCCCGACTTTGCTCATCCACCACGCGTGATATTTCATAATTCAATTTACCATCTAATATAACGTCGTTATCGAAAATTATTTCTTCTTCTGATTTATATCCTGCACGCAAAGAATCTTTTCTCTCAGTTGGTTGTTTTTCTAATCTGGGTGGTTTCGGTGGGCCGTAAATTCTATGTGAGGATTCTGATTTGAGAACGGATGTATGTGATCCGTTGTGTTGTTGAGAATCTTGAACTACCTCCTTACGTCCTATCAATTGCGGCATACTGATTGTTCTATGTTGTGATGTATTATCTGTGCTTTTTAAAACATTCCAGTTCCTATTCAGGTTCTGAGGGTCATTGACGTCCAATAAAGGCGCGGAAGGAGGTCGGTGGACCTGAGCATTTATTTGTGTATGTAGTCCAGTGTTGTGCGCTTCATCATTTAGCCTATCTACGCTATTGGAAGCGTTTTCTACCTGATTACGTAGAAGACATATTTTCAGACCTGCACAGAATCTTTCAAATGTCAAAAGTCCCTCGTGAGAAGCTACTTTTTGTAAACTTTCAATAACACCGCGCGGTAGGCCCTTGGTGCGATCGTCCCGCCATCGATTTTCAATATCGGTTAATTTAACATATCCCGTGCGTCTATCATCCATGATATCAAACAGCGTTCTCATCGCACCCACAAATTGAGTGGGTAGAGATTCCATTTTCATGAAAGTAGCTTGAGCCATGTTAAGTTGATAAGAGTGTAGGTAATATCTACCTTACCTACCCGACTTACGAAACACTTCCAAATTGGTTTACACTTCGCAGAATCCGAGAACGAAAGTAGAACTGATGCAAAAATACAGCGGCTGTAGTTCAGTGCATGCATAATATAGTTTTTGTCACCTTATAACTAAATCATTGTTCACACAACACATCTCATCAGTAGGTATAACAAAAGTAGAATCTATAATCAAGTGGACATGTTCACAAAAGGCGTTATTTTATTACGGGGTCACGCTCCGGTCGGCCACATTTTGAGGACACCAATCTGGCCGTATGTTGAACGGTATGTGTCGGTTATTGGCGGCTGCTGCGGCCGCGGCCGCAGGCGCGCCTGTCGGCCAGTGGGAGGGAAATTTGCGAACGCGTGCGAGCGGGAGAACCGGTCAAACCACATTTCGACCACTTTGAGGTATCGTAGTCGGAGATAAATCGAGGTTCGTTGGGCGAGCAGGTAAGTAGTCAAAGGATGTCCGTGCCGTGGATTGAACCCACACATCTCACACATGTACCTATTATAGTTAAAGATTAGGTAAGATAAGTAGTTTTACATGGTATTTATAGATATATAAATAGCGAGTTGGCGACCAAGCGCAAGCATATAATAAATTTATTTTAAAAGAATATAGTAGGTGTATAGGCACTTAATATAAATATTACTTATATTTATAGCTTATTGTTGCTTAATATTTTCTTTTCTAATATTTGATCAGACTTGGTTTAACCAACTTCATAAAAGGAATGGGGGTTCTCAATTTAGTTGTACTTTTTTAATGTTTGTTACCTTAGTATTTCGTCATTTGTAAACCGATTCGAAAAAAAAATATTTGAAAGGATATACCTATTTTTAGATCGGTCCCATAGAAATTTCATCAAAATCGGTTCAGTAGTTTAGTTTATTAAAATAACTAGGAAAAAAAACATGTCATCAATCCAGTCTAATTTTGAAATCGGTTTTATTAAATTGATAATTATTTATTGCCGGCACTTCGGCACGTCATGATCTCGGTCCGACAATTCTAGCGGTAACGTCGAGCTATTCACATTAGAAAAAAGTCGTAAACTTTCCTAAAAAACACCCGTTTTTACGCTCCCTTCAATTATTGGATTAAATGGAAACATTAAATGGATTGAATCAACTTCATTCAGATTAAATAGAAGATATTTTAATCAAAAAAAAATTGTGTGGTATCCTAACAATCATTCAAATACTTTAGTGGTCGCAGTTTTTTGTAAAAGCATAAGATTATTTGTAGAAAATGAAAGAAAAAATAAATATTGAAAATATTTGGAAGCGCGCACGTCGCATTACCGTCATACAAGTGTACGGTTCACTACCATTTACTCTCTTACTCTACCTTAATAGTTCATCATCAGGCAAGGCGGTCAAATTCAAGACTATCGTTTAATAAAAATTAATATTAAAATGTTTCACTGCGTCTGCCGTCTATCTGTTATAGGCCATTTTATAATGAACTATTAGAACTATTTTTATATATATCGTATTTCGACATTTTGCCAGTGTACACATTACATGAGGCCCTTAAACTACATGTCGGTACAAAGACCCTGTTAGGGCGCTGCAATTAAATTTATTGTAACACATATCTAAGATAAGTCCCGATAAACGTTTAAAACATGTGTTCAAATCGCGAAAGTTTAAAAATTACTATATATATAAAAGCGAAATTCATCTACTCACTCACTCATTAAACACGAAATCTCGAAAACTACTTGACCTACGAAACTGAAATTTGGCAGGTAGATTCCTTATGGGCTGTAGAGGTGCGCTAAGAAAGGATTTTACGAAAGGGCCGAATTAAGGATGACAAAGGGGGGTTGAAAGTTTATATGAAAGTCTACGCGTACGAAGTCGCGGGAAACAGCTAGTTATAAATATAATTAATAATTATCATATCACTAAAAGGTACCTAACACCTAATACATAATTAAAACTTAACAGTTTGTAAAAAAACATTATGGGTAAACACGTTGTTGCATCTCACAAAGTCAGGCGAGTCTTACTTCTAGTTATGAGACTGTGAGTGTATTGACCAAAGACGTGTGGCTCAGCCAATACTGACCAGTCTCGAGCTGACATACACAAAAACAATGTACAACTTTGTGATAAAGAATAATTGTAGCTCAACAACATGAAAAGTTTGGATATGGACTCAGCTTTATGGTTGATATTCCGAAAACCTGTATGAAGCGCTTTGATTACACTTTTATTATGCGAACTACTAGTCTGTGGAATGCGCTGTCTGAATGGGTATTTCCCGTTAGTTCACAATCTGGGGGTCTTCAAATCACGAGTGAATCGGTTTCTTCTAGACAAGCGTGCTACATCGTAGACCACATCATCGCTTAACATCAGGTGAGTTGGCGGTCAAACGCAAGCCTATTATTAAATATTTAAAAAAAGCAAAAATCTTACCTCATCAATTGGAGACTATTTGAAAACGAAATTTCTTATTTGAGATGGGTCCTGTACTGACGTCTTGCTTGGAGTGTAACGTGCATTTTCCCGTACCAGCATCTACCTAAGCCAGACCAGCTCCTTGTAATACCGGAGCAAGGCTCTTGGCTGTGTGCACAGTTTTTCCAGTTGCGTAGATGGAAGTGTAGATGATGGTGAGAAGCAGTCAGGCTGTTGTGTTGATGCTGCTTCTTGATGGTAGCGATTCTAGCTTCTTCTGTGGCTTCACAATACTACAGCACATGCTCTACAGTTTCGTTCTCATTCATGCAGCCATGACACAGCAAACTGTCCATAGCTTCCAGTATTGTTTAAATTTAATATGCAACAATACGTGAAGGTACTGTTGTTACAACTTCAGTAGATTGTTAGTGATCTTCCTGTCAAGAGTTGGGAAAGAGACCTCAGCATGCTAACAGGAACATAAAATGTTTCTTGTCACAAAGATTCTGCTGTTCTTTTTCATTGTGGTGACATACCTCTTACACTTACATCGCTACCCTTTACGTTTCCTTCCACCCTTCTTAGTAAGGGCGTCAACCATATTATCACCCAAGCAAGATCTATGGCTTTTCATTCATCTCTATACTAGTTTGAAAGTGTTTTTAGTGCTTTATTATGACACCCAGCAGTTACTTGACCTTGTTGCAGGTTTTCTGAATGCATAGATGGTAGCAGCATTGTCAGTAGTAAACTTTAGGATCTTTAACCGTCCCGGTCTCCGGAAGTTGTGAGAACTCATTAAATAGGCCAAAAGCGAATTTCTATATTAAAATCAATAGGAGTTTCTCCAAATGAATTTTTTTTTAAATTTTTCCTTAATTTTGAAATATTTACTATTTTCAATTATGCATCAGCAGAGATTTCGTCCAGTAGCATCATTTGTTACAGAATAAACAGTAGTATCATTGCTCTTTGTGTACATTGTACTTATGTTTTTTCAAGCTAATAGCTGCTTTACATCTAAAGTCACACATTTGGCACGCATAGCGTTTTTCTCCAGAATGAGTGATCATATGAGTCTTTAATGAACAAGGGCTTGAAGTTTTATATGCACACATATAACATTCATATGGTTTCTCCCCAGTATGTTTAAAAATATGTCTTTTCATATCACTTACTCTTTTAGTTCGGTGGCCACAGATGTTACATTGGATTGTTTTTTCTGTAACGTGACGTAGGAAATGCTGTTTTAGATTACCGTTGAGTTTAAATTTAGATGGACACATACTGCATGCATATGGTTTATTGTCACTATGACATGATCTCATGTGCGTTCTCAAGTTACCATTTGAAGCAAAATTTTTGTCACACAATTTACATTTGTACGGTTTCTGTCCAGTATGCGATCTGATATGTATTTTTAAACCAGCAGGAGTTATTGATTTAAAATCGCACATAGTGCATACATAACGCTTTTCTCCAGTGTGTGTCAATATATGATTATTTAAATGAGTCGTAGTGCTAGTTTTAAAGTCACACATACTACATGCATATGGTTTTTCCCCTGTATGTGTTCTTGTGTGTTGCTTTAAATTACCCTTTTCTCTGAACTTGGCATCACAAATGTCACATGCATAAGGCTTATCTGCAGTGTGTATTTTTTTATGACGTTTTAAACCACTTACATCAGCTGATTTATAATCACATAAAGTGCATGCATAGTGTTTCTCCCCAGTGTGGATGATTAAATGCTTTTTAAAACTTGATAGAGAGCTTGTTTTATAATCGCACAGTGTGCAAGAATGAGGTTTTTCTCCAGTGTGTCTTCGCATATGCATTGCTAAAGCTTGTTTAGTCCGTGTTTTATGGCTGCAAAGATTGCATGCATATGGCTTTACTTCAGTATGTATTAACAGATGTTTTTTTAAGTCTCCATTAAATCGCGTTTTATAATCACATGTATTGCAAAAATATGGTTTCTCACCAGTGTGTATTGTGACGTGTCTGGTTATAGATTCTTTAGCTACTGATTTATAATCGCACACAGTGCACGAAAATGGTTTATGCCCAGTATGTCTTCTTATATGTCTCTGTAAATCTGCTTTATAAATAGTTTTATAACTACACAGACTGCATGCACGTTTTACAGCATCATTGTGTGTTTTTATATGTTTTTTCAAATTTAATTTCTTTGCTGATTTATAATTACACATGTCACAGGCATAAGGCTTTTCAATAATATGGGGTTCAGCATGTTCTGGTTTAATATCACAGTAGTATGGAACAGTATCATCATTGTGTGTTGTAAGATTCTCTATATCTTCTATTGTTTCAATTTTTTCCTCTCCAGATGTATAATTATGCACTGATGGCATTTCATTTCTACTTGATTTGTCTACCTGTTCTAACTGACATTCTTCTTGGAATTTATGCGGCATTATTGTTTTTTTAAAATACTTTTCTTGGATGCATCTTGAGCTCAGCATCAGTGCAAGTTTATTAATCTCTTAAAAGCTGGAAACAAAATGTATATTGTAAGCAATGAAAACTGAAATCAGTTTTTTTCTAGGCCAGTATGCTCCATCGCACCATACTCCACATCAGGCAAGGTCAAATGCTAGCCTATTACAAAGTTTTTGTTTATATAAAGTAATTTGTCAGAATTATTAGTGAAGTTAGAGCCATAGAACCAAAGAATTTAAAAATTTATCTTATTTAGGTAGCAAGGTACTTTCAGATCACAAATAATATAATACAGGTACTTACCTAAATGCAAAATATTTTGGGTGAGTGTGTCTTCGTGTAGGTTTATTCCCACTCAACTCCAAAACGACTGGACAGATGTGGATGAAACTTTATATCCTGGATATGCTACTTTTTACTCCCAAAACTCGGTGGGTTAGTAGTGCTAGTTTTTTTTTGGTGCAGTTAAACCTTCTCCATTGCTGACGCCTTCCTACACCTCTTTACAGTGGTAAACAATCTTCTAAAAGTAAAAAACTATAGGTATGTCAGAGAACTTGCCTAAACACTGATGAACGAATTCTAAATACGTAACTTACTAGAAAAATTAACGAGCATGATTAATATTAGCGAAAATCTCTGCTGTTTTAGTACTACATTTTCTTTGCTTTTCTTTGAACTCAAATATTTAGTTTTTCATACAGATTACAGTTATTTATTATGCTGGCTCAAACAAAGATATCATACAAAACAAATCACAGACCATGATAATTATAAATCTTTGGAATCAAGTCAAAGAAAATACAATTTCTCTGAGGCTATTTATAGAAGTTATCTGGGGGATATTTCTCTTATATATTTCTATTTCTCTATTTTGTTTTGATATTTTCTCTTATCTCTTGCAGAAATGGCAGGAGCTGTGGCAGGAGCTAATGACATAACTTTGACTGCAGTGATGTGATTGTGAGTGATGCGTGGGTCTTCGTTTTTTTCCTCTTTGAGTATTTTGACGTCGCAATCTTGTGCATTTGCCAATGTCAAGTATTAAATTATTCACAAGTTTGATGAAATATGGTCAAACAAGTCAATCAGAGGCGTAGAGGGAGACTGAATCTATGGTCAGAGGCAATCAAAGTAAGTTCAGTTAAACTTTAAAGTCATACCCTAGTAAAGTGGTGGATACCTTACAAGAGGCTTTCTTGGATGGAGCTTTGGAAACAACACGAAAATTGTTGTTTTACCGCGTTTTATCACTTGTCCTCACTCGAGCACGTCTACTTTTGAGAATAGGGTGTTTGACTGTATTGAAAATATTATGCCAATTGACATCATCCATAAACATGACATAATGAAAAAGCATATTTCATTGATTTTTTTATAAAAATATGCTTATTTTTTGTAAAAAACGCGAATAAAATAACTGTATTTTCGACATTTGATCACGTGATCGAAAACGGTCTGTAATTGGCTTCATCCCTAGTGACGTCACACAAATCTAAACAAACAGATTTTGTATTGATATTTGCGAATTTAATGTTGTAAAGCTATTTTGAGAGCGATTTATCCAGAAATTATCACCAAAAACAGTCCGGAGGTTAAATGTGAGAAGAATGGAGAAACATTTTGTGCAAGCAGACAGCAGTAACTTACCCAAAATTAATGTATTTATGGTTGCATATTTCTTCAATAATAATCTACGTCATTGTTTCTACGCTGCAGAACTCAAAACGTAAAAACTACAATGTAAGTATTAATTTTTAATTGTTCTCCAAGCAAAACATTCAATCAAGTTGTACAAAAAGTATGTTGTAGTAGGTGGATATCACTATTTTGTTAGGTTATGTCTTTACAATGTTTAAAAAGAAAGTAACAGTACATAAAATAGTAATGCAATAAAAACACAAATTGTAATAGAAATATATAGACTCAAATATGTACCTCAAAATGATCTTCGCACATAGAAACACTTGATTTAGCTCCAATACTTTTGGGTTCTCTACGAGCTACTTAGTTCCAACCACTTTTTGCGAGTTTTGGGGTCCATTGGAACAGAAACGAATAGTTTTTCCGGTGTTTTATGGAAGTATTTGTACATTGTGGCACTATACAACATTTATAAACCATTACTTCTATTAGAAAATTAGTGATTATCAAACTTTTGCTGCCTGGCTGCAGCTGTTTTGTTTTGTGTGACGTCAATCGTCGCTCGACCGGAGCTATGACGCAGGTCTGCGTTTTGGCGCGATATTTTTTTATTCAAACTTTAACTTCGATTTATATCGCAAATACGACTGATATCCAGAAAATATAAATGCAGTATACATTAAATTATATCAGGCAATAATGTGCAATCGTTTCCCAAAAGTAGTCAAATACCCTATTCAGATATTTTTTTATTTTTTTTAACGCTGATAAGTCCGCGTTCGACCACCTATTCGCCTGTTGGTAAGCGACGATGTGGTCGAAGATGAAGCACGCAGACTTAGAAGAATTAAAATTTTAGATTCTCTAAAATTTCCAAGAACACTTATTAGATTAAAAAATCCACCATTATTACGCATTAACACTCAAAATACACTTTTTTTTAAACATGTTACAATGAACTTTTTTACACGTTAGCACCAAAACTCCTTTGTGAACCTTTATAAGAATCGGGCAACTTTCTTCATACTTTGTTCTATTCTCGCTCTATTCTCGTTGCAATAAATACGTAAGACGATGTGGTATGACCTTAACAGTTATAGCCTGCCCAGAAGAAACCTAAGTTTTGTCATTGTTGACAATGTTATGTCAAGTGCCAAATAACTATCAATGCAAAAAAAAAACTTTCTATCCGAAATCAGCAAATGGACGCGGACGGTTTATTTTAAAATAGAGGCTATAAGACAAAAGTTTCAGTTGAGCATACTTTAAGTTATAATAGTTTTTATTTGCGAATTTGTGGTGTTTCTGTAATTCGTTGATTTAGTTCTAAAAGCCAACTTCTCACGCTTGCTTTAGAGGTAAGTAACACTCCTGTGGCCGAAGAATACGTGTCGAATTTCTTACAAAATTCGAAATTGAAATTTGTATCGAACTCGTATTGTATTTTACGTAGCGAAAATTCGAATCTGGCCACCTCCGCTAGGAGTAATAGTGTTCCGTATTGGCCACTGTACACATACCTAAACGCAGTGATTAAATTCTCTTTGTACCTTAGAATAGCTTATTCTAAGCTTTGCACATATGTACATAGGTAAAACAACACATTGTGGCTGTCCTTATTTCCTATGAGTGTTTTAACTTAGTTTTAGCTTTTGCTTGTAAACTTCGCCTAAATCTTTCTATACAAGGGCATGAATGACTGGGTGTCATGTTCATACCACCACCACCTATTTCACAAAGAATTCGGTACATGAAATAAATGAAAAAGGTGCAAGAAACTTAATACAATTAAGTTAAATAAAAGCTTGCAAAATACATTTATTGTGTTGGATCTTGCTGTAAAATAGTATATCATGCAACTAGTGAATAAAGGACGGATTTAAAGCGAGGGCTATAGATGAATCACGATCAAGTGAAGGATTCTAACGACTGAATCACAACCATAGGGAGTGATTCATGATGATTGAATCACGAGCGTAGCGAGTGACTCAAATGTTAGAATCCTGAGCGACGTGAGTGATTCATGGCCCTCGATGTAAATCCGTTTTATTCAAGAGTTGCATACTATACTTTATACCATGACTACGAGAAAAAGAAAAATTTAAGCCAAAATAGACATTTAATGAAGAAAAAGGAAGGTTAATTTAACTAAAATGCACATTAAAATTGGGACAATTACTAAAATTAAGAGTAATTTTCTTATTACTATTACTTTTTATGTCAATGTTATGCCTTGTTTTTATAGTACACCGTAACATAGAATACATACTCCATAATGTAGATGACTTTTTTTTCTTCGACAACCATTAAAATAAGTCAGGAAAAGAAACTCCGAAAATGTGCCAGAAGCTTGATTTCCATTTTTCCATTTGCAAAACTCATCATAGGCTTTGATGTAAGCCAGCCGTGATTTGTTGGGTAGCAAGTTTTCTACTACCTATATCGGCCGCCCCTTTTTCATAGACTCAGGTGTTAACACGCAATAAATCTTCTTCATCATTTGAATGCATTTTCAATTGATTTATTATTTAGTAACGCTAAACTTCGTTGTCGTACAACTTACAGTAACCAAATTAGCGACTTTACCGATTTCATTTATGTTTTTATAAAGTTTTCTAATATTTTGTGAAAGGTTCTTACAGAAGAGAAAATTGCCACGACTTAAGCATAACGACGATTTTAACTCGCGGGTGAAACCGCGGGGCGCGGCTGCTACCAAATAAAACTACTAAATTTTGACACTGTAATATAGGCACATCAGCATTAAAACCTGAAACCAGCTCGCCTGTCATCAAATCCTACTAATATTATAAACGCAAAAGTTTGTATGTATGGATGTTTGTTCCTCTTTCACGCTGCAACAAAACAACAGATCGGCCTGATTTTTTGAATGGGTATAGTTCAAGAGCTAGATAGTGACACAAGTTACTTTTCATCATCATCATCACCATTTTTCATCAATACGCGGGTGAAACCGCGGGGCGCAGCTAGTAAATAATAAACTGACAAATAAGAAGAAAACTATACACTGTTGACTTAAACCATTTATAGAATGTTTATAATTTAGTATGTTTCAATTAACTTGTTCTTAATCATATTTGTGATGTTGATTTCAGCAAAAAAGTACTCCGAGACACATCTGCCATGGCTGACTTAATTGTGGATGCCAGTGTAATGTAAGTATTTATTTAGAGTAATGAAATTATTTGAGGAGATTCATATTTGTCTTGCTCATACATTTTCATATCCTACTAATAAATATTATAAACGCGAAAGTTTGTATGTATGGATGTTTGTTCCTCTTTCACGCTGCAACGGAACAACGGATCGACCTGATTTTTTGCATGGGTATAGTTCAAGAGCCAGAGAGTGACATAGGCTACTTTTCATCATCATCATCATCACCATTTTTCATCACTACGCGGGTGAAACCGCGGGGCGCAGGTAGTTATTAAATAAATTAAATTAGCTAAAAGTGTGTCCTACTCTGAAGACCCAGAGCAGACCTTACCTTGCTGCAGAAGAAATTTAAAAAAAATAAAAAATAACCGTCTTTAAAAAAACATTTTTTTTTATTACTAAGCTTACTTCAAGACTACAAACCTACATAATATCAAATTTAAACTAAAAAGTAGAAAATTTACAGTTAATACTGAGATTTAAAGTCCTCATCAAAACTTTTGCAGGGAACCACAAACCTAAACATCATGTGTTTTTTTTGGGCAAGTGGTTTTCTCAAAAAGTGCTGATTCAATTTCAAAAAAACTGAGGTTACGATATATGAGGTGGTGTTGTTATATATTGTGACAAAAATTTACTCTTCGACATGTAATTAGTTAATCTGGTAGGTATTTAAATTCCATAATTATGTTATATTGTCTGTTATTAGTGTAATTGGTGTTTGAACTGTGCTAATTGAATAAATAAGTAAACACAAATAGAAAAATAAGTTCATAATATTATATAATAAATCAGTAAATGTGTTTTTTTTTATCATAACTTTTCTTTCCTCCAAATCATGTGTTGGATTATAACAGGAACCTTTGATCTCACTTTTCGAAAATAAAATCAACCTATTTCCGAGTGGGTATGGTAAAAAAGAATAATAAAATTTAGATAGCCCTTTGGTCTAGTTGGTAGTGAACCTGCCTTCTGCGCTTGGGGTCGTGGGTTCGATTCCCACCTAGGGCAAACATTCATGTGATGAACATTTGTGTTTGTTCTATATCAGGGTGTTAATATCTATTTAAGTATGTATTTAAAATATATATGTATGTTTTTATCAGTCTCTGGCAGCCATATTACAAGCTTTGCTTAGTTTGGGGCATAGATAAATATATACAAGTCAGATGACCGTGTGTGCAAAAATATCCCGAATATTGATTATTATTTATTTACTAATATTATTAGCTTACTCATAAAAAGTAGACCAATTATTGTTTATTTAAAAAAACCGTCATTTGCTACATACATTTTACTGTTTTGTATAGGTACTACAATATGAATGGAAGTTATATGCAACTTTTAAGAAATAAGTATTATTTATGTTATATAGATACATACTTGATACAATAAACTGAAACGTATTTAAGATATTTGTAGCTTCGTTATAATGTCACAAGCTCGCAGCGGTTCAATTTTAACGTTAGCAGGAAGTAACACATAAATCGAAAATTTGGGACGGGTACAGACTCGTCGCTCTGCCGCCGCAGTTTCTATTTCTGTGTTGATGCGTCGCGCAGCATCCTTATCTTCCAGGCTCCCGATATGTTTTGTCGCACTCCGACGTGGCAGTCTCGCTCTAGCTCGTTATTCCCGTCCACAAAACGTTCATAAAGTCGAGCGCCAAATGACGCCGCTTCGCGAGTAGCACCCGAATCTTGCAAGCGACTCACGTCCCGGTCCCGTCCTAATTAATTCACAAACGTTTTTATAGTGTGCGTGTACTAAATATCAACAGGAGTTTACATTTCAAAACATTGCAATTTAAAGTAGTAAATAAATAAATTAAAAACAATCTTATGCATTGGGCAGTGAGTTCATAGTCCAGTCAATGGATATTTCCTATTCGTTATTGTCGTCACCTACTTATCAATAAACTGCGTTGTTGTTGTGTTGGTTCAGTGGTGCAATGTGTGCTCTATTTATATGAACGTACCGAAACATAATTCAACGAAATGGCAACTTTACCTCGAATGCACAGTTCTAAACATGGAAATACTGTTTCATCTCCTTTTAGGTAAGGTAAAATTAGATTTTAATGTGTTTCATGTTCAATGTTAAATAATTATGTAAGTATTTAGGCATCTCTTATTTATATTAAATAATAAAAAATTTATACAACTATTTGACTAGACTTGGCTTTAGCTCTCCTAATGGTAAGCGCATGCTTGCCTATAACAGTAGGTACAGTAAAGTATATGTTACAAAATTTAAATAGGTACTACCCAACCGATATTCAGGGTTATAACGGTATACTATATAAGCCGCATTAGGTATGCTATATAAGCCGCTAAGGGTTCATTATACTAATCATTATGAACAACTTTTAATGAGGGACCAAACCTGAAATCGCGGAAAAAACAGCTGTTCCATACATTTTTCCAATTATCGTTTTCTATGGAACAGTTAATATTTTTTTCGCGATTTCAGGGTTGGTCTCATTGTAAAAGTTGTTCATAATTATGAGTACAATGACCATAGCATACTTTTTTATCTTTATAACCCTGTTTAAGAATAGAAATCAAATTATCGAGGTATATAGGTATCGAATCTTTATATATACTGTGATAATTAGTCATCATTGAAATAGAATAACTTATTATTTTCTTCCTAATAATTTATTATTATTTTCGTCGTTTTCTTTTTTTATTTATTTTATTGGCACCTTAGAATAACTAATCTAAGATTGGCACACAAAACAAAATAAGGTCAAAATAACTCATCAACGAATTTCATTGTTTTACTCATGTTTGTTTTTTGTGTTCATAGTTATGTAACTGATGCTTAGAAATAAACATTATCTTATCTATCTTAACCGCAATACTAAATCAATGAAGCTACGTATCTGTAATCCCAAACAAGGTATACATATAAATAAACAGAATAGGGGAGTTCCTCCCTCCAATAAACTGCAGATGCCCTCGCGGCTGTCCCTCGAGAGCACTAATGATAAACAAACAAAAAATGTACTTACTGAAGTGGCGGTAAAGTTTGTATCAACGTAGCTTTTTAAAGGTATGATATAGGTAAGGTGTATGAAGTATAATTATTGCACATTATACCGGGGCACCGTGGGGCGGATTTCCATATAAAATGTATAAAAGCGATTTTTGTGATGCGACCCGGCTAGCTGCGGCCCGTCATAATGTGCGCGTACGTTAAGAACGCTTTCGCTCATTACGCACTCACGTTCGCACATTCCAATAAACATTTAATTGTATAAAACTAAAATAACTGGGAAAAAAATTACGTAATATATAAGTTTGCTAAATTTGCGAAAAAAATAGTCACGTGATCGGTAATTTATTATGAAGAAACAATTATTTTCTATGTATTAATAAACAACTACACCTTTCTGTTTTTCAAACGAGGTTTTAACTTCAATTTAAACATTCAATTTCATCATCATCATCAGCCGAAAGACGTCCACTGCTGAACATAGGCCTTCCCCTTTAACCTCCACACTGAACGACAGCCTGCCTTTTGCATCCACTGGATGCCCGCGACTCTCACAATGTCGTCGGTCCATCTAATGGGAGGCCTCCCTACGCTGCGTCTTCCGGTTCGTGGTTTCCACTCCAGAACCTTTCTTTCCCATCGGTTATCGGTTCTTCGAGCGATGTGAACTGCCCATTGCCACTTCAACTTGCAAATAGGCATGATGACTAATATTTTTTTATTACCTCATATAAAAGCTGACCATAAATAGACCCCATCAACGAAAACAAAATTAAAATTAGTTCAAAAATAAATAAGATATAAGCAGATATAAGCATTTTAATTTCATGCTAGACTGAGAGATCACTATTATATACTGAGCCGTGACATCACGCCTCAGGCGCGCCATACAAATGGTATACTAACACACGCTTTGCGAGAAAGGGATTGAGCATCCCTTCCCTATCCCCACCTAAAACTTTGAACGCTCATATCTCAGAGATGTATCAGCCAATTTAATTTATTTTTTCAGTATCTGTAATGCATTTAGTTATATTCCTCGCTAAGCCGGTTACTTGTAATAAATTAAACATGAGGACACATGCCTATTTTAACAGCTATGTCGGTGAATGTCTGATTCTTTGGCGAATATCCACGTTTCGGATCTTATCGCGCAAAGAAACTCTGAGCATAGCTCTCTCCATTGCCAGCTCTGCGACTGAGCTTTTACAAAAGGCCAACAGTTGAGGACCACGTTAACATTAAATTTACTTATTATTAATTTAATTACCAAATTATTACATTACATAGTAATATAGATACCTAGATAAGAAATAAAATTTACAATCAGATAGAAAGCACTTACGAGCTAGTGTCACAACTGGCGGCCTTATCGCTAAAAGCTATAATATATAGTTCATTAAAAACAATATAGATAAGATTTTGTCATTCATTACATGAGTAAAATGTGGTTTAGAATTTAGATCAATGGAAAATGTTGTAATCTCTTTTTAAAAAAAACTATGCCACCCTTAGTAATATTTTATGTGCTAGCGAGATATTGCACTCGCAACCCGCAATCGGTTTCCTCCTCTTACACTTAGAAAGAATTACTTATATTCACAAAATTTGTTTGGTTTCAGCACAAGTCCAAGGAAACTTCATGAAATGGCACTGCCCTTGGAAGGCCACGGTATGTTTATCTAATTATTTTATGTTTGCACAAAGATTTCGCTGGACCCATAGACAGCTTAAAATTAAAACAAAACACGATATTCGAAAAACAACTCATAACTATTTTAACCATTGGACAGATTTTGAAAAACGTAGACTTTAATCATTCTAACTTTTGAGGTATCTGTGCATTTACTCTACATGTGTTGCAAGCTAAATTAGACATTGTTGTAATGGCACAGGATTTAAATTAGTTAGTCGATATTTCTTAAATGTAACTTATCGTCATTTCTATAATTATCAAATTAAAAAACCGATATCGATATATGTAAATACGCAATTTTGTTTTCTAGAATTATTATTCCAGTTATTTGATTGAAAACCAACTACTGATCCGATTTTGATAAAATTTATATGGGACCAATCTGAAAGTATATCTAAAATATATATATATATATATATATATATTTAATGACGGCGTTCTGACGTAATAAACACACAAAAAAACGAATTGAGAACCCCCTCTTTTTTGAAGTCAGTTAAAATTGGATTTAATGTACATAAGTAAACTCAGGACACATATTTCGTGACTTTTGTGCTAGATCTAACATCCATGTGTTAATAAACCTATGATCACAATATATTTCATGTGTACAGATGTGACAACTGCGAGCGGTATCAGCATGAAACAGTACGAGGAGCAGTTGAATGGACTTCGCAAGGAAAACTTCCATTTAAAGCTGAGGATATATTTCTTAGAAGAAAAGTTGGGCAATGGATCGCCTCCAGCAGTTCAAGTTAGTATTTATTTATTTAATTACTTCAAATTATATTCCTTCAATGAAAATGTTGTCCTACCTACTGTTAATTTCTATATGATTATCAAACTAAAGATATTCAAACCTAAACAACTGAACCGATCTTCACGTCTGGGTGCTATATATTATTATGGCTAACAATGATACTTTTATCTCGCAAAACTGCATCAAACTGACAATTGCTAGTAAAACCGCGGGACACTGGTAGTTTACTATATTTTATAATCTCAAGTACAAAATTTTGTTCAATGAATTACGAAATTAAACACAACCTCGGTGCGGAGAATCTTCCTTTCGATCAATAGCCAATGGCTAACTAGCTCTGTAAAATAAGAAATAGCCAATGGTAATTTTTAATCGGCTCCGTTTCCGCTTTGCTAACTTCGTTTTAACTCAATATTTGTACTTGCAGAGAATACATACTATTATTTATTCCTTCAATATATACTTGTGATGGAAGTGATGTATGTATTTTCTTGTCCGTATTTTCAAAGAGAAATGTTAATAAATCATTATTTTCATTTGCAGGGACTTCTGGAGCACAATGTAAGACTGCAAGTCGAGGTGGAAGAGCTTAGGAGACAGCTCTCTGACAAACAAGAATTGCTTGCCGCGGCTGCGGAAGCTATTGATGTGCTGGGGCAGCAGGTATGTCTATTAGAAAGAAAGAAAAAGTTTATTTGTGCCAAATTATGATTTTTAAAACAGCTTAAAGACACAAGGTATAACGTCACAAATCGGCCCCAACTCAGCATAATGCTGGCTGTTAATCAGCGCTGGTCTTCCGTTGGAGACGTTTGGTGATGTCTCGGTACAGGCACACATACAGTACACCACTACAAAATATAAATTTATTACGTGCTGAGTAGAGAGCGATTTGTACCTGCTATGGAGCCGTTTAAGTTCAAGTTAGTGTGCTCGTAATATGAAAGTATAATCACGTCTGCGACCTTGGTCCGCCTCCTTTGCCGTCGTAGGTTGAAGAAGAGCGTCGTCGCCCTGTCATAAGAGTCTTATCTTGCGACTAAGGCGCACTACATCAAAGATAGCGGTCGCTCCCAGCTTCCTGGCGCCGGTAGGCTCTTGCATAAACTTGTCTTACGGTTTAGGCCGCGCGCACTTGTAGTATTGTAAAAACTATTGAGTATTCTTTTTAGAATAATGTTGAAAACGTTTTAAAGTAATTTTTATGTAGATATGTTTAGTTAGGCTGAAAAGACCGCAAAAAACTTTTTTTTTTCAGGTTTTCGATCAGGAGCTTAAATCCTATGTCAACATAAATTGCGTTTACCTTTTGCAATGTTATTCTAAAGACAATTTCCAATCGGCTGTTAAAAATCGCCCTCAGTGTTTTTTTCTTAGTTTTTTTAAATGTGCGAATGAGCGCGTTTTTAATCTGCCACTGCAGCTATGAAAATGGGAAACTAACTTCTGCTAAGTGATAAGATCTGTTTGTTTCGTTTGAAATCAAGAGCGCTTTAGAGACCTTTCGCGATAGCGGTAACAAACAAATAAATATTATGTAGCATAAATAAAAATATTATTTCAGGGATCCATGTCCACGGACAGCATTGAAAATATGTCAATGAACAATAGTGATACCCAGAAGAAAGTCATTAATAATCAAGATCAGGTATGTATGCTGTGCCATTGTTGGTATGCACAGAATAATTTCCAGATACATTATCTGGAAATTATTCTTGTAAAATGTATAAAATAATGGACATATTACGAAGTAAAAAAATATATAAATAAACATTTATTTCAGACTGCTGAACGGAAAGAAGTTACTGATGATACCTGCATTGAATCGGAATCTGCTGGGTAGTAAAAATATTTAAAAATATTTGGTAGTTTCTCAGTCTAGGTTTAAAAATTGAAAATAAAATTATTTATCTTTTTTTCAGGGACTATTTGGCTACCACGGTCAACAACGATGATGTAGTAAGTAATCGTAATTTACCTATTGTTTAAAATTACATTTCATCATAATTTCAATGATTTGAGCCTATATTGTAGAATCTACAAAAAACATCGGCGTATTAGAATTGCGCGATCGATTTATCTGTTACTAATTATGTATGTATACTGGGTTATGCGGAAAAGGCGTACTAAGTCGAAAAGGCTCCATAGTACCTATCATTACGAACAACTTTTACTACGGGAGCGAATCTGAAATATCAGCTGTTTCATAGAAAATTGTCATTCATCATCATTTCAGTCGTAGGACATCCACTGCTGGATATAGGCCTCCCACAATCGTTCTCCAAAATGGCCGGTTGGAAGCGGCCTGCATCCAGCGTTTCCCTGCGGTCTGTTTTAGGTCGTCTGCCCATCTTAATAAATAATAATAATAATAAATATTCGGGACATTTTTGCACACACGGTCATCTGACCCCAAACCTCATCCAAGCCCAAACTAAGCGAAGCTTGTGATATGGCTGCCAGAGACTGATATACATACATATATAGTTTTAAATACATACTTAAATATATATTAACATCCAGATATAGAACAAACATAAATTTTCATAACCTAAATGTTTGTCCTACGTGGGAATCGAACTCACGCCCTCAGGCTCAGAAGGTAGGTTCACTACCAACTGGACCAACGAGCTATCGTAATCTTGTGGAGGGACGGTATTCGAGAACTTTCGGCCCCATCGGCCATCTGTTCTGCGTGTTATGAGCCCTGTCCACTGCCATTTCAACTTGCACATCTGGTAAAAAAAAATACATTCACACTCAACAAAATGCATTTTTTTTCCAGGACGAACTCATGAAACTACGAAAGGAAAACCGCAAAGCCTTACAAATGATCAAGGGATGTATGAAGAAAATACAGCAACAAGATAAGGAGATGAAAAAAGTCAAACTGGTATGTGAAACAACACTTATTTTTAGTTCTCCCTAAAATAATTTCACATCTACTGAAACTTTTTTACTATAAAGTTTAATCATTATAGAGAGACGTACTTAGCATGCTACTGCAGAAAGTTTATCCCTTACATATTTTATTATGAAGATATCACATGATGAGTAATTAATTTTATTGGTAATTATTTTTTAGAACAAGGAGCTATCATATGCCCAAGTAAGCGACTCACAAATGGAGAAATATGAAGAAATACTGAAATGCAAAGATGAACACATCAAGGATTTAGAGAGCAAAGTGCGAGACTTGCAGAAATGCGTGGAGAATGTTCAAAATTTAGAAGCTTCTGGGTATGCATTAAATCTACTTTAGATCTACCATATTTTTAATAAGTATTATTTTACATTTACTTATTTTGTTGCAGCAATCTTCAACAGTTATTGACAAAGAGGTTACAAGGAGTAGCATATTTCTTGGACAAACTGTTATCCCATAAGTGAGTCACTTCAGCTAATATAATCTATTTACTACAACAGTATTTTTTTATCGTTATGAACCCCCAGTTCATAAAGAGCTATGGTTAGGGTTGCCAACCGTCTCGCGTCAGGCGGGAAGTCCCGTTTTCGAGGCTAAAATAATGCGTGTCGTTTTCCGTTTCTATTGGTCCCGCTTTTTTTTGCCCAAGTCCCGCATATTATTTCCTGGTCTCCCGCATATACGTGAATAGAAGTTGGCAAGCCTAGCCAGGTCTACCGAATACCGAATGTCTCTGCGGTGCGAGCCCTCCGAGTCATACTTGATATAGACTGTGCAGCCTGTCCTACAGTCTAGACGACCTGAATGAGGCCACGGAGAGAGCCATTGGGGTGGCCAAATTCTGGTCCAAAATGTAATTTAAAATGTATTATTCAGGAAACATCGACTCGAAACAAGATCGATACGAAAAAAAAAATACATTATTCAATTAATTAATAATAATTTTCAGATGCGTGCTCGGCGAGGATAAAAAGAAACTGGCCGAAAGTATTCTGGAGCAAAGTTTGGCGTTACCGGTAGGACTCGAGCTAGACGAGTCGATGGCGCCCGAAGACTTCACGATGGACGAGAGCATGTTCGACATGTCGCAGTCTCTGAGAATAGAGGACCTCACCGTGATGTTCGGCCACCACGTGTCCTGCGGCGAGTCGCGCCGACACTCCAGGAAACCGACGAGGCAGGTCCCGCGTGCCGACATGTCCGAGTCGGAGTGCTGGTCGGAGCCTGACCGGAATGTGTCGCAGGCGCGAGTCGGCCTTTGCGATACGGGTGTCGCGCGCGACTCGCCGCCGCCCGTGTCTGATGGGAACAAGGGCCGCGCGCGCCGCGCCAGGCTCTCGCTCTGCTCGCGCTCCGAGGACAAAAACGACGCCTTATTCGAAGAAATTGCGCAACTCGGCGACAGATGCGAACGACTCGAACGCGAGAGAAAGGATCTGTGCGATAAACTCGAATACACGGTGAAGGAGATCGAGGAGCTCTCGACCGAAAACCGAAAGCTCAGAGCCAGCATCGACTCGGAGCGCTCCAACGTGTCGGAAGCCAATAAAAGTATTGAGACACTGAAGACGACGATAGCGAGCTTGGAATCTCGCGTTCGTGAAGCGGAACTGGGAGCGGCGGAGGCAGGTCGAGCGAACGAGGCGCTCAAGTCGGAGCGGCGCGAGCTGGAGGCGACCTTCGTGGAGAAGGAGCGAGCGCTGCGGCGCGCGGCCGACGAGGCTACCGTGCACGCCTCGCAAGTGGCGCTGGAGCGTGCGCGCGCGCAACACGACCGACTCAGGGTCGAGAGGGAACTCGAGGAGACTCGAGACAGACTCTCCGCCGCTCTCGAGGCGAACTCTCGCCTCGAGATCGAAGCTACGCGTAAAATGGTAAAGAAAGAGGAGCCGCCGTCTGAAGAAGATCGTCCTACTTCGCCGGACCTCGGGATCGACAGCGACAGGCTTTCCAGCTTGGAACAAAGTGACCCCGTCGCTTTATCGCCGCGTAAGTATTTAGTGTTTACTTGAAACAGATAATATGAATTATTCATTCATGACTGATAATTATATTTATTGTTACAGGTTCGTTGTACGAGGAAAACGTAACATTGAAACAGAAGTTGGCTCGGACGAAGGCTACCCTGGCGGACACACTGACACAGCTGAACTCCGCCAACATGCGCAAGAAGAGCGTCCAGCGAGCCATCTGCCGCGAAATACACAGAACTCACGGAGTACTACGCAAAGCGCGGGACCAGTTTGAAAACCCACAATAGTGTTAAAGAGACTGCTTCGTCTTTGATTTGTATTATATGCATACTCAGTATTTGCGAAGCTATTATGAGGTGGACAATTGAGTATTGTAATTTTTATTAAACTTCAACCAAAAGTACTGATCTATAAGCTTTAAAACGGCTCTCACAATTACTAACTATGTTAATACTTTAAAAAAATATCTCCTGAATCATGTTTGATGATAAGATATTTTTATACAGGTATACATGGATGATTTTATAAAATATAGAATAGAATAAGTATTTAGTAGGTAAACAATTTTCTTAGTAATTTGACAATTTGGTAGGTAGATATTTAATTTTATAATTTTATTGTAGGTTGTCTTATCCGATTTTAAATTTTGATACTTAGTTTATGATGTGTTACTTTGCGTATCTTTAGATTGAGCTGCACTGTACGATCTCTCGATACCGTCAAATTTATAGGTCGCTTGTAATTAAAACCTTAGGTTCACTATGTTCACACAAAGTTGACGGTAACCAGAGATGGTGCTTGCTACAATGTTAACAAATTTTTTGACAATGCAGCAATTATATAATTTTGTAAAAAAAATAAGTAAGATTAGTTTTTACAGTATATTATAATTATCTCAATATTAATTCGAGCATTTTCATTTAATAATCTAGCTTCTAGTACCTTGTTGAAAGTAATGTTTAATTACTAAGTGACAATGCATTGGAGATTTTTAATTCTTTTAATAAGAACAGTGTAAATATTTGCTATTTGCACAAAGTGTCGTATTAGTTAGTAGGGTAGTGTTATTCGTTATTTTATCTTTAACAATATATGTACTTGTTGCTATTTACAATGTACCTAGTAAAAAAAAAACAGCCGAATTGATTACCTCCTTTTTTTTGAAGTGGGTTAAAAAAGTATCAAATTCCTATTAATTGCATTCAAATTTAAACATCGAAATTCAAAATTTGTACGGAATTCGATAATCTAATATTCGCACACTTCACCAATGAGGTTTCGTACATTGCACCTCACGCACGGCTGCATAAATCAAAACGGTCAGTAGTTAGTGCCATAATCATCCTCGGTTTAAGAACAATACACAAGACGATATAAGCCAAAACTAAAAAAAAAACTTATTGGCGCGAAACCTATGTTCTTGGCGGGAAACTTTACAGTAATCTATTACTTTTACCTCAAATTTAATGAAATTAATTTCGTCTTGTCTTGAAAATGCAGAATAACTACAAATATAATATAAAAAATCCTGACCTGGAATCTTTAGGCCATATTGTGGCAATTGCTAACACTCAAGATAAACATGATAGATCAGCACCAACACACTACCATTGGAAAATACTGAAATGCAGAATGATGATATTTTCCAACTCTTCTATACTAGCATGTCCGGATAAACTGGAAATAAAACGAGTCCATATAGTATTCAGCAAAAGGGGAGATGATTATGATAAAGTCATATCTTTGTTTCTGAAATTTTCACTTGCACAAGTAAGTACCTAACTATATACTTAACCTTATGCATACCTTCTAAACGAATTGAGATGGATTTAGAAACTCAAACAAAATACTGAATTAACTAACTGTATTGATTACTTTGTATGTGTCATGTTGGTATGTATTCTGAAGTTCTGAACAAATTTAATGTTACTATTCTACTAAGCTAAAGTTAGGTACTTACACAGTGTATTAATACACTTTTAACTTCTTTTTTCAAGGATGGTCCAATCAGACCAGTCACAACCGAAGTTTTCCAGATGTGCTTCAGTTACACGCTGACTGCCAAACTTGCACCCGCTTGGAACATATTGGGCTACAACTACCTCGTCAATAATAGAGATTTTCTAACCATTAAAGGACCTCAAGACGGTATCAAATACCAGATCTGGAGTAATGGTAAGTTATACCTACACAATTATGTACTAAACTCGGTCTAAGCATTTATTTGCTCTGACAACTGCAATAACATTGTAAAATGCCGAATGAAAACCACACTTTCTGATCCCTTTCATTCGCTTGCAAAAAAATATACGAGGTCTGTGGATAAGACCTGGGGCCTTACGGACAATTGCTATTGCGGCACCAAACTAACGTTAAATCCGCTCAGTTGGAAAATCACGCGAACGTGAACTTTAACGTGCCCAGATACGGTGTGCGGTCGCGTGATTTTCCAACTGAGCGGATTTAACGTTAGTTTGGTGCCGCAATAGCAGTTGTCCGTAAGGCCCCTGCACTGAGATCTCGCTTGCTTGGGGTGTATTGTGCATTTGCCCCTGTCAGTCTACCCAAACCAACCAAACTCTTTAAAATAACAGAGCACTGCTTTGGGTCGCTGTCTTAACTGTTCTACCCCTAGTTCGCCGGGTCTTGTGGTATTGGAGATATACCTCAATATAGCCAGATATATTGATTAGACATTCCATCCCCACCTCAAAAAAGAAATATTTTCAATGAAAAAACCGAGCATGGACATGAAAAACTTTTAAGACATTGCACTTAGATGTTCTTGTATTTCTATATTTGTAGCTCAATCTACGGTCTTGGAAGTGAAGCCCATGAAGATAAATATGACCACATCAGATGAAATCTTCCAGCCTGGAGAGTGGATCAGGGTGCTGCCCAGGTACCTACCTAACTAATTCTTGTTTTCGCTCTTTTTACCCATTAACACAATGTTAATGGGTTTCATCGCGTGTATTTTAAATTATTTTAATTTCTGAAGTTTTAACTGGATCCATCTTCTCTTTTAAAATATGGATGTATTTTTAATTTTAATAGCCTTGCGTAATATCCTGGGTTATGCGGAAAGGGTGTACTAAGCCGAAATGGGTCTATATTACCTCTAGTCTATCTTTCTAGTACCCTGTCATATTTATGAGCAACTTTTACTAACGGACCAACACTGAAATCCCGAAAAAAATATCAGCTGCTCCATAGAAAACTTTAATTTACACTCGAAAAAATTTAATACTTTTTTCGCAATTTCAGGGTAGGTCCCATAGTAAAAGTTGTTCATAATGACGGGTACTATAGACCCCTTTCGGCTTAGGCTTACCCTTTCTGCGTAACCCTGTAGGTATACTGGTTCTCCATGGGGAGAATTTCAGGACTATCAAAACGAATGTAGTGATTGGGGTTGTCAAGGACATGCTCAGAAACAAGACTCGGTCGAGCGTTTACAATAAACGTAATAGCGTCTTGGTCCATATACTACCATACACTTGACCTTGGCGTAGCTGTAAGTGTGAGGAGGTTGTGAGGAGTGTGAGGTTTATAACCCTTTTGCACCCAAACCAACCGGTATCTTGTGAAAATGTGACATACCTATGTATTTTGTTTCAGTTTAAACAAAGCAGTCGTCGAAGAATATTTTGACGCAATGCCGGAGTCTGGAAGCTTCCGGTGTTATAAAGATTTGCGTCGCCATTGGAAAAATATTGTAATGGTTTTTCTATAGCATCTTTTTTATAATGATATGTGCAGTCATTTATATTTCAATTAATGCACATTTCTATTCTTTGCCAAATACTATCAAGATAGGTCCAGCCAGATAGTTGGGGAAAAAAAAGACTACTGTCAGGCCACACCATACAAACCATTCAGCCACAAGAAAATAATCTACCATCACCACCACATTTCATACAAACCGTTCAGCCACAAAGCACGAATCTACCTTCACCCCATATTTCATACAAACCGTTCAGCCACAACACGAATCTTCCTTCACCACCACAGCTCATACAAACCGTTCAGCCACAACACAAGAATCTACCTTCACCACCAAAGCTCATACACACCGTTCAGTCATAAGGCGAGAATCAAACTTAACCACCACAATTCATATAAACCGTTCAGCCATAAGACAAGAATCTACCTTCACCACCACATTTTATACAAATTGTTCAGCCACAACACAAGATATACCTTCATCACCACAAATCACACTGACCTATCATGATATGATTAGGTGCCTAACCCTTAATCATTCAGGGGACATTAAACAAAGACATCCACTAAAAGCCACTAACTTGCATTATATAATTATATTTTACTTCGTTTTTAACCCCCAATGCAAAAAGAGGGGTGTTATTAAATTAAGTAAAAATAAATAACTTTGTTTGTTGTAAGTTTAACCTATGTATCTGTTTATGTCATTGTACTTAGCTCCCAAACGACAAAACCGATTTTGATTTAGTTTCCTCTGTTCGAAAGACTTGATCGAAAGTTTTCTTAGCTATGACTCAAGAAAATATGTTGAGCCGTTTGAAAATTATCAGCTCTTTTAACATTTATTTGTTAAAAAAAAAAAAAAAAGATCTGATAAAATTGAATTGTATTTTGCGGAACATCGACTCGAAAGAAGAAGAAGCTCTTTTAACTGTTTTTAGGGTTCCGTACCTCAAAAGGAAAAAACGGTACCCTTATAGGATCACTAAGTTGTCCGTCTGTCTGTCTGTCTGTCAAGACCATTTTTCTCAAGAACGCGTAAAGGTATCAAGTTGAAATTTATACTAAATACTTGGGGTCTACGGTTTCTTTCGGCTGTAAAAAAATATAATAATGTAATCAAAACCTATAGGGTACTTCCCGTTGACCTAGAATCATGAAATTTGGCAAAAGGCAAGGTCTCATAGCACATACCAGTATATAGGAATAAATAAATAAATCTGAAAGTTACAAATTTGAAGTTATATCATTTAAAAATAATTATTTTGCTATTACAAACTTACATTTTGTAGTTGGAATGTATAGAAGAACCTTATAGTCAACTACAAAGTTAAGTTTGTCTTTCAATATTTCAACTTTAGTTTTTTTTTTTGGACTCGCTCTCTGAGGGTTCTGTCCAACGGAACCCTCAGAGCACGAGTCCTACTCGTACTTGTCCGGTTTTATTTTATTTTATTTATACTTACATACAGTGTGATAATTGATTGATAACATTTTGTTTTCTTTCACATTACAGCACGGATATCGTTTGCCCGAAGCGGAGTGTCCGTACTACACCATAAGATTCTGGTGCGGGGAGCCGCTCACATACCCGAAGATATGCGTCGTCAGAACATTCCCAATTATGACGCCAGTGCCTAAACCCACCGAAGTAAGTACAATCGTACAATCCAGTCATAGTGACGGCTTCTAGTAATAAAAGTTTTCGTATTTTTTTTCGCGATTTCAGTGTTGGTCTCATAGTAAAAGTTCTTCGTAATGATGAGTACAATGACCTCCTTTCGGCGTAATACAGTCTATATGCGTAATCCTGTATATAATTATATCATCACCATCATCAGCCCTGAGTGACCCACTGCTGGGTATAGGCCTCCCTTTGTTTATGCCACTCTCCCCGGTCTCTCGCTATTCGCATCCACTCGTTCCCGACAGTACTTTTGATGTCGTCAGTCGGCCTGGGTTGCGCCAACCTAGTCTCGGCCACCACGCGGTTACTGTTGTACACCACCTCCCATCCTTATGTCTGGCCATGTGTTCTGCCCAGTTCCACTTAAGTTCCTCCACCCCTTTTTACGTCGTCTGCAGCCTTGGTACGACGTCTTATCTCAGTGTTTCGGTTATTAGCCTTGACCGATTTTGATATGAGGTGTCGCTAGATTCGTCTTGATGCTCATAGAAGAATATCATAGGCAAAATTATTTGGTAATATCAATAATATAAATAGATGCAATTGGGATTTATTGGTTTTTAAATCAATTATTACTTATTTCAGAAAGCAGTGCTATCGAAGTTTCTGAGCAGTTTGAAATCCCGAATGCCTCATTTTCTCGGTGTGCCGCTAATGATTCAAGGCAGTGATGGAAATTTGGTATGTACCTAAATCTCTACACTTATCTACTTAGCTCATTTGCCAACCTACTGCTACCTGCTGATAAAAGTTGGTTTCTATTTTAGCTGAAACTGAAAGAAAAAAATACTTCACTATTTTATTTGCTGAATCTTCAAGGTTACGCGGAAAGGGTAAGTGAGTACGAAAATAAAAATAACTATTTAAAAAAAGATAACACTAAACTAAAGAAACCAAAAAAAAAAAAACTCAACTTTCGAATTTGTTATTTTTATTTTTCTATGTTAGTGTTATCTCACCTAATGTTAAGTGACGTTGTGGTCGAAAATTGCCTTACCTGGAATGGGTATTGGCACTCAAGTGAGAACACACCTTTACATCTTTAGAACGGAGCACCCAAGTATCAACTTGAGCCTCTTGATGCATTACATCGATGGTAGAGCTGTAAGAATTGTCGATATTCCCAAGCTCACCGAACACCTAGAGCCGCTCAACATGCGCAGAGGTGTTGGGTCTCTCTGCACTTTTTATCGCATTTACAACGAGGAGTGTTCTGAAGAACTGTTTGATCTGATTCCGGCGTCGTGGTTTTATTATCGCATTAGCCGCCACCGCCTGAAAGCTCATCCACATATCATAGATCTGTGGAAATCGCACACTGTGCGATTCACACAATACTTCTTGACTCACACCTGCAAAATGTGGAATGAGCTACATTTCGCAGTGGTTCCGAGAAGCTAATACATGGTGTTCTTCAAAAGGCGACCTATTAGAGTCCTAAAGGGTCGGCAACGTAGTTGTGATGCCTCTACAAGTATCCATAGGCGACGGTGGCTGCTTACCATTAAGGCAGCCCGTCTGATTGTTTGCCACGGTCACGGATGACAATAAAAAAAAACTTGGCGGCAGATTTTCTATTTGAGGATGATAGCTAGCTATATAGCTGGGCATTAGAAAGTGCACCATGCTATGAATTTCATGTTTTCTCCAACTGCTCAAGCTAATTGTTGAGATTTGAACCGATACCCTGCAGTATGGAATTCGATTGAGCTAATCACTGATAGCTGTTATTGCTACATGACCTGTTGTGTTCCAGTTGGTAGTGAACCTGCCGTCTGCGCTTGGGGGCGTGGGTTCGAATCCCAGCTAGGACAAACATTTATGTGATGAGCATTTGTGTTTGTTCTATATCTGGGAGTTAATATCTATTTAATAATTGTATTTAAGCATGTATTTAAAAATATTTATGTTAATGTATGTATATCAGTCTCTGGCAGCCATCTTACAAGCTTTGCTTAGTTTGGGCTCAGAGGACCGTGTGTGCAAAAAAATGTCCTGAATATTTATTTATTTATGTAGAGAATGTTTATTTTACAGGCTTACAATGACATTGCTGTTTCGGAGACTCAAGCTATAAGCCTATGCACACCAACACAAAACCACTAAACCCCCTAAATGGTATTCATAAACATAAACATAAGTATTCATTTATAATTTTTAACTCTTAGCAACAGCTTGTTTAACTGCCTGAATTTTATTTAATAAAGCGTTATTATCTTAGTGGTTCTTATATGTATTTTACTTTTATTAAATTTCTGTATGCTACCTGCCTCTCAGTAGTAAGGCACAACGCCAGCTGGGTAACTGGGACATCAAAAGTAAAATGTGTTCAAATTAAGGAAATAATTTTTATGTCTTGCTAGATAGAGAGCTCACTATTACGTCAGTTGATGGTAATTTGCTCTGAGTGAGGGTACGCCATACAAACTTCATACTGACACTGCGGGAAAGGGACAAGGCATCTGTAAAAGACGGACTGGACAAGGACTGTAAAACAATCATGCTCAATACAATCAGTGACGTCATCGATCTGGCCCTTCTAGATATCGATGGGGGAGGCCTATGTCCAGCAGTGGACGTCCTACGGCTGAAATGATGATGATATTTTTTACTTGATTTTTAACTAATCAAACAGCTGTCCCGTAGCCTATTGTGAAGTAGGTAAATCGGGAAAAAGAAAAATTCCTTTAGAAATATTTTCTTAGTGAAAAATATAATCAAACTAGCGGTCCGCCCCGGCTCCGCAAGGGTATAGTTATATAGCCTATTAAAATATTATTAATTATTATCTTTATTATATATCCTTTATTAATCAGTGATAATGTAGCATTCAAATGGTAAAAGAATTTTTTAAATCGGTCTTGTACTTTTTGAGCCAATTCGTTACAAACATACATACAAATCTTCCTCTTTATAATATTGTAAAATGTAATTAGTATCTTGCCATAGAAAAAAAAACACTGCTAAAAACTAAAAACTGTTAGTAACTGTTGTTGTAAAACTGTTATTATTTTTTAATTCTTTATTATAAGTATTATTGAAAATTATTTTTTATGTATTGATTCTTATAAGCTAAATAGGCAATTTTAAAAGTGTCAATTTGATATTCTTGATTTAAATTAAGTCTAAATCATTATTAAATTCGTCAAAAAACACATAACACAAGTGCAAAAATGCAGTCTGATGTCTAACTTATCCCCGCAATATTTTTATATATAAGTTTTCATGGTGTCATTATCATGACTGCGGCTTTGAGATAGGGAGACAAGACTCCATAATTGTTGTCACATATATAGGTAGGTCATAATTGATATGTTGGCTGCTTAAAAGTAGTGTGTTGGAGAAGCTTGTAAACGGGTGCTCTGAGGAGAGGTCAGTGAGGACTGACCCGCTGTTTGTTGGAAGAATCTGGCTACGGATGGTGAGAGGTTTCTTTGCGGCTGAAGTGGCTGCGCCGTCAATGTGTTACGCGCGCCCTGAAAAATAGGAAAATCGTAAGCAAACAATTTTAATACCTTAGTAGGCATGTGTAACGATTATGAGCTTACTAGCCGCGTCCCACAGTTTCACTCGCTACCTACCATAAAGCCCTCCACATAATATTTTCTGCCATCTGTGTCGAAGACGCTCCGTTTATACACGATTGACCAAAAAAAGGAGTGTTATATTTTTAGGGTTCATATATGTACCTATGTATGTTCTTAATTCCACCATGACTACTGAACGCCTTAACTGATTTTGATGTTCTAACAGACGTGACGGAGCTTTGGTTGACGGACCGCCGTACCAAATCCATACGTCTGTTAGTATAGGTAGTAGGTACTATTAAATAACTTCATTATCCCGAGTGTCATAGGCTACATATATAATATTACGACTATGGGTCATTGTCTAAACTTTTTAAGCAAAAAAAAAAAAAAAATAACAATGCCATAAATTTACAGGGGCCTTACGGACAACAACTAATTGCGGCACCTAATCCGCTCAGTTGGAAAATCACGCGAACGTGTACCTTATCGCGCCCAGATACGGTTTGCGTTCGCGTGATTTTCCAATTGAGCGGATTAGGTGCCGCAATTAGCTGTTGTCCGTAAGGCCCCTGTAGTTTACTAGAAATAGCCATTAGATGGTCAACGCAGCGCGATAGAAAATTCGTGTTTTATGAGGGCATAAGTTTTTTTTTTTTTTTTTTAACTAACCATCTACTATAACAGCGTTGTTACATAATTTTCATAACTATGTTTATTGTTTAACAATGTCAAGGATTCTATCCTTGACATTTTAAGAGTGTGGTTATCGAACATTCGTGTAAGCGCGCCACGCCCCGGTACTTGGATCATTGGTCTTCGCTATAGCCGGATTCTACAGAAGGATTTACCGTTCTATGTGCTCTTGTAGTATTTGGTGATTGAGGATTTGAGCGGTCATCAGGAGAATGGATTTGCGTTATTGGGTTCAACAAATGCGTCATTTTATATCCCTTTGCTAGCTGCTCCAATGTTTTACCTGTAAACCACCAGCAGTCGTTACTATCACAAGGATATTAGAAACGCAAAGGTCTGTAGGATAGTTATCAATTAAAAAAACCGACTTCAAAATTAGTAAAATACTCAATTTCGTTTACCTACTTGGATGGCAATTATTATGCCAATCAAGTAAACAAATTTTCCAGTTATTTTGATTCTAAAACCAAACTACTGAACCGATTTTGATGAAATTTCTGCCAATCAGAAAGTATATTCTTTCAAATAAAAAAAATACATTCTAAACCGATTCATAAATGACGATGTCAATTTGGGAACTCCGAAGTCTGTTTAAAATAAAACACTGATCGGTTGATTGTGATGAAATTTGGCAAGGACAATGGTGGGTAAAAACTGACCTGTGAGAGTGGTTGGAATGTGTGCATTACAACGTCCGGTCTCTATAATTCTTTGGCAGGCAGCAGAGTTATTGAATATGATTGCGACCGCTGCTGCATCAGCCAGCTGTGAAGAATCGCAACAAGACAGCAGAAATGACCAGCGGTCGCTCTCCCAGTGTTCACCAGAATAAACTGCCATTTGTAAGGTTGATGCCCCTGTAATATAAACAGTTTTATTTATTACAATAAGCACATTGGATTCCACTTTAATTCCAGTAGAATTTGTCCGAACCCATCTACCATATATCCGAGAATCAATGAGCAAAAACCACAACAATGTGGACACCATAAGCGCTAAAAGGCCCCAAGACACGGCGAGAACAGTTCGACTCGCATTGCAGCGGCTGGACTACAAAAAGTGAGGAATGGAAAGAAGGCAAGTATGTCTTTGCCCTGCCCTCAACAATATCAATAATTGATAAAATAATCTATGTAACGATATATTACGAGTAGGTACCTATACTATGCATTTCTACATTATTTGTAGGTAAGTGAGTAATAAAGTAAGTACCTGCCTATTAAATAAATAAGTAATTAAGGTATTTAATAGGTAGGTACGATACCTATACCAAATCTGAGAACTATGGATAGGCATCTACCTGATCTACCCTCTGATAGATTATACATACCTATATAAGTACTTAGATATTGTATGGGCACTTGAGATAGTTAACATTTCGAAAAAAGTATAGCTCAACCATTACCGAACTTAATTATGAATATATTAACTCCAGTAGGTACATGCATGACAAGACATTCTATAACACTTTGTTCTAACTCACCTGATTCACTTAACAAATGAGGGTTTGCGCCGTATTTAGTAAGAGTTTCTACAATAGAGCTACATCCATATCTTGCCGCCAGTCGAATAGCCCAGCCTCCTCGGGCATTTGGGTCCCATCCTGACTGAAGTATTTCTTTTATTTCTTTTTCTTTTTTTAACATTATCATATTTGTAATCAAACCTTTATCAAATTCCATCACGAGAGATTAATTTATTAAAATTATGAAAGTGAATACATTGATTAGCTATAAAAACAAGTCACAAGCTGCCTAGAATTATGAAGTAAGTACTAGATTCACCAAAATTAGTAATACTTAACCGATATTTTTAAATTCAATCACCCATTTAAACCACACATTGAAACAGATACATAATAGAAAAAAATGCCCATGATAATATTTGTCTACCCTCATTTCACTCATACGATGAAGTCGCGTTTTGAATACACGCCAACATCACCAAAGACACATTTGATTATATTTAAAATCATATTCATATTTATAGGTAAAAGACTTGTAGCGTTACCAAGTCTGTGATTTAGGTATAAAATGTTTTTATAGTCATGAAGCGCCAGTTTTTCCTCAAAAAATTACGAATTTAGGATGTATGGTCATATCAGCTCTAGCATGTCATTTATGTGCCAAAAGATCAAAGAAATTGAAAAAAAACATTGTAATGCTTTTTTTTGCCCATCGGACAGGCTAAAGTCTTTAAGGCCATACCGCCTCTACATCTGTTTCATTTTAATACGAGCATTATTGTTCTTATTTGTGTTGAATGCGAGTTTTGTTTGGCACCAAAGTGAAAAAGACGTGGTACCTCATCATATCGCTATTATTTTTCCAAACTTGTGCATTTTAGACTTTAGAGTCGTCGAGTGTGGGTAAAATGAGGTTAAACGTGTATTTTTTGGCGGACTCTTTTCGGTACAGCTTGAGTTTAGAGGCTGTGGAGGTCCGGCCTAAGAATAGACCTCCCCCTTCTCTTCCCGTGGGTGCCGTAGAAGTCGGCTAAGGGATCAACCAGAAGACGGGCAGCAGCGTCTTCTGAGTATAAAAACACCGACTGCGCTCGCCAACCCGCCTGCCAAGCGTGGCGAGTATTGGCAATCCCCCCCTTCAATGATGAATACAAAAAGGACCAGGCCCCCAGTCCCCGGCAGCCCCGCTATTCCTGGCTACGGTAGCGGTCATGGTAACGGCGGGGCCAGGGGTGCTAAGAATCCCCGGCAGACGCTCGGCTACCAACCCCAACGACGACGACTGGCCCTGGTAACACACAACATACGCACCATGAGGACTGATGAGAAGATTGTTGAGCTGGAAGAAGAAATGGGTAGGGTACGTTGGGATATCTTGGGTTTATCCGAAGTCCGTAGAGAGGGCGAGGACACGATAACCCTGAAATCCGGTAACCTACTCTACTACCGGGAGGGCGACCAACAGTCCCAAGGTGGTGTCGGCTTTCTCATCCACAAGTCCCTCATTAACAACATTATCACCATCGACAGTGTTTCGAGCAGGGTTGTATACCTAATACTCAGAATATCCAAGAGATATTCGTTGAAGGTCATTCAGGTATACGCACCGACCTCGTCACACCCAGATGATGAAGTGGAGGTTATGTATGAGGACATTAGTAGAGCCATACATACGTCCGAGACCCACTTCACTGTTGTTATGGGGGACTTTAACGCGAAGTTGGGCAAGAGAAGTGATGATGAGTTGAAAGTGGGGAAATTTGGCTGTGGGCAACGGAACCCTAGGGGACAGAGGCTGGCCGACTTTCTGGAGAAAGAGGGACTTTTTATGATGAACTCTTTCTTTCAGAAGCCGCCTCACAGGAAATGGACCTGGATGAGCCCCGATGGTTCTACGAGAAATGAGATAGACTTCATTATGACCACCAAGAGACAAATATTCAATGATGTCTCTGTGATTCACAGGGTGAAAACCGGTAGTGATCACCGAATAGTAAGAGGCACATTGAATATTAACGTTAAAATTGAGAGGTCCCGCTTAATGAAGTCCACGCTCCGACCGAACCATGCCCATATTCAAAACCCCGAGAGCTTTCAACTCGAGCTGTCTAATCGCTTTGATTGCCTGGAGAATTTTGCTTCCGTGAATGAGATTAATAACAGGTTAGTGGAAACTGTCCATGCGGTAGGTTCTAAGTTTTTTAGACCTGGCCGGCGCACAGATAGACCTCAAAAATTATCCGACCATACCCGCAACCTCATGGCTGATCGACGCTCGTTACAACTACAATGTTCCGATGACGCTGACTCATATAGGCAGCTCAATAGACAAATTTGGAAGTCATTGCGGCACGACATACGTACCTTTAATACGAACAGTATTAAAGAGACGATTGAGCAAAACAAAGGCTCCAAAGTGTTTGCAAGACACATGTCTATTGGGCAAAGCCAGCTGACAAAGCTGAAGAGGGAAGATGGTAGTGTAGCGTCGACCAAAGCCGAGGTATTAGGGGAAATCGAAAGGTTCTATGGACAGTTATACACTTCGGTTGCTAAACCTGTGAGCAGCTCGGCCAAAGACCCAAGAGCCAAGCTGAGCCAACACTATACCGAAGATATCCCGGACATCAGCCTGTACGAGATTAGGATGGCCCTGAAACAGCTCAAGAACAACAAGGCGCCGGGGGACGATGGAATCACATCAGAGCTTCTGAAAGCGGGTGGAACACCGGTACTCAGAGTCCTTCAGAAGCTCTTTAATTCTGTCTTACTCGAAGGTATAACGCCAGAAGCATGGAACAGAGGCGTGGTGGTGCTGTTCTTTAAGAAAGGTGACAAAACCTTGCTGAAGAATTACAGACCCATCTCGCTTCTGAGCCATGTTTATAAGCTGTTTTCGAGGGTCATCACGAATCGTCTCGATCGCAGGTTCGATGACTTCCAGCCTATCGAACAAGCCGGTTTCCGAAAAGGCTATAGTACCATAGACCACATCCACACGCTACGCCAAGTTATACAGAAGACCGAAGAATATAACTTGCCACTATGTTTGGCGTTTGTGGACTATGAGAAAGCCTTTGATTCGGTCGAGACATGGGCGGTGCTCGAGTCTCTCCAGCGATGCCGTATTGACTATCGGTATGTCGAAGTGTTGAAGTGTTTGTACAATAACGCCACCATGTCGGTCCGAGTACAGGAGCAGAGTTCGAAGGCAATTCCATTGCGAAGAGGCGTGAGACAGGGAGACGTTATCTCTCCGAAACTGTTCACTGCCACAATGGAAGATGCCTTCAAGCTCCTGGAATGGCAAGGACTCGGCATCAACATCAACGGCGAGTACATCACTCACCTTCGGTTTGCCGACGATATTGTGGTCATGGCAGAGTCGATGGAAGATCTCAGCATGATGCTCGAAGGCCTCAATCGAGTCTCCCAACAGGTGGGCCTTAAAATGAACATGGACAAGACAAAGGTCATGTCAAATATCCATGTTGTGCCCACCCCAGTATCAGTTGGGAACTCAGTTCTTGAAGCTGTTGACGCGTACGTCTACCTAGGACAAACAGTCCAACTAGGTAGGTCCAACTTCAAGAAAGAGGTCAATCGGCGAATCCAACTCGGCTGGGCAGCGTTCGGTAAACTACGCAACGTCTTCTCGTCCAAAATACCTCAGTGCCTTAAGACGAAAGTCTTCGACCAGTGTGTGTTACCAGTGATGACATACGGCACTGAAACGTGGTCTCTCACTATGGGCCTCATAAGCAAGCTCAAAGTCGCACAACGAGCTATGGAGAGGGCTATGCTCGGGGTTTCTCTACGAGATCGAATCCGAAATGAGGAGATCCGTAGACGAACGAAAGTCACCGACATAGCCCACCGGATTAGTAAGTTGAAATGGCAGTGGGCAGGGCACATATCACGCAGAACAGATGGCCGATGGGGCCGAAAGGTTCTGGAATGGAGACCACGGACTGGTAAGCGCAGCGTAGGACGTCCACCCACAAGATGGACAGACGACCTAAAAGAGACCGCAGGGAAACGCTGGATGCAGGCCGCTTCCAACCGGCCCTTTTGGAGATCGATGGGGGAGGCCTATGTCCAGCAGTGGACGTCCTACGGCTGAAATGATGATGATGATGAGTTTAGGGCTGATCCTAACTATTTAATATATTTCGAAAACTTTACTGGGACAAGACAGCTAAAAATGTAAGACGGCGGTGTGGTCGTAATGGATTTGGCGTGCCCAGCAAAGGGCATAGCCGTCATAACCGGCGAAAAAAATAAAAAGTTTGTGTTTTCGTGATTTTGCGTGAGTTTATTTTGGGTTCTTTGATATTATTTACTAGTTTTACGATTTTATCTTCTTTTCAAAGTTGTGCTTCAAAGTTGATAGGTGGTTGAGGTCTACTTACTCAGAACTGTTAAAATAATAATTGTAATAAAATAATAATAATTGTGTACATATTCTCAATGAAATTACAAGAAAAATAGCATATTCTCGATTCGTTGTTATAATTAAGTTAGATTTCTGAAGCAGCCTGGCACAGTGGCACGCTTCCGTACAATAATCAGATGATAAATCTGGCCGTTCTCCCTACTAATCATTGATATAAATATATGACTCCGAAATGGGAAGGCAAGTAGTATTAAATACTTCTAACAACTGATCGACACAACACAATAGAAATAACTCTACTTTATTTGTTTTGATAGGCACAAAGATTGGAGAAAAATTGCCAAAAGAGAAAGAAAACGTAAGATTCGAACTCGAATTGCCAAGGAGAAAGGTAATTACTTACTTTATATTGTATAAAACTATGCAATAATAATTAGTACTTTATATTCCCGTTAAACGCTTCACACTCATACCATCCCTCTCAGATTTCCTGAGGGGCTGCCCTATGCCGTGTAGTACTAGCCGCACCCATTCCGCTCCACCATGTACTGAGCTAAGATATATAAATTTTCTAGCTGTTGTTCATTTACAATTTGAAAGTATTCCTTGGGGAATTATATTTTTAATCGGGATGATAAGTATCCCTTGTCCTTCTCTGAACCTCATCCCTCTTTTATTCAAGTGGTTCATTAGTTTGATCATAAAAAAGTAACAGACAGACAGACATCACTCACTTTCACATTTATAATATAAGTATGGATTTGTCGTGGAAAGACAGGATACTTATGTCAGATATTTCACTCTCCAGCAAACAGCCACATGGCTAGAGGAATAACCACAAGATATTATAACCAGTTGATTATAGTAGCTTATAGTGTTGTTTCTTGTAATTCTTGTTGTTCTCGTCTTTTGTGAAATCTTTTATTACCCCCCTTGTAGTAGAGGTTGTTTCTACACTCCATAAGAAGCAGTGTGGCCCAGCAGTGTCCTACTGCACTGCAAGGCCACAGAAGACATACGATTAAGGTCGGGATTTCTTGAAGAAACTCAACAACAAGTCTAATACCACAACACCTGGCGAAATAAGGGTAGGACAGTTTAGTCAGTGACCCATAGCCGTGCTCCGTTATTTTAATGAGCTTGGCTGGTTTGTGTAGGCTGGCAGGGGCAAATACACAATACACCCCAAGCGAGATGTCAGTGCAAGCCTTATCACCCCCACTATGAATTAGACTTTATAAGAAATTATCTACCAAATTTCAGCTTCCGCTGTAAAGTAGTTTTTCAGATTTTCGTCATGAGTTAGTCAATCAGTCTGAATGAGTAAATGGTATTTCACTCCTTAAATATACATGTATTTATACTTCTAGACAATATGTTTTACAATGAGGACTGGCTCAAAGAGCAGCAACTACTTGAGTTAATGGCAACAGAACAGATTGAAAAGTCAAACGCTGAAGAGAATGATAAATGGCTACAAGCTGAAAAGATAGCAATACAACATTGGCAGGAATTACAAGAGAGAAAGAGAATATTGCAACAAGAGAGATTAGAAAACGAAGCCAAATTGAAACTAGTAAGTACATGGCATATGGCTATATCTTCATAATAACATCACACCATAGTCAATTGCTATCTGAGGAAAGCTGACTAATTTTTTTTTAATGGATTAAAATTATAGTTTCATTTACCTTGTAAATAAGTTTTTCAAAAAAATAACAACCATATCAATTTTTTATAGATGCGATAATCCAATAGCAAATGGACCATAATATAATGCTCTTATTATTTTCAGGACTATTTTACCAACAATTTTTCTGTGTTATGATTTAATCTGCAATCACTATAATATATATTATATTCATTGTACTATAAGCAATGTCTTGAAAGTAAGGACATTTCCCTTTATGTATTTTCTTCATTTGATCAATCACTGTGGATAATGCGCTTTCTTTTTAGCCTGGGCTTGTATCTTTGTTCCATAGTTCAGTAGCTAAGTTATTGGGGTGTCTGAGCAGGCAACCGCGGTTTAGCCGGTTTGCGCCATTTCTTTAACTGTGCTGATCTCCAGGTTGTTGTGGATTTCTGCATTGGTTGTGAGACAGTATGACACTTCAATTATGGTTCTCAAAATAGTGTTTTGCATCCTTTTGATAATTGAGATGTTTGAATCACAAGCGGTTTCCTACAATTAATTATCATGCATCTCTCAGAAAAAATAAATAGACGGAAGCGTTATATCTAGTTTTTGTTAGCACTTACGGGATGTAAGTGCCCTTGATCGTCCATTCGTATACATTTTGAGCATATTGTTTGCGGTTGTGTGCCGCTCAATATTGAAGTGTGCATTTGTAAAACTAGTAAGATAATAATAACAAAGAAGAAACATTTAAAGAAACATACATCATCAATACAATACAATACAATACAAAACTCTTTATTAAAATACCACAAAACAAGGATAACATAAAAATTACAACAAAAATATTATCTAGGCTTTTAACAGGCGGCCTTATAGCTTGAAGCGATCTCTTCCAGGCAACCGGAGCATCATCATCACAATCATACATCTAAAGATACATTTTGGCAGACTTTTCGGTACTAGCTGTAGTTTAAGGCAGATCCAAACTATATAATATATATGATGCATCCACATTGGCTGTAGTTCCTCTGTATTAGTTGTTATGTGATCTTTCCAAGTTAAACAATGATCTAGGTGGACGCAAGTATTTAACTTTCTCTTGTTGAGGCAGAAATGTTATACCCGTATGTGGTCTATGATGTGATAGCTACAAATAATTTAAACCTAAAACTAAATTTGAATTGTGTATTACAGGAATGGGAGAAAGAACAACAAAAAAAGAAGGAGGAACAAGAGAGATTGAAAGCAATAGAGGAAGAAAATAAATTGAAACAGGAATTTTTCATGCAAAGCTTAGAGGAGTTTTTAGTGGGAGACACGAGGGAGCCACCTCAGGTGCTGCAGGTGGTAAGGGAGACTCGGCCGGGAGTAGACTTGTGTCCATTCTTCTCCAAAACAGCATGCTGTCGGTTTGGAGACCAATGCTCAAGGAACCATCAATATCCAGCAACTAGCAAGGTGCAAAATAGACATCAGATTTTATTTTTTTACTAAATTATTTTAATCTACAGAGTTACATGGAAAGGGAAAACCCGAAAGGAGCTCATTGTACAATTTGTACAACTTTTACTATGGGACCACTTCTGAAATCGTTAATAAAATAACCTACACTTAAGAAAAACCCCTTTCTGTGGAACACTACATAGTATTAGTTTTGTTTTGACCAACAGGAGAGGAAGAGTGAGAATAATAATATAATATTATAATAATATCTTTCCCTCCCGTCGGTCAGACGGCGGCAGCGGTCCGGCGTACCAAATCTACACGTCTGTTAGCAACTTATGTGTGACTTTTTTTTTTTTTTTTTTTAAATAATAGGCTTGCGTTTGACCGCCAACTCGCCTTCCTTCCACAAATTAAGCTTTTCACACTAGTCACTAAAGGTGCGCTTACATCCTGCTGGGCCGCAACGGGCCGGGTCGCATTGCAAAAATTACTTTCCATATGAAGTACATATGATGTAGGTTTTATTTAATTTTAAAATTTATAACAGCTATTTTTACATACCCTATTAAAATGGGAAAGTTTTTGTGTTTGTTAGTCTACTATTTACACTGAACTCCGTAGCAGCTGAACAGATTTTAATGAAATTTGGTATAGAAGTAGCCAATGCCGTGGATTAACACATAGGCTACTATATTTTTATCCTAAGAAATATCTTGGTTTCTTTAGAATAGCGGGTAAACCCGCGGGGCGTAGGTAGTTTAGTTCATGAAAGGACAAGACAATAAATAAAATATTTTTACCTTAATTTTTTTCAGGTTTTACTTGCTACAAATTTCTATGTACACTTTGGCCTGAACAACACCACTCAAAATGAATATGATACTGACATAATGCTTGAATATGAAGATAGTGATACATATAAAGAGTACAAGGAATTTTTCAATGACGTTTTATCAGAGTTTGAAAAATTTGGTAAAATAGTACAGTTCAGGGTAAGCATTGCTAAACAAGAAGGATTCATTTTAATTAATCATATATATCATGACTCACTACAAATATGGAACCAGCTACCTTATTATGGATGATTCGGATCGTTATCGCGATCGCGTGCCATCTCACTTACGCACGTGGTGCGAGTAAATAGATACGAACGGGATGGCATGCAATTTCGATCCCGATCAAAGAATCATAATAAGGCCCCTGAATTGGCAGATCAAGCGATGCAATGTATCCTTTAAAAACAATCCTAAGAATTACTTAATAAGGTAGGTTTTATGTAATTTTTTATTTAAATTCACAAGGCAATGATGGCCTTAGCAGTTGCTCAGATTGCTGAACTGTGAAGATGCTCAGAAAAACACCAGAAATGCACTACAAAAATAGAGGTTTGTAAATTAAATTGTTAACTCTGGTCAAAATTTACTTTATAAAGGTTCTTTGTTCCATCTGTTCTTTTTACTTTTACTATTGATACTTTACACTGTTATATTATGATTACTATTGTGGTATTTACCGTGATAAGGCTGTGGTTATGAACATGGTGCTTGTAACTGTGCCGTAATATCGGGAGCTCCATCCTGAGCTTCTTATTAGATAGGGCTCCAAATCTTTTTTTGCATCAGGTCCTTTGGTTACCTGGCTACGCCACTGCCTGTATAATAATTATGATTAATTGTTTTTTTTTTTGTCGTAACAAGGATTTGATTATGATGCAGGTTTGCAACAACTATGAGAAGCATCTCCGCGGCAACACGTATGTGGAGTTTGCAGAGCTGCGCTGTGCCGTGGCTGCCTACCGCGCGCTGCACTCGCGCTGGTACGGCGGCCGGCAAATGTCGCTGCAATTCTGTTTGCTCAACTCCTGGAAGAATGCTATATGTGGTTTGTTATTTTAATCCTGGTACTGCTGTTGTCGCTCGCTCGAAGAACCGTTAACCGATGGGAAAGAAAGGTTCTTGAGTGAAGAGCATGAACCGGAAAACGCAGCGTAGATAGGGCTCCCATTAGATGGACCGACGACATTTTTATAGTTGCGGGTGTCCAGTGAATGCAAATGGCAGGCAGTCGTTCAGTGTGATGTTCTTAACATATTGCTGGGGCCGTACGGACAACAGCTATTACAGGCACCTAATCCGCTCAGTTGGAAAATCACGCGACCGAAAACCTTATCGCGCCCAAGTACGGTTTGCGGTCGCGTGATTTGTCAACTGAGTGGATTAGGTGCCTGTAATAGCTGTTGCCCGTAAGGCCCCAGATCTCCTGGCTGATGATGATGAATACTGTAGTCTATTCAATCCAATTGTTTTTCAGAGATTTTCAAGTCTCCAAAGATACACGCTTGTGCATCTGACGGTATTATTTTCGCGTTTTCCAACATGGTTGTGAGATAAAAAAGGAGTTTCATCAAAATCTGTAGAGCCAAAGCCTGCAGTCGTAAAATGGTAAATAAAACAGACTAAGTGCGAGTCGGGCTCGTGCACTGAGGGTTCCATACCACCACAAAATACAATAAACATCAATTAAAAAAACCGACTTCTAAATTAATAAAATATACAATACAATACAACTTTATTACACACCGAAAATACAAATGAAACTTAAACTAACATAAAAAATATGCAATTTCGATTCGGTGTAAGATTGACAAGGTCGTCCAAGTAACCGAATACGTTGCTTAACATGAACATAAATTTGTCACCGACTCGCGCTTGGCCATTATTTATTATTTGTTGTTATACTTTAGAGTGTGTACTATAATTATGTCAAGTTTGACGCTTGTACGTATTACCGTTTACACACTAGAGCAAATACAAAAATACTTTAAACAATACGTTTATTGTATCAACCCTTTCGAATCATTTGCCTATCGAATCGGATCTTCTACATTTAAAATTGCAATGTGAAAGACAATTGCACGATCAGTTGAGAAAAAGAACTAATATTGTAGTATCTAACATAAATATTATGTTATTTTCAGGTCTGCAGTTGAAAAAACGATGTCCAAAGGGGCGTGCGTGTAATTTCTTACATGTGTTCAGAAACCCTAACAATTTATTCTCGAGATACAGCACTAATCAAATTAAGGAGAGCGAAAGGTATGTAATTAATTGAAATCCCCTATTATTAGGCAGTATTCTGAGTAATTCCCGTCTGCCCCTCATCTGTCTGGGGAAGGAACTACAGGAATGAAAATTCCTGTCTGTCCCCGAATTTGAATTTGGGGAAAACAGGAATAAAAATCCTTACCGTCCCCGAATTTGAAACTAGGGACAAACTGGAATCTCTGCTTACTAAAATGAAAGGGCAAGACTCAATTCACACCGCGATGGCAGCGTAAAAATACGTAGGGACCGCGATCGCTTTAATGTTCGTGGCGGCGTCTTATGCAGCATTTCAAGCTTATTTTTTTTACATCAATGAAAGATTAGATCATAGCCTGACGTTGACAACTAGGTATGAATGGAATCTAATAGCGATTTAAGTCAGTTGGGAGTTTTATAGCTTAATGACGACGTCGATTCTAATGTACCATTATCTAAAGAAACTAAACTATATTTGACAGCTCTAAAATTGTTGCCATCCTTTTCTGACGTATAGAAATTAAAAGAGACGCCGATATTTTTTGTCTTGTCAAATTATAGTTAAGATTAGATAATGGTATAATAGAATTGATGCCATTATTTCAATATTTTCTGTAGGTACATAGTCCATTTTACCATCTATCATAGTCTTGTTATTCTCTGGTGTGTTCCTACTACTCATATTTCATTATAGGTCCAGGCGCACTTCACCTCGAACATGGCGGTGGTCTGAGTCGCCAGAAGTAGAAATCCCAAAGAAATCCAGACGAGATGAAGATAAATCGGAGAGGAGACGCCGCGAGGACAGGAGACGCGAGGATGACAGGCGACATCGATCCAGACGAAGTAGCTCCGATCGAGATACCGATAGACGCTAATAAAATGCAAAAGTTATCATTTGCATTATTTATTATTCCCAATGTAATTTTGTTTAATTTTTTCATACTATTTAATAATGGGCACATGCATCCAAATATATTTGAAAATAAGACGGGCTCGCGGTCCCGCGGATTTATTATTATTTCAATTCAATATAAACACGGGTCTGGCCCGGACATTTGGTAGGCATTGGTGGGGCCGAAGCCAACACCAAGAGGCCCCATTGAATATAAAATACAATATTATTGAATGTGTTAAAATGGATTATAAAACTATTGTACAGTATAGGATACAAAACGTCTAGGCTATTGATGACTTGCCACTCACTAAATGGGCCCTTCATAATGGCTGCCGCATATTGGCACCGGAAGGGCAACATTGAAGTTGGTGGCTAAGGATGTCGAGAGGTGTGCTGCACTTTCACTAAGACCTACTAGCGGCGTTATGCCCTTTAACACTTCCACCCTGGAGCTTAGGTTTTTAGCTCTTGCGGTTTCCACCCCCAGACGGCCGGTTAAGGCAAGCCAGGGGTCTGGGTCTCTGGGATTTTAGACCCATGGAATCGGGGTACGCGGTGTCGCCACTCACCGACGGCTCGCCATAAAGCCGCCCCTGCGTATTATTATTCACTTTATATCTTTAATTTTTAAGTTTTTTACATCAAATAAATAATAAAAAACTAGGGTGCCGCCGGCAGCGGGGCAAGGCCCAAGCTACCGGTGGTTAGGGCTGCAGAGTGAGGAACCTCCTGACAATGCGAGCACACAGGATTACCGCCTTCTGCATCTGACCCTTGACCCAACCGTCTAGCGAGAGGCCATAGAGCACATTATATACATAGAGCACATTATATATACGGGCGAGAGGCTCTTCGCTATAAGACCGTTCACCAAAACGACTATCGGGACAATGATCGTCGAGTCAACATCCCACATGGCGGTAACATGTTATTATTATTAATATTATATATTTTTTACCCTTTACTTTTTGCTTTATTATTATTTTTTAGTTAATCCGCCGTAACATTACATATTCTGTGAAAATTTCAACTGGCTTTATTAAGGACAGCATAGGCTTAGTAATAGGGTCCCATTTATAACCTTTGGGTACGGAACCCTAAAAAAGGCAAAGCATGGTCTGAAGACGTTAGCTTGGCCCATTGGATTAAAAAAAAAACGGTGACAGATCTGGGCGCGTTCCTAACGGCTAAGGGAAGTCTGCGTAGACGGCATAAAAGTACTCTGTGGTAGACGGCAGACGGCAACAAGAAAATACTGTGCCAGCCATGTTTGATTCGCGCTGCCGGCCACGATTCGGAACGTGTCATATACGATTTATTTTGAACTTAATATCAAATCGAAAATATTTTTATTTTGTTCGTTTAGTTTAGTCAGCCAAAGAGAATAATTTTAATCACTACGTCTATAGTCAGCTACGGCTTATGATGATACATATTTTTTTTACAATCACTCATTACCTCTAACATGGTTTTTCGTGCATTCATACATATATTTAGAGTAAGAAAACCTCAAAGCAGTCAATTCAAAAAACCAATATTTCTTGGCAAACAATTGGTGCCTGCATGCAAAGAGGATATAAATACTCCTGTATGTTCATATGCACTACATATTCGGAATGTTTCGACGGCGATGAAATCACTAGCTTTAAGAAAAGCCAATGCTGATAAAAGTAGTAAGTATGTAGCTTAAAACCTGTAGTATATATATGGTACATCCCTCATTGCAGTAAAGTATTAAGTATTTCTAACCTTTTCTTAATAAAGAACTATTTTCTCAACATCTAATCTGATATGATAAGGCTGTATCCAAAGATTTTTTATTTACTACGATGGTTGTATCTAATTCAGCTTTTGTAAGAACGCCTTGTGTTAAATATGAGCGAAGCACTTGAATCCTAGTTTCATTATGAAAACAAAGAAAGTTAAAATCTTTTTGAACACACATGGACATAGGTTCATTTCCACTGAAGTGGATTGGACCTGTTAAATGAGCTGGGTGTTTTCAGTGAAGGAGAGAAGTGCTGATGGTCGATATAAATTATCTTTGAGGTGAGCTGGCTTTTGTAGCCGACATGAGTGGATGTTTGCGGTGGATTTGAGCGGAGTATGACCTGATAATTTTTTTGTTAGTAAAACGATCGGTCAGTGTGTGCACACATGTGTTTGTAGATCAATGGTAATTGAGTATAGATTCCTTGCTAATAAATCCCATATGTGGTGGTACATTTCACTTATGGTGGGAAATTCAAATTTCAAACAGTTTTTTCAACTTTGTAGCTAGGCTGGGTAATTATTGTAAAATGACTAGTGTTTGCGCAAATCGTTGGTTGTTCTTTACATTATCATGTACCTTAAAGATGCTTAAAAACACTGGTGGTCCATGAAGCAGAGTTTAGAACGTATGCTTCAATAGGTGTATCTGACTGGACTTTTCTATAATTTTCAGATTCTAGTAAAGCAGCAATTATTTCGTCACTGAATTTTAATAATGTAGAAGATGCTGCACCTTTTTATAAATTACCGATGAGCACTTTATATAAAATAAGAAGAATAACCATTGCTGATGTCAGAAACGGATTCTGTAAAAATAGGCTGTACTATATTTCATCAAGAATACAGGTAATTTAGGATTGCTAAACTTGCTTGATGAATGATTTCAAAACTTGAATACATTATTTCCTTTTCAGTGTCCTCCAGCAGTATTAAGTGAGAAATTGGCACCAAGAAGTTTTGTTTACAAATTATCATTTCAGTGGATAGAAAGTTCACTAAACATATTGTTAGGTAAGTTTGTACAAGAAAAGGTTTGACTTTGAACACCAATTAGTACTTGACTGATATACATGTTGCTAGTAATTTGTGTATTTTTTTATTATTTGAGCAATCACAATTCTTATAACTAAAAATCAATTAACAAAACCTCATTCTACTATACTCTGTCCAAAGTTTTTATGACTGACAGTTCCAGTAAATTGTAATACCCCAAATGGAAACCATAAATTCTTATTACAAAGTTTTTTAATGTAAGATTGTAACTACTAGTTACAACTGCAATGAAATATTAAAAGAAAATGTATTGCTTTACATTTTTACAAATGGGAAATAATTTTTTACAAGAAGAAGTTAACAGTATGATATGTTAGTTTAATTCAGCTTATTGAGCTATTGCTAGCGGCAGATGAGGACTATTGATGTCATAGCGGCAACCGCACTGTCCCCATTGCTCGACTCACTCCCAACTGACAAAAACATAGAACCCAGTCTAAAATATATTTTTTCTTGTCAGATAAAGGTGTCTCAGGTGATCGTATACTCAGAGACCTGTGGGTGCTGAAGTATCATCACCAAACAATTGGTGAAAGACTTCAAAGAATAAAAGATCACGGAGTTGTTACTTTGTTTCCATGGATGGTCAGATGTTCACCAGATATATTAAGCAGGTAACCATGATCAAAGTAAATACTACAAAGTTAGAGTTGTATTAATGTTACTACTTGTTATAGGAATTGATTTAAGGAAGAAAAACATCCACTAAATATAATAAATAACAGTCAGTTGTAAAAACACTCCGTTTGATTCTGGAGCCAGGTTTTAATTTAGGGTGCCCTGGGTGGGACAAAAAATAAAAATACAGAGTAGGTCTGAAAATTTCTTTAGTTAAACAATAAACATTATAAACAACTGTCCTAACATTGAAATTGCCGGACTGCCCAGTAGTCCTGGACTGTTCTGTGGTGCTGGACAGTCCGTTGGTGCCGGTCTGTTCGGTGGATCTGGACTGTCTTGTGGTGCCCGACAGTCCAATGATACCAGTCTGTCCGGTGGTGCCAGACAGTCTGTTAGAGCCGGTCCATCTGGTGGTGCCGAACTGCCTGGTGGTCAGTCCGTTGGTGCCTATCCATCTGATGGTGCCGGTCCATCTGGTGGTACTGGACTGTCCGGTGGTGCCGGACAGTCTGTTAATGCCGGTCCGTCTGCTGGTGCTGGTCTGTCTGTTGGTGTCGATCTGTCCAGTGGGGCCGGACAGTCCAATGGTGCCGGTCCAACTGGTGATGCCGAACAGTCCATTAAGGCCGGGCTGCCCGGAGGTGCCGGTGCCAGTGAATCTTATACATGCTATCTAAAATCTGGATGTAAATTTAATTATCTCTACATAGTATAAATTAAAGTCGCTTCCCGCGTCTGTCTGTCTGTATAACCGCTAACTCCTAAACCAAACAACGGATTTCGATGCGGTTTTCACCATCAGCTAGAAACATTTTCACGAAAGGTTTATACATATAACTAGCAACCCGCCCCAGCTTCGCACGAAAATTACACATGCAATAAATTATAGTGTATTGTATTGAGCATGTTTAAAAAAAACTATTATTTGTCGTCTATTTTTAGGTACTTGAAACAAACGCAAGAAACAAAAAGCATACTGGGTGACACAAACTCTACACAAATGTATTTGGCAAACCGCCTAAACATATCTATTGAAGATATTGAAGAGCTGGGTATGAAAATGCCGGCACTTAGAACTATAAGAGCTATAAAGGTTAAAGGAACTTCTACTATCATTCAGAGATACTTTTAGGGTTCCGTACCTCAAAATGAAAAAAACGCAACCCTTATAGGTCCAACCCTTTGTTGTCCGTCTGTCAAGACCCTTTTTCTCAAGAACGCGTAAAGGTATCAAGTAGAAATTTATATCAAATACTCGAGTCTACGGTTTCTTTTAGCTGTGAAAAAATCAAACTTGTAAGTCAACGCGATCGAAAGATATGACCGTTTATGTCGTATATTTTGCGATTTCACAAGGGAATCATAACCTTAAGCTACTAAGTTTTATTCCAGGAGCAAAAGTATCTACACACCTAATTTCGTCAAAATCTGTTAGTCTTCTCTGCGCGAAGAAGTAACAAACATACACTACACACTTACAACAAACGGACAGACTATATTAGTAGACAGAGAATATTAGTGTAAAGTGTGATTTTCAAATTGCATTACAATTAGCAATTTTTATCAACAGGTCAAACACTTTCTGGATTTTTTAACTGAGGAAGGTTTTGATATCGCCCAAATAGCCAAACAGCCCAGAATATTGTTATCTTCACAGAAAACTGCCAAGAAGAGACTTGAACAACTGCGCCAATTAGGAGTTACGAATGTAAATCTCAATGTACTTTGTCGAAGTAAAAAGGGCTTTAGAAGATTTTGTGAGAATCTAGATAAAGGTGGTAAGTTGCTACTGTTGCTAGTGATGCAAAATGTATTGTACAACAAATCTCACAAAATAATTACTAGGGTCTGGCTAATGAAAGTAGAGACTGAAAAAGCGCAGCAAATTTAAAAATATCAGCATTGAAACCCCAAAAATTAGTATAAAATGCCTGGAATAATCTCACTTGATACTTGTAAGTTATTATTTTTTATTGTAACACAGTCAGAACACAGTAATGTTTGCATTTCATATTAATTTTGGGGTTGCAATGCGGATTTTTTTAAATTTGGCGGGCATTTTCAGTCTCAACTTTCATTAGCCAGACTCTATTATTTGTGTCAACTACACATAATTATATTAAGAGCAGCTGTCAGTTTTACCCACTTGGGTATTCCATTATGGATAGTCCCCCTTAGGGGATATGTACTAAAACTGCGACCAGAACCACCGGAGGATGGGCAGCAGCGTCCTATTAGTACACGCACACGCCCATGGTGAACTCACTGCGATCCCCAAACCGCCTGCCGAGCGTGTGCATTATGGCAACCCCCTCTAAGAGGGAGGCCTTTGTTCTTCAGTGGATGTTTACTGGCTGATGATGTATTTATGCATGTTAAGGACAGTACACTTATAACAGTATCCCATGTCACACTCTGGCTCTCAAACAATCTTTATTAAAAAAATCATGGCATTCCATTGCTGCTTGAAACATACAAACATATACATATACATATATAGAGGAACATACAAACTGACAAACCAACAAACATACTTTCGCATTTATTAGTATGATGATTAAGGGTTATAAGGAATAGTGGTCCTAAGCGAAATGGGGGTCATTGTACTCATCATTATGAAGAAGTATAAATGACTGACCCTAAAATGGCGATAGAAGTGCCAGCTATTCGTTGAGTGTCGGCTCTTTTGCAGATCGATGGGGGAGGCCTATTGCTGAAATGATTTAAAAAAAATGGAACATCTGTGGTAAAAGTTGTTCAAAATTTACAATCCTTTCGGCTTGTCCTCAGCGTTCCATGCAACCCTGTTTATTATGTAATAGTCAAGGTCAAAGTTCCTCAAATCACTATGACTACACCCCATGTTATGTTGATCAGTGTTGTAATCAATACCTACACTTTTTTCTTTTCTTTTCAGATAGCAGTGTATGATAACTACTGTTTTTTAAGCACCTCAATTCAGTGCCATGGATCCACAATGTAGCCTGTTTCATCACATTACCTGGTCAGGGAACCCCAAATTTTAAAGTCTGGTTTTCCATTTATTTAGTATGTAGGTGTATTTAGGCGAGAAGTATGGAGGACATGAATGGCATTCATGTCCTCCACAGTCCACACCTTTCATGGAATAAAGTTAAACTACAAGTCACACACAATCTTTGAAATCTCAGTTTGTTGCCCGTGGTCACGTGGTTCTACTAGTAGGACCATGGGTATTTTTTTTCCAGTGCTAACCAATGTGCTCACCACTTATGGTGCCAAAACATAACATTGAAACATTGAGGCTATGCACAATATCAGGGTAGCGCAGAGCCATGGAGATACATGCTAGGTATCACATTCCAAGGCAGAATTTATAATACCGTAATCGAGATAAGAACATAGATTCGAGATATCAGAATTACAGTAATGAAACTAGTGGAGCTGGGCAGGACATGCAAGAGTGTCACCATTGTGTGTCAAACCTCATCTTGATGATCACAGGACGTAGGCGGATGGCATAGCAAGAGAGGCATATACTGAGCAGAAAAGCTGTGGATGATGATGAGTTATGAGCTACACATACCATCAACAAATTTTAGTGATGTAAAAAGTTATCATATTTTTTGGAAATAAATACCTATTTATTTTAGTTATTTTGTTTTTATTTTCATCGTGTTTCTTTACCTAAATTAGAGTTCTTATATAAAAATGAAACACAAATAGTTTTATCAATGTTTATTTTGCCTCATCCCTATGATAATGTCCCGTGGAATGAACTATTAATAACTTAGCACTAGAATTTTATGACAGTGAACTTCCCTATTGAGTAAAATAGTGTCCTTTCACTACACCTAGTGCAAGTAGAAGGCACTAAACATGATAGCAAAAGTAACATGAATAATTTACATCACCTTACAAACTGTTTTATCAAGACTCAATACAAAATATCACAAATTGTCTGCAAATACCTAGTCTGCAATTGATTAAAATTATCTGATATAAACAGCAATTGTATGTTTGTAAGCTTAAATTTATTGGTGGAACAAGCTCTTTGTTTTTAATTAGTTGTTTTTAGTACCTTTATCGGTATGGTGCTGAGTAATTCTTGCCAGCTATTATTTGTAGTTGTATCTAATGAAATAAATTACAATCATGTAATGATTATAATTTTATTCATGTATGCAAATATGACTTAACAAAAAAAAACTAAGAAATATTCCACAGTAGCTTTGTATGTACTTGAGAAAATACCATAAGTCTTGGGCTCAAAATAAATAACAGCTAAGGTTAGGTAAAACCCGTTGCAGACCATGCAAAGTAGCTTGCAAGTACAAGTATTCATGCCGGCGTTCAAACGTAAATAGCCATTCGCGTGGCGACGTCCAGAGTGTTCGAATAAGACTAACGATGCGCAATCGGGTCGCGCGAGTAAGGCGGGGAACGAAGCTTCACTTGCGCAAGGACCAGCGCGAGTGCTACTAATCACTGCCACTTGCACGAAGCAAAAAAGTGTTGCTCATTGCAAACCATACGTATTAATTACGCTACTTCGCATGGTCTCCAACGGGCATAAGATACAATTTTGAATGCTTTTTCTCATTATAAAAATGTGAGTACAACCTTTTCAATGCTATTGCACACAAACAAAATTACAAGAAAAATTTAACTACAACAGTTTTTTACACAAAATTACATGGGACTACACATTGGTCAAATTTACTGCACACTTTAGTCAAAATAATGTCTAGCGATAAGTTAAGTGTATAGTTTGTGTGTTTTATACATTATCTATAATAAAATAAAATTATGTATAGTGTGAGGTTTGAGTCCATTGAGGATGAATTGAACTACTGGTGTGCACATTGCACTCCGGGACCTGCATGCATGTGTTCCTCGTCGTCACTAGCGTAGGCCTCATCGCGGGAATGCGGCATACCTACACGCTCATGCGGCGATGATGTATAATCTATCAGATTCACCTCTTCCACATCATCTCCAATAGGCATCACAAATGGAGTGCGGGGAGGCAATATACTCTCAATATTCTTCAATTGCTCCTCTGTAGCAAAATTGTTTTCAGGGAAAACTACATCAAACTTTATATAGAGATTCCCCTTTTCAAACAGATTCTTGTACTGTGGCATGCCTTCGCCTTGAATGCCTTTCATTTCCTTAGGTTTGATTATGTCACCAGGGCTTTGTCTTATAAGTAGATCTCGGCCATCTAGATGCTTGACAATAAATTCAAACCCGCACAAAGCTTCAGTTAGGGTGATTTCATGTTTCATGTACAGATCATCTCCATTCCTCTGGAATAATTCATGAGGTTTCTGCTGCAGCACGATAACAACGTCCCCGGGCTGCATATCAGGCTGCTGATCTCCTTCACCTCTAAAGGTAATTCTTTGATTCTCACGCATGCCCTTCTCAATGTGCACTTCCAGTACTTTGGTTTCGTTCAAAACTTTCTTGCCTTTGCATTTTGGGCATTTGTCTTTATCATTAATTGTTTCTCCTTGTCCATGACAAGTGGGGCAACGAGACTGCAACTGCCGAGTCATGTGTGGAGCGATCTGTTGGTAAGAAACCTTGATGCCCTGTCCGTGACAGTCCTTGCATGTGACTACAGCTCCAGGTTTGCCACCAATACCTTTGCAAGAGCCACAAATCACATTTTTACTCAGCTGTAACTTAGTGGTTTTACCGATGTACATATCTTCTAGAGATACTTTAAGAGGATGTATTGTGTCTTCGCCTCGCGCGGGTCCCCTAACCCTGCCCCCGGGGCCGCCCATTCCGAAGAAATCGCCAAATATGTGGCCGAGGAAGTCTTCGGGCGCACCGAATCCTCCGCTTTGTCTATCTTGTCCGCCTTCTTGTAGTCCTTTCAGCCCAAACTTATCGTAAATCTGCCTTTTCTTAACGTCAGACAACACTTCGTAGGCATAGCTTATTTCTTTAAATTTATCGCCAGCTGCCGGGTTCTTGTCAGGGTGAAATTCTTTAGCCAATTTATGGTAATTCTGAAAAGAAGACATAGTGTGAAGCAAACTGTATATTTTTGCAAAATGTGTGGACAATGGGCTGGACCATGGAAATGGTTGTGCGAGTTTCACATGGCATGACAGAGACAAGTGAAATACTATCATGTTTTGGCACTTACTCTTCTGATTTCCGAGTCACTAGCACTTCTAGAAACTCCTAAAACTTCGTATAATTTATTATCAGCCATTTTTCCCAAGATAAAAAGCAAAGAAAGAAGGAATGAAATGAACAAGGAATTAGCTGAATGCAATTTTTTCGAAACGAGATAGACGAATGGATTGTGACGATTTGACGATGTTGTCACTATCAAAAATGAAAAATCTAGTCATTTGATTGTTTATGGTTTTAAGACGATCCGTACCATTTCAGTTCACATTTAGAACCAAATCATTCATTCGCAAAGATCTTGTATATACCCTAAAGGTTCATTCGTGACGAATAGCTATTATGTCTTCTGTGGTTGAGGTCAGCCGCGTTCGAGCGTCTGTAGCGGCCGATGGTACGTAACCGGATACGGAACCAATGAATACTCTATTAAAAAATCGTGACCATGGATACAGAGTCCTTCAGTCGGAGTAATAATCAAGTTTAGAAAGTATTAATTTAGTATTATGTATTTTATTCTATTATAATAGGTTATCCAATTCAAGTTTGATTAGATATCGTCAAAATCCGTCAAACAAGCCAGAGTAAAGCATAGGACTAACTATATATATACGGAGATAGACTGGCAACTCAGCCATATTTGAAATTAATTATATGTGCCTCCATCTATCCGCCACTAACGGTACTACATTTAACCTACAGATGAATAGCAGGTTGTATTAATTCTATTCTACTACAGAAAACGCTTGTAGTTTTATACAAAATGTATGAGATTTACACAACTGGTGAAAAATTCACGTGACCAATCCCATACATTCCGTAAAAAACTACAATCATTTTCCATAGTAGAAAAAACATCTTGCCTACTGTAAAAATTAAGTCCGCTAAGCATAAGTTTGGCTGCAGCGCTCCGTCTACTTCAGAAATAATAAGCTTTTTTGCGAGCTTTAATAAAATATTTTATTAAACGGCTGTACAGTTTTATACAACTCATAAATAAAATTATCAAATGAATACGCTATAATGTAACACAATTATATCTTGGAGAAATAAACAGAAATTTGTCACTGACTCGCACTTGGTCATTTATTATTGTTTGTTTTTATACTTTGGAGTGTGTACTATAATCATGCCAAGTTTGACGCTTGTACGTATTACCGTTTTTACATTAGAGCTTATACAAAAATATGTTAAAAATGCATTGGTTTTAATTAAACATTATACTATGCTAAATCTTATATAAAAAAAAAAAAACACCTGATTACGTTAAATTTTTTGTTTTATGTTTTGTATAATAATCAAAAGCAGTTTTAACAATCTCCGTCTCTGTGATTTTCCTGACAATATGTTTAAGATTAGTTTGCACCAATCGATATTAAAAAAACTCTGCAGGCGTTGTTTGTGCAATTTAGACTTTAAAAAGTTTAAATCTACATTTATAGATATTATCAATTGTATGTATTCTGCGATTTAAAAAAAAATACTGTGTTTGTCTAAAATCATAGGTAATATTATGTATTATAATTATGTTCCATTTCGCTCGAAGAACCGATAAACCGGAAGAAAGGTTCTTGAGTGGAGACCACGAATGGTAGTTCCTCATGGTTTTCGAGGTCTTTATTGCAGGTTTTACAGTGGTTAACTAAATATTATTTTTTCCTTTCTGACCATCCATCCACTGCAATAACCAACAGCTGCACAATTTTCTACATCACTAGTGGATGCGTTCATCATCATTGATTGAGTGTTGATGGGATCAATGAGGATCAGTAACGTTTTTAGTTGAGAATGCAGATTTATAGAGCTAAGAAATCCTTAACATACAGTGCAAAAATATTGTTCTACGACAAAAAATAACGAAGTTATGACCAAATTACTAGCGAAATTCACTGGTCGGCCGGCGTGATAGCTTGTGACGTCACTGGGACGTTCGTCGCCAGTTACCCGTTGGCAGCTATAAGGCGCGCAGTGTTTTGGGTGGATAATTGTGATTTTCGATACAAATTAAGTGCCCGATTTGTGTCTAATTGATCTTTTAACTATGTACAAATATTGTATAGTGCCGAAATGTACAAACACCTCTATTAAAACGCCAGAAAAACTATTTTTTTTTACTACTTCGTAAAATATGGTACTCCGTTGTAAAAAGAGATGATAAAACTCCACCGTAGTAAAAATATAATAGTAAGTTATCTTCGAAGAAATATACATCGTGCGGCTTGTATGTGCGCATGCCTGTACGCACGCACCGCAGCACGCACACAAATACAAATGTCTGGGGTACAATGGTATTTTCAGTCAGGGATCAAAGTGGAATAGACCGACTGTACTACGCCGAAAGGAGGTCTAATACAGGGTTACGCATATAGACTGTAATAAGCTGAAAGGAAGTCATTATACAGGGTTACTCATATAGATTGTACTAAGCCGGAAGGATGTGGGTTACGCATATAGACTGAACTAAGCAAAAAAAATATGTCATTACACAAGGTTACGCATATAGACTGTCCTATACTGAAAGGAGGTCATTAAACACGGTTAGGCATATAGATTGTTCTAAGCCGATAGGAGATCATTATTATATACAGGGTTACGCATTTAGTATAGACTGTACTAAGCTGAAAGGAGGTCATTATACAGGGTTACGAATATGGACTGTGCTACGCCTAAAAGAGGTCTTTATACACGGTTACGCATATAGACTGTACTAAGCCGAAAGAAGGTCATAATACAGGTTATCGCATATTGACTGTACTAAGCAGATAAAAGGTCATTATACACGGTTACAGATATTGACTACTATATGGATAGGCGTGACACTTACCATCAGGTTTATTAACATATCATACCTTACTCGTCTCGCACTCAGTTGTATATTTAAAAAATATACTTACAATATTATTGACATAATATAATAAGAGTAATGGAGATAGCCGAGACCGATATTTGTAGAAGAATAAAATTATACTTTTACCGGGTCGTAGATAGCCACCCGCTACAAACATTGATTTATTTTAGGAGTATGTACCTTATTATTTACAATCGTAAAATCCGTATATCCGTATCTACGTGTTATTGTTTCATTATAATATACATAGGTACCTATAAAACTCAGAGACACGGACAACCCTGCGTGTTCGGGCATGAGTAGGTATTTAAATCTCCTACGGGCCTCGAGTCAACTTACTATTATTTTTACTATGACTCCACCCTCTACCCAAGCTACTAGACATGGCTGTGTAGATCATTTCGATGTTAGTACCTACATAACTATACCTACCCATTATTTAGTTGATATGGAAATAAGTTGTAACCTACTTTTACATTCTGGCGTTTTAAAAGAGGTGTTTGTACATTTTGGCTCAATACAATATTTGTACATAGTTAAAAAGATGAATTAGACACAAATCGGGCACTTAATTTGCATCAAAGTCACAATTAACCACCCAAAACACTGCGCGCCTTTTAGCGGCCAACGGGTAGCTGGCGGCGACCGTCCCAGTGACGTCATACGCACCCACGTACATTTCTTTTAGCGGCAGGAACGGCATAATGTTTATTACTTAATATCTTCGTAAGTAATGGTCCGATTTGGATAATTCAAAAAGATATGTCATGAAGAATAAAGTGAGTACTAGTTCTATTGAATTTGCTACTACTTTACTAATATGGTACTGAGACGTGGTCTTTAACTGTTGGTCTTTTGGAAAAGCTCAGAGTCACACAGCGGGCAATGGAGAGAGCTATGCTCGGAGTTTCTTTGCGCGATAAGATCCGAAACGTGGATATTCGCCAAAGAACCAGAGTCACCGACAGCTGCTAATATTTGCAAGTTGAAGTTGCAATGGGCGGGCCACATCGCCCATTGCCATCGCATTGCCATTGCCATCGCCCATCGCAGAACCGATAACCGATGGGGAAGAAAGGTTCTGGAGTGGAGACCACGAACCGGAAGACGCAGCGTAGGGAGGCCTCTCACTAGATGGACCGACGATATTGTGAGAGTCACGGGTATCCAGTGGATGCAAAAGGCGGGCTGTCGTTCAATGTGGAGGTTAAAGGGGGAGGCCTTTGTTCAGCAGTGGACGTCTTCCGGCTGATGATGATTACTGATCCTCATTATAAACTCTTCCTCATCAATTTCGATATTTTCTTTTTCATTTGATTTTGAGCTCAAATATCAAAATAATCGCGTATTGTTTGTAAGCCGGCTGAAGTGTCTTTTTCACAATTCGCTCCTTGCGAATGATCCATTGATACATTATTTATTAAAAGTGATTTATATTTGCTTTCAAAAACAAATGCACCAGGCATTCTATTGCATATGCTCAGTGACCATATGGAGCCAAACATATTTTCTAATGGGTCCTGTCATCCTGTGGTTGAAATTTATTAACAATATAATTAAGTTGATTTTTGTGTAAAGAATTTACAAGCATTTGGAATCCTTCTTTAGTCTTAATCCAGCTTGTTATGGACCGAACAACCTTTTCCCTCCCGTCATTTAAATATCGTAACGATCTTAAAACTGGAAGAGCTTCACTCCAAAATTTCTGATGTGGTGATTTCGGCGTTACTGCAGCAAGTAAAAATGTCTTCCCTGAATTTCACTGTAAGATCCATTCACCGAATCAAATAATTTATCGAAGAACATCAAAAAAATGTGCAGTTTCTTCACGTTCTTTTGGTAACTTCAAAAATCAAGCAACATTGTTTTCTATAAATCTCATAATTTTGAGATTGCAAACACAAACCAATCTCGAAAATCTTCTTAAAAATCTTTTTCTTCTTGTGTATCCGATGTTACACCACCTTCATTAGGAACCATTGCAGCACTTGTATCATTTACATTTGTATGTCCTGCGTTTGGTTGAGATTGCATGCCTGAAACACAAAAATATTACTATAGCATTGCCAGAGTCTCTACCTATTATAGACAGCTGTCATCCGAAATGAAGATCTCGACGAGATCTATCACTTTTGCGAAGAAACTGCTAGTCCAGGATCGACGGTTTCCGAGATATCACCTAAGCAAGTTTGACAGCTGTCATCCGAAATGAAGATCTCGACGAGATCTATAACTTTTGCGAAGGAACTGCTAGTCCAGGATCGACGGTTTCCGATATATCGCCCAAGCAAGTTTGACAGCTGTCATCCGAAATGAAGATCTCGACGAGATCTATCACTTTTGCGAAGGAACTGCTAGTCCAGGATCGACGGTTTCCAAGATATCGCCCAAGCAAGTTTGACAGCTGTCATCCGAAATGAAGATCTCGACGAGATCTATCACTTTTGCGAAGGAACTGTTAGTCCAGGATCGACGGTTTCCGAGATATCGCCCAAGCAAGTTTGACAGCTGTCATCCGAAATGAAGATCTCGACGAGATCTATCACTTTTGCGAAGGAACTGCTAGTCCAGGATCGACGGTTTCCAAGATATCGCCCAAGCAAGTTTGACAGCTGTCATCTGTAATGAAGATCTCGACGAGATCTATCACTTTTGCAAAGAAACTGCTAGTCCAGGATCGACAGTTTCCGAGATATCGCCCAAGCAAGTTTGACAGCTGTCATCCGAAATGAAGATCTCGACGAGATCTATCACTTTTGCGAAGGAACTGCTAGTCCAGGATCGACGGTTTCCAAGATATCGCCCAAGCAAGTTTGACAGCTGTCATCCGAAATGAAGATCTCGACGAGATCTATCACTTTTGCGAAGGAACTGTTAGTCCAGGATCGACGGTTTCCGAGATATCGCCCAAGCAAGTTTGACAGCTGTCATCCGAAATGAAGATCTCGACGAGATCTATCACTTTTGCGAAGGAACTGCTAGTCCAGGATCGACGGTTTCCAAGATATCGCCCAAGCAAGTTTGACAGCTGTCATCTGTAATGAAGATCTCGACGAGATCTATCACTTTTGCAAAGAAACTGCTAGTCCAGGATCGACAGTTTCCGAGATATCGCCCAAGCAAGTTTGACAGCTGTCATCCGAAATGAAGATCTCGACGAGATCTATCACTTTTGCGAAGGAACTGCTAGTCCAGGATCAACGGTTTCCAAGATATCGCCCAAGCAAGTTTGACAGCTGTCATCCGAAATGAAGATCTCGACGAGATCTATCACTTTTGCGAAGGAACTGTTAGTCCAGGATCGACGGTTTCCGAGATATCAACCAAGCAAGTTTGACAGCTGTCATCCGAAATGAAGATCTCGACGAGATCTATCACTTTTGCGAAGGAACTGCTAGTCCAGGATCGACAGTTTCCGAGATATCGCCCAAGCAAGTTTGATGATGATGATGAATTAGGGCCCATCCTTTCTCTGAGAGAAGGCCTGTGTTCCAGCAGTGGTTTAAACTTCTTTGCTTTTGGGAAATAACATAAAAAACCGACCAGCGTTAAGAGGTAGGACGGACTGACAGACATAGCGTAAGCTTAGTAATAGAGTTCCGTTTTCACCTTTTGGGTACGGTACGCCGTACGAAACCTTTAAAAGTATCTACTCTGTTCTACCCATAGTACAAGTTTTGATAGTATTCGAAAACTTTTTTCGTTTTCGTATTGTTCCATACATTGCTGGGCTGAAAGGTATTCGATATTTTTTTCGTACTATAGTGAAGCAATCTATACCGCCGTTTACTACCGATTTTAGTTCTTTCGCGTTTCCGCTGGAGGCGCTTTACTAAAATGTATGGAACAATACGTAAACGAAAAAAGTGTTCGAAAACTATCATATCTGAGACTAAGGGTAAATCATAATTATATTATAGTAATAAATACCTTGGATTGCTAATTCGAAAAGTCTATTCTTGGGTAATGGTCATTAGTAATACGGTACCATTGGTTTACATTTTCTTTCGTTGTAGGACACGAATATGTTAACAGTTTTAATATGAAATTACCTTTTCCATCGCTCACGTTGCAACCAGCAACTTGAATGACATCTTGCAATACAGTGATAATAATATAGGTAGTGAGTCCTGTATCAGTTCAAAGTGTTCAAACAACTGCAAAACAAGTAATCATCACAGTTATTACCAGAAATTACCACGATTCCTAAACTAAATTCAAATTATCACCTAAGTATTATGCCATTGCAGACCATGAGAAGTACAAGTAGCAAGTATCTACTAACTACTAGTATCTAGTAGGTACTTGCTACTTGTACTTGCCACCTGTACTTCGCAAGGTCTGCAACGGGCTTTACTCAAGCTGTACTACGTGGCCTAGATAACTGCACAACGAGTTTTTTCTCCGAAATTTGAACAAAGCTTAGCACAAATATATTATGGGTTCACAGTTCGGGGGCACGTAGTATAGTATGAAATCTTTGAGGGGGCAACGATACGTAGTAAAATATGAAATCTCAGTTCGAAGGTAGCTAAATTGAAACGGTGGCACATGCGTTCAAATTAACACTAAAATAGGTACACAGAAACTTTGAATCACTCTACTGATAAAATTAGAGATATTACCGTGAAATTTATCGAAGAAATGATAAATTAATTATTAATAATGTTCAAAGAATAATTATTGTTGACGTTATGTTTTTTATTTTGAAACATTTTTGATGGATGATATTGACCACAGAACACTTATACCAGAGGATATTGACACAGTACGTTATGTTGTTTTAATTAGTTTAGTTAGGCGTAGCGTCGAGTTACATTCTCTTTCATCTCTTTGGTTAGGCGCGGATGGATGTCAGCAGCCTTAGAGCGTTCCGCCACTAATGTTCTAAATTACCACAGCATGAGTTAGTCACGATCACGTCAAAGTCATTCCTAAAAGTGTAAAGGCTTTACATGAGACTAAGTACTATGATGTTTGGTAAACAACACACAAAAAACTGGCCAAGTGCGAGTAGGGCTCGCACACTGAGGAGGGATGGGGCTGACTCTGCCAGATTACATCGTTTATTGACTTTTAAATCTTTTTTCGTAATCAAAAGATTGTTTTGATCTATCGATGAATGGACACCGAACATACATCCCGCGGCTATGTCACGATATTTACTCACGTCGAAAGTGATAGGAAAGTGTTAGTTTTATGAGCGTAATCAAATAACTCGTTTCTTAGAGTTATATAACAGTATTTGTATTGTATGCCAATTGCATAACTTCAAAAATTAAACTGCATTATTATTATTATAATGAGGACTTTAGTAGTTCGCTCAGACCGTGCGCTACTAGATACTGCTGTGATTGCCATTTGCCATATTTTCAGACCTACAAACGCAGCTGATGTTGTAAGTAAAGTAGGTATACCAGCTAGTTAGAAATTAACAGTCTTTTTTAATCGACGAAAAAAGGGGGAGAAGAACTCTTGTCGACGTGTAGGTACCTATACCTACTACAAAAAAGTACCCAGATAAAAACGCAAAATTCTTAATTTTATATAATTATATATATTTCAACGTAGGTACCTACTTATCTATTTAAAAAAAACAATCAACAAAACTTCTATTATGGGCTATTCTGACATAGTTCGAAGGAATCAAATCGAAAAATTGAGTCGAATGTATGGAAATGCTAGGTGTTTTTGCATGGGCCCCATGGCCCCTCCTGGATCCGCCAATGTTACCTACGCTAATTTCAGCAAGTTCAACTTGATATACCTACTGCTAATATATAGGTATTAGCAAAGATTATATACTAGAGGTATTAGGTACTAGGACTACTAGGGTATGACCATCGAGTTCAGATTGTTTCCTCAATCTTCAAACGCATTAGTTTACAAAGGTTTGTATAGCTGTGACCTTTCTTGAAACACCCTAATTAAGCTTACAGTATGTCTAACCTCGGCTGGGAACGACTTTCACTTGTACCTATCAGTTCGCAATTATCTCAAAGTATCATCCATGTAAACTCACAAGAGGCATGACCTCGCGTTAGAAGCATCTATCTGCATATAGCAATGCTCGGCATTGCACATTTTGGCAATTACGTGAAACTAGGCGTTCCCGCGGTTTTATGCGTTTTCCTACAGGAACCACTCATTCCTATATTTCTGGGTTAAAAAGTGGCGTAAAACCTACTACCTAAACTAGGTCCTTTTGTACCAAACTAGCTGCGCCCCGCGGTTTTGTTCGCGTCGACATTTCCGGGATAAAAAGTATCCCCTAAAAAAATATTTCAGAGCCCGTACCGTGAGATCTTATAGGTACGCGATTCAATTTACGTGAGTGCGACCGCAAACCGTATCTCGGCGCGTTATGGTTCACGTTAACATATTTTGTGACAGTCATCTAAATTGTATCGCGTTTACGACCTCACGGAACGGACCCAGCAGTGCAAGTACCGTTCTTTATCGATCGTCAAATTCGCTAAAATGCCATAGAATCGATCACAGCGAGTACTGAAAAAATGGCATATTATCGAATTTGACGACCTCAACTGCCAATTTGACGATCGATAAAAGAACGGTACTTGCACCCCAGGTTATAAAATTGAATCCATAAAAAATCTACCACAGCTAACCCTCAGCGAAACCGCGCTATGTCACTCGCCGGTCCTCCAACCATGTAGGTATACCTACCTGGGTCTATATGCATCGAAACACGTCGTCGAACAGTTACAGCGTGAAAAAAGAACATACAAACAAAAACACTTCCTAATTTATAATATTATAGTATATATGTACATATATTTAATTTTTGATCCCCGTTGGTCCAGTTGGTAGTAAACCTGCCTTCGGCGATTAATTCAAATTCTAATTAATTTATTTCAGGCAATAAAATAACCCATACTATTTTATTGCCTGAAATAAACAATAAATAGGTACATCAAAAGCTTAGGGGCGTGGGTTCGATTCCCACCAAGGACAAACATTCAAGTGATGAACATTTGTGTTTGTGGTGTTTTATCTATTTAATTATGTTTATTTATGTGTGTATATCAGTCACTGGCAGCCATGTTACAAGATTTGCTTAGTTTGGGGCAGCTGACCGTGTGTGCAAAAATGTCCCGAATATTTATTTATATTCGTTCATCCATTTTGGAGTTGAGTGGCACAAACACACAATTAAACTTACATACAATCTTTCATATTTATAATATTAGTATAATTATGTTGCACAATGAATGCATTTAATTCCATTCAGTTAAATATCAAGCTTTTTAAATTAATCTTCGGCTAGATATATATTTATATATATAGGTGTTTACTGAACTGAAAGGTCGTAACTTTGCAACATACAACCTAATAGTATTGCGTTTGAACTCCAACTCGCTCGCGGCAAGTTGGCGGTCTACGATGGAGCACGCTTGCTTAGAACAGGAACAAGGTTCGACGAAGTCGTTATTTTTGAAATGATTATACATTATTCACGTTAAGGTGGTACGTTTTACCTAAGGCGAGAAATTCAAATTTCAAACAGTTTTTTGGTCCTTGTAACTAGGCCGGGTATAATTATTTTAAAATAAATCAGTGTTTGCGCAAATTGTTGGTTGCTCTTTACATTATAATGTAAAAACATTTAACAGTAACGCACTATATTACTTACATTTGTCGTTTATTGACAAATGTAAGTAATATGGTGCGTTACTGTTAAATAGGATTTTGATATAATAATAATAATATTATTTATTAAATGTAAAAAACTTAAAAATTAAGACCTAAAATAAATAAAGTGAATAATAATAATAATTGGCAGGTGCCGTACCTCATATCATAGATCTGTTATCCCATCCACAAGTTGTTCACATCAATAGCCTAGACGTTTTATAACCTATACTGTACAATAGTTTTATAATCCATTTTATACACATTCAATAATATTGTATTTATATTCAACGGGGCCTCTTGGTGTTGGCTTCGGCCCCACCAATGCCTACCAAATGTCCGGGCTAGACCCGTGTTTATATTGAAATAAAGTATAATAATAATATCTTTATTTACCAAAAAAGACTAAAAAAGACTAAGTAGTACAATGAAAATTAGTAAGAACACTATGAAACTTAAAAACTAAACAGATTTGGCGGTGAGCCCCAAACTAAGCACAGGGCCTGTATCTTGGGGCTCGGGTGCGAACATTACCAGAAACAATAAACTATGTGTGCGAGTAAGTTGGCAGTGGCACAGCAAGTCGAACACATAGATTGCACTATTTGCACTACATAAGTACTTATAGCCTAACTAATCCTAAAACAAAGTTAATTTGAAAATAAACAAAAAGTAAAAGTGAAAAGTGGAGAGAAGTTACGGGATATCTCCGGGAAACACCAGACCTCGAACGAGTCTGGGGTCGCGCGGAAATCCCAGTGTGTATTAGCGTGTGTGGGCTACACCCTCTAAAATTATTTTCCATACAAACTACAAATGAGGTTAATATATATATATATAAATATTAAATAGATATTAAATAATGATGCTAATTTCGTATACCCATTTCGGCTTAGTACAACCCTTTCCGTGTAACTCTGTAGAGGGTTCTACCTATATGCATCACATTATACTAATACATATTATAAATGCGGAAGTTTGTTTGTTCCTCTTTCACGCAGCAACAGAAAAACAGATTGACATGATTTTTCTTGTATATTTTTTAACCCGGAAAAATGTAGCTGCGCCACGCGGGTGTAACAGCGGGGCGTAGCTTGTATTAGTTATATATGGGGTCAAAAGTATTTTGAGTATATAGGTCGGCCATTAACCAAAGTACCCACCTGTCCGCATTGTATGGGCAGGTCATCTATCGAGTCTAATTGTTGAGCCGATGTTCAGATACCATAATCACCGCAGACAATCGTCTTACGTAAACTCGTTCTGGTATCCGGCTGCGACCTCCAGAAGGTCTTTAGATTTAGTGTTTTGAAGAGGCACGGAGAAGCGGGCGGGTCTTCTCTCGTATTGGAAGTGAAAGTGAATGAATGTCGGAGGCTTAATTAGAGAGGAGACCTGCGGCTGCGCCAGTCCCTCGGAAACCGCCGCGAGCCGCAGTCGTGTCTGCGTCACAGTGCCCTCTTCGCCGCATCACTCTCCGCTTCGAACTCTACACGCAACGCATCAACTCCAGAGGTACGCCTCCTACAACACTTCCATTTTCCAGTGAAACCTGCGGATACGATCTCGAACAAGTGTGTGCTTTCCGTCATTTTAGAAAATTTACTCTATTGTTTAGGTAATCTACATGATCCATCTACTAGGCTAGGTCTCTCACAATTATGGTATTATCGCATAGCTATTTGAAATTTCCATTGTTAGATAGTGGTGTGTATTTAAATAAAGAAAAAAAACTTTAATAAACAAAAAATATTTTACTAAATGATTCGTCCTGAAATTATTATTTATGAACTTCTTTAAAAGTAGGTATTTAGGTTTACACTTAGTATTCACTTGAGTTATACACACTAGTTAATGCATACCACAAGTGCTGCTTGGGGGACGCAAAGAATAATTTAGCATAATAGACTTGGAAATTAACGGGTTAATGAATGGAGGCTTGCTAATATGAAGAAAGTCTTTCGAAACCGACATACTTAACGACATAACACCTAAGTTTACCATAGGCGTATAAACTTTTACGTTATTGCTGACAGTAAAAGGCTACTCTTACTACGCAAAGTAACTAACTGTAAGTTCCACAAACTTAGATATTTTCACAATATTATGTGAAGAATTGTATTGAAAACAATTTTATTTGTGAGTGAACCGATGACTTAAAGTCGACGTAACTTTCGGTTACCATAAAACGCACCGTCCCAAATCGATTTCTCGCATCGGGTAACAAGCTGCAGCTTTTCACGCAAACGTAAAACTCGCAAACAAAGAGGTCACCGAGCCGGGTTCGCTTTCACAAATACAACAAAATAAATTCATCTCACGTATCGATTGTCCTCGCCCATTCGAGGTCTGCATAAATAAAAGAAAGTGAACTTGTAACGCGGACTGGCCGGTGACCACTTTCGTCAACATCGGACATCGGCGGCCGCCGGAGCGCGGCTGCGGACGGCACCTGCGGACTCGATCCACGACTGACGAGTCGCTACCGCGCCCTTTTTTCACGCTATCAAAACATTAGCAGACTGACACTTTCACAGTCACTGCGAATTTCCTTGTCACCATAGAAAAATCGTAAAATTAAAGAAATCGGCAATAGAGAAGATCTAGCTGCACTTGATCGTTATGACGAGTTTTAGAAGGAGGCTTTCGGGCGAAAAATCTAGTTAAAGCTAAATCAATTGTTCGTCCCCGAAAACCTTTGTTTTAGAGTTTTATCGAAGTCGTTAGAGGAGTTTCTAGGGACGCGTTTACAAACAAACAAACAACAACAAACTTATATAATAGGAATTACTAACACAGTAGGCTGAATAAACAACCTTCTCCAAAGCCACAAGCGAGAAATGGACTGCCACCAGGCACCTGAAATCCTGTCTAATCAACTGAACACTAAGTAACTACAAAATATTCGAACAAGCGTGATTGAGCAATTAATGTTTTGCACACAGATGAGTCGGCATATCTGCCTGGCGGGCCTCGCCTTGCTCGCTGCCCTCTGCGTAGCTGACGCCCAGAGACGCCTTGCCCTGCCTGACCCCAGAAGTTGCGCAAACAGTAAGTACTTACCACGTGCAGAATTCCTAAACAAGCTTTATCTACTGCTATATGAGCTGCAACAAAGCTGTCAAATTGCATTTCCCCGTTCGAAGAGTACCTATTGTTGGCCCTACTTATAACAGAAAACGTTACGCCAACATACGGCGTCCAAGTGACCACCACTTGGTGAACGGCAAAAATGTAGTAAATTTGTTGCAAATAGCTACGATAAGACCAGGCTATTTTGCATGTTTAATAACTTCTTACATAAATGCTAAGCATAGATGGTCTAATGTTTTACGGAGTGAACGGTCGCTAGAACATTCTGGTAAAAAGCACTAGCTTGTTACGCAACCACAGCAACGACCTATGCCCCAGGACAGTCGGGTTATGACCATCACTAGTTCTACCAAGCTGTCAATAAAACATTGCTTAAATAACTCTCAAATCTTGTATCGTAATAGCAATTATCAATTTAATGGCAATAGAAAAACCTCGGTCGTGCATTACATTTGTGCAATCGGTAAGTTATCGTTCGTGGTTTGCCTTGTCGGATAATTGCATGGCTTGAAACGTATTATATTGATGATCCTGGTCGTAGGCCTAGAAATCTAGGTCGGTATGTCATGCCGTCCATTATGTATACTGTTTTATTTACACACCCTACTTGTACCTACTGGGCCGCTTGTCTAATCACAGAGTAGTTATTTCTATAGTCTAAATTAACTATAATAAAATTAAAAAAAAAACTATATTTTTATCTAAGTCTAGCTATCCGCCCCAGCTTTGCACGGGTATAGATATATAGCCTATGTCACCCGGGGATAGTGTAGCTTCCCAACAGTGAAAGAATTTTTCAAATCGGTTCAGTAGTTTCGGAGCCTATTCAATGCAAACAAACAAACAAACAATCAAATCTTTCCTCTTTATAATATTAGTATAGACAACACAAATGTATTAGTGAGTATTACTATATTTTTTGTTATACCCTAAATGAAAAAAAAGCACTGAAATTGTTCCCATGAAAATACCGAAGGCTCGATTCAATAATGTACACACTGAAGATATACAGTCTTGCTTTAACATAATGCAAGTAGAAATAATAACTAATAATAACTAGACAAAACTACTACAAGTAAGGGTAACAAAGATGGGAAGCCTTTGTAAATCTATATAGGTGCGCGTTTATGTCTTTTGTTGGGCGCGGAAGAAAAGACATCAACGCGCTCCCTTTGTCAACGAATCCAAGTGCTGTAGCGAGTGTAGCGGATACTTTACTCTAACACTTGTCGAAAACAAGTAGGTATATATTGTTTTTTTCAAACCCCCGATAAATGAAATGATAATCATGAAACGGCTGAATAGATTTTCTTAAATCATAACACTCACACACATTCGAAACCCTCGATAAAGGCAGCTATAAAAAAAAAACAGACAAACCACAGATACACACGTTAAACTTATAACACCTCTTTGGCTTCGGGAGTTATAAATAAAAGACCAAAGTATTATTGTGTTGTTTTCGAATATTTTCGGTAGAAGTCCAATTTTACAGTATGTAAACAAATTGTTAAGTGTTGCAACTTGACCTTAAGGTGTACAAACAGAGTGTTTGGTAATTTTTGAAATTTGCAGTTACTCGTTGATATTATGCGAATGAATTAAGTCAATTTTATGTAGGTGTAAACAACATTGTGGCTATCCAGCATTGAATGAATGCCTGGAAGAGATCGCTTTAAGCCATAAGGCCGCATGTTAAAAGCCTTGATAATAGTTACCCTTGTTATTTTGGTTTTATCATAAAGAGTTATCTTATGTTATCTTATGTCATTGAGCGTTTGCAATATTTTCCAGCTCAAACTAAAATCAAGGTAGGTACTTGTCTACAATTCAAATGACAACCAGACCAAAAATTTTTATTTTTTTTTTAAATAGAATAATTGGCAAACAAGCAACGGGCCATCTGATGGTAAGTGGTCACCACCGCCTTTAGACACCTACAATACCCGGGGCATTGTCAGTGCGTTGCCTACCTTTGAGGACTCTATTCACCCTTCGTTTGAAGCAGACTAATTTATTTTTCGGAGGAAAAACCGAGGGTGTCTACAACCATCTCTCCGGACTAGCAAACCGACAACACTGCTACTGTTACAGGTGTCTATATAGGCGACTGTTTCTGCTTACCATCAGGCGGACCGCATAATTGTTTGTCGCTGTTTTACATATAAAAAACAGTCCAGTGACTTGAAGAGGTCATGAGCATGCTATATAGTTACTTGGTTAAGTAAACATCATATATGTATAGTTAGGGTTACTCGCAATGTTGGTACTAATAAGTTGTACCTACTCATCACTAAGAACAACATTTAGTTTAGTACGGGACCAAATAATAACACAAAAAAAATATGTGCCGTTCATATATTTCGTTGAGGGTAGATGTCATTTTTCGGGTTTTGTACCCAAAGAGAATCAACAGGCCAACGCCAACAGACTAAGCCTACGCTGTCTCTGTCTGTCCAAACTTTTAAGGGCTGTAACTTTTGAACCGTGATAGATCAGTTGAAATTTTCACACACAATGTAAATTAAAATAATAATAAAATCAAAATGTATAAAGATAAATGTACTATTCAACAAAGGTATTTTAACGTATTTTTGTCTTTGCTCTAGTGTGAAAACAGTACAATCGTCAATCTTGGCATGATCAAAGTAAACACTAAAAGTAAAACAACAAATAAACACCAGCCAAGACAGGCGCACGCAGAACTGAAGAAATAAACACAATATATTTCAGGTGCGGAGCTCACGGTGCGCTAGTCCGACCCGCACTTGGCCAGTGCTTTTTTTGGCTACAGACCCATTTGTTGTTGGGGCAATTTTGCCATTAACAGTGAGGGAGGTCATAGTGAGATTGTCTAAAAACGAGGTTGGCCAGTGTTTATTCTATGGAACAGATAATTTTCTTCTCGCGAAGGTTGGTGCTGTACTAAAAAATATTCATAATGATGAGTACAGGTGATAAGGAGGTCTTTTTAGTTTAGTAGGTATATATAGGTACCTCTATTCTGTGTATAGGGTTCGTAAACTATTTTCTCACCATTGCATAAGTATTTACTGCATGTGATATTCATTCGTACTCAAGCCATTATTAAACCTTCACGGGGTTGATAAAGTCTGAAATATCCATGTGTGAATTTCGAACAATACGCAATACTTTAGGAGATTACGGATGCTTTCGCAATGTAGAGCCCGTATGCAAGGCGCGGCGCCTCCCATGCGATGTTATGTGGGAGCGCACCGAGAGCACAATCGACCGACATTCGGGTCGTGTACTCTGCACAAAGCAAACAAAGATGCTTTGTGCGCCCGCGCCGCACTCCGATACACGCCGACTTCAGGGACGTCCTCTACATCATGTTTGCGGTTAGATAACATAGCTACAACTTTATGCACAAACTGTACTTTTACAAATAATAGTGAATAATTCCGCAATAAAACAATATAAAACTTTTTAAGTGAATATTCGAAGACTTTCTCTTGATAATTGAGAAGTAACGACAATGTTTGCCTCACGCGCCTGTCATACGTAACAGACGCTTACTTTCTTAAGGTAGGTTAGGTTTGATTCAGCCGCCATCGCCACGGCTGAGCCAAAGCACGTTTCATTGGTTGCATAATTTGTATTTCCACGGGAAATAAGAATATAACACATAACTCAATAAGAAGACGGTTTAAGTAAATTTTTGCACTCACTCGCTGCGCCATTCACTATGTATTATCTCTGCATATTACGTAAATATTACATTTCCGAATTGACACGCTCTCGCAAGATATTCTAATCCTACTTCCGTAACGGTACTTACTTTGTAATGCTCGTATAATATTTGCAAATGGAATAATTTAAATACAAACTGTCTTGAAGTGCGTGGTAGATGACACAGTGCATCGATTTAAAGCATGTAAGGCGTGGTAAGGTGACCATTGGGTACCTGCATTAGTCGTTGATGCAAATAGGTACACACTTTCTAGTTACGAAAGGTCGCTTCATATAACGAGCTGTCTATGGGCTTGTTTCAATTACACATTAAACGGTAATGTGACACATTAGCTTTTAGTGCTAAGATAATGGTTAGGTGTGTAATTATTAGTGACCAACATACCTTACTCTACCTTGCACAAGAATAAATTGCTAGTATTAAATGATTTTTTACACCCCCGATTAAATAGTTAAAAATCTTCAAACATTAGATCAGATTTTCTTGATTCATGGATCAAGTAACCTTTCATACAAAGCAAAACTAAACCTAATCGGTTCAACCGTTTGGGAGCTACGATGCCACTCTTTTTGCGTAAAAAAAAGAATCTATTGCGGTTATAAAGTTTAAAAATATATGAAAAACTGTGTAGTTTCAAACAAATACAAAAATCTTTTTTTAGAATTACCCTCCCCCGTTCCTTTTTAACCTAACCTTCGACTTATAAATATTTTGTGGCAATTTCACATTTCATTAAAAGTTAACAAGCACCCAAATTTCGGAAAAAAGCTTTTCCAGGTGGCTAGGCTTATACCTACTCAAAGACTTTATACGTAGTAGCTTTACCTACCTAAAAAGTGTGTGCTTATAAATATAAGTCAATCACAGGACACTAGCTATAAAGTTGTAATTTTGTTATAATCTGTTATCATTATTCTCTTTGGCTATAACCATCTGAAAATGCCATAGGAAAATGCCAATTATGTTTTGTCTGTAAATTCTAACACCTCTGTGCACTTGTATCTTTTTAATGGAAAAACGTAATCAAACCTTTTTGCACATTGAAATACGTACAACATACAAGATATTGGAGGATATACTGCGAACTGTGGAGGGTATACTGCGTAGACTGCGACCCACAGAAAAGAAAAAAAAACTGTAATTCTAATATACCTCGAAGTGTGTTCGTCAAAATATGGACATACGAACCACACCTGAGAAAATAGATGACTACCTAGTATACTTAGCCTATGATGACTACCGAAAAAAGTCGGTAGACATAAACTACGCAAAAGTGACATATGAAAGCAGATCGATTTCACTCAATGGAAATGTGAGAATCAGAACACATGATGTTGTGCAAAAAGGTAAATAAACGAGGATACGTCGGGAGAGACATTTCGCAATGTGAGGTGACTGTGTGCACAACATGTTATTTGGGTTTGCGGCGACGTCGCCGGTTCACTGTTCTGTCGTCATCGGATATTCAATAGGTAATGTTCCTTTGTCAAGTAAACATGGAGCTTAGTTCAACGGGCAATTTGTGCAACAGCTTGTAGAAGGGCGTGTTTATGTTGACTTCCTTTATAACTACTTCTCAACCCAGCTAAAACAGCACTACATACGAGACAGCAAAACATTAAAAAAAATTGCCATCAAGTATCTAATAATTTTATGAAATTAATGCGTATTTATTAGAAAGAATAAAACAATAGATAATTTAAAAAAAACGGCCCAGAAATGTAACCTATGACACTGGGCATGAAGATGAATTTAACGACACCTCGCACATCAATATCAGTCAAGCCATTTAGAAACTCTTCTATGGGGCTTTCGTAGAAATCTCCACTTTAGGGCAAAGGACAGACACAATTCTTATCTATACGACTTTATCTTAGACGCCCTCCTTATATAGATTCATTGCACGCCCCATGTCTTCTTTAATCACGTTGATTGAAGCAGACATGGGAGCAATTGAGATTTTACATTTTCATAATTCTTTATTTACAGCTAAGAGTACAAATGTACCTATAAAATTTAGACTTAGTCACCCTTTTCGGGCATAGCAAATTTAGAATTGCTCTGGGGTTGTGGTCCACGTGTTTCTGCAGAGACCAATCCAACTCTATTTGAGCCTCTTTTTGCAAACTGAGTCTTTATAGCGAAGTAAAGTTTACATTGACGATTATGCCCTGGTCAGGACAGAACATTTACAAGATTGACAAAATCAGCGTGATTACCTGGAAACTAAAAAAATACTTTAAAAAACTGAGCACAATTGCTTACTAATTAGTGATTGTTCGCAGGGGTACGGCACTCGACATATCGCGACGCCCGGGGAGTCCTGCACTCGTACTTCTTCAGTTGGGAGCACGCCCCGACGAGGAGCCTGGAGGTGGACTGGCTTGACGCCAGGAACATCTGCCGTCGCCACTGCATGGATGCCGTCTCACTGGAAACACCACAGGTATGAAACTAATGTTTTTTTAAATGGTTGCCTAAAGCTTTGGTTATAAAAGCCTAAAAGTTTCACCTCACCGTATCTAATGTTATGGCGGAAGTCGGTACTACGGTACGTTTAATTCTGAACTGTCAAGTAGGTGTAGAAAAATGTGAAGCTGCCGCAGCTCTGGAACGCATCAGCCAAGCTCTAAGCCATAGATACACAAGGGTAGATAGGTGCAGCACTGCACCAGAAAATAATGTTTCGTCGCCAAGTAGTTCTTCAGCGAAAGCTCGAAAAACATTTACCATCTTAGAGACAAGGCGTTTGTAAAGCCCCGTATTCATGATAAACATGTTGCTGAGTTGCGGTCAACACTGTGTTGCGGCAATTGATCACTGTGGGTTGACAAGTTACCGACCGGCGAGCGACAACTCAGCAACATGTTTTTGCAACCATGTTTATAAACAAATATTTACCATGAATACGTAGCTTTAGATATCTATGCTGCTTTAACAGCATGGAATGCGTGGTTGAGACGTGTGCTGCATTATAAATTGTGAAATAAGTACCTACTCAGGACAGCTGCTCTGTTATGCACTTGCAAGTTGCAATTTAAGCTGGTTGCGTTTGAGATTCAAGAGAAGATAAATTACCATCACTAATGAGAGTTGAGTTTTTACCAATTTGAATAAAAAGTACTGGGTCGATGGAGATTGGAGAGAGGTACTGACGCGCTATCTAGATTACGTACCTGATTGTGTGATTCCGTTGTTTTCAAGAATTTTCTCTCAATGGACAGACTAAAGTAGGTAGATCAGATACATAGACCTAGTCATTACGAATAAACTACTCAACAACAATGTAGGTAGGCAATCGTTGACATGGACCCTGCTAAAGTTCAATTGAAGATTTGAGGCGTCAGCCAATTCCAGAGTTTCTCAGGCAGCAATTCCATTCAAAATCGTAATTATTGTGAGCTGTTTCGAAAGGAGTAAACAGACTGCTTCAAGATCGCACTTATGTCTTTCGCAACGAGACGCTACGGACGAGGCCGTCAAGAGATTGTAGTGCACAAAACGCTGGACCCTATGTGATGTGTCTGTGATAGTCATGATACGTTTAACTATATCGTCACGAATCAAAGCACAGCTTAATTTCTCGGTGACCTTACTTTGACTGCCAATAAAAAACTCATCCGGATAAATAGAAAAAAACGTTCATTAATTGAATACAATAGCCCAGATAAACCTGCATACGGTGTAGTTCTCACTTTTTTCAAGAATCAGGAACACGGTTCGTTGGTTCCTCTCAGCAAACAACTTGTGAAATCACTCATGCAATTAACATACAAGTGTGCAAAACACACCATACAATGCATGTAAGTTTAACCTATTGTTATGTTACTATTACTTAACCACTTCCACTGTCAATAGGGAAATATGTAACTAGGCAAATGTTTGAAAGATTTCTCTAAGCGTTTCCGGTTGTGCGACGCATAGGTTTTAACCGATTGCTGTGGGAAAGATTGATTGATTGCTTAGGTAAACTGTTGAACAATTTCAGTATTATTTATACTTAGACAAAACAAATAAGTTTCTTTTCTGAATTTGGGCTCTCACATCCGGAATTCCATGACGACTGCCGCAAGCCGTATTCAGTGTGCTAAGCGAGCATCAATATTCATTAGGATCGTTCGATTAGAATTGAGACGATTTGTAGAGCGTTGAAGGCGCGTGAAAGGGGTGCAACGGCCGCGCGTCACGATCGCCGCCGGCTCGGCTGGCGGCCGCTGACGGGCCGGACAAGTGGCACGCGGCACACATACCTCCCGCTGTCGCCCGCCGCTTGTTCCGGACGCGCCGCGCCGCAGTACGCCGTACAATGACACGCTGCCCTACCTAACATCACATAAGGAATTGCGTAGATTAGCTACGGCACACACGTCAGTTTACAATTACGCTACTCCAGCCAGAACATTGAGGAAGTCACAGCAGACGATAAAGTTCTACGTGCTAACGATGCTTGTGGTTGCAGCGAGAAGGTACCTAAGTGTAGGCAAGTGTAGGTAAGAGCGCGCCTTTCCGAGAAAAGTCGTCGACCGCGGCCGTGACACTTAAGTTTCCTTTTGCGGCTCATCAAAGCTACGAGATCTGTGCGTGTTCCACATCGGATTGCCATAATAACAACAGTTTATAAAGAAACCTGATTAATCGACTTCCAGGCATGATGACACAAATTAGCACTTTTTAAGTGAGAAAAATTACACTGCTCTCTTTTTCAAGAACGGACCATATTAAATGTGGCCTTGAACCGCCTATAATATGCGGAAACTTGGGCTAAGTAAACGTTGTTTGTTGTTTACAGGAGAACGAGTTCGTGAAGCAAAGGATCGCGCGTGGCAACGTGCGCTACATCTGGACGTCAGGCCGCAAGTGCAACTTCGCCGGGTGCGATCGGCCCGATCTGCAGCCCCCCAACGTGAACGGGTGGTTCTGGTCTGGCTCCGGCGCCAAGGTCGGCCCCACCACGCAGCGCAACACCGGCGACTGGTCCTACACCGGCGGCTACGGCCAGGCCCAGCCCGACAACCGCGAAGCCGCACAAGTACTTAACCATCTTTTATTTACACTTTCATCTCGGAAAATGTTCAATCCTCCGACATAACGGACGTGAAAGTAGTTCCGCAGAATTTAGTCGTGATTCACGAGATTGAATTCTCAGTTCAGTTACGACTGTGACATGTGAATCGATTATCTGCTAATGTTTATGGTAATCGCTCTGCAGAGCAGACGGCTCTACATTAAATTAGATTTTAGAAGCTATCAGTTCGATGATATATTAATTTGTGTACGAAATCTGAGCAACTTTCACGTTGCCGTTTCCTGCGACCTGAGCGCATAATAAAGAGCAACAGCGCAGAACAGATGGCCGATGGGGCCGAAAGGTTCTGGAATGGAGACCACGGACTGGCAAGCGCAGCGTAGGACGTCCACCCACAAGATGGACAGACGACCTAAAAGAGACCGCAGGGAAACGCTGGATGCAGGCCGCTTCCAACCGGCCCTTTTGGAGATCGATGGGGGAGGCCTATGTCCAGCAGTGGACGTCCTACGGCTGAAATGATGAGCGCATAATAACGAAGTGTTTGTTTGCAGGGTAACGACGAATCGTGTCTGTCGATCCTGAACAACTTCTACAACGACGGCATCAAGTGGCACGACGTGGCGTGTCACCACGTGAAGCCCTTCGTCTGCGAGGACAGCGACGAGCTGCTCAACTTCGTGCGCTCGCGCAACCCCACACTGCGCCTATGAGCGCCACCCCACTCCCGCCTCCGCCCCCTAGCGTCCGCACTCACCTTCTAGTACGTTAGATGGCTGACATTGTACAAAACCGTGTGGCTATTAACTTAAATTAAGTTATTTATTAATTTAACACTCAATCACCGCTCTTTAACGACGTGCAATACAAATAATTTTCGTATCATAGAAGAAATTGTTCAGACGACTTCACGCTACATTATTGACGTTCGTTTATTTTAGAACGAATGAAATTAACGAGAAATGTATATTAAAAGAATGTTTATTTCCATTCAACTAACGGTCAGTCATCCCCTCTGAGATAAATAGGTAGTATTATATCGCACGATTAATTTATAAAATGTAAAAAGTCTCATCCTGCACAGATAGGATTACCTTATAAGTATTAGAGATAATAAAGTTATTATTAAAATTCATCGTTTCACTTCATTGTAACCTCTAAAACACGGTAAGATGCACCAAACCATTATAATAAGTAGCTCGTGACGGCTGCTCGTGAACTTGATTTCCAATTATATAATTCAACTGGTTTAGTTATAACTTATAAGATAGAAACAAAACCTTTAACAGAACAGAAGCTATTGCTGTTTTAACAAACTTAATAACACTTACATTTCTTCGAAACATACCAAAAATAATTATCATTTAAAAACCGACCTCAAAAGTAAAATATTTCATGACATAATATTGTCATACAAGTAAACGCATTTTACTGTTATTTTGATTTGAAAACCAAACTACTGGACCGATTTTGATCCAAGAGACCAATCTGAAAGACCTTTCAAATAAAGATGAAAAACAAATCGGTTTACAGACATTGATGTAAGTAAATAGGTGGAAGATACAGGACGAACTTCTTGACGTGGACCGCAAAATATAGGCTCCGGGGCACAATCCACTTCAGTCACAATGGAACTGGGGTTTTGATAGCACGTGAATTACTTGTCAAAATTGTGTGAAATAAAGCAGCAAAAATTACTTGCTGCGTTTTCACAAGGTGCACCAACAGTTCGAAGACAAAAAACAAGTTTCACGTCATTACTTTTCACTAGAAAATACTTAAAAACAATTTACTTATTTTTCTTTAAATGTCACTTCTATGGTCTGGTGTAGTGTCTAATGGAGCGGTGAAGTTGACGTTTACTGTGTAGACGTCAACGACGCCGCTGACTCGAGCCGTAACAGAGCCATATTTATTCACAGATCTACTACCTATAGATTTTCAATGAGCGTGGCTAGCTCAGTGCCTCTCGCTTCAACAAGGTGTGTTGCCACATTAAAATGATTTGCTATAAGTTAGGGTAATTTACCTACTATGATGGGTGTGAATCTTCAATGAGTACTTTGGAAACAATACTACCTTTTAAATATTTATATTTTATACACTAGTTGCTGCAACCCACGGAGCCACCTGCAATTTTCTGGGAAGAAAAGTACGTTGTCTGTCCTCATGACACACCCCTATCGTCCTGACAAAATTTGACTTAGCCCATGATCTAAGAAAACAAGGTCTAGCAATTTGAGAGTGGTCCCGCAATGACGTCACTGTACAGTTGCCACTTTATTCAATCAGCTGTTACGTGGTGTATCGTCATCTCTCTCGAACCTGTTGTAAATTGACATCATGACATCATTGCGGGACGCCCACGTAAACATTTTTTCTCGGATTGCTATACCTGGCGGAGTATATTATTATACCATGACTTAGCCATTTCCTCGTAAAAACAGACAGAAAGTTACTTGCGTTTTTATTATAATTATTTGTTAGGATTAGAATATAGTACTAGAAAAAAGGTTGTAAAGTAACCATAGCATGATTTTTATAATTAATAAAATATAATAAAAAAGTCAGAGTTAAAACGGAACGGGGGTCCCTCATGCAACAAACGTTAAACGTATTTTTGGATTTGTTCTAGTGTAAAAACGGTAATCCGTACAAGCGTCAAATTTAGCGGATTATAGTGAACATAAGTAAAACAACAAATAATAAACACTGGCCAAGTGCGAGTCAGTGACAAATTTCTGTTTACCACTAAGCTAAGCAACGTCGGGCGCGGTCGGTACTTGGATGGGTGACAGCCTGGGCGTGATGTTGTCTTTTTGCACAACTTTTTGTATTTTGTGATTGTAAAGAACTCTCAGCGCGCGAGCCCGACTCGCGCTTGGTCAGTTTAGTTTTTTCATGAATGGAATTATGTATAACATTCCAAATAATTAGATAAATAGACTATTTAATGTTTACAGTACAAATTTCACGAACAGCGCGTAGCTTTTTGAATCGGTTCGCCGAAATCGCCTTTTGCTTTTCCAGCTTCATAACTGTGGCCTCATTAATATATATTTAATATTAACATTCACCATATTCATATGGGCATAAAAGGGTCGGTATTTTGCACTTCTTGCAATGTGCCAGCTTTTTTCAGCAATGTGACAGGATCAGTTGGAAACCTGCAGAACGAATAATTTATGTTAGTTGCGGTGGGTAATTTCTTTCATAAACTGGCAACATTCATAATTTATTTTCTAAGTGAATAATTTGATAAAATTCATAGAATTAGACCACAAATCGACCTAAAAACTGACTAATTATGAATAAAATATTTGCGAATTGATATCCTGAATTTATTTAGGTGATCGTTACAAGCTTTATATGTTTACTTACGTGTGAAATGATATTTCATCGTATTTTCGCTCACTGCGCTTCTTGCAGCCCAAAATGCTACAACCAACCATTGTAAAATATCTTTTACAATTATTTCTCAGAGGAAACACGCATTTATCACATTAAATCACCAAAAAAAGGCAATAAATATAATTCTGACCCGTTTTGTTTGTCACTGATTATTACAGATTTTGACACTTGAGGTACCAAAAACAGGTCACGCCGATAAGGACAACAAAATCTATTTATGTCTTTTTCGTACTTGTGCTGAGCCATATCAAGTTGTCTCTTTCACTAAAATATATTGCCGATCTGGTTGTGTATATCTGTGTATTTATTGGTACAATGTTTGGACGTCACGCGTCTTCCCCCTTTTTAAAACTGTCATTGTTTACAGAAGATGGGGTTCTGAGGTAACAAACATTAAAAAAAACTGAATTTAGAAACCACTCTTTTTTGAAGTCGGTGAAAAAATACAACACACTTTAACAAAACAAATAAGTTTTAACTCATGAAATACGAACCCCACTCATATTGAACACACGAACACAAAAACAAACATTGTCAACTTAATAATAAAGAAAATTAAATACTAGTAGTAGGTCCTGGGGCATTACACCCAACTCCTTACTCGGTCTCAAACTGACGTTAAAACCGCTCAGTTCCGAAAATCACGCGAACGTGAACCTTAACCAAATTGTTATTATTTATTAACAATTATCCTAAAAAACTTATCGTCCATAACATTGTCTATAAAATGCTGCCAGTCTGTTAAAATAAAATTATAAGCAATTTTGTTTGTTTATAAACTGGAATCTGGACACGGGAGGTGACTTGTACTAATAATACATTAATTTCAAGACTAAAAAATAGGGTAGATCGTTATGTCTGCACCCCCGCGGTTTCACTCGCGTAGTGATGAAAAATGGTGATGGTGATGATGCTAATGAAAAATATTTTCAGCCAAATCGGTTCAGCCGTTCTTGAGTTATAAATAGTATAACTAACACGACTTTCTTATGTATATATAGATATGGTGAGACGTCATAGAATGAATACAAAACAACAATTCAAACCCTAAAATTAAAAATAAATATCCATACATTTGGTAAATGCAGTCACTAGGTTAATAGAGTAATAAAAATGTTCGTTTACTAAGCGTATCAGAATTAAACACATTGCGGCAATACAAAAAAATGCACATGCTAGGTTAAGCGGCAAGGGTGTACTAAGCCGAAAGGATTCCACAACAATCATAATTATGAACAACTTCTAGTACGGTACCAACACAAAGATCGCAAAAAAATATCAGCTGTTCCATAGAAAATCCATTGATCCCATCGTAAGATGTTTATAATGAGTATAACGGACCCCTTTCGGCTTCGTACACCCTTACTGCGTAACGCTGTATAAGTAAAGTAGCATTATTTTTGTAGCGATCTTTCATAAGATCGTCGATTCTCGTCACTCAAAAGAAATGACGATCACCGAGGTCTACTAGAACTTAATTTTCAAACAACTTTTATCAACTAAACTTGAAGTTTGCCTTTTTGGTTTTATTTCGTTCTTTGCTCTCCTTTTTCCGCAAAGTGAGTGTCAGTATTGAGTTTGTGTCGTACTTACAAGTGACGTCGTTTGTAAGTATAGTACGCTGTCTGTCTATCAAAGACATTAAAATATTAAATTTTTCTTAATAAAATTTTGAACACATTTTTGTTTTGTTTTCGGTGATTGGTTCTTTTTATGGTCAGATCAAAGATTTCATAATTTACAATTATAGATCGTTGAGTCAGATTTTATAATATAATAAAAAAACAGCCGTAGGACTGCACGTCAGAAGTGAAAACTTAAGTAGTAGTTCACCTATTCCACAAGAGATGGAGCTGTATTCAAAAAATACGGATTATTTTATCTGAGCGTGACGGTCACGCGAGTTTTGTGATTTTTCCCCACCCCAAAAAGTGCCCAACGTGCCAAAAGAAGTGTTCAGTGTTCACTTCAACAATCAGTCCGGTAACCTATTGCTATGTCATTAGTATAGTGATCGAGTTTACGATAAGCAGCCGACGTCGTTGAGTATTGCGGAGAGTAGCGGCTTGTCGCGGAGCGCGGCGGCGAGCTCGGCCTCGTCCCACAGCAGGCGCACGCGCCGGCTCCGGACCGCGGCCCCGCCAGCCACGCGCAGCGCCCCGTGCGCCTCCAGTAACGCGCATGCGCCGCTTAGCTCACACATGTCCAGTGGCGCGATGTTGCGCGCGCTCGCCACCCTGCAACAATCAACCGGAAGTTACACCATGCCCAGACAACGCCAAGGGCAGATCCAGGGGAAGGGGGGTCATTGGGGGTCATGACCTGGGAAAACTTGATTTGGTACACTCTCGATCAAGTCACTTTTCAAACAAACAAAAAACTAAATCAAAATCGGTTAAGCCGTTTGGGAGCTACGATGGCGCAGACACAGATAGACATTAAGTTTATAACACCCTTCTGTTTGCGTCGGGGTTTAAAAACAGCACGATCGAGTTGGCAAAGCATCCGCAACCGACAATCGAAAACTGCGATACTGAGCGAGCGAGAGAGAGAGAGACACACGTCGCGTACTAATCTGTCACCTGTGCAAGCTTAGACTACTGACTTGCTGAAGTTGACTTCCGTAACCGTTCAATCCTAATGTACACGATATACTCAAAAAAATCTACCTAACCGAGTTAGTTTTGCAACCTATCTGTGGTAAGCTCATAATGGTGCTTCTCGTATTGAGTAATAGGTCAAATTAACTAAATTGCGACTATAAACTGTTAAGCGTGGCGTTACCAACAGACAAGCGACAAGCCAGTCTCGTCACCTAGCTGCATTAAAAAATTACTTATTTATTTAAACCTCGTTATTACTAAGATTCCCTGTGTTTGGAATGCCATGGAGCACAATGCAAAGACACGGTCAACTAACATCCACACACAAATCAGCAGTGTAAGTACCGTTCTTTATCGATCGTCAAATTCGGTAAAATGCCTTAGAATCGATCACGAGTACTGAAAAAATGGCATATTATCGAATTTGACGACCTCAACTGTCAATTTGACGATCGATAAAAGAACGGTACTTGCACTGCTGATAACTGAAATCATCTTTCATCAACACACACACACGCGCGCAAAGACACACATGCACACACACAAATACTGCATGCATATATGCACTAAATTTAGTATTATATATAATACTAAATTTAGTTATTAGTTTTGCCAATATCTGTCACTATTACTTGGAGTCAGAGATTCACCTAACTTGTATAACTGTTATTATTAGGAGACAAATAAATATTTTTGTATTTGTATCTTTGGTAGCCTTGGCACAGAAAGCGCATTGGTACGTTATCTTTTTCATACTCATTGACTAATGTCATTAAAAGAAATGATATTGCAATAAAAATTACTGATGGTGACGTTTACATGACAGACGTAAATGTCTAATACAATTGATTGAGTCAGACGTTACTTTGCGGAAGTTCATCTTCAAACCCGAATCTCTAGTGTTATTTTATTTATTAAAGAACAGTAAACAGCCATATTATAAAATGTACAATAAGGTGGCATTATAAGGAATTTGGGATCAACTTTATTACTCTACTGACATTTGTTAATGATTCAAATTTAGCTCCTAACTATATTAAAAAAAAAAAAAAAATATACGTTGTAGTAGATCTGTGGTTGTGTCTGTGGCATTATTTTCTATAACTCTATATGACGATGTTTAACCCCCCAAATGCGTTACGCACCGCATGTCAGCGTAAGCGAAAAGTGCTCCGACGCGCGTATTGTGTGTAAGAAGATTTATACACAATACCAATGGTATATTAACATAATGCAAGAATTTTAATTAAAAAAAAAAAAAAAATAGTTAGGTGAAATTCCCCATTTTAGCCATAAAAAAACTCCTTCGCTCGCATTCGACGGGTTAATGGCTCTATCTGAACAATGAGCTACTGGGAGTGTTAATAGAGAAGGTAATTAGCCCCCTTTCTGTTGCCATTATTACGGTTAACCGACTAAGTCGAATGGGTGTGGGTTTTCACATAATAACTGTTTAATCGACCTAATTTACTTTCTTTTTAACGCAGATATATTGACGTTTCGAATCAATGATCTTATATTGTTTCGAATAGTCTCTGTGGTGCAGCGCCGGCTATAGGTTTACGTCAGATCAAACAAACAAGGGAGATATGCTTTAGGACAGTTATCGTTCGTGTTCAAATGTATCCGTGTTCAATAAAAAAAAATCACTATACTGTTAAACTGCTTAACGCAAAAACTGTAAGTACGGCTCAAAAACTTGTAGCTATAATCCAATGAATACATACTCCACATGCAAAAAAAAGGGTGACAAGGTCGTCTGCAGGTTGAGTTCGAGGTTGAGTTTACATCCACCACTCCACCTTACCATATCTCCATAAATTGTTTTGGCTGATCTGAGAGGTTTCATCATCATCATCATCATGAGCCAGAAGACGTCCACTGCTGAACATAGGCCTCCCCCTTTAACCTACACACTGAACGACAGCCTGCCTTTTGCATCCACTGGATGCCAGCGAATCTTACTATGTCGTCGGTCCATCTAGTGGGAGGCCTACCTACGCTGCGTCTTCCGGTTCGTGGTCTCCACTCAAGAACCTTTCTTCCCCATCGGTTATCGGTTCTCCGAGCGATGTGGCCTGCCCATTGCCACTTCAACTTGCAAATTTTAACAGCTATGTCGGTGACTTTGGTTCTTTGGCGAATATCCACGTTTCGAATTCTATCGCGCAAAGAAACTCCGAGCATAGCTCTCTCCATTGCCGCTGTGTGACTCTCGAGTTTTTCCAAAAGGCCAACAGTTAAGGCCCACGTCTCAGTACCATATGTCATCACTGGCAACACACACTGGTCAAAGACCCTTGTCTTTAGGCACGGTGGTATTTTGGACGAGAAGATGTCACGTAATTTCCCGAACGCTGCCCATCCGAGTTGGATTCTTCGGGCGACCTCTTTGCCTAAGTTGGACTTACCTAACTGAACAATGTGTCCAAGATAGGTGTAATGGTCAACAACTTCGAGAGTATCGTTCCCAACGACTACTGGCACGGGTTCAACATGGACATTGGACATGATTTTTGTCTTGACCATGTTCATTTTAAGACCCACCTGTTGGGAAAGGCTACTGAGGTCGCTGAGCATCGTATTTAGGTATCTGAGAGGTTTACCGTAATGCTTAAGCGGGTAAAGGGGGAGCGTTAAGTCCATACCAAACAAACATTCCTCCCTGGATAATTCAACTAGAGCTATTTGGAAATTTAATTTATCTCATCTACAGTCACGTTCCTCGGCGTTTTATTTTCCTCATAAATTAACTAGTATAAGAAATATGAGCGTTGTTCACACGTCCATCAAACCAATTTATAGAGTTTGTAAAACAAAAATAAATGATAAAAACATAGGCTAAGCCTTCTTCTAAATGTAAATCTAGTTTTATCGTGTGTATGAAGTTTGTGATGTTAACAATAAAGAGTTTATCTATCTATCTAATTATTGGTACAAAAATAGACGAAATCGGCCCAAAGATGGAAGTAAATGAGGAATACAAGACGTTGATTTTGTCTACGGGCGAAGCTTGAAGTCAGCCGCGACAGCAACAGATTAGCTAAATACCAATTTTTTTAATTTCTTGGCCTCTATCCTCTTAAATCTCGCCGCAATTCCGCGCTACGTCGCGCCTCCACTGTCCAAAGCTCTAGGAAATGAGGTACAATTTAAACGTAGCGTGAACCGAAAGTTGACTTTTTCACAGCCGCTTATTTTTCTCGGAGTTTTGGGCCTAAGAGACGCTATTTTAGGTGCTAAATAATGCTAATAAACATAATTTATGCATGCCAGCGTTCTTGAAGCAATGTGAAGTACAATAGTATGAAGCCATTCATTTGAAATCTCATCATTAACTTTATGACCCATAAACATGGTATTTATTACACTATGGTCGATAGAGTGGTCGCTTAAGCAGCAAATATTTCGATTATCGTTTTGAATCGCAGATTGCGTTCGTCCTTACATAAAATACGAAGGCAACATTACAATCGCTCCGAGTTGAACGATTGCCAAACGATCACATCGCATGCTACAAGAAAACCTGATTCAAATTTAACTAACATCCCTGACAGATCAATTGTTTCAAACAAAATTTTATTCTTCAATATCTTTAATAATCTTTTGATTAGTTAATCTTTAGTTTATTTGGGTAAAAATATGTCTAAATATATCGTTATGAGTGTTATATTATTTGTAGCATGCTGTGTTTACCTCAAGAAGGTTGTGCATTCATCGCATAAATTTAACATCGCAAATGTCTTTATTCCTAAGAACAACGTTAAGTGTAAGAGTGTATGACCAGTTTGATGAATCTACAACAAAAAATAATAATAATAATAATATATTTTATGAAATAACGCAAGCTTAACGATAGACAAACAGAAACGTTGCCGATCTTTAAAGACTACAGCCCTTTTGAATAACCCCTTTTTATAGTTACTTAGAAATGCCGCAAGAGCTCATTCCACATATCGCAGGTGTGAGGCAAGGTCAAAGCATTTATTTGCCCTGTCAGCTGCAATGACCGGCAAAGTGCGAGTTGGGCTCGCGCACTGAGGGTTCCGTACCACCTCAAAATTCAATATCGAAATTATCAATTATAACTTGGTAACGAACAGAAACTTGTCACCAACGTGAGTTTAGTCACCTTTAGAGTGTGTATTATAATCATGCCAATTTTGACGCTTGTACGTATTACTGTTTTTACATTAGAGTTAATACAAAAATACGTTTGTTGTATGGGTTTGTTGTTCCGTACCCAAAGGGGCATCTGTCAGCGGATATCGTAGGCTTAGTAATAGGGTCCCATTTCACCCTTTGGCACGGAACCCTAAAAACCTAATTAAAACAGCAATTTCTAATCACTTTCATTATGTTTTTGAACGTAAAGCTGTAACAGGTACCCGATATACTTCATTGAAATATTAAAAGAAAATGTTTTTACTCCCTGACGCAAACGGAGGGGTGATATAAGTTTAAAGTGTGTATCTGTGTATGTCTGTGGCATGGTAGCTCTCAAACGGCTGAACCGATTTTGATTTAGTTTTGTTTGAAAGGATTGATCTAGAATATTCTTAGCTATTTCATGAAAATCTTCAGCCATTTAAGATTATCAGCTCTTCAAAGAGGTTTAAAAAAACACAATACTAGTTATTCGGCTTTTTACAATGTTATTGCAGCTGCCAGCGCAAATAAATGCTTGGAGCGATCATAGTAGTATAAAGCTGCGTATCCAACCAGAGATGTGCGAGACAGATGAGCGGTATGCGTGGAAAAAATCGACCAATAGGAGGCGAGGCGAGACAGAATTAAGCGATCCTCATCATCATTTCAGCCGTAGGACGTCCACTGCTGGACATAGGCCTCCCCCATCGATCTCCAAAAGGGCCGGTTGGAAGCGGCCTGCATCCAGCGTTTCCCTACGGTCGCTTTTAGATCGTCTGTCCATCTCGTGGGTGGACGTCCTACGCTGCGCTTACCGGTCCGTGGTCTCCATTCCAGAACCTTTCGGCCCCATCGGCCATCTATTCTGTGTGATATGTGCTCTGCCCACTGCCATTTCCAACTTGATAATCCGGTCTATCTAAGCGATCCTATTGGTCGATTTTTTCCTAGCGAACCGCTCATCATTTTCGCACATCTCTGGTGGATACGCAGCCTTAGATTGTTCCAATTTACAATACAAAAGTAAAACAACTGACAGTGCTCAAATAAAAAAAAAACGCTTACTTTTTGTAAACATCGTGCAGTTTCCCCATTACGACATCTTTGTTCTTTCCCTTAGTCAGCATCAACATTAGGCTGCATAATACGAGTTTTTGCTGCATCGGGAATGCTTCTTCGACATCGGTAGCGATCTGCGTCGAGCCGCCGTAGATATTGTTCAGTACTTGTAGTACTTGTTTGAGTTCCACGGTGACGGTGGAGTCTTGCATCATGGCATCCACCGACTGATTGTCTGAGAACTTGCTGCGTTTCGCAAGCTCGATCACTCGCCGCCCTATGTCTAGCGCACGTCTCATATCCCCGGAGACGGCCGCGATTTTAGCTGAGGAACATAGGAAACATTGTAAAAAAACACATTTTTAAAAAGTAGACTAATTTTATAATAAAAAAAACAATGTGCGAGTGCGATAGCATCGCGCCATATTCTGGACCTTAAAGTCGATAAGATCTAATATTATCTCACCTGCCAACATCTGCAAAGCGACCGGCGAGAAAACGTTGCTCTTGTCTTCATTCGCCAGCACCGTTGTAAATATTTTTATAATCTGTTCCTTGGAGTAAGGTGCAAAATGCAGCGTGCTGGGCCGTAGAGAGCACCTCGCTTGGAGTCGAGGCAGGGTTCTTTCAGTCAAGTCTAGCGCGTTGGCAATGCCTATCAGCACGACGCGCGAGTTGGCAAGAGAGGGCCACTCGAATATTGTATACAGAACCGACTGACGCTTGCTGTCGAGCTGGTCAATCTCGTCTAACACTAAAAGGCTGTAAACATAAGATTTAGTGAATGCGTCAGTCTACTGAGGGTCATGCTGCTGAGCTACCAATAATGATTGTGAGTAGTCGACACGCTAAAACATCTTGTTGGGAAGGATAGCACTTCACCAATGACAATATAACTACTTGACTGCTCATCATTTACCTCTCATAAGCCAAAGGTTCTAACATGTCAACCTAAACTATTTCGAGCGGGGCCAATCCTAGGCGCGAATTGAACGAATGACTTTTGATTCTCCAATCACAAGCGTCGAGTCGCGTCGGGTCTCCAATCACAAGCTGACTGACCGACCGACGCGGCATCATTTTGCAAAAGGGAATTTTGACTACATGCGCGATCAAGTGGTTATATTATCTTTGCACTTCACACTGGGGATAGTGATGTCAAAAATATCTTACAATAATACCCGTTGTAACGAGCCTTAACAATTTCTGCTAAGTGTCAGTAGCAGTGGAAGATGCTTAGTAGTCTCGCTCTAAGCAAAGTTCTGCAGCTCGCCCCAGGCGATGTGCAGCACTCGCACCAAAGAGAATATAACCGCTAACGCTGAAGAGGAGGGCTCTTCAGCGTTAGCGGTTATATTTTCTATTACTATACTACCATTGAGAAAAATAATTCTGAAACGGGTGTGACTCCTATAATAAAGTGAGACGCCTATTAGAGACTAGCTCATACGTTAGAGTAGGATAGAAAACGTAGAAGTTTGATTTCGCATCCGTTTCATACATTCGAAATTTGTATTGAAGTTGCGCAAGCCACGCAAGCAAGTGACGAGCACCACTCGCGCGAGTTTACTGAACATCGTCTGAAACGGGCTTAACAGGTAAAAGATATTTAAAGTAAAGTTATTTGCTGTAACACAGTATCTAATATATACCTACATAGCTTGAAGAATCCCCTTCGACGGAAATTGAAATTAAGGGACTCGACCTTGAAGAGGTTTAATTACATTTTGCCACTTAAAAAGGGGAATGCATAAAGGTTATGTTAGAATTTACTAACAAAAAATATTTTTTATTTATAAATGTTTTGCTATGATTGGCTCATAGTATGGCCATCTGGAAATGTTTTTTTTTACTTTTGTTGTTAGGCAACTTTTTAATAAAATGTGAAAGTTACCCCAAAACATTTATGCATACTTTTACATGAAAAGTACTGCACAAGCAACTAAGCATTTATGGACTCACATATGCTGGCCTCGGCCCACATTTCTACGTATGTCCATAAATGCTGTTGCCTGCTGCTGCAATAATGTACTGCAGGGTTACGCAGAAAGACTACTAAGCCGAGAGGGGTCTGTTATAATCGTTAGGTACGCTGAAAATTTATACATTTGGCTTATGGCAGGGTAAAGGATGAGCATTCAATTGGTTATATCGTCGTCATTGGGCCCATAGTAAAAGTTGTTCATAATGATGAGTATAATGGACCCCTTTCGGCTTAGTACAGTCTCTCCACGTAACCCAGGATGAACAAGGAGGTAAAACACTTACATCATTTTATGTTTCTTAGTCAGGTACTTTTCTATGGCAGTGAGACAAGCTTTCTCGGTAGAGCCTGATGTCTGTAACTGCAGTTCTTTACATATTCTACTGTAAATGCTCGCCGCCGATTTCACCATTGTGCAGTTTACATATACATGCTTGTAATCTTCTAGCACCTGAGAAGAGAGAATATAAAAATCATATCACAAGGAGCACAGCACCTGAATATAGCCAATTCTAACTTTTAACTTCTCCCTGTAACGTCATTTTTAGGACTATTCCAATTTTGATGACTCTTTTTTTCTTTTCTTGGAACAGCTTTTTTTATTCTATATAATTCTATGACAATATTCAACAATGGTAATTAAAAATAAGGCCAAAACATATAAAGATAAGGCCAAAACAGATGATGATTAAGATTTTTCGGTACATTTTTGCACACTCGGTCATCTGACCCCAAACTAAGCAAAGCTTGTGATATGGCTGCCAGAGACTGATATACATACACAATAATATATATTTGTGATTAATTTAAATTGATGATTCATTTAATTTAAGGTTTGTAAGTAAACATGTTTGTTGTTTTTTTTTTTTGCCGTAGGTGCCAACATGCAGACGGCTGCCTGATGGTAAGCAGCCACCGTCACCTATGGGTACCTGTCACACCAGAGGCATTACAAGATGTCCCGAATATTTATTGTATATTATACTAGCGACCCGCCCGCGCGGCTTTGCACGGGTGTAATTTACGTGCGAAGTCGGCTCGGGTCGCTAGTTATATATATAAACCTTCCGTGAAAAATTATGTAACTGATGGTGAAAACCGCTTCAAAATCCGTTGCGTAGTTTTAAAGATTTAAGCATACATAGGGACGGACAGACAGCGACAGCGACTTTATTTTATACTATGTAGTGATAGGTACACTGTGGAAGGTTCCATTCCACATTATGCAGGTGTGAGGCAAGAAAGATCGTGTGAATCGCAGTGTGTGGTTTCCACTGATCTATGATATGTGGGTCACCCAGCACCCCCCGCCGCCCTGCCGGCGGTGGCGGCTAGTGCGATGATAAAACCGCGACGCCAGCATCAGATCAAACAGTTCTTTAGGACATAAATTGGAATTCTGAATGCTTGTAACAACTGACTTTTTTAATAACTTTTTTAATAATCCCCCTTTTCTTTTTTCTTTTAGACTTTTTTATTTTTTCTTAGTCAATCTGCCGTAATTACATATTCTGTGAAAAATTCAACTAAGATACAGCCGTTTAAAGGTAGGACAGACGGACAGACAGACAGACGGACATCGTAGGCTTAGTAATAGGGTCCCGATTTTACCCTTTGGGTACGGAACCTTAAAAAACGGCTTCAAGCAAAACCATTTACAAACTCAAACAACTACATTTGCAAACTTAAACTAAAAAAAAGACGAAAATGACTGAAAAACAGAGATTGAAAGTCCTCATCAAAACTTTGCTGAAAGAAACCACAAACCAAAACGTCATCTGTCTATATTTTTGGTACAGGTTGATTTTTTCAAAAAGCGCTGAATCAATTTCGATCAAATGTATATGGGACCATCTCTGAAGTATGGTCTATCAAACTAAAATATAATCATGAAAATCAATTCATAATTGGCGGAGTAATCGCGTAATAAACATTAAAAAAAAACATATTCGTATTGACAATCTTCTCCTTTCATCGGTTAAAAATAACTCAAAAACCTAACTACAAAAATATACTAAGGCATATCTCCCTTGTTGTCTGATCTGAGGTCCAGTTATTCATCATCATCATCATCAGCAGCAGCCAGAAGACGTCCACACTGATCGACAGCTTGCCTTTTGCATCCACTGGATGCCAACGACTCTCACATGTCGTCAGTCACATCTAGTGGGAGGCCTACGTACGCTGCGTCTTCCGGTTCGTGGTCACCACTCAAGAACCTTTCTTCCTCATCGGTTATCGGTTCTTCGAGCGATGTGGCCTGCCCATTGCCACTTCAACTTGCAAATTTTAACAGCTATGTCGGTGACTGATTCTTTGGTCCAGATATTGGTCATTTGCATAAGCATTCTTGTAGCCATAATATAAGTATTCTAATACAAACCTTAGGAAGTTGCAGTATGTGGGATAAGCTAGCAGTTTTCCCTGTGCCAGGCTGTCCGGACACATACAGCGATGCTGATTTTTCACTTTCAAGATGCTCCATTAAAAATGTCTCTAAGTACTCTATTTCTTTTTCTCTACTTGTAAGAGGTTTCATAGATGATGAACTGAAAAATTACAAGAATACCAAGATATTACCAAGAGGCATTGTGATGCTAAATAAACCAGCCAAGTGCGAGTCAGGCCCGCGACCTAACGCTTTCAAGTCTAGCGGTCTCCCAAATAGGATACCACGGCTACTATATTTTTATCAAGTTCATTATATTCTTCTAGTATTTTTAATCTTTTTTGTAGTCTCGTGCGTGCCGTGTGGTAGCATGTGCGCTTCACTAACGGCACCCTTCGGCCCTGCCCCAATGGCATTTTTATTCATTTTCTTTATATTAAAGAAGAGAAGGCTTGCGTTTGACCGCCAACACGCCTGTCGTTAAGCAATGATGCAGTCTACGGTGAAGCAAGCTTGCCTAGAAGAAACCGATTCACACGTGATTTGAAGATACCCAGATACCACTGCTTATACTGCACTGCTTGATACTTAGTTACTACGGTGCAGTTTCGATGTATTCACTAAAAATGGCGAAGGTAAACTTTGTGAGGAAACCGGTATTTCTAAGAATATCAAAAGTTCAAAGAAATATGACTCAGAACACTGGGCCAGCACGGTGGATTATGTCCTCCTTCTCTCTCTCTTTCTCTCTGAGAGATGATTATGCCCCAGCAGTAGGAACATGATGGGCCAATATTGTATAATCATAAAAAGTCATGTTATTAAAAGTAGTAATAAATAAATAAATAAATAAACTTACCTTGTCCACTGTTGCTCTTCCTTTTTAGTTTTGGTAGCATTTCGCCTGGCAATTTTTACAGCTGAGCATTTATCTATAAACAATAACAATTTCGGACATTAACATTAAATATCAGACACTTAATAACAAATAATAAGACAAGTCAAAATTTTATATTATAAAAACGTCCGACACAAAATGCAAGACACATGAATAATATATAATACTTATTGCTGTAGATATACTGTTTGCTCTAACCGTAGTGTAAAAAAAAAATCGGATCCATTCGGAAAAACACATAACTTTTAAATGGCTGAACAGATTTTGATCAAACATAGTTAAGAACCATCGCAATGAACCTGTTTATAAAAAATCTAAAAGTAAAATAAAAAGTAAATTTTTAGGGGGAAAAAACAAGAACCGACTTCATTTCTATACCTACATTTACACACTTAAACTAAAAAGTTAAAAATAAATATGGGACCAGCTATGATTTATGGCCTACTATAATAAAAAAAGAATCATCAAAAACAATTCTATACTGGCGGAGTAATCGCGTAACAAATATACAAAAAAATAAACATGCAGTCGAATTGATAACCTTCTCCTTTTGAAGTCAGTTAAAAAACAACCGCATCCAAGTCGGTCCAACCGTTTCAGAAAAATATTATATCAGACATACAAACTTGCACAAAATCTCTACTCTCAAACGCATATACATTCTCTTTCCTGTTGTGGGTGAAAACATGGATAGGAACTGGACGCATGCACCCTGTGTATGCTCTAAATATTTATAAAACGTATAATTCAACTTACCATTTTCATATATTTCTATCGATTCTAATTCCTTACGCCTTTTGAGAGCTTTATCTTTCGGAACTGCTAATGTATTCAAGATATCTTTGTTTTCGTCAACTCTTTCACTTTTACAGGGGATGCGAGATTTTTTGCGAGATTTAAAAGGAATTGTGGATTGTACCGCCGCCATCTGTAAAAATACAAAATAATTAGGTATTGGGGTGTTCTCAAATGCCTATTTTTAAATAAATTTATAAAAAATATGTACTTAGATTACCTACCATGATGAAGTTCATTACAACAACTAACTGTATCTGCTTATTAGCAGATTTTATAATGTAAACAATTGATTTTGCTGACTAAAACATAATCATATTTTTTTTTTTACTGTGTCATGTATTACTTAGGAATCCTATTTGTAAAATGACAACAAAATTATAATTACTCAGTTTTATTTCAAAGTTATTAAATTATGTACTTTACATACAAAGATAAGTAATACAAATAGTATGTTAGAAATAAATAAAAATACACTCATGTATTCGGTATGGAGAGATCTCTAAGCTAGCATGCCCCTCCAATAATTCAATGTACGGACTGCTTGGATGCTATGGCTTGGAAGATCTCGACCTTATCTACACACCTTATACCTAATATTATCAACTTCAATAAAAATACAATAAAGACGATATTCACATGATCAAAAATAACTTTTTCATTATGCTTCAACATACAGTCGCAATCCAATGTGTAATTAAAGTCAAGCAAAGTAAGTTACGGTTACGTCCGAGTCATGCCCCCAGTAAACACACAATTTTATATTTCGTATGCGACTAATATAGTAAATAGTTATGAGAGTAAAGGAAACCAAATATAGATGCAATGGAGTCAATTTTTAAGGTTTACTTGACAATTTTAAACTTATTAAAAATATTGCTGTCTTTATTATTTCAGGCTACGAAATATAGATAGCAATACTTTTATTTAGTTTAAGAGTCAACTAAACCTTTAAATTCGATCCCAATGTCCTTTCAAAAGTTAAACCTGTGTTAAACTGACTTCAATCTCGTCTTTTTAGTTATTTATTTCCAGATCTTAAGACAAATACATGGTGACTAAACAAAACCTATGCCTATTACTACAATGGGTTGTATAACTAAACAATAGCTATAAACATACCTAGCTATAAAAATAATATAAAAATTCAATTTAGAACACGAACATTCTATTTAAAGTTGGTAAACAAATAAAGAGCAAAGAAGCATAAATAAGTAGTACACCAAAAAAAACATTGTTAATTGAAACTCTTCATTAGAACAAAATTTGGATCACTATCAATATTTATAGCTATGTATTTACAAACTTAAATATAAAATCAAAAACTGCTAAGCTGGCCCAACCACCTATTGTGAAGACTACAATATAGAAGACAATTCAAATGCAAATCTGACAATTGAACTAAAAAAAAAGCTTTTTTATTATGTTGAGCCTGATACATCCAAAATTCTTATTCATAATTACAGTTGCTTTGTACACTTTTATTGCTTATCCTTATTAAAATCATTTTGGGACTGGTGTGCCATGTTTGTCATAGTTTTTATAAAGTCAAAATTGTATTGTTGTCTTTGCTTCATCCAATGTAATCCATTCATTTCTATTTGATGCCTTATTAATGCACTGTGCATATATTGTGGCTGAAGATAGTCCGCAGGTGTCATGGCACCTGGGTTTGGTTTCATGGTAGGTGTTATAGGCTGTCGGTTTGCTGTCAGTTTACTTGCAGATGTCATCGGTTTTAGGGATTTTAAACCTGGTTTGGAAGGTCCAGCCACGGCGACGGGTGAATCACTTTTAGAAGCCATAGAACTCGGGAGTTGTGTGCTGGTAATTTGGTTGGACTGATTAATGTTCTGTTCCAATGGTGAATTGTTAGAATGTTTTTCTTCAGCAATTACTAGCTTTGGGGAAGAACTAGGGGAACGAGCCTGTCTAGGCGACGGCTGTGCAGTATTTGAAGGTGCATGTGAAGTCATTTGATAATTAAGGGGAGGAGCTGTTGGACTCGAATTATTGCTTGGTTTCATAGTATTGTTTTTCAATGATTCTTGCCTGGCAATGTTTAACTGACTTCCATTAGAATTTTTATCAAGTTTTAACTGTTTTATATTACTTGTGGAAGGTATTCTCAGGGGAGTACTGCCTGCAGCCATAGGCCTGCTAGATATGCTGGGGAAGTTAGGACTTTGTGTCATGGTAGGTGGCAACCCTTTAGGAGGCATGTTATGTTTATTAGCCAAATTAGCAATTGATTGCATGGTTTCAAAAGCTTTCTCCAGGTTCTGCGGCGGACCTGATGGTGACTGGACATTGTGTGGTGATGACAAGTCAAGAGCCGTACTGGTTTTACCCTCATTGGAAGGCGGTTTGTTGGTGGTCGTGCCAGGTTTATTTGCACCACTAAATGTTTTAGGAGTAGATGGCACAGGAACTAGCTTTGGTACTTGTGCCTTATTTTTTGGACCTTTAGATTTTTTATCACCTTGTAATGACTGTAATTGCTGTTCAAAAGTTTGTTGGAATGTTACTGGCCCCCCCTGGTAATTAGCAGTTTGTTGTTTTGCTAATTTGGTATCTGCTATTGGTTTTAAATTGGGGATTGGTCCTTTAGCAGAAGACTCTGAGGATTTAGTACCTGGTTTATTTGCAACTGTTGGGGTGTCTGCCTTATTCTGTAGGTTTGGTTTAGTGTCATTCCCTGTTTCAGTTTTGTTGGCTTTTTTAATTTCACTGTCGGGTAATTTAAGTATTTCAATATAATTATGAACTGGTGGGCTTGGCACTTTATGGGTTAGAGTATTACTAGCTCCAGCAAGATTTTTATTGACAATATTCTTTTTAGGATCTGGAAGCACAGTTTCACCAGGGTTACGAGGATCCAGTTTTTGATCAGTCAAAGTGATGGATAAAGATGAAGGTATGTTAATTTTACAGGAGTCAAATAGTGATTTGAGAGGATCTCCTGAAGTAGGGGCTACAGTGGGCGAGCTCAATGATGTTTTGACTTGAGATAAAATTTTGCTTCTGTCGATAGTAGGATCACTGTTATTAGCCAAGAGATCCATTCGAACCTTATTGACAGGCGGCCCTTTGTTTTGTGTAGGTGTGCTTGGTTTCAAATCAGGAATCTTTTTTAGAGGAGGCTTTTGAGCATCTGGAATTTTAGGGATTTCTAATTTTGGAACTTGAATTTTAAGGGGAGAAATAGTTTTTTGAGGTACAGGTTGTTGATGTGCTGGAGGAGGCATATCTGAAGGTTTACGTTTTGAACTTGCAACATGTTGGGGTACACTTCTTTTTATCCCAGAACTATCCAAGGTATGTGTTTGAGCAGCTGGCATTTGTTGTTGCTTTGCTTCTTTGGAGATTAAAGACGGAGAGGAAACATTTACATTTGAACTTGTATTAGCACTTCCTTGGGAAGTTTTTGATATGATTTCAGCTTCCTTTGCTTTCAAAGGAGAGTCTTTAGCCTTTGTATTACTAGACGAAGCTGATAAACTTCCAGCGGTGATAGAGCCCGTGTAATTTGTTATTTTAGTTTTTTCCAACTCAATCTTTAACTTTTTCAGCTCAGGTGTATTAGGAGGCATTTGAAATTTCCTTTTAAGTGTATCGGCAGTTACTTTTTCTTCTGTTTTGGGTATATTATTTTGTGTCTTTGATGCAGGTTCAGTTGAAACTGGTGGCTCATCAGCAGTACTCGGTTTAGAGGGAGAAGTTTTGGGTGTATTGCTTTTAGGAGTGAGTTCAAAGGAATTTAAAAACTGAGACTTTTCAACTTCATCTTCTGTTTTTTTTGAATTTTTCTCAGGATCCAAGTTTTCAGTTTGCTGCGTAGATTTATTTTCTTTATCAGGTTTCTTATTATCAGCTGTTTGTTTCATATTGCTTTCCTCTGGCATGGGGCTATCAGTGCCTGAAGAAGCTTCAGATCCTTGATCTATTTGTGGAACCGGGCTATTGACATTAGCATCGTCTGTTGGTGCAGGACTCGATTTGCTTTCACGGAAATGAGAACTTTTTCTGTTTATCTCAAATATTCTGTTCCTTATGGCAACATAATCAATAATCTGATAGAAAAATCGCATTGGCTCATTTCTTTTCCAATTGTATATGTAGGCGATGTCCATCAAGGTATAGTAATCAGGTAAAGGTACTCTTTTGTACAAAATATCAATTGCAAATAGAGTGCAATCAATGTCAAATTTCATACAAAGAAATTTCTTCAAATGGCTAATGTTGACAACAGCAGGGCACTGTAAATATCTTCTAGTAGTGGCTGGTGCAGACGGTGGCTCATTGCTGTCAGATGACTTGCTTGATATACTATCTGTGTCAGTAGCATCTGCATACTCCAACGAAAACGATATTACATCTTCCGGACTGAATATTATTCTCTCAGTATCTTCACCTCTTTGTTCGGGAGTCGCAGTAGCAGCCGGGCCAGGCCTTGAAGAATAAAAATGCTGCCTTCTTTCCATTTCTTTTTGAAAGAGGCCAGGCACAAGTTTGTACACTATGTCTTGCAATGCTTTGTCAAGTTTTATGTTAGGTTTTGCTGAGTTTATCATCATTTCACAAACAGGACAATAGCTTTTAGCTCTCAAATGTTTAATGATACAACTTCTGCAAAATGAGTGTAAACACTCGACGATGGTTGTGGCGTCTATGTAATATCCACGACATAGGGGACATGTTATGTGTTCGTTCACTTCACCAAGCAGAGTCCGTACTGGCACAACCGCGCCGTTATTCGGATCACCCATTTTCACGACTTTCTTTTCAGGCACTTTATTTGAGGTAACCATTTTAGAGTTCGATGCTACAAGAATTGAATGATGTAGATAGACGCAGCTGTTGGCGCATCACAAAATGAAAACATAGTTTATAACCACTGTCGAGTCAGCACAGTTGTTATCTACAAATTATGAGAACAGTTCTTCCTTATTCTTAGTAAATCGATACAATAGATATCGTAGTTTAAATTGATTTTGATACAAATTTACAGAACAAACTCGTGAAACATCGAAACAACAATCCGATTTCCGCCATTGTACAGAAAAAAAATTAATGTCTTAATGATGGTAGCTCTGCATTATTTACATGGAATGGTTATTATTTTCCGGGATTTATGTGCAAATGGAGAAGATTACAATGAATTACAGATATTCACAACTACTACTCACCGCTAAAGAATCAAATAATGATAAACATCCACTTTATAATGTAAAAACAACTATTTAATAAATTTTATCTTTTGGCGCGAATATACACATATGCGGCTACAGCTTACATTGTCAAAACAAAACTTGCAGTCATTCATGTTGTTGCTGTCAATGTCAATTTTATTTTTGATTTTTGGTTGGTAGTTTTTGGTCAATACAAACAAAGCACCCCTCACACAGTCATTTCATATATGGTAATTTTTAAACTTTCGCGATATCACTTTCACTTTTGTGATATATGATATCACAGAAAATTATATAATATTTTTTATAATATCATTGTTTTTAATTCAGGGTGATTCAGGGCCCTGATTCCTTAACTTAACGCGATGCGTTACGTGCGTGACAAAGTTACTGTATTGTAAAAGATATTATTATGTTTATTGTTGTTTAAAAAAGTAAAACAAGGCCTTATGACATAAAAAGCTTTAGCCAGAAATAGTCGGGAAAAAATCATTACAACAGTCAAGATTCTTACTGTCAAAAATGACATAGTGCTGCCTCAATAAAATATTTATTGCTATTAAAGCAATCAAAAATATAAAATAGCGTTAGAAATTGCGAAATATGTACAAAAAATCTCTTTAGAATTTTTGACTTCCGCCATAACCTTCGATCAACTTGGATTTACCTTAAACTCGAGCTAGTGCCGAAAAATCTGGCAAAAAATTAAAGGGGCGAGGTCCGAGGTAAACACATAATGCACAAAATGACACATTCTTACTAGTTCTACAAACACGACAAACACACATACTTCAAACAACTTACTGTTGCAATCGAGATGTAGTATTTATATTCTCTTTGATCGAGATGATCAAATGGATGACCTAGGGGGTGACCAAGGGGGTTAAGTGCTAAAGGGGAATCTATAGATAAAACTTCAAAATATTTTTTTTCTGAGGCCGTAACATTACATATTCTGTCACAATTTCATCTAGCTATCGATTATATAGTAGGACTGACGGGCAGTACGAGAGACAGCATAGGCTTAGTAATTGGGTACACCTTTTGGGTACGGAACCCTACAAAGTACTGCAATAAAGACAACATCATGCCCAGGTGGTCCCCCATCCTAGTACCGACTGCACCCGGCGTTGTTTAGCTTCGGTGATCGTACAAGAACCAGTGGTGAACGGAAATTTATCACCGACTTGCACTTGGCCAGTATTTATTATTTGTTGTTTTACTTTAGAGTGTGTAATGTAATAATGCCAACTTTGACGCTTATAATTACGTATTACTGTTTCTTTGTACACTAGAGCAAAAAATACGTTTAAATAAGTTTGAGAGAATGGGACGGTCCATATTATTTTTACTTTTTGCCTTTATTAATATTTCTGAGTTAATCCGCCCTAACATTATATATTAATTATATTATATTATTCTGTGAAAATGTCATCTGGCTATTATATTACAGTTCGAAAGATACAGCCGTTAAAAGATAGGACTGGCAGACAGCGTAGGGTCCCGTGTACACCCTTTGGATAGGGGTACCCTACTAGTGCCAACAGACGCTCGAACGCGGCTGACGGACCGCCGTCCAACCAACGGGAGATAAAGAGTGAGAATATCATATTTCCCTCTCTTTCTCTCCCATTGGTCAGACGGCGGTTGAGGTCAGCCGCGTTCGAGCGTCTGTTAGCACTATAAAATGGGCGAATGAACAATGAAGCAAGCATAGTTATTTATTTTGTCAGTTTTTAAGGGGCAAGGCAAGTGGCAACCCTAGGTTTCGTTTCGCTCCTTCGTTCTTTTTCTTTTCATTTGAGACCTTGTTCATGGAAGTTCATTTTGATCGTGAAATTGTGGATTAATCTTCACTTGCATTTATAAGTTCGCTTCGTTAACGTCTCAACGTTAACAGCATGAGAGCTAAGGTACATTGATTTTCTATTTCTGTAATAAAATATACTCCAGTGTTTCATCTTTGCATTTAGTGTTCCCCTGATTTCCGCATAAATAATCGTGTGTTTTTGTGTTGTTTCAGTGGCGTAAGAAGCGTATGCGTAGGCTAAAGCGTAAAAGGAGGAAGATGCGTGCAAGGTCCAAATAAAGCGGTAAGTTTCTATCGCCAAATATTGAAAAATGCAAGCATTGTTTAAGCCGGCATGGTATCTTCCAATGCAATGCACTCGTGTGTTTATGGTGTAATCGTATTTTGACCGTGTATTGGCATCATAATCTTCTTCAGTTAAATTATAACCTAACCTCATCGTCCGGTTCTAGGACATGTGTTCAACAAACTCACTAGAGCATGGCATTTAATGCCGATTTTGAAGCTGTGATTATTGGCCGAGTAACGTGTACTGTTTCAGCTCTACTTAGTCCATTCTAGCGTTGATACCTATAATTCGTACTAATACATACCGAGTATACACAGGCATTCTGGAGCCTACATCGGGTCTGACCTGGCATCTATACCATACCATTATCCATAAATGCGAAACATTCGTTTTTATTGTAGCTAAGGCAGTATTTCCATAAATTTGAAGAACCCCTTTACATTTCCTTTATTATTTATCTTAAGCCGGCCAACACATGGCATTAATTTTCATTTAAAAAAATTATGCCCTTAAATAGGGCCTACCTTATTTGCTATGAATCATGGGTTACTCAGTATGGTGGTATTAAGTAGAAAGGTCATTGTACTAATTACGGACAGCTAAAACATAAGCAGTTTCTCAATTTATTATATCAGGGTTGGTTCCATAGTCGAAAGTTATTCATAATGATGAGAATGATGACTTTCTTTCTGCTTAGTGTTTTCTGTATCACCATTACATATAACGCTGTACAGTACAAGCTAAATTCAAGTTTTATTTTGAATTAACTAGCGATCCGCCCTGGCTTCACATGGTGTAATATACTTGCGAAGGCGGGGCGGGTCGGTAGGTATATATTTAAACCTTCCGTGAAAAATTATCTAACGGATGGTGAAAACCGCATCATGATCCGTTGTGTGATTTAGGAGGAGATAGCGGTTATACGGACAGATAGAGATTTTAATTTATACTATGTAGAGATAGAGAAGTATGTTTTGACATAGAATACAACATTAACCTGAGCAGACCTGGTAAAATAGAATGCAAGACTACTTTTGATAAATGAGCTTAAACTGTACTTACTACTAGCAACAACCAGTGACCAGTATGTGATACCTGCCAATTTTTAAACAGTTACAGGGGGCCAAAGTCGGGGTAACATGTCAAAGTAGGGTTATATAAATAGCTCTGAGCTGAGATGTAATGCTTCTGTGGTGTAAACCCTTAGACAATATCGCACTTTATAGATTGTGCCGTTTGCCTCAAAACCTGCTCTCTGGACGACCTGAATAAGACCACAGAGCATACCATTGAGGTGGCCGAATTCTAGTACAAAATTTTTGCAAAATTGACTCTGAAAGAAGTGTAGCGGTTTTAATTATAATTCTTTCTCTCTCAAACAGAAACATAGCTACTATACATAATGGAATGGCTGAATCTATTGTGTCACATTGCTGCTGTGTGTATGAAGCATGTTCATTTAGGTTAAATTTATTTATCCACATGGTCCCACATCCTATTGTCTGGTTCTGGTATTACTTTTGATCAACTTAAATATTATTTCTCATACCTTCATGAGTACTAACAAGAAAACTCGTCTTTCCTTTGGTTTCAGCCTTTGAATTATCAGATTATTTAGTAAAGTATTAAGATTAAGAGAATGTAGTGGCTATTTAAAACTGGTTTTTGATTTCTGTTTGTGTGAAATTGAGGTTGGGTTTATTCCCATCTGCATCTATGGATGTGCTGCCTCAAAATGGCGTATAAGAATATACTAAAGTTACAATCTGAGTGTCTTGAAGTCTTTAGTCTACCGGTTTCTTTTAGGCAAATTGTGCTTTATCACTTACGACGATCAGACGAGGTAGCAGTCAAGCGCAAACCTATTATTCAATTTAAAAACATCAAACTCCCTAAGAGCATTTATCCTGAAGGCAGATAGAACTAAAACAATTGCCTTGTCATAATGAATTTCAAATGTATCTTGTATTAGACTGATTTTGGACTTACTTCCTTGTCCTAAACTTCGATTCTTTAACTAGCAGCGCTCTGTGTTATCACCTGCTATCCTACAGGAAACCTGTGTGTGTGTTAATCCAGGGTGTAATCTACCTCCATACTAAGTTTCATCCAAATCAATTTAACATTACGGAGTTGAAACATACTTGCGTGCAAACTGTTACATTTATAATATTAGTGTTATAGTACTTTTAGTACTGTTTGTTTACAGTGCATCTAATCTTTTCAATTAGAGAACAATACACATTCGTGCATTAAACTCAGGCATTCTGGTCTAGCACGCACACCCTTGTTCAAATCAAGTTTGTTACTTAGGTACATTGTGCTATTGCAATATCCCTCCGAGGCAGTCGTTGACTCACCATGAGATCAATGTAAAGAATTGGAGGGTATATTATTCGCTTACTCCACCCCTGCTGTGTTTTCATGAGACAGGGACTAAAAAAAGCAAACATTACCTCAGAATTTTAAATTAAAGTAGAAAGGTTATCTATCATCAACACTTATCAACTTACTTAGTGTCAACTTATCGCCCCCATTTCGAATCTTACACTTGCTCTAATATTGTTTTTTCTTTGTTACAGGTACACCAGTGGAGTTAGTTTTAAAATCTGATCCTGCTTATGTATCCAAAATAAAAATTTAAAAATCCAATATATATATTTTTTTCATATAAATTTCCCATTTAGAACACGAGAGTGACCAACAAATCTGTAGAGTTGACTGAGTTATCAACCATTGCTTTTTCTGAATTAACTGTAGTTACTGATGTGTTAATGATTTGCAGTTAATTACTAGTTCTATCATTTGGCCAACTTAACAGTTAATGTGGTTGCTCTGAGTAACTAGAATATTAGGATACCTTTAGAACAGAAGAAAATAATAGGTGTAGGTGCAAAATGCCTAAGGACGCTTGCAGACGATGCAAAGTAGAAGTAACGCATTTTCTGCAACATTTTGCTTGTTGCAAGTAGTAGTGGAAGTACTGCCACTTGCACTATCCAATAAAACTTCAAATTGCATTTGATATCCTGGATTATATCGTATCATTAGTAAACCAGCAGTGCAAGTACCTTTCTTTATCGATCGTCTAATTCGATAAAATTCCATAGAATCGATCATAGCGAGTACTGATCAAATGGCATTTTATCGAATTCGATGATCTCAAATATAAAATTTGACGATTGATAAAGAACGGGAGAAAGCTTAAACTAAGTACCAACATAAAGTGACCACCAGGCCCGATCAACTGTTCTATAGGTGGTGGGCGTAGTAGGTCACAGATTAATATAGTAGTAGGTGGGTTAGCTATAGAGATACCAATAGCTGTATAAAAATCATAATTATAATATGGTAGCACTGAAAATATTAATGTCAAATTGAGTTTTGGCGGCAATGTGGAATAAAACATCTCGAATCGTTGTATTATTTTCCTAAAATTGTGTATTTTCTAGTGCTAATGTGTATTAATGATGGATTATTATTTATTAAGTGCTCGTGCACTTGCCTAAGTATGGGTAAGTGATAAAACAATGATTACGATACGATGTGAAACATGTCATATCGTGTTGTTTCCAAAACTCCATAGAAGCCTCTTGTAAAGCCTCCACCACTTTACTGGGGCATGAGTTTGACTTGACCGTGACTTACTTTGCTTAACTCTGACTGTCATTATCACCGATATTTAATACTATGTAAACTTGTTTAATTTTATGGCTGAAGGACTCTGTATCCATGTTCATGAAAAAAATCAAGAAGAAGATGATGTCTAATAGTTTATATTCTCTTTGGATGATGTCAACTTGAAATAATGAAAGAAAATTTTGAATTTAAAGTGGAAATTAAACGATGAGAGAAAAATGTATTGCTTTAAACACAAATGATGCTATTTCTTTTGTAAAAATGAAAGCCAATAATCGTACTTGTGTGAAATGCAAAGCAACAACAGTGGTAGATCCGAATCTGATCTTGCACCGATTCCCAAAAGCAAAATCTTCCAACATGCATCGGTGAGTATAACAGTTTATTATGAATAATATTTATCTAAATCAAGGTTTGTATTGATTGTTGATCAGTACCGCACTTTTCTTTCCATGTGAGATTAATCCTTATTGTGTTTTCAGCGTGGAAGAATGAGCCAAGTGTTGTTACCCAAAGCAAAATTGGAAATATTCAGAGTTTAAGAAAATGTTTTATACGAGCCATTTTCCTGAAAGTGCAAGTGAAAGTTGAGTATCATTTTAAAAACAAAAAGCTTTATCGTTATGCCGTTCCTTGTGAATCCCCATTGTATTGCAATCAATGCCGAAGAAAGTTGCGCAAAGTTTGTAGCCTGAAGGCGCTTGCAGACGAATTCATTCAGACGATGCGTAGTACCTATAAGTGGCAGATACAAGTTGCAAGTAGATGCTACGCATCGTCTGCATCGTTATGCTTAGTGGCAGTGGGAGTGGTTAGTAGCATTTCCACTGCCACTTGCATTGGGCAACACGATGCAGACGATGATGTGAAGTACAAGAAAAAGTGGTACTTGCTGCTTCTACTTGTTGCTTGTTCTACATATCGTTTACACGCGCCTTTGAAACAGATTAGAAAATTAAGTATTACAAGAATTTTAGAAACACTGGATGAACTACCTAGGTATCCTTATATCAAGCACATCATTTGAACGAAAGGATGTTGCCAAAGGGTTCCAAAAGCGGCGCTAGAAGTCATTTCGTTACCGCCTTTTTTATGAATAATAACTTCTGTATTTTCATCATCATCATCAGCCATTAAACGTCCACTGCTGGACAAAGGCCTCTCCCTGTCAAAGAGGGGTTTTGCCATAATTTGTTTAAAAAGACACATAACTGCACACTAGACTTTTTTTATAGTGTAATTTGTAATAATTATAATAATACAAATTAAGATACTGGTTTTCCAGTCAAACTGTTATAATTCTAGTGAATGCAAAACTGTATTTATGTACACAGTTTTTGAAGAAAAAGCTCCAGTCTGGTATGTTTTGTCATCACCTGTTTGTTGTGACAGATTATTTGTTCTACACCTAATAAGAATTCTGTAGGTACATGTAACTGTATGTCTATGTTATAGTGTTTAATTTCGTAAGTTAATATTATAATTTTGATACATATGTACTCGAATTAACTAACTAAGACCTATAAATACTAATGTACAATCACGTCACATCATCTGCCAGTAAACGTCCACTGCTGAACAAAGGAGATCGTTCCTCTCCTCTCTCTTAGAGAGGGTTGTTGCCATAGATGTACAATGTAACCATATAACAATGTAACCATGTTACGAGTTATTATAACCCATATTGGGTTTAAATAAAATTAGATTATGTAAACAGTCATTTTATTTTCCATGAAATTCTTAGTTATAGTAGGCTACTATTATTTATAATAACAGGTATACTGAGATGTAAACATTGTCTGATTTTATTGTGTAACCCACAAGTACCTAGTGGGTAGAAGTGCTTAAAATTATGTAATATGTTTTTTTTTATGAATAACAACTCTGTGCACTACTGGAATTTTAATAATGGTTACAAAATAAATTAGAAGTGTTTAAATTTCAGTAAAAGGTATAATATATATCAAGCCCGATAATATCAAGGGTGAGGAGGCCTACCTATACCCAGCAGGGGGTTGATAAAGGCTGATGATGATGATGATGAAGCCCGATATTTTAAAAAAAATTGCTAAAGGGGCCCACCAGGGGCGCTAATAGTCATATTTCATTACCGCCATTTTTTTATGAAGTTGACGTTCTTCTCCGCTAGGAGTAATAGTGTTCCGTGGTGACCACGCTGCCCTGTGAGTGCCTGTGACGCTACCAAACTGATTCAGTATGAATCTATGCTACCCACAGATATACACAAGATCTGTGATGCTACCAAAGCTTTCACGCTGTCATACTAGGTTCATGGGAGAACATAGATTCAGTATAGGAATCTACACAGATCTAGTGGGAATCTATGTGGGAGAAAGATATTTTTTTCTCTTTCTCCCGTTGGTTGGACGGCGGTCCGCCAGCCACACATCTATTATCTGTGGCCAGCCAAATCGTCGAGTCCACAGGTAGAGTTTTGGCGCCAACGCGGAAAAAACATGTCGGCTCGTTGGATTATTTTCCTAAACTTGTGTATTTTCGAGTGTTAATGTATACTAAATGGTGAATTATTATTCATTAAGTGCTCGTAAACGTGCTCGAGTGTGGGCAAGTGATATAACGAGGTGAAACGTGTCTTTTCGTGTTGTTTCCAAAACTCCATAGGAGCCTCTTGTAAAGTCTTCACCACTTTACAGAGGCATGAGTTCGACTTGACCGTGACTTACTTAGCTTGACTCTGACTGTGACTATGACTTGTTTGACGCTATTAAGACAAAGTAAACTGTTTAATATTACGAGTAAAGGACATTGAATCCACGCTCATGAAGATTTTAACAAAAAAAAAAAAAAAAAAATCGAGTCCACAGATATATACAACGTCAAGTCAGTAGATCTGTGGTCAAGTCAGTTCTTACCAAAGAGTAGTATAATAAATTACTTATTCAACCTCAAAAGCATGTGGTAAAATTACAATCTTTTTTTTGGGGTTCCGTACCCAAAGGGTAAAAACGGGACCCTATTACTAAGCCTACGATGTCTGTCTGTCTGTCCTACCTATTAACGGTTATATCTTCCGAATCGTAATAGATAGCCAACTGATTTCACATAATATGTTACGGCGGATTAACTAAGAAATATACCGGCCAAGTGCGAGTCGGGCTCGTGCACTGAGGGTTCCGTACCACCACAAAATACAACAATATCCAAGTAACCGAATAACCCGCCTTCCAAATTGTCGGTAAGTAATTTGCTACAGGCGCTCGAGTATAATAGCTTGGCAATAAATAGAAATTTGTCACCGACTCGCACTTGGCCATTATTTATTATTTGTTGTAATACTTTAGTGTGAGTACTACAATAGGGTGTTTGACTGTATTGAAAATATTATGCCAATTGACATCATCCATAAACATGACACAATGAAAAAGCATATTTCATTGATTTTTTTATAAAAATATGCTTATTTTTTGTAAAAAACGCGATTAAAATAACTGTATTTTCGACATTTGATCACGTGATCGAAAACGGTCTGTAATTGGCTTCATCCCTAGTGACGTCACACAAATCTAAACAAACAGATTTTGTATTGATATATGCGAATTTAATGTTGTATAGCTATTTTGAGAGCGATTTATCCAGAAATTATCACCAAAAACAGTCCGGAGGTTAAATGTGAGAAGAATGGAGAAACATTTTGTGCAAGCAGACAGCAGTAACTTACCCAAAATTAATGTATTTATGGTTGCATATTTCTTCAATAATAATCTACGACATTGTTTCTACGCTGCAGAACTCAAAACGTAAAAACTACAATGTAAGTATTAATTTTTAATTGTTCTCCAAGCAAAACATTCAATCAAGTTGTACAAAAAGTATGTTGTAGTACGTGGATATCACTATTTTGTTAGGTTATGTCTTTACAATGTTTAAAAAGAAAGTAACAGTACATAAAATAGTAATGCAATAAAAACACAAATTGTAATAGAAATATATAGACTCAAATATGTACCTCAAAATGATCTTCGCACATAGAAACACTTGAATTAGCTCCAATACTTTTGGGTTCTCTACGAGCTACTTAGTTCCAACCACTTTTTGCGAGTTTTGGGGTCCATTGGAACAGAAACGAATAGTTTTTCCGGTGTTTTATGGAAGTATTTGTACATTGTGGCACTACACAACATTTATAAACCATTACTTCTATTAGAAAATTAGTGATTATCAAACTTTTGCTGCCTGGCTGCAGCTGTTTTGTTTTGTGTGACGTCAATCGTCGCTCGACCGGAGCTATGACGCAGGTCTGCGTTTTGGCGCGATATTTTTTTATTCAAACTTTAACATCGATTTATATCGTAAATACGACTGATATCCAGAAAATATAAATGCAGTATACATTAAATTATATCAGGCAATAATGTGCAATAGTTTCCCAAAAGTAGTCAAATACCCTATTGTGCCAAGTTTGACGCTTGTACGTATTATAGTTTTTACATTAGAGCTAATACAAAAATACGTTTGTTGTATGGGGACCCCCCTTTCGTTTTTACTTTTTGACTTTTTTATTATTTGTTATTTAATCTGCCGTAACGTTACATATTCTGTGAAAATGCCATACGGAACCCTAATATCAAAAAAGTTGAAAGTGAAATAGGGGCCCAATACAAAATATAAATACCCGTACAAAAAACGTATTTCTGTATTAGCGCTAATGTAAAAACGTTAATACGTAAAAGCGTCTGCTATGATTATAGTACTCACCAATAAATAATGACCAAGTGCGAGTCGGTCACAAGTTTCTGTTCATTACCAAGTTGTAACTGGTAATTTCGTTATTGAATTTTGTGGTGGTACGCATTGGCGGATCCAGGGGGGGCATGGGGGCCATGCCCCAAAACACCTAGCGATTCCATACATTCGACTTGATTCAGGTGCACCTAGTCTGAATGCCCCCCCTCCCCCCCAAATGAAATCCTGTATCCGCCCCTGGTGGTAGGTACGGAACCCTCAGTGCGCGAGCCTGACTCGCACTTGGCCGGTTTATTTTCATTATCTTTGACTGAATCTAAGCTATACCTATACTCTTTGATCTAACTGCAACTTGCTTGTCAAAATAGGTCAAGATATAATAATTATTTGGGGTCAAAATAATACAATACAAAATTTCGAATCTATGATTCCTTATAAAATTGGTATTTTAAAGAAATAGTTATCTCCCTTTCGCATTAGATATACCAGTTGCTCAAAATGGGCCGAATGACTGGAATAAAATGGGAAAAATCTCAACGCTGTGCACCTGTTAATAATATTATTTCCTCTGATTTCCCTAAATACAATCCACAGCCTTGGAAGTTCATGGTCAGTAAAAACCACACATTTAGAATATTCAGTACCTACCTAATTAGGTATGATAACAGTAATAATAATAATATATAGGTACCTACCTATAGGTTTCATAATTCCAGCCTATCATTTTTCCCTCTGCTGAGACTCTGGCCTTTTCTCGCAGAGAGCATGGGCCCTAATCCAGCATGTTTGTGAATGTCGTGTCTTTAAACTTTTGATTTGAGGTTCTTCTGGTTTCATCACGATGTTTTTCCTTCACCGTTTTTGAGCGAACGTTTCGCACAATGAGATTTTATATGAGCATTGCCTTCGCACTGCACATAATTAATTTAGGTAAGTAGGTAGATAGGTACCAAATATCATTGGTGCATGTGCAGGGCCAAGGATCGAACCGGGTGCCATCAGATTGTAAAGCGCACATGCTACCGCTCGGCCACCTTATTAGTGCTTCTGCAGCTGCCAGATTTTGGGCGCAGGAGACCCGGCTTTATTCGTACATGATTGTATTACTATTGTGATCGTTCATAGGCAATGATTACTTATACATCAATGTATACAAGGTAACAATGTACTTACAACAATATATCACAGTAGTTCCACACTCACGCTGTTCTTCCTGCATATCAATGATTTGTTGCAAATTAGCAATTGTTTTGCGTGCTATGCGGATGATAGCACGGGTGATGCTCAATATTCTGGAAATGCAAACGCCTGCATGGACGAGGTTATAGAAAGGAGAGCAGAGCTTGTGTCTTCAGTTGAGTGCTCTCTTGAGCAAGTAACTGACTGGGGTGTACAAAATATGGTGCAGTTTAACCCCACAAAGACGGAAGTAATCGCGGTAACTGCTAAGAAAAATCCATTCGCTACTTCACCTTCAAAACAAGGCATTCCCCTCACCTTGTCTTAGAGCATTTTGGGCGTCGTCATTTCTAGATAGGTCCAGTTTAGGAGTCATTTGAAGAGCAAGGCTGGAGGAACGTCCAGAAAACTCGGTCAATAGAGCCAAGCGGTACTTCACGCCCGTCCAGCGCCATTTATAGTAATCCTGTAGCGTCTTGCAGCACCAGCGACGAAACGTGGAGAGGGAGAGTAAGTGAGCGGGATATTAGGTAGTACCTATTTATTAACTAGCTATGAACAATATCTAGATAAAGTAAATAATTTATTACTTTATCTACACACCTTAGTCATTATGTATAATTGCTAATTAATCACTTTGGCTGTAACATATACATAAAGTAAATAATTGACAGGAAGGAAATTCGCGCGTCGAGTGGCTTCTATCATACGAATACCAAAGAATGTGGTTAGAAGAGCGAGAACAGTGGAAGAAACGCATGTACCCAGAAATTACTACGGTGGACATTGATGTCGTGAAACGTTACGTTCTCTCTTTCAAAAATAACCAAAAACAACCTAAACCGGAGAAAAAGAAACCATTTAAAATTAAGAAGTATGTAATCCGTAATCCCCAAGGGTTATAATCATTACGTATAGGCAAATAGGTAATATTACTTGTTGTAAGTTAGTGTCTGCAAGATTATAAGACTTGGTAGCTGTTGCCCGCGACTTCGTAGTCTTCGCACGCGCACGCGTAGACATAATTTTATCTACTTTCAACCTCTTTTTGCCCCCTTTCAATGGCGAAATCTCGTACTAAAAATAGATGAAGAAACATTGCTATAGGTACGCAGCTACACCTATTATAAGGGGAAAATATTTTGTTATTAGTTGAGGTTTCATAAATCACTTTTTTTAGAGTTTAGAGCCTTCTTCTTCTTACAGAAAGATAGAAGATTCTCGTATATAAGGATCTTGTAGGACGGGCAGACCGAACCCCGAACCCCCCCCGGACTAGGATGATGGAGCATGCTTGCCTAGAAGCAACCTGTTTACTTTTGATTTGTATACGATAAACTAATGAATCTGGATATTACTACCTAGTTACCTACTACCTAGTCCCTCGGCCGTGGCGCTATAACCATCATCCACAGCAGTTAATTTTGCAAACATTTCAGGTTCGAAGGCATAGGAAGCAAGACCCAGACCCAACGCCCTGCAGGCGATAAAGCTATGGCGTATGAAAAAGAAAAAAAGACAACGCCAGTCAAGGCCAAGTGATATGCAGAAGTTCTTAAAATAACATACTATTTTTCATCCTTATTTTTACAATACTTTGGTATGATTGTACTTATTATAAATTTTGCTTTACATTTTACAGTTGTACATCTTATCTATATATTACGATCAAAGTTTTGGAAAAGGGTAGAATGAAATAAAATAAAAACGAATAATAGCATTTTGTTTTTCATCATTTTAATGCAGAAACTAGTTCTAAGTTACTATGAAATTAATAATACGACAAACTAAGTTTATTGGTTCGACATTTTGGTCAGTATGAGGGAATCTAGAAATTAGTATTGATAAAAAATTATAGATGCGAAGTAGGTAAATTGTATGAGGAATATGGCTATTTGTAGAACAAGATTTTAGTAAACTGACACCAAATAAACTAAATTCATCAAAATATAGATCAAATAAAAACAGGGTGTTATTAACTTGATTAAAAATTATGGTGAAAATATAAAGCTTGTTTTTTAAAGTCTGTCGTTTTGTTATTTCATTACCTAGATTCCCACATCGTCCAGTTGTTGGCATTGGTTGGATTTATAATATTACAAGTAGCTATTTCTAAGTTCTAGTTCCATTATATGTTAACAGACATAATCACTACTACGGCACAAGAGGCAACGCTTTACTTGGTGACCCATATACACTCACATTTGAATTTGTATACCTATTTAGTAAAGAAAGCAGCTCCTTTCAAACTCTAGTAAGGCTTATAAATTGTTTGGGACATGTTAATGTTAGGTTCTCCTAGTGAATGTGGTACCTAAGTATTGTATCTGGGCTTCTAATCTATTCGCAATTTCCTTAACTTTAAAAGTTTTGCAATTTCGCAAAGGCGTATTAAAAATTAAATTAACAGTATTGGGCATAGCAAAAATCTCCATAACAATTACAGTGAATTACATATTTATCATCATTTAATTCCGTATCGGCATCAGAACTGGAGTGGCTCGGCACTTTTGAAGTGTCTGCGTGGGTAGGCACGGGGCGACGCGATGCCGCGTTCGTCATCGGCGACAAGCGACAGTGACGCCACGAAGTCTCGTCGGTCGTTGTCGCCTGACCAGGGGCGGATCCAGGATTTCATTTGGGGGGGGGGGGGGTAGGGGGGGGGGGGGCATCTGACAAGGTTCGAAGGAAGGTAGTTTTTTTTTAATATATTCGGTACAGATCTACAGCCACGTTTATACAAAGGATGTTTACGATTTAAAAAGCAAAAAATATTTCAACTGTCTTTATTAAGGAGATTCTCAACAAAAAAGGGGTTAATTTCACGCGATATCTTCGCCGATTGTGAACCGATGTTAATTTTTATTTTTTTATTATTGAATAATATTTATGTATCTATACTAATATTATAAAGAGGAAAGATTTGATTGTTTGTTTGTTTGTTTGTTTGCATTGAATAGGCTCCGAAACTACTGAACCGATTTGAAAAATTCTTTCACTGTTGGGAAGCTGCTACACTATCCCCGGGTAACATAGGCTATATTATATTTTCAATAAATATAGGGATCCTTACTAAAATTCCAATAATGTAACCCAAGGTGTAAAAAAATAAGATTTACAATTTTAACTTGCGTGTTTGACAGTTCTTAGACAGGACAACGTCTGTCAGGTCAGCTAGTCTAATATATATATCGAGGAAAGTTCTTTTTAATTATGATAAAACATTCCACTTCTAGATAAATTAGTGATGAATATTGTTTATAGAACTTCCCGTTAACTCGTTTTTAACTCACTTCTAAAAAGGAGGAAGGTTCTAAATTCGGCCATTTAAAAAAAAATATACAGCGTTTACGCACCTGTAAACCATTACCGTGTTTAAAAAAAAAATAAAAAAAAAAAATATTGGGTGTAAATAGAGTATGTCTTAATTCTCGTAATAAAGTAGGTGGATGAAATAATATTTCAGTTTCCATTTTAATATAAATTATGAAATAAGAAGTTTCAATGCATGTGTTATTTAATCATTAAATTTTACTGAAACAACTAAAACTGACTTGTAATGGTTTATCAATCGATAATTAATATTACATTTGTACGGAGACACACTAAACTCTACGTTGAATTTATATGAGTCGATAGGGAGTAATTTACTATGGACAATGTTCATAAATTTGTGGAGCTAATCATAGATTTATACTTATAGTAATTGAAAGAATTTCAATTAAAAATTTCCCCAGTTCAGGTTTTTGAACAAAATTGTTCCTGTAGTTAAATGTAGTTCTATCATTTGGCCACATTCTACACATAAGTTGGGCACCACAAACTTTTATCAGGATAGACAACAGCAATTGTATTTACTTTGTCTGTGGTCTGCCTTAAGTTGAAGCGAATGAGCAAACACCTGCAGCATTTCTCGAAGTAAACATGTTTTTTGAAACTTCACTTTCTTCAATAAGACTTTAATAAAAACTATTAAAAATGGATGCAAGAGCTTTGCAACATCTTGTTTACAAAATTAATATAACGACTTAGCCACAGGTACTACATGCTCAAATCATTGTCAAGCCCGTGTTATACTAGTAAATTTGTATTAAAAGTCATTGGCAAAAATGAAAACCGATTAACTAAATCAAATTAAAAGTACTTAACCAAATCAGTCTAAAATTACACGTGTCGACACTCGCTTCCACACTAAAATGTTTCTATTATTTCAAACGCTATGAAATACATTTGTATATAAGTTTTATTAATCAGAAACCAACAACAACATATATATTTTTTTGTTTTGCTTTGGAATGATAACATTTTGTGAAGTTTACTTATCGTAGGTACAACACCGGAAGTTCGTTTGGCCGAATGTGATGTGATAATTATGTTGTTGTGTGGCAGGCGAGCGTCTATCCGAATTGAAAACTGAAAGCGGTTCCGGGGAAGCCCCCGCCAGAGGGGAAGTCGAACTGAGGTCCGCCACCGCGGTTGAAGAACGACTGGAATACCACGTTGGGGTCGATATCTGGAATATAAAACAAGTACGTAAATTAATGAGTTTTTTTCTCTCTTAAATATAGAATAGATCTACGTTTGCCCACCAACTCGCTTGATGGTAAGCGACGGTGTAGCCTGGGATGGAACGTGTTGATTTCTTAGGTTTTCGCGGTTTATTTTATTTATTTATTTATTTTACACACTATATTACACACTAGCTGCCCGCCCCACGGTTTCACCCGCATTATATACCTCCTTGAAGCAACTTCCTTTGACTTATACGACAATAAATCTTATTTTTTCCTATGATGTAATTTAATATGTAAATGTATAAACTTCAATTCTTGTTATTGTTTTTTGCAGGAAAAATGTTAAAATAAAAAATAATAGTTAATTAATCCGATCGCTACCAAACTTCACAGGATTCCTCTCTGGGCTAATGTAAAGGTACCCTGAAAATTTTGTAAAAATCGGTCTAGCCGTTTCGGAGTCCACAGGGAACAGACATACATACACACATCGGGTTTTATATATATATAGATTAAATGTGTAATGAGCTTCCTTCCGCGGTGTTTCCGAGAAGCTACAACATGGGGTTTTTCAAGAGGCGAATTAATAGAGTCTTTTGGGTCGGCAACGTATTTGTGATGCCTCTGGTGTTACAATTAAGTATCTATAGGCAACGGTGACTGCTTACCATCAGGTAGCCCGTCTGATTGTTTGCCACCTATGGCATAAAATCATCCATTATTAATATTATGCTTGCATATATAAAAATACAAATATAAAATGTACTTAAATGATATAACTGTATTGATATTATGTTTTAGAGCTAATCTTTTGTAGTCTCAATCCCAGGGGGAAGAGCGCTGCATGCTGTTACACAGGCTTCGAGCGAGTTCGGCGGTAGTGTACTTATTTTATTATGTACCAAAATACTAGTCCAATAAGATTGTAACTTTTTGTATAATGTTTAAAGGAATAAATGATTTGATTGATGAATTCTAATTCAAAGTGGGGGTGAGAAGACCTGCACTGACATGCCGCTCACATAAATAACTCAACTGCAAAATGTGGCCGACACTCCGGGCACGAATTCGAGATGGGGCGATAAGTCGTGCACCGACGTCCCACTTGGGGTGTATTGTGCATGCACCCCAAGCCCGAGTGGGATGTCAGTGCACTTTGGGCACGAATATTGGTTTACTATTAAATAGCAGCGCCCGCGAGTTTACCCGCTAACCTACAGGAACCTTAGTGTTAATCTAGGGTTTATGCTAATTCTTCATAGTAAATTTCACCTTCGTTTGGCCGTTACGGAGTTGAGTGTAGACAAACTTTCGCAAATATAATGACATCTAGCTGTTCACTTCGTTCGCATGGACTTGCAACATCCATTTGCCCCACTTGCAACATCCATTTGCCCCCACCCACCCCGCCCCTTCATTCGTCCCTTTAGCAAAATCCTTAGGGGACCTACATACACCCCATACCATAAGGAATGTACCAGTCAACGTTCAGCTACTTTTCGAGAATTCGTGATGCGTCAGTCAGTGGTATTTTGCTTTTGTATATAGAAGTCACTTCGAGGTCTGTCGTGTGTGTATTTACCTGCGCAGGATGGTCCGTCATCGTCCAGGTCGACGCCCTGGTCGTAGCGCGCGCGTTTCTTGCGGTCACTGAGGACGCCGTACGCCTCGCCCACTTCCTTGAAGCGGCGCTCTTGCTCGCGCCGTTCGCTGTCCGGTGCGCTCGAGTGCCGGTCCGGGTGATGCACCAACGCACGCTTCCTAAAATTTTGAAGTTGGTTTTTTGAATTGATAATCATTATATTTTGTAGTGGTACGGAACCCTCCTAGAAGCTTCATAAATGTTTTTCTTTGTTGAATAATATTGCTTGTGATTGACCGCCACCTCGCCTGATTTTAAGCGATGCCGCGGTGTACGAAAGAGCTTGCCTAGAAGAAACCGAATCACTCGCGATTTGAAGATACCTAGATTGTTACTATCGGGGAAACACTTCACCCGGGGATCATTCAGGCAGCGCATTCCACAGTCTACATTCTGTCGTCAAATTATGTTTAGATCTGCAATTTTATTTACCTGTATGCTTTCTTTATATCATCTTCAGAAGCCGACTTTTCAACTCCAAGAATCTTGTAGTAATCTTTACGCTTGGATTTCTTGAGGGCCAATTTAGCATTTTGCAGTAGCATTTTATTTTCCTTGCTTTTATCGATTTTGTACAATTTTTCATAGTCTTTGACTGCATCTTCGTATTCGCCAAGTTCAGTGTAACACTTGGCGCGTCTGAGTAACGCTTTCACGTAATTTTCATCGAGTTCTAACGCCTTCGTGCAGGCATCTGCAGCCTCTTTAGTCTGGTTCAGTTTGGAGCATACTGTGGCTTTGTTGAAGTATAGTTTCGCGTTGACTGCTTTGTTGTTTTTGTCAATGAGCAGCGCTTCGTTGTATAGATTGAGTGCTTGCGCCCATCTGCCCATTTTGAAGGCTTCGTTACCTGAAAGGAAAATATACTATTGTATAATTTAAAATGATGTCATCGACATACAACAGTGATTGTTGGCATCTAAATGTTTGATAAGCAAGTAGTGAAAGTATCCTTTATACAGGGTTACTGTTTATCAAGAATCTCTTAAGGCCGGCTTCAATACGTCAAAACAAACAACTTTTGTTCTAAAGTGCTTTTCATGAAAGAAGTCCCCCAGACGCGGCGCTGTCATCGCGTATCAATCACTATCAGTATCATTTCTCGAGTAGAACTTTAACAACTTTTGGCATCATACACGACTCTTTAACGATGGAAAATTAATAAAAATCTCACTAGCGTCCAAACACAGTAACAACACCTGACAACTACAACATGGAAATTTAGTTCCGCTGTTTGCCGTGGGACTTCTTTCATGAAAAGGACTTTACGAATTATTGATATTCGCGGGAAAAAAACTGTTTCATACATTTTGTCGGGAGTGAACGATGTTTTTGTATGGATCTGCTGGTCTTTTTACACAAATTTCGAAAAGTCGTAGAACACAGTTGTTGGTTTTGATGTACTGAGGCTGCCCTTATGAGGATGCTAACTGATTACCAGTAACCCTGTATAATATGCTTTGACTAATAGTTTTTTTAAAACTTATAATGGTTTTGTAATGTGGACCTAATACAAGGGGAAAAAAATCTTGGTATATAAACGTAAGAATGTTTTTTTAAATTAATAACAAAATGTGTACCTTCTTCTTTTTTCTGTTTTAATAGTTTAGCATTTTTGTATATTTCCATAGCTTTTTTGTGATCGGGCGCAAGACGTAAGACCTGTTGGAAATGCTTGAATGCCTGCTCATCTTTATCCTGAAATTTACAACAGGACAATTTATTAAAAAAACAGGTGAATAAAAATACAATGTGAATATAAATTTCATAGTTGTAGGTTCGTTGTTTAGGATCGTTCTACAACGACACATATTATATCTATAGATACTACAAACATACAGGATGCGGCATATTCGGTATTTGTGGTTAATAAAAATGTACATTACATGAATGGAAATATGCAGGAAATATGACTTTTGGTGAAGGTCGATTGTCTTATGTTTATTATGTGGAAAGATTAACCTGACTGCAGAGTATCGAATTGAAAAATCGTGATAAAATATCATTAAAAAAATGCGATGGAGTAACCATGTTTTTCCCTTTGTTTTCACTACAGTGAGAATTGTCTTTTGAATAAAGCATCCCACATTACATCAACAGAATTTCCGATGGATTCCTTATTTCTTAGTTAATCCGCCGTAACATTACATATTCTGTGAAAATTTCAACTGGCTATCTATTAAGGTTCGAAGCCGCTTAAAGGTAGGACAGACGGACGGACGGACAGACAGACAGCGTTGCCTCAGTAATAGGGTCTCATTTTTACCCTTTCGTTGTCCGTCCGTCTGTCTGTCTGTCAAGACTCGAAGGAATCAAAACCTATAGAGTACTTCCCGTTGACCTAGAATAATAAAATTTGGCAAAAAGCAAGTTCTCACAGCACATATAAAGGAAAAATCTGAATCAATATGTCAACATTTATAACTTTTTTTCGTCGAAACTAGTTTTCCAGGATGGATGAACTCTATCTACATACATATTTATTAGGTTGATTGGAACCCTCAGAGTGCGAGTCCTACTCACACTTGTCCGGTTTTTTTAATATCTTACCTCAAAGTAAAGGCACAGTCCTCGTACGTAAATAGCGTCAGTGTCGAAGCTGTCGAAACGCAGCGTATCGTTGGCGATCTCTTGTGCCTCCTGGCAGCGGCCTAGCATCGCTAAACATTCTGCCTTTGCGAGTTTCGACCTGTAATAGCAAAATCTTTCAATATCCCTGTGTCCTAATCTTCAATTTATTACAAGTAACTTGCTTCGCAATGGATACAATTAAATACATTACTAGCATTTGGATTGTCTTTAGACCTTCAACGGTCTATGGGCAGTCTAACTGTATTAGTAGTGTTAGTTTTAGCTTGTATTTTGTTTAGTTAATAAAGGCACTTGCCCAGTAAAAAAATACATTACACATACTGAAAAAAAAAAAATGGATGAAAAATATCTAAGATATAAGTGTATAACGTTTTTGGTGGGGATAAAGAGCGGATGCGCTGTCCCTCTCTCGCAAAGCGTGTGTTCTTATAGCATTTTTATGGCGCGCTCACGGCATGACGTCATAGCGTGCTACAGTGCGCTCTCTCTGCATCTAGCATAAAATTCAAATACATACTTATAGCAAATTTTTATTTTGTTTTCATTGTTTTTGTGTTTGGGTCTATTTATGATCTAAAATAGGACACATGCCTTTAATCACTTTGCCTTTATGCGACCGCGAAGTTGGTACGTCGGGGTAGAGAGCTGGTACAGTATTTAACTTTTCTTATGTTTTGTCTGCTACAGGCGTTTTGACGACATGACATGAAAATATATTTCACCTCGAATCTGTGTGGCTTCAAATTATGTACTGTAGGCCCTCAACGGTCTATGAGATGAACGGAACTCATCTTTTTTGGATATAAAAGGCTAATTAGTATACACATATTAGCTTGTACAATTTGTACATACTTTGTTTAGTAATTTAAAAAATGTTCAGTCTTATTTACTAATGTTCACTTTAACTCGTTATAGACCTGTAACACGCTAATAAAAATATGTATCAATTTATTTTGTGTCTAGCTTTTTATATTCTCTTCATTATAATATAATGTAGTACCATAAGCAAAGTTGCCAGGTAGTTTTAATCTTTTATCTGTACATCAATACACAACAAAAATACTACACATACTCGGAGTAAATTGCATCACATACTTGTAGGGTTACGCACATGCCATGTACTAAGCCGAAAGGAGGTCATTTTACTCTGTTTTATTTATATCTTATAATTATATTTACAGCTGTTTTTATTATTCACGATTTCAGTGTTGATCTCATAGTAAAAGTTGCTCGTAATGATGAGTACAATGACCTCCTACAGGGTATATGAGAAACCCTGTATTATATCAATATATATAAACAGCATCAGACGTTTCCGGCCGGAACATATCGAATTGATTCCCCAAATTGTCAAGGCTGCAAGCTCACCTTGCTTGGGCGACATTGAATAAACTTTCATTATGACTCACATAACTGTTGATAAACAAGCGAGAAACCCAAGTCTCTAGACTGTGTGGGCTGCACAATTAAATGATTCATTGAGATTCAGACCATCTAACTGTTCATTCTGTTGCAATGTTTTTCCTAAAAAAGAAACTAGATGCGGCATTGACTTTATGTCGTAGTTAAAATTTAAAGAGTCATCATTGGCCTCGTCAAAAGTAACCGACCCGTAACAGACGAGCTTGCATGAAAACACTTATGAAAGTAGAAGTGAAAAATGTGGGTCAGGATCGTAGCAAGTGGAGAGATGTTGTCTATACCTACCCTAATGGGAAAGAGGCGTGACTATATGTTTTTTAATGCCATATGTTGCAAACAAGTAGACGGGCTGCTTGATGGTAAGCAGTCACCGTCGCCTATAGATACTTGTAAAACCAGAGACATCAGAACTACGTTGCCGACCGTTTAATAATCTATTAACTCGCCTTTTGAAGAACCCCATGTTGTAGCTTCTCGGCAACACGGCGGAAGGTAGCTCATTCTACATTTTGCATGTATGTATGTATGTATGTATAACTTATACGTATATTTATGTCGTTACCCAAAGTTGGTAGCAATAGGTACTGGAATAGCTCATGTTTAAATGTATGACTATTAAATTATTATTCAATGAAATACAGACTGTAATAATGTTACCGGCAAGACTTTTTCATTGGAAGTTCAGGCAGAATCAGATGTGACGTTTACATAGTAATTACCTTTATATACAATGATATGCATAGAATTTGCAGAAAAACAATACAGGTTCTGGTTCACCATCATCATTATCAGCCTATTATGTTCCCACTGCTGGGACACAAGCCTTCTCTCAAAGAGAGGATGGGCCTTAATACACCATATTAGTGTATGTCCTATGTCTTTGTACTTTTGAGGTTCTTGGACATACCGGTTTCCTCACGATGTTTTCCTTCACGGTTGTTGAGCGATGGCATGCACATAATTTATACTCGATTCTACCTACTAGATCCAGTAGCTAAGTTGTAACTAACATCAGTGAGAAGATAATCAGGTGCGCGGCTCCCGTTACCTAAACCACTAGGCCAGTAAGTAAAGGTGGATCCCCGTGGAGAGTGATTTCACAAACAAGGCCACGCTTGGCGGATGATTTGAAATTATTCCGATAACAAATATAGTCTAGCGCCACATTGAACCAGTTACCATCGCCGTTCAAAAATCGCTTTTGTCATTCATCATCATCAGCCAGAAGGCTTTTGTCTTAATATAAAATGCCAAACAGAATCAGAAAAAGTTACCAATTTAGTTAGCGAGATCCGCACGCATCGTTTTATGCGCGCTCGTGCACAGCATCTACGTATCCATGAAATTGTTTACTGTGGGAAGCCGACTTAATAGAAATGATACTGTGCATGGACTGGAAAGAGCTCGCGCAACAGATACAAGAGCGGCGCAGCTGTGTTTATGCTGTTAATAACAGTGAAGGAAAACGATTACAAGACGTAACTGGGCGCAAAACGCCATATCATTAAGACTCGTCCAAAGCTTTCCTAAACCTACATATACAATACAATGCTAAAGGTCAATTGTACTGTGTGCCTTACAATAGGACGTTTAAAACTAAGTTTGGCTATGCCAACCATATACGCGCTCATCATAACTGGAGGTAACCAGGTTCGCCGTTGACGAACACATAAAGGACATGGAGAGATACGATAGATATATATATTATATAGAAATGGCACTGACTTGGTACAGGAAGGACTGTAGTCGAGGCAACGGTCCATGCAGAAGACGACGCGGCGGTAGTCGCCGGACGCCAGCGCCTTCTGCGCATCTTCGTGGAGGCGCCGCAGAGTGTCAAGCGCGCGCCGCTCGCTGGCCGCGCAATCCGCACCGCCTAGCTCGCTCGCCGCCCGGACCGCTTGCTCGCCGCCCGCCAGATCACCTACAAATATCACCATCTATACTTGATCCAAGTATTTTTTGTCTCTAACGGCTGTATGTAGATAGTAAAAAGTTGAATGAAACATATTATTTTATTAATCTGATGTCTTTTGATAATTGTTGGAAGGTAAGGTTGTAGCTAGTAGCCGACATGCTGCAGATGGTTTTCATTCTGATGTTTGCAATGTTGTTGTAGATTTTAGAGCTAAAAATAACTGTTATATAACTGAAACCCATTGGAAAAGGAAGAGAATATAACAAAAATGAAAGGAAAAATAATTTACGGGCGATCTGAGGTCAGGAAGTGGGAGTTTTAGGGTAAAAAATGGTTTATCTCGATTTCCGGCAAAACTACAAGTCCTATGGCAATTAAAATTGGCATAAAAAGTTAAATGGAAATGTTATAGGCAATGACAGTTTTAAAAAGGGGGAAGACGCGTGACATTCAAACATTGTACCTTGTACCCACAGATCTACTACCATTAGATTTTCAATGAGCGTGGCTAGCTCAGTGCCTCTCGCTTCAACAAAGTGTGTTGCCACATTAAAATGATTTGCTATAAGTTAGGGTAATTTACCTACTATGATGGGTAGTGAATCTTCAATGAGTACTTTGGAAACAATACTACCTTTTAAATATTTATATTTTATACACTATCTGCTGCAACCCGCGGAGCTACCTGCAATTTTCTGGGAAGAAAAGTACGTTGTCTGTCCTCATGACACACCCTATCGTCCTGACAAAATTTGACTTAGCCCATGATCTAAGAAAACAAGGTCTAGCAATCTGGGAGTGGTCCCGCAATGACGTCACTGTCCAGTTGCCACTTTATTCAATCAGCTGTTACGTGGTGTATCGTCATCTCTCTCGAACCTGTTGTAAATTGACATCATGACATCATTGCGGGACGCCTACGTAAACATTTTTTCTCGAATTGCTATACCTGGCGGAGTATATTATTATACCATGACTTAGCCATTTCCTCGTAAAAAAACAGACAGAAAGTTACAAACTTACTTGCGTTTTTATTATAATTATTTGTTAGGATTAGAATATAGTACTAGAAAAAAGGTTGTAAAGTAACCATAGCATGATTTTTTATGATTAATTAAAAATTAAAAAAATAGTCAAAGAGTTAAAACGGAAGGGCAAAGGAAGGGCCCCCATGCAACAAACGTTAAACGTATTTTTGGATTTGTTCTAGTGTAAAAACGGTAATCCGTACAAGCGTCAAATTTAGCGGATTATAGTGAACATAAGTAAAACAACAAATAATAAACACTGGCCAAGTGCGAGTCAGTGACAAATTTCTGTTTACCACTAAGCTAAGCAACGTCGGGCGCGGTCGGTACTTGGATGGGTGACAGCCTGGGCGTGATGTTGTCTTTTCGCACAACTTTTTGTATTTTGTGATTGTAAAGAACTCTCAGCGCGCGAGCCCGACTCGCGCTTGGTCAGTTTAGTTTTTTCATGAATGGAATTATGTATAACATTCCAAATAATTAGATAAATAGACTCTTGGAAACCTGCAGAACGAATAATTTATGTTAGTTGCGGTGGGTAATTTCTTTCATAAACTGGCAACATTCATAATTTATTTTCTAAGTGAATAATTTGATAAAATTCATAGAATTAGACCACAAATCAATCTAAAAACTGACTAATTATGAATAAAATATTTGCGAATTGATATCCTGAATTTATTTAGGTGATCGTTACAAGCTTTATATGTTTACTTACGTGTGAAATGATATTTCATCGTATTTCGCTCACTGCGCTTCTTGCAGCCCAAAATGCTACAACCAACCATTGTAAAATATCTTTTACAATTATTTCTCAGATGAAACACGCATTTATCACATTTAATCACCAAAAAAAGGCAATAAATATAATTCAGACCCGTTTTGTTTGTCACTGATTATTACAGATTTTGACACTTGAGGTACCAAAAACAGGTCACGCCGATAAGGACAACAAAATCTATTTATGTCCTTTTCGTACTTGTGCTGAGCCATATCAAGTTGTCTCTTTCACTAAAATATATTGCCGATCTGGTTGTGTATATCTGTGCTTGTACCCAATAAATACGCCTCGAGTCAGTGATGACGTTGACGTCTAAACTGTAAACGTCAACTTCACCGCTCCACTAGACACTACACTAGACCATAGAAGTAGCGTTAGCAAACAAAGTTCTGGAAATCACTTGTAAAATTTTAAGCTGGTATTTTTATTTAGAATATTTACGAAATCTATTCGTGTGAAACAAATACAATACTTACATCATACTACTAGACATCGATTTAGTAATAGTTGCTTTCCACTATTACTAGTAGGTATGGAACAGCTGATATTTTTTAACTTGTTATACATCAACTACTTCTTAAAAACATCAATGTAACTATCTTTGTTTTTAAACTATAGTGTGATTTTTGGAAATCTAAATCTTCGCTCGTCTTCGCAGTAGCTCTTTTTAACCGACTTCAAATAACGAGAGGTTCTCAATTCGACTGTGTTTTTTTTTGTTTGGTTTAAAAAAAACTGAAACTGAACTTAATTTGGTTTTACTAGTAAATTCATTTATTTGGATTACATTGTATTGTCTTACTTGGATGGTGTGATTGTCTTCTAAGTAAACAAACTTACGTATTTTACAAATTTTTATGTCGGTATTTAAAATTGATAATTACGAAAAAATATGTGACATAACAAAGCAAAACCAGGCAAGCCAGGTCCATAACCAGATATCGTAGTAGGTATTTGAGAAGATTTTCAGCAGAAGGTGATGATGATGACATGACTGTCAGCTTAGTAATTTTTTTTGCTGACTGTACTTTTTTCTGCAAATGGTGTTAAAAAGCAATAGGTATAAATCAGCAGAATTTTAAAGAAAATTAAGTTAACTGTTATTAAGTATTTACGAGTGAAAAGAAATGCCGTGAAACTTGTTTTTTGTCTTCGTGTTGGTGCGCCTTTTGAAAAACGTAGGAAGTCATTTTTGCTGCTTTATTTAAACACAATTTTGACAAGTAATTCACGTGCTATCAAAACGACAGCTCGATTGTGACTGAAGTCGATTGTGCCCTGGAGCCTATATTGTGCGGTCCACGTCAAGGAGTGCGTCCCACATCTTCCCCCTATTTACTTACATCAATGGTTATAGGTAATAATAAGATCTACAACTTTTGCTTCCACACTTTTTCACATAACCTCAAAATACATTTGAAAAATTCAAATAACCAAGTTTTTGGTTTTATATTTATTTATTTTTTATCGTTTAAAGAAAAAACATTTTTTTTCACCAAATTTTGTGAAACTATCCTTTTTGTCACAAATAGTTTTTTTTTTTCACCTTATTTTGTGATATTAGGTGGTTGTATTTTTCTAGTATAAAAAAATATTTAAAACTGTCAATTTTGAGGCAGTTATTAACAATTAAAATCGCAACAATTACAAGTAAAAGACAATTTCTTTAGTAGAATCGCGGCCCTGGTCTAAAAATCAATAGGAAGATAAAAGGGTTGCAAGATTGCAGTTTGGTGCAAACAACAAGTATAGTTCACAAAGTAGTACAACAGAAACAATACCAAATGTCTATTTGTTTTTATTAACTAAACAAAATACAAGCTAAAACTAACACTACAAATACAATTAGACTGCCCATAGACCATTGAAGGTCTAAAGACAATCCAAATGCTCAAGCCCACTACCAGTTGGCAGCGTACCCAGCATGCTGCCGGCATTATCATTGTCTAGTTGTTTACCTACATTTTTTTTTATATTAGGTAGTAAGTAGTAATTAAAGATGCTTGTCTATGGCCAGTTGTTCAATGTAATTATGTTTGTTTAAATGATTAAGACCTACTGGGTAAATAAGTTAGGCAGCTGATATTTATTAATTTATACTGTCCAACAGCATTTTGTTTATATGTCTGTTTGGCACTGAAAAACAAACACGGAACAAAGAAAGACATTTTCCACCCACTGGCTGTTCCACATCAAGAAAAATAAAAGTAATGTAGGTAATTTCTGAAAGTAGGCCAAACCATTACAGCAATACCTTTGTTGACACAGAGAATTACAACTATTGTATATTTTCAAAGGAAAGGCTATGTCAATGGTTCTGATATGGCACTAAAAAGCAATATGAGTATAAAAGGTAACACAGAACGGTTGTACTATGCCGAAACAAGGTCATTGTATTTAAGGGACCAAATCCCCGATCGCAAAAAAACACCAGCTGTTTCATACACTTTGTTGTGTGTGGATGTAATTTTTTTATTGAACAGCCGTTTTTTTTGTCGTTTATGTATTGATCCCATTGGAAAAGTTGTTACCTCCTTGACCTTCTTTCAGCTTAGTCTACTGTTCTATATTCCCTTGTTAACTACAAGTCAATGACTTACCTAAAGCAATGCAGCATTTTGCTATGCGAATATAGCCTTTTGTGAATGTATTGTCCATGGCGACTGCTGTTTGAGAATCATCCAGAGCTTTCTTGTACATTCCCAACATCATGTAGCAGGCAGCTCGGTTTCCATAGTATGAAGCATTCTCTGGACATAGCTTGATGGCTTCATCGTACATGGTAAGAGCACCTTTGTAGTTTTTGTATTTGTATAGATGGTTTCCATTTTCTTTTTTTTCTTCAGCCAGGCTGTGTGACAGATAATTATATGAAGTTAGTTTTGTTTTTTTTTGTTAAAATCTTCATGAGCGTGGATTCAATGTCCTTTACTCGTAATATTAAACAGTTTACTTTGTCTTAATAGCGTCAAACAAGTCATAGTCATAGTCAGAGTCAAGCTTAAGCTAAGTAAGTCACGGTCAAGTCGAACTCATGCCCCTGTAAAGTGGTGAAGACTTTACAAGAGGCTCCTATGGAGTTTTGGAAACCACACGAAAAGACACGTTTCACCTCGTTATATCATTTCCCCACACTTGAGCACATTTACGAGCACTTAATGAATAATAATTCACCATTTAGCACACATTAACACTCGAAAATACACAAGTTTAGGAAAATAATCCAACGAGCCAATATGTTTTTTCCGCGTTGGCGCCAAAAAAAAACCTATGAAGTAGTCACAAGGTATTGCCAAGAAATAAATTACATTTCATCAGTAGGTACTCAGGAATGCTATGCCAATTTTGGCAAGTTCTTTTTGTTGTTACTCCATTCAGTAAAATTTATTATTTTTAAGCATGGAGTGCTTTATAAAAGTAAGTGAATATAACTTACAGCTAAAATGTAAAATGTTGTTGTTTTAAGCACTCGTTGTACAATCTACTATTTCAGATGCATGGTAGCAGTGATCCCAAATACAGCTTCTGTTTATTAGGATGTCGTGGTTCAAAATAGTTTTGCCATGACTGTCTTTCCGTCACGGTTCGAAACTATAAGGCCAACAATAACACAATAATACAACAATGTACAATGGTAAAAAAATAATGAAACAACTGGAAATAATAAATTCTATTTTTTTCAATCAAAATCCGCATTTGAGAATCACTGCTACAGTAGGCGAAATAGCAAATGTGTTAGCACTGGAGGAAGGTAGGTATGAAACCAGGCTATTGTACTGAATATAACTGAAGTGGGTCAGATGTCAAGGTACGTTAGATTTCCGCATCTAACTAGGTGCCTATTAATCATGGATAATCAAATCATCAGATTTTAAAAGCTTTTTGATACCAATCTAGCAAGTGAGTTAATTTGATTTGAGAGAATGTTTTCGAAAAAGAAAATTGATCAAGGTTAAACCTCAAAATCTTACCTCTCTGGGCTCTTTGGAACCAGATCATCAATCGTTAAATCCATATCTACTACCTCAGCTTCTGCCATTTTTGTATTTTCTAAAATTTTCAATTATCAAACAGTATTTCAACCTTTTTTACTCAACGAAGATATCACAAAAGAACTACGAACTCATACACTGGCATTTGCATGCTGTGGTAATTTAGAACATTAGTGGCGGAACGCTCTAAGGCTGCTGCCATCCATCCGCCCCTAACCAAAGAGATGAAAGAGAATGTAACTCGACGCTACGCCTAACTAAACTAATTAAAACAACATAACGTACTGTGTCAATATCCTCTGGTATAAGTGTTCTGTGGTCAATATCATCCATCAAAAATGTTTCAAAATAAAAAACATAACGTCAACAATAATTATTCTTTGAACATTATTAATAATAAATTTATCTTTTCTTCGATAAATTTCACGGTAATATCTCTAATTTTATCAGTAGAGTGATTCAAAGTTTCTGTGTACCTATTTTAGTGTTAATTTGAACGCATGTGCCACCGTTTTAATTTAGCTACCTTCGAACTGAGATTTCATATTTTACTACGTATCGTTGCCCCCCCAAAGATTTCATACTATACTACGTGCCCCCGAACTGTGAACCCATAATATATTTGTGCTAAGCTTTGTTCAAATTTCGGAGAAAAAACTCGTTGTGCAGTTATCTAGGCCACGTAGTACAGCTTGAGTAAAGCCCGTTGCAGACCATGCGAAGTACAGGTGGCAAGTACAAGTAGCAAGTACCTACTAGATACTAGTAGTTAGTAGATACTTGCTACTTGTACTTCTCATGGTCTGCAATGGCATAATACTTAGGTGATAATTTGAATTTAGTTTAGGAATCGTGGTAATTTCTGGTAATAACTGTGATGATTACTTGTTTTGCAGTTGTTTGAACACTTTGAACTGATACAGGACTCACTACCTATATTATTATCACTGTATTGCAAGATGTCATTCAAGTTGCTGGTTGCAACGTGAGCGATGGAAAAGGTAATTTCATATTAAAACTGTTAACATATTCGTGTCCTACAACGAAAGAGAATGTAAACACAATGGTACCGTATTACTAATGACCATTACCCAATGAATAGACTTTTCGAATTAGCAATCCAAGGTATTTATTACTATATAATTACGATTTACCCTTAGTCTCAGATATGATAGTTTTTGAACACTTTTTTCGTTTACGTATTGTTCCATACATTTTAGTAAAGCGCCTCCAGCGGAAACGCGAAAGAACTAAAATCGGTAGTAAACGGCGGTATAGATTGCTTCACTATAGTACGAAAAAAATATCGAATACCTTTCAGCCCAGCAATGTATGGAACAATACGAAAACGAAAAAAGTTTTCGAATACTATCAAAACTTGTACTATGTGTAGAACAGAGTAGATACTTTTAAAGGTTTCGTACGGCGTACCGTACCCAAAGGGTGAAAACGGAACTCTATTACTAAGCTTACGCTATGTCTGTCAGTCCGTCCTACCTCTGAACGCTGGTCGGTTTTTTATGTTATTTCCCAAAAGCAAAGAAGTTTAAACTACTGCTGGAACACAGGCCTTCTCTCAGAGAAAGGATGGGCCCTAACTCATCATCATCATCAAACTTGCTTGGGCGATATCTCGGAAACTGTCGATCCTGGACTAGCAGTTTCTTTGCAAAAGTGATAGATCTCGTCGAGATCTTCATTTCAGATGACAGCTGTCAAACTTACTTGGGCGATATCTTGGAAACCGTCGATCCTGGACTAGCAGTTCCTTCGCAAAAGTGATAGATCTCGTCGAGATCTTCATTTCGGATGACAGCTGTCAAACTTGCTTGGGCGATATCTTGGAAACCGTCGATCCTGGACTAGCAGTTCCTTCGCAAAAGTGATAGATCTCGTCGAGATCTTCATTTCGGATGACAGCTGTCAAACTTGCTTGGGCGATATCTCGGAAACCGTCGATCCTGGACTAGCAGTTCCTTCGCAAAAGTGATAGATCTCGTCGAGATCTTCATTTCGGATGACAGCTGTCAAACTTGCTTGGGCGATATCTCGGAAACCGTCGATCCTGGACTAGCAGTTCCTTCGCAAAAGTGATAGATCTCGTCGAGATCTTCATTTCGGATGACAGCTGTCAAACTTGCTTAGGTGATATCTCGGAAACCGTCGATCCTGGACTAGCAGTTCCTTCGCAAAAGTGATAGATCTCGTCAAGATCTTAATTTTGGATGACAGCTGTCAAACTTGCTTGGGCGATATCTTGGAAACTGTCGATCCTGGACTAGCAGTTTCTTCGCAAAAGTGATAGATCTCGTCGAGATCTTCATTTCGGATGACAGGTGTCAAACTTGCTGAGGTGATATCTCCGAAACTGTCAATCCTGGACTAGCAGTTTCTTTGCAAAAGTGATAGATCTCGTCGAGATCTCAATTTTGGATGACAGCTGTCAAACTTGCTTGGGTGATATCTTGGAAACTGTCGATCCTGGACTAGCAGTTCCTTCGCAAAAGTGATAGATCTCGTCGAGATCTTCATTTCGGATGACAGGTGTCAAACTTGCTGAGGTGATATCTCCGAAACTGTCAATCCTGGACTAGCAGTTTCTTTGCAAAAGTGATAGATCTCGTCGAGATCTCAATTTTGGATGACAGCTGTCAAACTTGCTTGGGCGATATCTCGGAAACCGTCGATCCTGGACTAGCAGTTCCTTCGCAAAAGTGATAGATCTCGTCGAGATCTTCATTTCGGATGACAGGTGTCAAACTTGCTGAGGTGATATCTCCGAAACTGTCAATCCTGGACTAGCAGTTTCTTTGCAAAAGTGATAGATCTCGTCGAGATCTCAATTTTGGATGACAGCTGTCAAACTTGCTTGGGTGATATCTTGGAAACTGTCGAACCTGGACTAGCAGTTCCTTCGCAAAAGTGATAGATCTCGTCGAGATCTTCATTTCGGATGACAGCTGTCAAACTGCGTTTGCCGATATCTTGGAAACCGTCGATCCTGGACTAGCAGTTCCTTTGCAAAAGTGATAGATCTCGTCATTTCGGATGACAGCTGTCTATAATAGGTAGAGACTCTGGCAAAGCTATAGTAATATCTTTGTGTTTCAGGCATGCAATCTCAACCAAACGCAGGACATACAAATGTAAATGATACAAGTGCTGCAATGGTTCCTAATGAAGGTGGTGTAACATCGGATACACAAGAAAAAAAAGATTTTTAAGAAGATTTTCGAGATTGGTTTGTGTTTGCAATCTCAAAATTATGAGATTTATAGAAAACAATGTTGCTTGATTTTTGAAGTTACCAAAAGAATGTGAAGAAACTGCACATCTTTTGATGTTCTTCGATAAATTATTTGATTCGGTGAATGGATCTTACAGTGAAATTCAGGGAAGACATTTTTACTTGCTGCAGTAACGCCGAAATCACCACATCAGAAATTTTGGAGTGAAGCTCTTCCAGTTTTAAGATCGTTACGATATTTAAATGACGGGAGGGAAAAGGTTGTTCGGTCCATAACAAGCTGGATTAAGACTAAAGAAGGATTCCAAATGCTTGTAAATTCTTTACACAAAAATCAACTTAACTATATTGTTATTAAATTTCAACCACAGGATGACAGGACCCATTAGAAAATATGTTTGGCTCCATATGGTCACTGAGCATATGCAATAGAATACCTGGTGCATTTATTTTTGAAAGCAAATATAAATCACTTTTAATAAATATCAATGGGTCATTCGCAAGGAGCGAATTGTGAAAAAGATACTTCAGCCGGCTTACAAACAATACGCGATTATTTTGATATTTGAGCTCCAAATCAAATGAAAAAGAAAATATCGAAATTGATGAGGAAGAGTTTATAATGAGGATCAGTAATCATCATCAGCCGGAAGACGTCCACTGCTGAACATAGGCCTCCCCCTTTAACCTCCACATTGAACGACAGCCCACCTTTTGCATCCACTGGATACCCGCGACTCTCACAATGTCGTCGGTCCATCTAGTGAGAGGCCTCCCTACGCTGCGTCTTCCGGTTCGTGGTCTCCACTCCAGAACCTTTCTTCCCCATCGGTTATTGGTTCTGCGATGGGCGATGGCAATGGCAATGGGCGATGTGGCCCGCCCATTGCAACTTCAACTTGCAAATTTTAGCAGCTGTCGGTGACTCTGGTTCTTTGGCGAATATCCACGTTTCGGATCTTATCGCGCAAAGAAACTCCGAGCATAGCTCTCTCCATTGCCCGCTGTGTGACTGAGCTTTTCCAAAAGGCCAACAGTTAAAGACCACGTCTCAGTACCATATTAGTAAAGTAGTAGCAAATTCAATAGAACTAGTACTCACTTTATTCTTCATGACATATCTTTTTGAATTATCCAAATCGGACCATTACTTACGAAGATATTAAGTAATAAACATTATGCCGTTCCTGCCGCTAAAAGAAATGTACGTGGGTGCGTATGACGTCACTGGGACGGTCGCCGCCAGTTACCCGTTGGCCGCTAAAAGGCGCGCAGTGTTTTGGGTGGTTAATTGTGACTTTGATGCAAATTAAGTGCCCGATTTGTGTCTAATTCAACTTTTTAACTATGTACAAATATTGTATTGAGCCAAAATGTACAAACACCTCTTTTAAAATGCCAGAATGTAAAAGTAGGTTTCAACTTATTTCCATATCAACTAAATAATGGGTAGGTATAGTTATGTAGGTACTAACATCGAAATGATCTACACAGCCATGTCTAGTAGCTTGGGTAGAGGGTGGAGTCATAGTAAAAATAATAGTAAGTTGACTCGAGGCCCGTAGGAGATTTAAATACCTACTCATGCCCGAACACGCAGGGTTATCCGTGTCTCTGAGTTTTATAGGTACCTATGTATATTACAATGAAACAATAACACGTAGATACGGATATACGGATTTTACGATTGTAAATAATAAGGTACATACTCCTAAAATAAATCCATGTTTGTAGCGGGTGGCTATCTACGACCCGGTAAAAGTATAATTTTATTCTTCTACAAATATCGGTCTCGGCTATCTCCATTACTCTGATTATATTATGTCAATAATATTGTAAGTATATTTTTTAAATATACAACTGAGTGCGAGACGAGTAAGGTATGATATGTTAATAAACCTGATGGTCAGTGTCACGCCTATCCATATAGTAGTCAATATCTGTAACCGTGTATAATGACCTTTTATCTGCTTAGTACAGTCAATATGCGATAACCTGTATTATGACCTTCTTTCGGCGTAGTACAGTCTATTATGCATAACACTGAATAGTTACCTCCTTTCGGCGTAGTACAATCTACATCCATAGCCCTGTATAAGACCTCCTTTCAGCTTAGTACAGTCTATATGCGTAACCGTGTATAAAGACCTCTTTTAGGCGTAGCACAGTCCATATTCGTAACCCTGTATAATGACCTCCTTTCAGCTTAGTACAGTCTATACTTAATGCGTAACCCTGTATATAATAATGATCTCCTATCGGCTTAGAACAATCTATATGCCTAACCGTGTTTAATGACCTCCTTTCAGTATAGGACAGTCTATATGCGTAACCTTGTGTAATGACATATTTTTTTAGCTTAGTTCAGTCTATATGCGTAACCCACATCCTTCCGGCTTAGTACAATCTATATGAGTAACCCTGTATAATGACTTCCTTTCAGCTTATTACAGTCTATATGCGTAACCCTGTATAAGACCTCCTTTCGGCGTAGTACAGTAGGTCTATTCCACTTTGATCCCTGACTGAAAATACCATTGTACCCCAGACATTTGTATTTGTGTGCGTGCTGCGGTGCGTGCGTACAGGCATGCGCACATACAAGCCGCACGATGTATCTTTCTTCGAAGATAACTTACTATTATATTTTTACTACGGTGGAGTTTTATCATCTCTTTTTACAACGGAGTACCATATTTTACGAAGTTTTGGGTCTCTCGGCACATTAAAAAAAAATAGTTTTTCTGGCGTTTTAATAGAGGTGTTTGTACATTTCGGCACTATACAATATTTATACATAGTTAAAAGATCAATTACACACAAATTGGGCACTTAATTTGTATCGAAAATCACAATTATCCACCCAAAACACTGCGCGCCTTATAGCTGCCAACGGGTAACTGGCGACGAACGTCCCAGTGACGTCACAAGCTATCACGCCGGCCGACCAGTGAATTTCGCTAGTAATTTGGTCATAACTTCGTTATTTTTTGTCGTAAAACAATATTTTTGCACTGTATGTTAAGGATTTCTTAGCTCTATAAATCTGCATTCTCAACTAAAAACGTTACTGATCCTCATTGATCCCATCAACACTCAATCAATGATGATGAACGCATCCACTAGTGATGTAGAAAATTGTGCAGCTGTTGGTTATTGCAGTGGATGGATGGTCAGAAATGAAAAAATAATATTTAGTTAACCACTGTAAAACCTGCAATAAAGACCTCGAAAACCATGAGGAACTACCATTCGTGGTCTCCACTCAAGAACCTTTGTTCCGGTTTATCGGTTCTTCGAGCGAAATGGAACATAATTATAATACATAATATTACCTATGATTTTAGACAAACACAGTAAAAAAAATTAAATCGCAGAATACATACAATTGATAATATCTATAAATGTAGATTTAAACTTTTTAAAGTCTAAATTGCATAAACAACGCCTGCAGAGTTTTTTAATATCGATTGGTGCAAACTAATCTTAAACATATTGTCAGGAAAATCACAGCCAAGCGATAAGACGGAGATTGTTAAAGCTGCTTTTGATTATTATACAAAACATAAAACAAAAAATTTAACTTAATCAGTTGTTTTTTTTATTTTATAGGTTTTAGCATAGTATAATGTTTAATTAAAACCAATGCATTTTTAACATATTTTTGTATAAGCTCTAATGTAAAAACGGTAATACGTACAAGTGTCAAACTTGGCATGATTATAGTACACACTCCAAAGTATAAAAACAAACAATAATAAATGACCAAGTGCGAGTCAGTGACAAATTTCTGTTTATTTCTTTAAGATATAATTGTGTTACATTATAGCGTATTCATTTGATAATTTTATTTATGAGTTGTATAAAACTGTACAGCCGTTTAATAAAATATTTTATTAAAGCTCGTAAAAAAGCTTATTATTTCTGAAGTAGACGGAGCGCTGCAGCCAAACTTATGCTTAGCGGACTTAATTTTTACAGTAGGCAAGATGTTTTTTCTACTATGGAAAATGATTGTAGTTTTTTACGGAATGTATGGGATTGGTCACGTGAATTTTTCACCAGTTGTGTAAATCTCATACATTTTGTATAAAACTACAAGCGTTTTCTGTAGTAGAATAGAATTAATACAACCTGCTATTCATCTGTAGGTTAAATGTAGTACCGTTAGTGGCGGATAGATGGAGGCACATATAATTGATTTCAAATATGGCTGAGTTGCCAGTCTATCTCCGTATATATATAGTAGTCTTTGGGCATTTGGTAAGGGCGAGCGAGCGAGCGAGCGAAGTGCGATTGGTGAATTTTGGTGAATGAATGAATTACACTTTTTTTTTTAAATTCTTTTTATGGATGTATGTCTATGGACACAGAGTCCTTCAGTCGTAATATTGGCCACATTGGTAAATCTTTGGGTCAGATTCATGGAAGTCTTTAGGGTATAAAACGTCCTTGGTCAGATTAGTATTAAAATAGCGTCAAACAAGTCATATTAACAGTCAAAATCAAGTGAAATAAATCACGGTCAAGTCAAATCATGCCCCAGTAAAGTGGTGGAAGGCTTTACAAAATGCTTTTATGGAGTTTTGGAAACAACACGAAAAGACGTTTCACATCGAGCACGTTCACGAGCACTTAACAAATATTAGTCCACCCAAAGGTCTCATACTACGTATAGTCCACCATTATTACACATTAACACTCGAAAATACACAAGTTTAAAAAAATAAAACAATGAACCGACATGTTTTTTCTATGTTGTTGGCGCCAATACCTAGTGCCTAGTGGTTATAAATATATTCTTCTTATGAATGAGTTTTTTTTTTTTTTTTTACTTGGCTACGTCCCTTTTGCTTTGTTCACAATGACGATATAACTACAAACTACCTATTTTCTACGACTACCCACGACTACGACCACTACTACCAAAGACTATTAGATATCTCTAAATACTAGTCTACGACACAGACATGATAGTAGTAGGTATCATGGACATGATGGACACCACAGATATACGATCTGTGATGGACACAGAAGACTTATTAGACATCTACTTAGGGTAGGTGTAGGTAGTAGAAGTGTGACTTAGGGTATATTTATTATTTATACACACAGATGTGTATATCTGTGTTTATACAAGATCTTTGGACATCTACGACTAGCTAGAAACCAAAGAAACAAAACCTAACAAAACAGGCTACTTAAAAAATAAAAAAAACATCTGACTGTCACTGTCATGTAAAATAAATGTTATTGTTATTGTCACTTTTTTTTGTTACTGTCACTGTCAATCATGTCATCAATCAAATCAACCAACAAACCACAACCAATGATGGAGGAATTGGAGGATTGATCACTCTTCTAGTTCTTGGCAAAATTATATTTAATTTAAATAATAATATATTTGTAAGTCGAGCTTTCCCAACGATTTTTAAGTTAAAAATATTCACATATATGATAATAGTCTTTTTACAAATGCTGTTAAAATGGAGAACGATGATTTAGCGTTCAGTAATAGTTATTCCAACGGTGAAGTTGAGTGGCAACCACTAGCTCTCACTTTAGTTGAATATCCAAAAGGTAAATGTTTTCCAAGTATATTTAAAATAGAATATTTATTATTCTTGTCATGTCAATAAATCTATTTATCTAACCAGTGTACGCTTGCTTCAGGTGACTTGATTGGAAAGTTTTTTGCATTCCTAAGTTTATCTCCTTTTGGAATCGGCGCTGGTTTCGTCGCGCTTATATTGTTTCGGCGAGATTTACACACAGTAAGTACATTGACTCTCACGATGTAAGTGCTCAACAACGTGTTATCTTTCTTTATTATGTTTTAATGGCATGTTTCACATTACATGAGCCCTTTCAATAATAGCAATATTACTTACGTGTCTAAATAGACATTTAAAAAAAAGTTATATGATGATTTACGGGATATTTACCGTAAAAAAAAATCCATAAAATAATAATACTACTACAGCCGGCCTACTACATAATACTATACTTATGAAAATAAATGACTGCTGAAATATTTTAAAGGTAAGATAAATATTTTTTTTGTGTCTGTATCTTTACCTACGGCCAATCCAATCAATGTTCAGATGTGTGACTACGAGTGGCATTATTACAGTATTATTAGTTGTCATGATTGTAAGGTATTTTGCTGTCTTATGTGATGAAAAATGCGAAGGGTGTGGGCCAACCCCATTGTCATCCTAAATGTATTGTAAATAGATTTGATTGTCAGTACATGAACCTCCATGCACTGATTAACAAGCAAATGGTAAAATGTATATTGTAGTCGTACTATAGAGTGGTCACGCAAAAAGGGACCTAATAGGAAGATTATTAATTAAAAAGATTGATTGATGTTTTGTTTCTAAACCGCACGGCCAAGGATTATAAACTACCGACCTTCTTGTTTCCTGAGAGATATAATTTGGGCTAAGGTCTGAGTGATTTGGTATCTTCTAAGTCTGCATGCTTCATTTTTAAAGTTCTGCTTTAATAAAACTATTTTACTTAAAATTATTCTGTTTGCACTGAAATGATGTTGCTGGACCACATTTAAAGTTGACTTGATAGAGACTGTTTTAGCTATGATTCAAGAAAATCTGTTTAGCTGTTTGAATATTACCAGCTTTTTTATTTATACATGTTGCTTGCATTAAATGCAGTGCACAGTTTACCCAAATATTTAGAATGGTTTTAAACTACTTTTTTTGTTTTGTTTTTGTGCTGACCATGTCTGATCCGGAGGTGCTACTTAAATGTTCTTAGTCTATTATAAATTATTATAAAGAGGAAATATTTGATTGTTTGTTTGCATTGAATAGGCTCCGAAACTACTGAACCGATTCAAAAAATTCTTTCACAGGAAGCTACACTATCCTCGGGTGACATAGGCTATATTATATTAAAAAAAAAAATAGGGATCCTTACTAAAACTACAATAATTTAACCCAAGGTATAAAAAAATGGTGCATTGCTAGTTTTAAATAACATTGCAATTTTTAATTTTTTTTTCAGATAGCTTTCTTCACAGGCACATTGTTGAATGAAATTTTTAATATAATCCTCAAACATGTAATTTGTGAAGCAAGACCATTGTCAAGAGGAAATCTGTACAATGAATATGGAATGCCATCATCACATGCTCAATTTATATGGTTCTTTAGCATATATGTACTTTATTTTGTTTTAATCAGGTGAGAGACAATCATACTAATATATATTTTTATCCACATATTGCTGGGTATGATAGTATGTTGAAAAATGCACACTACTGAGACCTCCTACCTCTGAGACAAATTGCTGATAATTAAGGACAAGAACAGTTTTTTTTTTTGGAAAAATGTGTCTATTTATTGGAGTCCCAATGTCATCCAAAAGTTCGGCGAATGTTTGCATTATTTTAGACACGGGTCTGGCTGAGTTGTTTGTGAATTCGCGATGTATTCAGACGAGCACAAATGTCTATCACGGGCTGTCGGTAGATTGGAGCAAATCAAACTGTTCTGTAAATGGAAACTAGTTTTGCACCGTAATAACATTTGATTGGAAGCTAATGTGGACAAAAAAATCGCCGATTACCGAATATGAAGTTTTTATCAAGACATCACATCTCGTATTTGCGCGATAATGTGGCCCCAGCGTAAAGTTGTTTGTACTGACGAGTACTTCTTTTCTGACCTCTTTTCGACTTAGTAACACCAGTCCGTGTAAGAGTGTATGTGATCTGTGCCAAAACCTCATATTTTGAATGTGCTATTTTCAGATTGCATCATATAAATAACAATAGTATTATATCAGCTCTCTGGAGAGTCATCATCGTAGGTGGCTGTATTACCTTGTCAGTGCTGGTCAGCATAGCACGGGTGTACCTCCACTACCATACTACATCACAAGTAGTCGTCGGAGGCATAGTGGGCTTCTTGTTTGCAACAATATGGTTTGCAATGGTACATAGAGTGCTCACTCCACTCTTTCCTCAATTAGTATCTTTGTAAGTATTTTTATTATGATTTTTAATCTTCATTTCCAGTGCCAACACAATGTTAATGTTCCAAGGCAACATTTTAATGACGAAATAGGCATTAAAGTGTGTTATCTATATAAATAAAAATTGAATGCCATTTGTTGGTAAGCGCATCACTTGGTAACAGCTACATCGTTTCAGCTTACTTTTGATTTAAATGTTTGTAAAAGTCCTAATAAGGTTTTTAAGAAAAGAAAAATTTGAATAGTTGCCGTGAAAACATGAAGAGTTTAGGAAAACTGAAAGTGCTTTTTTATGGGATTTTTGTATGATTTGAAGACCATAACTCAAACAAATTTATAGGAATTTGGACTGAACAACATTTGTTAGGTCAACTAGTAATAAAGTATAAGGGACAGCAGTGAAGTGCTTTGAAATGGTACTACTCAACACAAGGGCGTCGCCCTAGTAGGGGGCCCCTAAGAGAGTGTGGGTGTATGGGTTGCTCGTTCAAAGAGCTTCCCAACCTAAGAGTAAATAATTTTAACATTAATTTTCACATTGCATTTGCCCCCAACTGTCTCCCCTCAATAAAATCCTGATCACGCCATTGACTAAACACATCTCAGGGTGACAAGCGCAGTATTTAGAATTGTTGAATTTCAAAATTCTTGGTGGCATTAACCTGTTATCAGAACTCAAATTGGATTCATCTTTAAACTCTTTGTCTTTGTGTATTGCAGAAAGCTATGCGAAATGCTGATGATCCGAGACACGACTCTGATCCCGAACGTGTTGTGGTTCGAGTACACAACGTCGCGGCAGGAGGCGCGCGCGCGCGGCCGCAAGATGGCAGCGCTGAAGCCGACGCAATGACGGTGCGCGTGCCCGCGCGCTGCCGGCCCGCGGCCGCGCCCGCGCGCGCGCGCGTGACGGCTGCTCGCCGCCGCGGCGCTCGCGCTGCTCGGCGGCCTGCTGCTCTCCAACCTCCAACTCGACTTGCTCACCTTCCTTCCTTTCTGACCACCTCACTTGTCTAAAGCTTCGCCTTGTCCTGAACTAAATGTTCCCAAGCTGAACACTCGTGCGATCACAGACACCTCTTATTCAAGAGAATCAACGTGTCATTTTATCAACGCCAAAATATCCGCGACCGAAACGCGTGAGACAAGGTGAAAGAAAAACAAGACACAATGAGTGTTCATCTCGCTCGCGGCCTGTCTCGGTGAGAGTATATAGCCAGTATAACATTTATTTATAAGGGATTAACGGGACTTAATCGAGCACTTAAATATGTGTTCAAATCGCGAAAGTTTAAAAGCAACTTTAAAACTATAAATTCAGTAAATAACTATTAAAATCGTGCACCGATTTTAAATAACCATTAACAAAAATCAATACAACAATAGAGTAATTGTGTATTTCACGCCTTTGTAATTTCGTGGTCGCCGTTTTTGGCGCTTCGAATTTGAATTTATTGTTTTTTAGCTTTTTGGTGACAACATAATATAGACTTTTCTGACATATTAAGAACAATCACGTAAGGGCCTGTGCTGACGACAAACTCTTGGCTGCATTACGTGCAATGCAGTTCAAGTCAGTCTGTCATCTGCACAGGATTGGTAAATTGTTTTAAGAATGTTTGGTATAGTGTAAAGGCGCTAATTAGGGTTACCAGATGAAGAAAAAATCACTGGGAAAAACCCAGAAGTTTAAAGAAATTTTCGGACATTTCCTTCAAAGTTCATATTTCGCGCCATAATGAACTCGTATAGCGGTCTTTTTAATTTGATTTCTAGAATTCCGGACGTTTTGGATTTCCCTCCGCATTTCGGACAAAAGCATGAATTCCCGGAAATGTCCGGAAAATTCCAGATGTATGTCAATCCAATAACTACCCATTTTGGTAACTGTTTGTTTGAGCTTGCTGTGCACTAAAGTATGTTCTATTGAGACGTGTTTTTATATAAGTGAGGTGATATTATTGTCCAACGGGAATCGCTTATTATGGGACTAGTGTGTCCTGAATTCTGTTGTAATAATCCTTTTGCAATAATATATTTTAAGAGTAAAATAATTATGATAGTGCATGTGCATAGACTGATATTAACTTGATGTTATTGTGAAATATGTATATAGATTTTCTGTGAATTGTTGTAAGAAAAATGCAAATTCATTTATGAACAATACGCCTGTGTCCTAATATTTGTATAATATCTCACTAAAAAAAGCTTAACATAAATACAGCCCATTAACGAAAGCTAAATAAAAATTTGTTCATAAATAAGTTAGACAGAGAGCGCTCTAAATGTAGTTATGACGTCAAACCGTGCGCGCGTAATACAAATGCTATACTAACACGTTTTGCGGTAGAGGGACAGAGCATCCGCTCTGTATCCTCACCAAAAACTTTAAACGGATATATCTCAGAAATGTGTCAGCCAAATATTGTTTTCGGTATGTGTAATGTATTTCATTATGATTATATCCTTCGCTAAGCCTGTTATTTGTAATAAATGAAACATTAGGACACAGGCCTACTGTATCAAAAATCGACATTAATTTCTGAAGCAATTTGGTAGTTCTAATTTTGCAAGGTGAGAATCATGCACCATTTATTCGGTTCCAGTTCATTGGAATTAATCAATAGTCTTAACGCCGACTGAAGTTTCGAGTATTCAGATCAGTCAACAGGGATATAATATGTCGTAGTACAATTATTTTTTGTGTTAAAAAAAACTATTTCACTCAGTTTTTTTCACTATTTTATTTATTTATTTTATTATTATACAAATACTTGTCACACTAATAGTGCTAACAGACGCTCGATCGCGGCTGACGGACCGCCGTCCAACAAACGGGAGGGAAAGAGTGAGAATATCATATTTCCCTCTCTTTCTCTCCCATTGGTCAGACGGCGGTTGAGGTCAGCCGCGTTCGAGCGTCTGTTAGCACTATAACAGCGACGCCAAGACACCGCAACGCAAAACCAAAAACGCAAAAACTGTAAGAACGGCACACTAAGAAACTTGCAGCTACATCAATGAACTAACTAATAGACCACATGCAAAAAATTTACCGCAGGGTCGTCTGGAGAATGAGTTCGACCATAGATAAATATATACCTAGAACCTAGGTTCGACTAAATGCATATAGCCTGATTTAGGTCTGACGCGTTCGCATCGGCCACCTTACCATATCTCCCTTGTTTGTCTGATCAGGGGCCGTACTGTCACCTGATATAAGCGATTAACTCTAGGTGATTGCAGAAAAATAAGCGAACGTGAACCTTAACTCGCCGAGATACGGTTTGCGGTTACGCAACTTTTCCCAATCACCTAAATTGAATCGCGGCCCCTGAGGCTTGATTTTTGAATGGCTCTTATATTAGCACGAAAATATTTTGCGAATGAAGGATATCTATTGATTGAAGGGTATCTATTGTTGGATGTTTTCTATTGATAGAAAGTAAATTCAAATGGTTCAATGAAACTAGTTGCGTTAGCGTGTGGTATGACTATTTAAAAAATGCGACTTTAATTTTGTATGGTGTTTCGTTCGAAAGTCAGTCATTTCGCATGATATTTTCGTGCGAAATATACGAGTGAATCAAAAATTAAGCCCTTGAGGTCGAGACAGTATCGCATCGTACAAACGGCCGAGAAACTCTTTTCCGTTTACGTTAGGTTCGAAATTTGTACCTACCTCATCTGTGTACAGGGGCCTTACGGACAACTGCTATTGCGGCACCAAACTAACGTTGAAGCGCTCAGTTGGAAAATCACGCGACCGCAAACCGTATCTGAGCGCGTTAAGGTTCATGTTCGCGTGATTTTCCAACTGAGTGCATTTAACGTTAGTTTGGTGCCGCAATAGCAGTTGTCCGTAAGGCCCTCTGGAGTTTAGAACAATCGATCGGAAACCGGGAAGAGTTGACAAGCCCATCTTGTACGCCGCAATGTCGCTAGACACCTGTGAACGTTGGGCCTTAGACTTGTATATTAACTAAGTTTAAATGATTTTACCTTGACATGTACATAATGTTTATACATGTAAGTGAGATATTTATATAGCAACAAAAAGTAATTAAATAAATCAACAATCACGGTTCTTGCGGTTGTGTCATAGTGTAAAATATATTCCAAGCAAAAAAACCTAAGTGTATTCTTCTTGCCAAAGTTCCAAAATTCCCTTTCCAAACGTTGTTTTTGTGCCATAGACGGCAAACAAGCTAACGGGCCGCCTGATGGTAAGAGGTCTCTGAACTTAGGCGCAAGTCACGCGAGGTGCGTGGTACAGTCAAATGCACAATTCTTGCGAGTTATTTTTTTTTACTTTACTAATATCATAAATGCGACAGTTTTTGGGTGTTTGTTACTCAATCGCGCAAAAACAAGCCCAAAAACAAATGACAACAATAGATAACGAGAAACTATAACAACAGACAGTGAGAAGCAAATATAACCACAACTTTTCCCTTCGACTGCGTCGGAGGCTTACCCTTGCCCCCGGAGAGGGGGTTTGTCGAATTCCCGGCTGCTACGCACAGGGGTGCAGTGCGGGGTATTCTATGTTTGCTCGTAATAACTGGTTGAACGTACCTGAATATGTAATGTTTATTGAAATATGTATCTCTGATTCTCTGACTACCCGTAAAACGGGACAATGAACACGGACGTGGGTGAACAGAGACGAAGGTTATTTTTGTTTATCTTATAATTTCCAGACCCCGCGAAATGCAAAATGTAGGAACTACATTACTCTCTTTTCAACAAAATTTTGGTACATTTTGTGGGTCTGAAAATAGTCGGTCTATTCCACTTTAATCACCTGGGTGATATCACCTGGGTGCTAAAAGTCGACTCTTTAGTCGACTTTGATCTCCTGGGAATATAATCACCTGGGTGATAATAGGCGACTCCATTTAAATTATTATTTGAGTATCCTTTGATCACCTGCACCTAGGTGACCATAGGCGACTCGATTAAAATTATTGTTTTGGTGTCTTTTGATCACCCATGGATAAAAAATGGTTCAAATTAGAAATATCATCATCATTTCATCCTATCATGTTCCCACTGCTGGGACACAGGCACAGGCCTTCTCTCAGGGAGAGGATGGGCCCTAATCCACCATCATCATCATTAGCTTACTAGATGTGGGCGTTGACAGATGTCAGTGTGACAGATGTCAGTGTTATCATCATCATCATCATTACTTTCTTATTATTTTATTCTTATTATTCATAGGCTGACGTGGCATTGACAGATGTCAGTGTGACAGCTGTCAACCTTTGTTGGACGATATCTCGGAAACTGATGATTCTGGACTGGCAGTTCCTTTGCAAAAATGATAGATCTCGTCGAGATCTTCATTTCGGATGACAGCTATCAAACTTTGTTGGACGATATCTTGGAAACTGACGATTCTGGACTGGCAGTTTCTTTGCAAAAGTGATAGGCCTCGCCGAGATCTTCATTTCGGATGACAGCTGTCAAACTTTGTTGGACAATATCTCGGAAACTGTCGATCCTGGACTGGCAGTTCCTTTGCAAATGTGATAGATCTCGTCGAGGTCTTCATTTCGGATGACAGCTGTCAAACTTTGTTGGACGATATATCGGAAACTGACGATCCTGGACTGGCAGTTCCTTTGCAAAAGTGATAGACCTCGTCGAGATCTTCATTTCGGATGACAGCTGTCAAACTTTGTTGCACAATATCTCGGAAACTGACGATCCTGCACTGGCAGTTCCTTTGCAAAAGTGATAGGCCTCGTCGAGATGTTCATTTCGGATGACAGCTGTCAAACTTTGTTGGACAATATCTCAGAAACTGACTATTCTGGACTGCCAGATCCTTTGGAAAGTGATAGGCCTCGTCGAGATCTTCATTTCGGATGACAGCTGTCAAACTTTGTTGGACAATATCTCGGAAACTGATGATTCTGGACTGGCAGTTCCTTTGCAAAAGTGATAGATCTCGTCGAGATCTTCATTTCGGATGACAGCTGTCAAACTTTGTTGGACGATATCTTGGAAACTGACGATTCTGGACTGGCAGTTCTTTTTTCAGTTCAGTTGATTCTCAGATCTATCACTTTTGCAAAGGAACTGCCAGTCCAGACTCACCAGTTTCCGAGATATTGTCCAACAAAGTTTGACAGCTGTCATCCGAAATGAAGATCTCGACGAGATCTATCACTTTTGCAAAAGAACTGCCAGTCCAGGATCGACAGTTTCCGAGATATCGTCCAACAAAGTTTGACAGCTGTCATCCGAAATGAACATCTCGACGAGGCCTATCACTTTTGCAAAGGAACTGCTAGTCCAGGATCGACAGTTTCCGAGATATTGTCCAACAAAGTTTGACAGCTGTCATCCGAAATGAAGATCTCGACGAGATCTATCACATTTGCAAAGGAACTGCTAGTCCAGGATCGACAGTTTCCGAGATATTGTCCAACAAAGTTTGACAGCTGTCATCCGAAATGAAGATCTCGACGAGGCCTATCACTTTTGCAAAGAAACTGCCAGTCCAGAATCGTCAGTTTCCAAGATATCGTCCAACAAAGTTTGACAGCTGTCATCCGAAATGAAGATCTCGACGAGATCTATCATTTTTGCAAAGGAACTGCCAGTCCAGACTCACCAGTTTCCGAGATATTGTCCAACAAAGTTTGACAGCTGTCATCCGAAATGAAGATCTCGACGAGATCTATCACTTTTGCAAAAGAACTGCCAGTCCAGGATCGACAGTTTCCGAGATATCGTCCAACAAAGTTTGACAGCTGTCATCCGAAATGAACATCTCGACGAGGCCTATCACTTTTGCAAAGGAACTGCTAGTCCAGGATCGACAGTTTCCGAGATATTGTCCAACAAAGTTTGACAGCTGTCATCCGAAATGAAGATCTTGACGAGATCTATCACTTTTGCAAAGGAACTGCCAGTGCAGGATCGTCAGTTTCCGAGATATCGTCCAACAAAGGTTGACAGCTGTCACACTGACATCTGTCAACGCCCACGTCAGCCTATGGAGAGATACCTGAATCCAGCAGCAGTGGTCTGATAAGCGTAGGGTAATGATGATGATGATAACACTGACATCTGTCAACGCCCACATCTAGTAAGCTAATGATGATGATGATGGATTAGGGCCCATCCTCTCCCTGAGAGAAACCCTGTGTCCCAGCAGTGGGAACATGATAGGATGAAATGATGATGATGATGATATTTCTAATTTGAACAATTTTTTATTCCTGGGTGATTAAAAGATACCTAAACAATAATTTGAATCGAGTCGCCTATGGTCACCTAGGTGCAGGTGATCAAAGGATACTCAAATAATAATTTAAATGGAGTCGCCTATTATCACCCAGGTGATTATATTCCCAGGAGATCAAAGTCGACTAAAGAGTCGACTTTTAGCACCCAGGTGATATCACCCAGGTGATTAAAGTGGAATAGACCAAATAGTCGATAAAAGGTTTTCTAAATTATGTCTTTAGGCACCCCGATGTTATGGTACTTTACAAACACGATTTAAATTGGGATATAAATTATTTTTACAAAACATTTGCACAAAAAGTGCACTTACGAAGCCTGTATACATCGTTCGAAAGTTAAACATTACGGATCATACAACGGAGCGTGTGGTAATGAATTTGTCCGCACGCTCAGATGTATAGCACCGTGCGTGTGATTTACGGTATTTTTTTAATTTCCATCATAATTACATAAGTATTCCACAAAAGAGTTTCATATTACGAGAATAAATAAACTGAATGATCAAACCTCCTTGGAAGCGCTTTTGCTCAATACGTTTGTCTCAGTTTAATACTAAAGAGAAAATGAGACGAAAGATGTAGTTCTAATTTTCACCACGTGATAGTGGCGCTATTTGCATGTTCGCGCCATTTTCTTATTATATTATAGAAACTATTGTTGTGACTGATATTAAGTTATAAACAAAAATTGTTTCATTTGTAGCGTATTTTTCTCGCAAATGTGTTGTAAAACGTTGTATGGCACACGTGCGGATTGGTTATTACAAACTCGTGACTATGGTAAGCCCTCGACTTCGTCTCGGGCTTACATTCGTCTACTCGTTTGTAATAACCAACTTTCCGCACTTGTATCATAAACACTAAAAACTATTTCACTGAAATCGAACTATTTGGTTGCTACGAAAATGTACATCATCATCATCATTGTAATTAAATAGATGATGTACGAAAATGTACATCATCTATTTAACACCAGTCAATAAAAATCCTACGTATTATATGTATTTATAAAATATATTGTGAGATTATTAAAGATAATTTAATTATTGTATCTGTTTATTTTTATTGATTTCACAAATTATAATATTCAGTATTAAATATTATTAGGTATGATAATGATCTCTTCTATTGACTGGGCCTTCATCAATCTGAAAAGTAAGTACAATTACCTAGTAGGTACCTAGATACGTACGAACTAAATTAATTTTGCTAGAACCACCGCAACATCATTAGGTCAGATTCCGCTTTCGTCAGAATAAATAACTAATTATACAGGGGGCTTAGTCTCAGATTTGATAGTTAACGAAAACTTTTTTCGTTTACGTATTCTCCATACATTTTAGTAAAGCGCTTCCAGCGGAAACGCGGAGGAACTAAAGTCGGCGGTATAGATTGCTTCACTCTAATACGAAAAAAGTTTTCGAATACCTTTCAGCCCAGCAATGTATGGAACAAAACGTAAACGAAAAAAGTTTTCGAAAACTATCAAATCTGGGACTAAGCCCCCAGAACTGTTTATTGATCTGAGGAATAAATATAAGGCTGTTATTTTCTGACGAAAATGGAATTCCCTTTAGTATTACCTTACCTACCAGCTTTGCCCCACACTCGGCAATTTTCAGTTTTCCTGAATTTTTCCGGGATAAAGAGCCATGTCTTTTATGCTTTTATCAACGCCAATTTTTACACTAGGTACTTTGACCCAATTAAACTCCGCTCAGTGTCACGGCTGGGCGATATTATAGCACCGCTACAATTTCGCTGGTTTTAGTGCAATGATGTTGGCATATGACGCGTCTATAAGTAGGTATATAAATCGTCAAAATAACGGGCAGACTGAATTTTGAACATTACCGTATCATCGGACTGCGCAATGTCTAGTAGAACGAGTTGGGGATTCAATTTCGAAAGAGCGTTTGGTTTCTTCTTCTTTTCCAGTGGCTTTGATTCAGTGATGGATATTTCATCGCTTGCTTCATAACTGCTGCTGGAGTAACCTTACCACAAAGGCATTTGTTTAAAGTAGGTTTAGGAATAAAATTGAGATTTTTACTGAAAATATTGTGTAACTAACTTTGTTTGCCCGTCGTATATGCTGAAGACACTAAGGACCCGACTGAGTTGCTGTTTTCAGTCAAACAATCCAACCATTGCTGAAAAAAAAAACATCTATACGTCGTCGTGTTATAAGTAGGTAGTCAGAAATTGTAAAAAAAAACGTGGTAACAAACTATAACAAAACGGCTTACACTCACGTAACACGTTATTACAAAATAAAAAAATACTATTAACAGCTTCTTTGAAGAATGCCATGTTATACCTAGTTACTCGGAAATGCCGCAGTGGGGAGCTCTTTCCACAAATTGCAGGTGTGAGGCAAACAAGATCGCGTGGGGCATGGGGTGTGATGAAGGATACTAGTACGTAAGTCTCATAGGGCAAAGGGCATACCCGTAAAAAGTGATTGAGAACATTATTTTTTTCGCCCAGTTAGCTACGTACCTTATCCGGTGGGATGAGTCGATCAGCTTTCTTCATGAATTCGAAGTTTGCTTTCTGGCCCAAGTCTACCAGTTGTCTTGTGACTTCGGTTGTAGACATAGCTCTATTGAGCATTCCGTGCAATGTTTGCGGGTCTTTGTCCAGTAAACCGGGGAACATTATTGCGAGAGGTTTCAACTTAGGCCCATCTTCACACTCCACCTAATACACATTTTAGATTTTTTGTAGTAAATAAGAAGCGACGCTAAATAAATTAATTCATCATCATCATCAGCCGGAAGACGTCCACTGCTGAACATAGGCCTCCCCCTTTAACCTCCACACTGAACGACAGCTCGCCTTTTGCATCCACTGGATACCCGCGACTCTCACAATGTCGTCGGTCCATCTAGTGGGAGGCCTCCCTACGCTGCGTCTTCCGGTTCGTGGTCTCCACTCCAGAACCGTTCTTCCCCATCGGTTATCGGTTCTTCGAGCGATGTGGCCTGCCCATTGCCACTTCTACTTGCAAATTTTAACAGCTATGTCGGTGACTCTGGTTCTTTGGCGAATATCCACGTTTCGGATCTTAACGCGCAAAGAAACTCCGAGCATAGCTTTATCCATTGCCCGCTGTGTGACTCTGAGCTTTTCCAAAAGGCCAACACGGACCACAGGAAACGGACCACAAAAGTTAAGGACCACGTCTCAGTACCTACTATATGTAATAAATAAATTAAATCAAAGTTAATATGTATAATTAATATTATAATTTATCACATTATTATTCAAATGCTTAAGTACCTAGGTAGGTAGGCACCTATGTGTACCCAAGTGTTTGTCCACACTCAACTCCGTAACAGCTGTGGTGGTAGTTTACACTGGGTGTAAGCAATAATCATGGCTCCTGACTTCCTATAGGATAGCGGGTAAAACCGCAGGGCAGTGCTAGTGTAGGTAATATTATGAGTATCGTACGAAATGAGTTCAAATTCAGGGTAGGTATACAACATAGCCTATATCCATGATTACATTTCATCAAAATCCGTTCAGCCAGATTGACTATCCAACGACTCTTTAAAGAGGACATAAGTTTTAGATAAAGAGTGGGTCGAGGTAGGATAGAATCAATGTTCCACAAACTGTCTTTTTTAAACCCCCGATAAAAGAGCTGATTATCTTCAAACGGATAGAACGAAAGTTTCAAAAATGGAAACGTTAACGAATTTACGAGTTGCAGTACTTCCTCTTCGGATACGTCGCGGTCGCGCGGCGGCTTCGCGGGCCCGGGCTCTGGCGCCGCCGTCTGCTGGATGTCCACCCATTCCGAGTCCTTAGCCAGCAGTGGGCACACATGCTCTACCAGCGGAGCTAATTCATTGTTGTCTCTGTTTCTTGACGTCTGGAATTCAGAGAGTCACGAGTAGGTATAGAACTACGATTATCGTCTAGGTCTAGCTAGGACAAACACAGCGTAGGCAAGTAGCGCCGTGTAGGCAAGCACACAGCGGGCGTGAAGCGTGCAAACTGCTTATGTGAGTCAATAGCCCATACATACTCCTGAATTATTAATACAAATTTTGAGTCTTCATTGTTGAATAGAGTGATGTTGAGCGCTTTAATAAGGTGAAAGGAAGCAGCGACGCAGCAGGTGAGGCGTTGATAGAACTATAGGATGTTACGCTATAGCGGTCACTTCGCGTCACCGTCCACGCTCGTTGTGTCTTGGCCTTTATAATTACAGATGATTCTGGGTTTGTTGTGGCCAGCGTCTTCCTCTTCGGTATTTTGTATTTATTGTTAAGGTTACTATTCATATTGTAGAATACATATTGCTGTTTGTTATTAACTGCTTTGCAGCAGCAGTTTGTGAAGATGGGATTTCTTTTTTATCAACTTCAACTCTTATTTAATGGTCTTTTTTATCAAGACACAATTAATTTTTGTAAATAAATAATAATGACAGACATTTTGACAAAGATACACAGAAAGCTCTTTGACAGGAAGGAAGTTCATAAGTTTAAAGAAACCTGGGTAAAAACTTTTTATGTTTTATCACGAATTAAAAATGTAGAGTTGGCCAAATAAGGGAACTAAAAACCACTAGAATGGCTGTTATGTTATGTTGAGAAAATACGAAGGTGGCTCCTCCACTTAATTTTTTTTAACAGGGTAAGTGCCATTATTAACCAAAATAGCAGTAACGCTACAAAAACTAGACCGTTGAAGATCTCAAGACTTAATTCTAAAGTTGGTTGGTGTAATCCAAAGATCTTCTATATACCCTAAAGGGACCATCTTACTAGTTCCATGGTGTAATCTTATTGCTCCTTTCAAATAATTTATTTTAGTGCTAAGAATGTGTTTTGAGGTTTTGTGCTCAATACCCGAAATGAAAGATGCCACTGCTGCATATTTACTTTACAGATATTTACCTATAACACCCAATGACTATAATTATAAAAAGCTGATTTGCCTACAATGTATTATCATGAAGTACTTTATTATACATTGACAAGGTTATGTTCGATTTCAAATAGTATCCAAGTTACTGACAAAGATTTAGTGGTTGTACTGGTCTTGAGGGATTCTCCCTCTTGATGAGGGCCTCATTCCACTAGTGGGTTGAGCCGGTGGGTGCACGGCTTGTGCCTCCTTATGTAGGCCATTCATCAAAATATGCGTGAGGATCCTTTACTTACATCAATGGAGGATCCATTATAAACTATGATAGAACGGGTAGCCGTTTTGTCATCATTTACTTATTTGGTATTGCATTATAAAGTAAAACTAACTGCACCCCGTTGTTACAGTAACTGTTAAATCGGTATAAAATCCAGGATCTAAGCTTCCTCCAAATTTTATCTTGATCCGTTCAGACATATGGAGTAGGAACAAACATACTTAACACATACACACAAACTTTCACATTATAATTAATCTGATTGATGATTATCTCTACAATAGGGTATTTGACTACTTTTGGGAAACTATTGCACATTATTGTCTGATATAAAATAATGTATACTGCATTTATATTTTCTGGATATCAGTCGTATTTGCGATATAAATCGATGTTAAAGTTTGAATAAAAAAAGATCGCGCCAAAACGCAGACCTGTGTCATAGCTCCGATCACGTGACTAATTGACGTCACACAAAACAAAACAACTGCAGCCAGGCTGCAAAAGTTTGATGATTAATTAATTTCTAATAGAAGTAATGGTTTATAAATATTGTGTAGTGCCAAAATGTACAAATACTTCCATAAAGACACCCGAAAAAATATTTGTTCCTGTTCCAATGGACCCAAAACTCCCCATAACTCGAAAAAAGTGGTTGGAATCAATCTAAGGTTGGAACTAAGTAGCTCGTAGAGAACCCAAAAGTATTGGAGCTAATTCAAGTGTTTCTATGTGCGAAGATCATTTTGAGGTACATATTTGAGTCTATATATTTCTATTATAATTTGTGTTTTTATTGCATTACTATTTTATGTACTGTTACTTTCTTTTTAAACATTGTAAAGCTCGACATAACCTAACAAAATAGTGATATCCACTTACTACAACATACTTTTTGTACAACTTGATTGAATGTTTTGCTTGGAGAACAATTAAAAATTAATACTGACATTGTAGTTTTTACGTTTTGAGTTCTGCAGCGTAGAAACAATGACGTGGATTATTATTAAAGAAATATGCAACCATAAAAACATTAATTTTGGGTAAGTTACTGCTGTCTGCTTGCACAAAATGTTTCTCCATTCTTCTCACATTTAACCTCCGGACTGTTTTTGGTGAAAATTTCTGGATAAATCGCTCTCAAAATAGCTTTACAACATTAAATTCGCAAATATCAATACAAAATCTGTTTGTTTAGATTTGTGTGACGTCACTAGGGATGAAGCCAGTTACAGACCGTTTTCGATCACGTGATCAAATGTCGAAAATACAGTTATTTTAATCGCGTTTTCTACAAAAAATAAGCATATTTTTATCAAAAAATCAATGAAATATGCTTTTTCATTATGTCATGTTTATGGATGGCGTCAATTGGCATAATATTTTTAATACAGTCAAGTACCCTATACCTACGAGGTTGAAAATGGTATAAAAGAAGAATAAGAAAGAGACGACAGCAAATCCTATAATATTTCACTGCCAGGCAGTTATAAAGTGGAAGTGAATGCAAACCAATTAATAATCAAACAATTCATTTTATATTGGTGTTGGTTAATTAATATACATAAGCATAGTATAGACTTCATTAGACATATAGATTTAGATTCAATTTGATTGTTTAAATATACAACTCAACTTAGATACATTTTCAATGTGGATAAATGTATGATAGCATGATGACAATTACAAAGAATCACTGAAAGTTATGTTTTCAAATAATGAAATGGTTAAAAATAAACCGGCCAAGTGCAAGTCAGGCTAGCGCACTGAGAGTTTTGAACCACCACAAAATACAATGATTAGCAATTCCGACTTCAAAATTAGTAAAATATTGCAGAGCCAATGACATCATAATTATGAAAACAAACACATTTTTATCAGACTTCAGCAGAGGTTCTCAATTTGGACCAGTTTTTACTGTTTACACTGTACAGATGTACACCATTTACTCCAAAATTTTATAACCAATTTATATGGTTCTTTTTTTAGTATGTGAAGGAAGCTCTTGAGGTGGTCCTACAAAAATGACTTTAGCTGCATAATTTTTAACCAATTCCAATAACTTGTTTTTTTTTTGAGCGCCTTTTTTTTATTTGGATGTCAAAACCTACTGTTGCGATAACCTGCGAGTGCTAATTCAAGATTAGTTAGCAAGTTTTGCTATGAAACATAAATTTTCTACATTTATATTTTGTTTTATAGAAATAGTAGATACGTAAGAATGTAGAACAGTTTTTGAAAATCGATCACCATACCCATTTAAAAAAAACACTGATTTCTTGTTATTTAAAATTATTGTTTGTTGTTGTGGCAACTCCAAAATGTGTGCAAAATGATTGTTAGATTCTTATGAATAATCATCATCTTCTTCGTCCTCAGTCTTGGGTGCAGTGGGGGGCGGAATGTAGGGCTGCGGAGCTCCTTCAGGGCCAACCAGGCCTTGCTGTTGCAGAAGCATCCACTGTTGTTGCTCTTGTTTGGCTTGCTCTTCTCGTGCCTGCAATGAGAACATAATAATTAATGCACTTCATCATCAGCCAGAAGACGTCCTCTGCTGAACATAGGCCCCCCCTTTAACCTCCACACTGAATCACAGCCTGCCATCTGCATCCACTGGATGCCCACAACTCTCACAATGTCGTCGGTCCATCTAGTGGGCGGTCTACCTACATCAACATATGTTAAATATAAAAAAATCTTAGCAAAGATATGAACAAAAATGTTAAAATAGCAAAAAAAACCGGCCAAGTGCGAGTCGGGCTCGCGCACTGAGGATTCCGTACCACCACATAGTTTGTTAGCTACTAAAGTACAATAAAAATAGTGCAAAAAGACAACATCCCATCAACGCCCAGGCTGTCACCCATTCAAGTAGCGGCCGCACCCGACGTTGCTTCACTTCGGTGATCGTACGAGAACCGGTGGTGAACAGAAATTTGACACCAACTCGCACTTGGCCATTATTTATTATTTGTTGTTATACTTTAGAGTGTGTACTATAATGATGCCAAGTTTGACTATTGTATGTATTACCGTTTTTTCATTAGAGCTAATACAAAAATACGTTTGTTGTGGGGACCTTTTCGTTTTTACTTTTTTTATTATTTCACAGTTAATCCGCCGTAACATTACATATTCTGTGAAAATTTCAACTGGCTATCTATTACGGTTCGAAAGATATAGCCGTTAATAGGTAAGACATACAGATAGACAGACACATACAGATGGACAGACAGACAGACAGACGGACAGACAGACGCTTGGCTATTATTTATTATTTGTTGTTATATTCTAAAGTGTGTATGTACTATATCTAATCTTCTTAAATTTGACGCTTATACGTATTACCGTTTTTCTATTAGAGCTAATACAAAAATACGTTAATAAAATACGTTTGTTGTATGGGGACCCCCCTTTCGTATTTACTTTATGACTTTTATATTATTTCCGCCGTAACATTACATATTCTTAGAAAAATTCAACTCACATCTATTATGGTTTGAAAAATATAGCCATTAATAGGTAGGACAGACGGACAGACAGACATACATAGGCCTAGTAATCGGGTCCCGTTTTTACCCTTTGGTTACGGAACCCTAGAAATAGCTAAACTGTGTACAATACAATACAATACAATACAACTTTATTACACACCGAAAATACAAATGAAACTTAAAGTAACATAAAAACAAATAAACGGCAGTATAATGGGCGGCCTTATCGCCTAAAGCGATTTCTTCCAGGCAACCTTTGGATGGACAGGACTAAAGAAGTTGAAAAACGACTAAGTAGCGACTAAGTCTTACATAACATTGAATATTTATTCCTTTACAATAAAAGCACAAATAAAAATAACAAAATACACTTTCAACCATTCTTTACCTTAGCAAATAGTTCTTGTTGTTGTCTGAGTAACTCTTCCTCAGGTATGCCTAGGTTTTCAAGCCTTGTGCTTTGTCTTCTGCGCTTGGCAGCCACTGCTTTGCAATCTTTGAGCACTGCTTCTGCCTCCATTTTGTAGTCACTAAAGCCAAGCCTGTCGAGAGCTGAAATACACAAAATATTCCAAACCTTAATTAAATATTGCTATTAAGATTTTGACACAGTGGTCGAATTGGACTTACTCACGAACCGGAACACATGTCCCTTCAAACCTAGGGAACGGAACGCTTTCACGGAACGTGACACTTTTTTTTTGCTTTAGTTATAGTTAAGTCTAGAAAAGTTTCACCTGCGAGAACATGTTCTGCATTGATGGTCTTCTTATTGCTTTGGTTGCACACTTCATTGGCTTCTGAACTTATCAAATGTATAAACTCCGTGCAGCAGTTCAGAATAAGCTCCCTAGATTCGAAGGCCACTCGTACAGAAGGTACCAATTCCTTGATCATTTTGTTTATGCTTGCTCTAGGAAGAGTTAATTCATCTTCCTCAGAAGGTGGTGGACACAGCTCACGTTCTGGACTCCCCATGTTAGTCTTTGAAGAAATAGCTATGCATATGTCACTTTATAGATTCTTGAACCTGTTAGGTATCAAAAATTGAAAAAAATCGACCAAATCCAATAAAAAAAATGAATTATTTTATTTTATTTTCCTTTTCGGCGTAGCAAAATGACATTCTTGACTTGACAATCTTGACATTCATAATTCATTACAATTACATTTGACAGTTGGAAATTTGTGATGACAGAGACAGTAACATTAAGTTTCGGTTTTTTATTATTTACTCTGTGAGGATTTTGGCGTTGCACTCTTGTGCATTTGCCAGTCTCATGTATTAGGTATGTTAATAGCAAGTTTGATGAAATGTAGCCACACATAAACTAGGTTCATGTAGCCACACCATGCAAGTAGTATAAGGGTATACAAAGTCCTTGAGCCACACAAGTCTATCAGAGACAAGCAAAGTAAGTCGCGATCTTTAGAGTATATAAAGTCCTTGGTTGCGATCAAGCCAAATTTATGCCCTAATTAAGTACTGAGAGGCTTTTATGGATCTTTAGAAACAACACGAAAATACAAGTTTCACCGCACTTAAAAAAATATGTCGTTCCCTTGTAATATTTTCCTAAACTCGTGTATTTTTGATAACAGTGGATTATTATTTATTCAAATGACGAGTGTGGGAAAGTGGTATGATAGCGGTGAAACATTGGACTTGACAATAGGGATATTGACAAAATTTTGCAATGGCCTTAAATTAAAAGAATATGGTGCATATTCACACAAAAAAATACTTTTACCTCCATTAGTTCATTTATTGAATAATTATTAGCTCTTTTTAACGCGCCAAATCGACGTTGTGACGTCAATATACTTAACTACAGAGTTGCGTTCAAGGCATGCGATATAATAAAGCATCGCCGTTTACAACGTCATCGTCAATGTGAAAAACAACCGTGACACAACTTGGCTGTTACGAGTATCTGAGCGTACACTTCAGTTGCAATTGAACAATAGTGAATTCGATGGTTAAAAAAACACTGATGTTCATTTGTCATTCATTTTCAAATCTCACTCTGGGTGCCCCGAACGCATATTTCGAACGGAATCTACCCATTATATTACTCTATGCTGCCCATGTAAATAAACAAACATCTGTCACAGTCGGCCGTGAAATGCTGCCGTTGTTGTTATTTATTTGTAAAATTATTTAGTTGAAAATGGATCGTAAAACTTATCATTGGTGTGTAGTGCCTCAGTGTCCCAATATTTCGAATGCAATACTTGCGAAATTATTCATAATTGTACCGTCTAAAGCTGAAATACGAAGAAATTGGTTGTGACTTGAAGGAAGATAGAATGCTTCTCAAATATCAACAACTTCGTCGATTTACGTTTGTGAAAATCATTTTGAAGTGAGTATCACCATAATTAACTCGATTAATATTGATACATTTAGGAAACTTTTACAGAAAATGAATTTGATTTCGATCTGTTTGCTTTGTTTTGTTTTGGTTGTGCTGTCATCACCATGTTGACGTCACGCACTGTGATTGGATTTTCGAGTCACGTGACACATAGATAAAAAAATCGTGATTTTAAAATCTAAATAATTAAATTTAGGAGTGATTATTATTATTCATAAAATATTGAAAAAATCTCTTAATATAAAACCTTTCAATATAGCTAGGTTTCATATTTTATTTCCACCAGTGTCAAATACCCTATTTAATATATATTTTGGCAAATCATCAAATGCAAATCTCTGGCAAATGCACAGGAGTACGACGCCAACACCCTCACAGAAGGAAGAATAAAAATAAAAATAAAGATTTTGACAAGACCCGGTGGCTGACTGCTGACTGAGTGACCATAGTGAGTGACTCTAGTAGTATATTCCTTGGAGTGACTGCTCAGCCCAGCCCAAGCAAGCTGAAGAAAAAAGAATAAAATTTATTAAATAATTAATCAAAATTTTGCATTGGGTTAATTAAAAAATAGGGTTCTTTGAAATTTAATAGAATATAAAAATGGTTTTCTATTTTACTAGTAGTGTAGTGAGCCCACCAGTAACGTTATTTATGGGAGCTGATAAACACGAAAGCAAGTATTTTTATCGATTTAGACGTGGTTCGCTGTTTATATTCTTACTATATTAATGACATATTATCTAAATTATCAATAAGTATTTATTTTATAATCTCATAACATAACCTCTAATATTTCAGATGAAGATCTGATAAAATGGGGATGGCCAGAAGATGTGTGGTTCCATGTTGACAAAGTTTCATCTGCTCACGTTTACCTTAGGCTGAGTCCAGTAAGTTTCATCCTACAAACATACAGCGTTACATGAAACAGTGGCACTAAGCCGAGAAGTGATTGTACTCATTATTATGAACAACTTAACTGTGAGACTAATCCTGTAAAAGCAAAAAAAAAAACAGAACATCTATAACTACGTGGACAATTTTCAAAACACAGTTATAAATAAGTAATGGTCACTTGATGCACATTTATTATTATAACTGTATTTAATATACCTAAACTTGAAACTCCTAGTGGACATTGATCATAATTCACGTAAAAACAGTCTACTGGACTCTCCCTAAACATGCCATTGCTCTGACTATCAACAACCTGCTCGTAGTCTCTTTTGGCACCCACTATCCACTACCTTCTAGTAGTCAGATCTATCTGTCACTCATTATCAGACGGACAACTTGCTTGTAGACTCACTATCAGGTGAACATCTGTTTGTCGTCACTTCTGGCACAATCTATAATACAGACAACCTACTTGGGCATTTTAGGCTGCTGCATTAATGCTGTAATAATTTTATTGTAGTTAATGTTGTGACAAATATGTAATGCATTTTTGTTATGTTTTATGTTCGTTTATGACAGTAAATAATTTTAATTTGTATTTTTTGGGATTTTGAATTCAGTACAAATAACCATTCGTTATTAATAAGTTTAGTTATTTCATCCAATGTAATTTTGATAATTGTCCAATGAATTTTAAATGTTTTGATGTGTAACCAACAAAATGTATGGAGCCACCATTGCAAAACTAGTCATGATGAGCATAATAACCTCCTTTCGGCTTAGTATCACTTATCCGTGAAACATTGTAAAGTCAATATAACTAGTGCATCCCTGTTAACATACCTACTTATCTAATCATACTATTGTGTCTATTTTCAGGGTCAAACAATTGATGATATTCCAAACTCTGTTCTTGATGATGCCTGCCAACTAGTAAAAGCTAATTCTATAATGGGAAATAAAATGAATGACATTGATATTGTATATACTATGTGGGCAAACTTGAAAAAAACTGCAGGAATGGAGGTAATTTTTCTGTATTAATTGTTCAAACTGCTAACTGCTCAAATAAATATCTGCCCTTGCCTTTGGTTGGGGCCGATAAACTGCTCGGCTAAAATGACTTATTTTAACACTCATTGTACAATCTACTACTGAATGAGCCGGTTCAAAAATTATAGTCATGAAGTTTTTGTGGACCACCTCGAGAGCTTCCTTTACATGATAGAAAAATAATTTATTTATTTCATGAAATAAATAAATTATTTTTCTTCTTCTAAATTCTTTCTCGTTACGTGCGTGTTAAAGTTACAGAATCAGCGCCCTGTGCTCACGGCCCTGAGGCCGGGGCCCTCTCCGGTCGAGGGCCTGTGGCTTTTTGCCTGTTCTGCTACCCTATTGTTACGCCACTGCATCTATCTCTATCCTAAATTTCATTCGGTTAACCATGACCTTGGCTTTTGACCGATTTATCAACAGTACAACCTCAAGGCTTTCCATACTCAGTTGTTGGATAATTTCTTGTAATTAAGATTCTGACAGGGCAGATAGAACAATATTGTCAAGAAAACGCAAATTTGTTAGTTTACGGTCATGACCTCCTATGCCTAATATGAGACTGCGGAGTTTATAGAGTTTATTGGATATCTCTTCAACTCTTCAAATATTCATAGTAAAAGCTATAGTAACATACTGGGTGTAAGGGAAATGCTCCCGAAGCCAAAACACTACTATTATCTATACTTCTATACTAATATTATAAAGAGGAAAGATTTGATTGTTTGTTTGCATTGAATAGGCTCCGAAACTACTGAACCGATTTGTAAAATTATTTCTTTGCTGGGAAGCTACACTATCCCCGGGTGACATAGGCTATAATTTATACCCGTGCGAAGCTGGGGCGGACCGCTAGAGTACTATCTAAACACAATCGAATACTATAATCTTTTGCCTTATACTGTGGTTTAGTGTTGCAAACCAGCAATGTTAAGCGTACAAGCGTGGCGCGTGTGGCGAAAATAGCTTGTTGACTTCTGCAGCATCAGCTGATATGCAATTTTCAAGACATTAAGAACATTTAAAAAAAAACAGTATTTTTGTGCATCAGATTGTGTTTTTTGTTGTTATCAGCAATCACCATTCTTAGTTTACGGTAGTGTTTCCCTTACATGGTCTATTATTATTATTATATTATACTAGCTGTTGCCCGCGACTTCGTACATGGATACTTTCATATAAACTTTCAACCCCTTTTTGTCATCTTTAATTTGGCCCTTTCGCAAAAACCTTTCTTAGCGGACCTGTACAACCCATAAGGAACCTGCCAAATTTCAGCTTCGTAGGTAAAGTAGTTTTCGGGATTTCGTGATGAGTGAGTGAGTGAGTAGGTGAATTTCGCTTTTATATATATTATATTTTACTACTTTTCAGGTGGGACAGGTAGCTTTTCATAAAGACAAAGATGTTAGAAAAGTAAGAGTAGCTAAAAGAAACAACGATACTGTAAACAGATTGAACAAGACCAAGAAAGAATCATTCCCAGATCAGCGGCAAGAAAGAGAAAATAGGGACAGAATGGAACGAGAAGACAAAAAGCAACTTCTCAGAGAAAAGAAAGAAAAAGAAAAGGATGAAGAAAAGAAAAAGAAAGAAGATGCAGATATGAGAAGCTACTCTACTTTGATGAAACCAGAAAATATGTCTACAAACTATGATGGAAATGATTCTGATGACTTTATGTGAAATAAGCTAAATATCACTGTTACTTTAGCAAAACATTCTACTGTTACAATAGGAAAATATCACTATATTTTTTTATGAAGCTGGTTTCAATTCATGTAAAACAAATTACCTTTCTACAAAATGTACTACTATTTGCAATAGTCTACATTTTGAATATTAGTGAAATAAAATCACTGTATTACTTTTCATCTAAATTGTTTATTCCCACTGAGCTCAAAGAGTTGACCACCCAAGTTGGAAACTGTCGATCAGGATACATGTCGTTTACAAAACTCTTTACAAACTGTGGAAATGTACCCTTCTCTATGTTTTCTCTCATTGTCCGCATTAATCGCATCTGAAAAGGAAAGGCACATTTAACTAACATTGATTTTTGATGACTTATCCTTCCTGTGAGCTGTCAAAATTATTATCCTATATTTGACAAAGCATAGGATACTATTAAATTTTTCGTTAGAACAATTTCACATTGAGAAATTACGAATTTTTAAAGATATTGTGCATCTGTCACAAACCCTCATTACTAAATTAGTGAATAAGGCCACCCTTGTATCACTATAAATAAAAATTATTTTTAACCCCCCACGCAAACGGTGTTATAAGTTTAACGTGTGTTGTGTATCTGTGTGTCTGTCTGTGGCATTGTAGCTCCCAACCGGCTGAACCGATTTTGTTCAAGCTTTTAATATTTTACTGTAGTATATTGGCTAGCTACAATGTAGCTGGGCTGTTAATAGTCTTTAAGGGTCTGCAATGTATCTGTGATGCCTCTAGTGTTGCAGGTATCCATAGGCGACGGTAATCGCTTACCATCAGGCGGACCGCCTGCTAGTTTGCCACCTATAAAATAAATAAAAAGTTTAAAAACCTAGCAAAGGTGATTAGAATTTTATTTATCAGGTTTTCATTTAGTCTACTGCAACTGTCAAGAGCTATAAAAACGTCATCATCATCACCCCTGAATGACTCACTGCTGGGTATAGGCCTCTCTTTGTTTATGTTTCACACTCTCCCTGGTCTCTCGCTAGTCGAATTCGATCATTTTCGATAGTTCTTTTAATGTCGTTGATCCACCTCGTCCTTGGTCGGCCCGGGTTCCACCAACCTAGTCTCGGCCACCATGCGGTTACTATGTACACCACCTCGCATCATCACGTCTGGCCATGTGTCCTGCCCAGTTCCACTTTAAGTTTCGTCACCATTTTTACGTCTGTAGCCTTGGTGCGACGTCGGAAAAATACTTGGACCAATTAAATTGTATTACCTGAAATGCAACATTGTGCACTGAAATCAAGTGACAAGCCGTAGTTTCTACTGTCACTATGCAGTGCAAGTAAGCTCTTGTATAATTTAAACAAGTAGAGCATCTGCAGTCCTTATCAATTGGGTTTAGATCTGTCTCATATACTTTCTGCCTCAAATTTAGCTGACCGCTCATGATAAGTGCACATCCAAATCTCTGCAAAAAGAAATTAAAGAGTGTAAATATTAAGAAGACAAAAACTTGATACAAAATCAATCTGTCTCTGGCAGGACGTAGTACAAGCTTTGCTTAGTTTGGGGTCAGATGACAGTGTGTGCAAAAATGTCCCGAATATTTATTTATAATGATCTCCTGTATAAATAGAATGATGTTTGTCAAGAATCGTTATTACGTTAAATGTCAATAGATCTAATAACTTTAAATGAGCAATTCTTTTGTTAGGGTAGGGGAATATTGTATTGGCCATGACTGCCAATGTACACATTTTGTATCTTTTATTATCTTTTCTTATATATAAAAGACGATGTAAGTATGTTCCCTATAGATACTAAAACGGCTGGACCGATTTTGACGGGACTTTCACTGGCAGATAGCTAATGATATAAGGAGTGATCCACGAGGGTGAAACTGCGGGCAGCAAATAGTATTGTATAAGAATTTTGGTATTATTAAACTTTTGACAATGATCAATGTGACAACAACGAATTTTATGAATATAAACAAATTATACCTGAAATGCACACAAAGACATCACAGAAGTGGTTATAGTACCCACTTTTAATAACTGAACCTTATATACATTGAACAGAAACTCACAGCAGTACGAGTAGGGAACACACAATCAAACATATCCACGCCGAGTGCTACACAGATAACTAGATCTATGGCAACACCAACACCCATCAGATAGCGAGGTCTGTGCTTGTCCAGTATTCCAGTGCCAAGGCTCACCATAGGCCAAAAGTCATCTTTAGCTTCACCACCACTGTAACGAGAGAAAACTAGTAAGTTTGTATAGGCCCTGAGCGGCTTCCAGACTAGGGATCCAACAATCTTCACTAAATGGCGTTGCTATTAATAAATAAATAAATGATCATATGTACGGAGTTCTTCAGTCAGAATAATAAAGAAGTTTAAATAATTATGTGAAACCATGTAATTTAGATGTTTTTTAAAAAGTTTCCAAAACTTCACATAAGCCTTTAGTAAAATATCTACCACTTTACTAGGGTATGACTTGAACTTGACCGTGACTTAATTTGCTTGACTTGTTTAACATTTAATACTACTAATTCTAGTGTCAGTTTTTAAAGTTACTCAAAGGCCTCTCACTTAGCTTAATAAGTGTTGTAATAAGCCAAACCATAATAAAAAGCGCATAAAATGGCTTTTAGTAACCCAATAAGCCACAAATAAAATGATACCTTAGTCCACCTATTGCAAAGCCATTAACATCCTTAGTCATGTGTTCTTTAGCACTCTGTGTTCTAAGTTCTGGGTTGAGTAATCCCTGTACAATAGGGAATATACTTTGTTCTGTTGGTCTCTTGTGTGCTGTAAGACAGCGATCTAGCCAGCGACTTGTGCGCTCTGTCGCTTCTTTTATTCGGTCATAATCCTGGAATGTTGTTTGAACTACGTCATCTAACTGCATTATGATATCGGCACCTTAAAGAGAAATGCAAGTTTTCGTAAATCTATTGATATGCGAGTGTGACAATGAAATAGTTTAGAGAAAATTCGTGTGAGGTGTGACCTAAGATCGGACAAACAAGGATGAAGGAAGATATGCCTTAGAAAAAAAAACCTTTGACAATTTATTACAACAGTTTTTTTTAAACTTGTACAAAACGGATAATTAAAAAAATCCCTTAGCATGAGATACGTTTCCATTTGTACGATCCTGTATGCTACTTTGTATGTATGTGTAGTGTTCTGACAAATAAATTATTTGATTTGAGTACAATTATCGTTTGTGTTCCAATGTGTCCGTTGGAGCACCAACCCTCGCAGGCGCCATAGGGGTGCCAGCGGGCGCGCGGGTCTCGACCGCGGCTACACCGTCAATACTCCACCGCTTTCGCGCATTGTTAATTATTTTATACTTTACTAGCCGTTACCCGCGACTTCGTACGCGTAGACTTTCACCTAAACTTTCAACACCCTTTTGGACGCTTTCGCAAAATATTTTTTTAATGAACATCTATATACCCCATTAGGAACCTACTTGCCAAATTACAGATTTGTAGTCGCACAACTTTCAGTTCCACCCACACACACTCCAATTCCACCTCTTTAATCCTTCCTTTTTGTGAAAATATTCTACCAGTATGTTTTTATTTTAAACCAATGATAACCAATTTATATTAGCCTAATTACCTACCAAATTGTATCTCCCTAACATCAAAAACATAGGTTTTTGAAGAAAAAAAAATAACCTCAATTTACGACCCTTAATTCGGCCCGTATACAAAATAATTTTTAACGCACCTCTACACTACACCCGATAAGGAATCTACTTGCCGAATTTTAGATTCGTAATTACAAAACTTTCAAAAAAAATTAAAACCCCAATTTTTCTTCCTTAATCAGTCATTTTTATTTTTTAATTCAGGTTTTGTTTATTTTATATCATTAACCTGAGTACCAAATTACATGTCCCTAAGATCAAAAACAAAGGACTTTCATACAAACTTTCAACCTCCATTTGGCCCCCTTAATTCGGCCCTTTCGCAAAATCATTTCTTAGCGGACCTCTACACTTTATAAGGAATCTACCTGCCAAATTTCAGCTTCGTAGATCAAATGGTTTTTGAGATTTCGTGTTTAATGAGTGAATGAGTGAGTAGATGAATGAATTTCGCTTTTTTATATATATATATAGATATTCTACCAATATACCAATATTACCAATATACAATCCACTAGCATTTAACTTCAGTCTTAACAATATAGGATTAAACTGCCAAGTTTTAATTTAAAAAAAAAAGTGCTAAAGGTATGTATGGCTCACTTACAATTTTTTACGCACATTAAAAATCTTGTACCTTACTTAGTCTACATGAAAAAAATGGCGACAAAATCTTCTGCTTTGTTCGATTAAACACATCAAGCCTGATTTATACCAGATGCGTTCGCACCCGCCACGCCACCTAACCATATCTCCCTCGTTTGTCTGATCTGAGGGTGTGACATATCCATAAGCATATTTCTTGAATAGTCCATAGATGTGGCTAAAGCTATAGTTGGAATGAGCCAATTAATACACAGTAAAACCTGTATAAAGGTAAATTTCAATATGTATTAAATACACATACCAATGCAGTTCTGGATTTCAATAGACTTTTCTGGAGTCAGCATTATTTCTGAGTCATCATAAGGCGATTTGAACTTAACCCCTTCTTCTGTTATCTCTGCTAGTTTTAAGAGAGAAACCATTTGGAAGCCTCCAGAATCGGTTAGAAGAGCCCTGTCCCATCCCATAAATTTGTGGAGACCACCAGCTTTCTTTAAAACTTCTGTACCAGGTCTATTGCCCAAATGGTATGTGTTTCCAAGAATTATTTCACAATCCAGGCTTTCTAGTTGGTCAGGTAACAGTCCCTTCATAGTTCCCTGTAAATAGAACCACACTACATGATTGTTTGTGTAGTCTGCACAACTTCGTAACCCAAATTTTTGTTTCAGGTTAATTACCTAGTAAGTCAATGGTGCAATTATTAACAAATTTCTGTAAAGTGAAAAATGAATAATTGATCTTATATCTATATATTTTTCTTACATGTATTATAATCTATATATATAAAAGAAAGTCGTCTTAGTTACACTATTTATAACACAAGAACGGCTGAACCGATTTGGCTGAAAACTGTTGGGGAGGTAGCTTAGAACCAGGAAATGTACATAGGCTACTTTTCCATTATCACAATTTTTCATCACTACGCGGGTGAAACCGCGGGGCGCAGCTAGTTTTTAATAATGGAAACTAACATTTCACACATTTTGTTTATATTATATGGGAATTACTCAAGTAATTCGGAGAGATTATTATTAGTGCAAAACGAGACGGACACCTGCGCGCTTTCCGACCGATAAGACAGGCAAATGAGGTTGAAACTAGTCTGAATAACCGGCATAAGCTTTCTTGAGTAATTCCCGTACAATATAAACAAAATAATATCATATCCCTTATTATAGTTGATACAACATTGACTGAAATTACATAAGATTCATATAAGACAGTTTTGAAGATGAACTATCTCCAAGTAACACCTGATTCAATCAATTAGATCTGTCTTGAACTGTGACCTTTTTAGGGTTCCATACCCAAAGGGAAAAAAAAACCCTATTATTAAGCCTATGCTGTGTTACCTACATTCTAATGGCTGTATCTTTTGAATCGTAATTGATAGCCAGTTGATATTTTCAGAGAACATGTAATGTTACGGCACAGCGGATTTAAAAATATCAAAACATACAAAATGAATGAAAACACGTTTTGGGTGCAGAACCCCTGGTGCACGAGTCCGATTCGTCAGGTGAGTTTCATGAGTGAGTTTCTTGGTCAGTGTTTATTTATGCTCATATTCAAACAATTTTTTATTTTTTTTTAACTACTTACTTGCATACAAAAAATACAGATCAGATCAACAATATTTAAATTTAATGATAATCAAACACATATACATACATCACATTACAACATCAGCCAGTACACGTCCACTGCTGGTCAAAGGCCTCCATCTTGTTGCCATTATCCCCAAGCTTGGCAGGCGGCTTGGGGATCGCAGTATGTACACAGTGTACTAATAGGATGCTGCTGCCCATTCTCTGGTGGTTCTGGTCGCAGTTTCAAGATAAATTTCGCGAATACTTGGGTCCATACATACATACAAACGCCGATGTTCCCGCGGAGGCTGAGACCTTTCCTATGCTCGGTCAGTATGTATGTATTGTGGATAGTTATTAATTTACATAGTTTTTTAATATCTTTGCATACAACAGTTACTTATTAGATTCATGCCAAGACAGTTTCAAACAGAGTTAGAGCGGTTGCGCACTACGTCCAATCCGAATTCGATCCGAATCCGTGAAAATACAATCCGAAGTTGTTGTACAACTTTTTGTATGGTAGTTTACGCACTTGATCCGATTTCCGTCATCCGAATTCTCTCCGTCATCTGTAAATTTCCATTTCGGAATAGATAATTGACGTACCGAAGTAGCCATAGTATTATTTGTATGAATGCTCGCGCAGTGCGTCCGAATTGAATCTGAGCTGCGTACGAACGGAGGCAGCAGGGCGGGCGGGGTATGCAGCTGGGTAAAGCGGCTGCCTTCCAGTGTATTAGTTCAGTGTGGCAGCGAACACACGCGCTCTTTGTTATTTACATTATGTTTCCCTACAATGTTTTTACGTTAATTGAAAATGTTGAAAATAAACCTTGTTTATGGGACAGAGGTCGGACTAGTGCGTGCGCAATATCCGAATTCGGTCAGAGTTTTCTAGATCCATATTTTCATGGATTCGGATCGGACGTAGTGCAAAACCGCTCTTAAGACTAGTAATTCATACATTCTAATATTTGAATCAGAATATATGGGCCATACGGTGGGTTTCGGCCTGGCTCAGAGCATACATGACAAGGTGAAAGCAGCGTAGCGTTTGTATTATCTTTGGTTTTAAAGCAGACTAGATAGAGAATCGAATATTCTCTATCGAGCAAAACACTGAAGTAGATCCTTGGCGATCCCTGTTCGGTTGAGTTGAGCCTGAATGAGTGTTGCGAGTTATTTGTCATCATGTTTGAAAAGAACTGGTAATGCAGTCGTTTGTTCGCTGGTAAAAAGTTGGTAGGGTTATAAAAATGTGATGTAGCGCTTCGTCGTGACAATATGATATTCTATCCAGTAAGTACGGTCTGTACGGTACGTGAAAGAAAAGTTTTCTCTGGAGGAACTGACCTGTGTTCCAACGGGCATAAATACCGGCGTTTTTACTTCATAATGGGGTAATTTCATTATGCCTGTTCGTGCTCTTGTAACTTTACATTCTGACTGTAAAGTAAATGAAAGTGCTTTGGCACACATTACTAAAACAAGAAATATACTGTATCAACTTCAATATCACCAATACTTTCAGTATATAAAAGGTACTCTTTGACCATTACAGCAGTGTTGCCAGTGGCAGATAGTCAAATATAACATGAGATAGCTCAAAAAGTAACATTTTCACGAGAAAAGTAATATCACCTATTTTATGTGGAAAAATCATCATCATCATCATTTTGGCCATATGCCGTCCACTGCTGGACATAGACCTCCCCTCATCGATCTTCGAAAAGGCCGGTTGCAAGCGGCCTGCTGCATCCAGCCTTTTCCTGTGGTCTCTTAGGTTGTCTCATCGTCTGTCCATCCATCTTATGCACTGGACCGTCCTATGCTGCGCTTATCGTTCCGTAGTCTCTATTCGAGAACCTTTCGGCCCAATTGGCCATCTGTTCTGCGTGCTATATGTCCTGCCCACTGCCTCTTCAACTTGCTAGTCCGGTGGGCTATGCTGGGAAATTTCGTTCGTCTACGGATCCCCTCATTTCTGATTCGATCTCGTAGAGAAACCCCGAGCATACCCTTCTCTATAGCTCGTTGTGTGACTTTGAGCTTACATAAGAGACCCATAGTGAGAGACCACGTTCCAGTGCCGCATGTCATCATACTTCATACATAACTGGCAACATACGCTGTTCGAAGATTTTCGTCTCAAGGGACTGACGTATTTTGAACTCACACCTTTCGGCTCATCTTGAAAGACCTAACGCTACGCTACGTTCGATTTCTGCTTTGTTTTGGGATTGTACTAATAAATCCATGTTTCGTCACACTACTATGTCCCACACCATATGTGACGCTCCTTCGTTGAATCTGGTAAGCATGGCATTGCACCAAGTGACGAGGTCCGTTGTTTAAGCCTCAGTCTAATTGTGTGGGATCTACCGAGAGTACCGAGACCACAGTTTTTTCACACCCAAATGTTTGTGTCTACGATTGGTTGTATTTGACTCGTACTAAGGCCTAAGGTCAAATATCCATGTTGTGCCCACCCCAGTATCAGTTGGGAACTCAGTTCTTGAAGCTGTTGACGCGTACGTCTACCTAGGACAAACAGTCGAACTAGGTAGGTCCAACTTCAAGAAAGAGGTCAATCGGCGAATCCAACTCGGCTGGGCAGCGTTCGGTAAACTACGCAACGTCTTCTCGTCCAAAATACCTCAGTGCCTTAAGACGAAAGTCTTCGACCAGTGTGTGTTACCAGTGATGACATACGGCACTGAAACGTGGTCTCTCACTATGGGCCTCATAAGCAAGCTCAAAGTCGCACAACGAGCTATGGAGAGGGCTATGCTCGGGGTTTCTCTACGAGATCGAATCCGAAATGAGGAGATCCGTAGACGAACGAAAGTCACCGACATAGCCCACCGGATTAGTAAGTTGAAATGGCAGTGGGCAGGGCACATATCACGCAGAACAGATGGCCGATGGGGCCGAAAGGTTCTGGAATGGAGACCACGGACTGGTAAGCGCAGCGTAGGACGTCCACCCACAAGATGGACAGACGACCTAAAAGAGACCGCAGGGAAACGCTGGATGCAGGCCGCTTCCAACCGGCCCTTTTGGATATCGATGGAGGAGGCCTATGTCCAGCAGTGGACGTCCTACGGCTGAAATGATGATGATGATGATGATGATGAAGGCCTAAAGATGCCGAATCTCATGGTAGGTCACATCACATGCCTGTCTGTTTCGATAATACAGTGGACAGCATCGATGTTTTTGTTATTCACAGCGGTGGACATACTGGACATGTGACTATCACGAAATTTGTCACTGAAATTGACACGACTGCGTTTGAATTCTACAAACCAGCTATAAATACTCGTCTTGCATGATGCTTCATCGCCAAAAGCAGTTTGAGGCTGAGCGAAGGTCTGCTGAGCTGTCAAATTACACTTAAAATCGTAGAAAATCATACTACGAAATTTTTTAATCCATGGTGATGTAGACAGGCAATTTCTAAAAGGACGCTAAAACGCTAAAACAAGTGACAGTCAGATGAAACAAACTGTATTCTACAGCCAAAGAGTTCAATTTTCAAATGTAATTACTTTTTAAATATTGTTTATGTAGTGGCCAGTACCTGTCGAAAACATGCGCCCTATGTAATCAACACCCTTTCAAAGGGCTTTACTCCACTTAATCATCATCATCATCATCATCATAATTTCAGCCGTAGGACGTCCACTGCTGGACATAGGCCTCCCCCATCGATCTCCAAAAGGGCCGGTTGGAAGCGGCCTGCATCCAGCGTTTCCCTGCGGTCTCTTTTAGGTCGTCTGTCCATCTTGTGGGTGGACGTCCTACGCTGCGCTTACCGGTCCGCGGTCTCCATTCCAGAACCTTTCGGCCCCATCGGCCATCTCTTCTGCGTGATATGTGCCCTGCCCACTGTCATTTCAACTTGCTAATCCCTTGGACTATGTCGGTGACTTTCTTTCGTCTACGGATCTCCTCATTTCGGATTCGATCTCGTAGAGAAACCCCGAGCATAGCCCTCTCCATAGCTCGATGTGCGACTTTGAGCTTGCTTATGAGGCCCATAGTGAGAGACCTCGTTTCAGTGCCGTATGTCATCACTGGTAACACACACTGGTCGAAGACTTTCGTCTTAAGGCACTGAGGTATTTTGGACGAGAAGACGTTGCGAAGTTTACCGAACGCTGCCCAGCCGAGTTGGATTCGCCGATTGACCTCTTTCTTGAAGTTGGACCTACCTAGTTCGACTGTTTGTCCTAGGTAGACGTACGCGTCAACAACTTCAAGAACTGAGTTCCCAACTGATACTGGGGTGGGCACAACATGGATATTTGACATGACCTTTGTCTTGTCCATGTTTATTTTAAGGCCCCACCTGTTGAGAGACTCGATTGAGGCCTTCGAGCATCATGCTGAGATCTTCCATCGATTCTGCCATGACTACAATATCTTCGGCAAACCGAAGGTGAGTGATGTATTCGCCGTTGGGCCGCCGCCATATTAAGGGGAGACGTTTCTACGTCTCCCCTTAATATCGGGCCATAAATACCGTATGGCCTTTATGTTCCAAAAGTAGCATTTTGAGTAGTGTAACATGGAGGTAACATGAGAGGGTCAAAAGTAACGTAAAATGTCACAAAAGTAACATTCTGGCAACGCTGAAATTAGTCGAGTGTAGCGAGCACATCTGTGGTAGCGAGAGGCAAGTTTAGTGTCAAGTTTTGATGACAAATATTGTGACAATAACTTGGTTTTTGGTAAAATTTTCATGACCGTGGATTCAATGTCCTTAGTCGTAATATTAATCAGTTTACATGGTCTTAATAGCGTCAAACAAGTCATAGTCACAGTCAGAGTCAAGCTAAGTAAGTCACGGTCAAGTCAAACTCATGCCTCTGTAAAGTGGTGGAGACTTTACAAGAGGCTCCTATGGAGTTTTGGAAACAACACGAAAAGACACGTTTCACCTCGCTATATCACTTGCCCACACTCGAGCACGTTTACAAGCACTTATGAATAATAATTCACCATTTAGTATACATTAACACTTGAAAATACACAAGTTTAGGAAAATAATCCAACGAGCCGACATGTTTTTTTCCACGTTGGCGCCAAAACCCTCTGTGACAATAGCCGCTCCATAGAGTTGCTATCTACAACCCAACCTGTGCCTACAACGGTTCGATTCATAGGTTCGGTTCATAGATTCTTGCTTTCTCCCTCTACGGTTCGATTGCTTTTCTTGCTGTCTAGCTTGCTACCACAGATATTTCTGTGCTTGCTACACATAGATTCAGTAACATAGATTCAGTATACTGTATACTGAATCTATGTTGCTACAAAATTATTATTTATCTGTGGACTTGTTCTTGCTCGGCTCGGAGTCGGCTCCGCTCGGAATTGGACGGAATCTCTCTCTGTCTCACGTCTGTCGTTACGACTCGGACTAACCCCACAGGACTAACCCAAAGACTACTATATATATACGGAGATAGACTGGCAACTCAGCCATATTTGAAATCAATTATATGTGCCTCCATCTATCCGCCACTAACGGTACTACATTTAACCTACAGATGAATAGCAGGTTGTATTAATTCTATTCTACTACAGAAAACGCTTGTAGTTTTATACAAAATGTATGAGATTTACACAACTGGTGAAAAATTCACGTGACCAATCCCATACATTCCGTAAAAAACTACAATCATTTTCCATAGTAGAAAAAACATCTTGCCTACTGTAAAAATTAAGTCCGCTAAGCATAAGTTTGGCTGCAGCGCTCCGTCTACTTCAGAAATAATAAGCTTTTTTGCGAGCTTTTATAAAATATTTATTAAACGGCTGTACAGTTTTATACAACTCATAAATAAAATTATCAAATGAATACGCTATAATGTAACACAATTATATCTTGAAGAAATAAACAGAAATTTGTCACTGACTCGCACTTGGTCATTTATTATTGTTTGTTTTTATAGTTTGGAGTGTGTACTATAATCATGCCAAGTTTGACGCTTGTACGTATTACCGTTTTTACATTAGAGCTTATACAAAAATATGTTAAAAATGCATTGGTTTTAATTAAACATTATACTATGCTAAATCCTATTTAAAAAAAAACACCTGATAAGTTAAATTTTTTGTTTTATGTTTTATATAATAATCAAAAGCAGCTTTAACAATCTCTGTCTCATCGCTTGGCTGTGATTTTCCTGACAATATGTTTAAGATTAGTTTGCACCAATCGATATTAAAAAACTCTGCAGGCGTTGTTTGTGCAATTTAGACTTTAAAAAGTTTAAATCTACATTTATAGATATTATCAATTGTATGTATTCTGCGATTTAAAAAAAATTACTGTGTTTGTCTAAAATCATAGGTAATATTATGTATTATAATTATGTTCCATTTCGCTCGAAGAACCGATAAACCGGAAGAAAGGTTCTTGAGTGGAGACCACGAATGGTAGTTCCTCATGGTTTTCGAGGTCTTTATTGCAGGTTTTACAGTGGTTAACTAAATATTATTATTTCCTTTCTGACCATCAATCCACTGCAATAACCAACAGCTGCACAATTTTCTACATCACTAGTGGATGCGTTCATCATTATTGATTGAGTGTTGATGGGATCAATGAGGATCAGTATCGTTTTTAGTTGAGAATGCAGATTTATAGAGCTAAGAAATCCTTAACATACAGTGCAAAAATATTGTTTTACGACAAAAAATAACGAAGTTTTGACCAAATTACTAGCGAAATTCACTGGTCGGCTGGCGTGATAGCTTGTGACGTCACTGGGACGTTCGTCGCCAGTTACCCGTTGGCAGCTATAAGGCGCGCCGTGTTTTGGGTGGATAATTGTGATTTTCGATATAAATTAAGTGCCCGATTTGTGTCTAATTGATCTTTTAACTATGTACAAATATTGTATAGTGCCGAAATGTACAAACACCTCTATTAAAACGCCAGAAAAACAATTTTTTTTAATGTGCCGTGAGACCCAAAACTTCGTAAAATATGGTACTCCGTTGTAAAAAGAGATGATAAAACTCCACCGTAGTAAAAATATAATAGTAAGTTATCTTCGAAGAAAGATACATCGTGCGGCTTATATGTGCGCATGCCTGTACGCACGCACCGCAGCACGCACACAAACGATAGGCGTGACACTTACCATCAGGTTTATTAACATATCATACCTTACTCGTCTCGCACTCAGTTGTATATTTAAAAAATATACTTACAATATTATTGACATAATATAATCAGAGTAATGGAGATAGCCGAGACCGATATTTGTAGAAGAATAAAATTATACTTTTACCGGGTCGTAGATAGCCACCCGCTACAAACATTGATTTATTTTAGGAGTATGTACCTTATTATTTACAATCGTAAAATCCGTATATCCGTATCTACGTGTTATTGTTTCATTATAATATACATAGGTACCTGTAAAACTCAGAGACACGGACAACCCTGCGTGTTCGGGCATGAGTAGGTATTAAAATCTCCTACGGGCCTCGAGTCAACTTACTATTATTTTTACTATGACTCCACCCTCTACCCAAGCTACTAGACATGGCTGTGTAGATCATTTCGATGTTAGTACCTACATAACTATACCTACCCATTATTTAGTTGATATGGAAATAAGTTGTAACCTACTTTTACATTCTGGCGTTTTAAAAGAGGTGTTTGTACATTTTGGCTTAATACAATATTTGTACATAGTTAAAAAGATGAATTAGACACAAATCGGGCACTTAATTTGCATCAAAGTCACAATTAAACACCCAAAACACTGCGCGCCTTTTAGGGGCCAACGGGTAATTGGCGGCGATCGTCCCAGTGACGTCATACGCACCCACGTACATTTCTTTTAGCGGCAGGAACGGCATAATGTTTATTACTTAATATCTTCGTAAGTAATGGTCCGATTTGGATAATTCAAAAAGATATGTCATGAAGAATAAAGTGAGTACTAGTTCTATTGAATTTGCTACTACTTTACTAATATGGTACTGAGACGTGGTCTTTAACTGTTGGCCTTTTGGAAAAGCTCAGAGTCACACAGCGGGCAATGGAGAGAGCTATGCTCGGAGTTTCTTTGCGCGATAAGATCCGAAACGTGGATATTCGCCAAAGAACTAGAGTCACCGACAGCTGCTAAAATTTGCAAGTTGAAGTTGCAATGGGCGGGCCACATCGCCCATTGCCATTGCCATCGCCCATCGCAGAACCGATAACCGATGGGGAAGAAAGGTTCTGGAGTGGAGACCACGAACCGGAAGACGCAGCGTAAGGAGGCCTCTCACTAGATGGACCGACAACATTGTGAGAGTCGCGGGTATCCAGTGGATGCAAAAGGCGGGCTGTTGTTCAATGTGGAGGTTAAAGGGGGAGGCCTATGTTCAGCAGTGGACGTCTTCCGGCTGATGATGATTACTGATCCTCATTATAAACTCTTCCTCATCAATTTCGATATTTTCTTTTTCATTTGATTTGGAGCTCAAATATCAAAATAATCGCGTATTGTTTGTAAGCCGGCTGAAGTATCTTTTTCACAATTCGCTCCTTGCGAATGACCCACTGATAAATTATTTATTAAAAGTGATTTATATTTGCTTTCAAAAACAAATGCACCAGACATTCTATTGCATATGCTCAGTGACCATATGGAGCCAAACATATTTTCTAATGGGTCCTGTCATCCTGTGGTTGAAATTTATTAACAATATAGTTAAGTTGATTTTTGTGTAAAGAATTTACAAGCATTTGGAATCCTTCTTTAGTCTTAATCCAGCTTGTTATGGACCGAACAACCTTTTCCCTCCCGTCATTTAAATATCGTAACGATCTTAAAACTGGAAGAGCTTCACTCCAAAATTTCTGATGTGGTGATTTCGGCGTTACTGCAGCAAGTAAAAATGTCTTCCCTGAATTTCACTGTAAGATCCATTCACCGAATCAAATAATTTATCGAAGAACATCAAATGATGTGCAGTTTCTTCACATTCTTTTGGTAACTTCAAAAATCAAGCAACATTGTTTTCTATAAATCTCATAATTTTGAGATTGCAAACACAAACCAATCTCGAAAATCTTCTTAAAAATCTTTTTCTTCTTGTGTATCCGATGTTACACCACCTTCATTAGGAACCATTGCAGCACTTGTATCATTTACATTTGTATGTCCTGCGTTTGGTTGAGATTGCATGCCTGAAACACAAAAATATTACTATAGCTTTGCCAGAGGCTCTACCTATTATAGACAGCTGTCATCCGAAATGAAGATCTCGACGAGATCTATCACTTTTGCGAAGAAACTGCTAGTCCAGGATCGACGGTTTCCAAGATATCGGCAAACGCAGCTTGACAGCTGTCATCCGAAATGAAGATCTCGACGAGATCTATCACTTTTGCGAAGGAACTGCTAGTCCAGGATCGACGGTTTCCGAGATATCGCCCAAGCAAGTTTGACAGCTGTCATCCAAAATGAAGATCTCGACGAGATCTATCACTTTTGCAAAGGAACTGCTAGTCCAGGATCGACGGTTTCCGAGATATCGCCCAAGCAAGTTTGACAGCTGTCATCCAAAATGAAGATCTCGACGAGATCTATCACTTTTGCGAAGGAACTGCTAGTCCAGGATCGACGGTTTCCAAGATATCGCCCAAGCAAGTTTGACAGCTGTCATCCGAAATGAAGATCTCGACGAGATCTATCACTTTTGCGAAGGAACTGCTAGTCCAGGATCGACGGTTTCCTAGATATCGCCCAAGCAAGTTTGACAGCTGTCATCCGAAATGAAGATCTCGACGAGATCTATCACTTTTGCGAAGGAACTGCTAGTCCAGGATCGACGGTTTCCAAGATATCGCCCAAGCAAGTTTGACAGCTGTCATCCGAAATGAAGATCTCGACGAGATCTATCACTTTTGCGAAGGAACTGCTAGTCCAGGATCGACGGTTTCCAAGATATCGCCCAAGCAAGTTTGACAGCTGTCATCCGAAATTAAGATCTCGACGAGATCTATCACTTTTGCTAAGGAACTGCTAGTCCAGGATCGACGGTTTCCGAGATATCGCCTAAGCAAGTTTGACAGCTGTCATCCGAAATGAAGATCTCGACGAGATCTATCACTTTTGCGAAGGAACTGCTAGTCCAGGATCGACGGTTTCCAAGATATCGCCCAAGCAAGTTTGACAGCTGTCATCCGAAATGAAGATCTCGACGAGATCTATCACTTTTGCGAAGGAACTGCTAGTCCAGGATCGACGGTTTCCAAGATATCGCCCAAGCAAGTTTGACAGCTGTCATCCGAAATTAAGATCTCGACGAGATCTATCACTTTTGCTAAGGAACTGCTAGTCCAGGATCGACGGTTTCCGAGATATCGCCTAAGCAAGTTTGACAGCTGTCATCCGAAATGAAGATCTCGACGAGATCTATCACTTTTGCGAAGGAACTGCTAGTCCAGGATCGACAGTTTCCGAGATATCGCCCAAGCAAGTTTGATGATGATGATGAATTAGGGCCCATCCTTTCTCTGAGAGAAGGCCTGTGTTCCAGCAGTGGTTTAAACTTCTTTGCTTTTGGGAAATAACATAAAAAACCGACCAGCGTTAAGAGGTAGGACGGACTGACAGACATAGCGTAAGCTTAGTAATAGAGTTCCGTTTTCACCCTTTGGGTACGGTACGCCGTACGGAACCTTTAAAAGTATCTACTCTGTTCTACCCATAGTACAAGTTTTGATAGTATTCGAAAACTTTTTTCGTTTTCGTATTGTTCCATACATTGCTGGGCTGAAAGGTATTCGATATTTTTTTCGTACTATAGTGAAGCAATCTATACCGCCGTTTATTACCGATTTTAGTTCTTTCGCGTTTCCGCTGGATGCGCTTTACTAAAATGTATGGAACAATACGTAAACGAAAAAAGTGTTCGAAAACTATCATATCTGAGACTAAGGGTAAATCGTAATTATATAGTAATAAATACCTTGGATTGCTAATTCGAAAAGTCTATTCATAGGGTAATGGTCATTAGTAATACGGTACCATTGTGTTTACATTCTCTTTCGTTGTAGGACACGAATATGTTAACAGTTTTAATATGAAATTACCTTTTCCATCGCTCACGTTGCAACCAGCAACTTGAATGACATCTTGCAATACAGTGATAATAATATAGGCAGTGAGTCCTGTATCAGTTCAAAGTGTTCAAACAACTGCAAAACAAGTAATCATCACAGTTATTACCAGAAATTACCACGATTCCTAAACTAAATTCAAATTATCACCTAAGTATGCAGACCATGAGAAGTACAAGTAGCAAGTATCTACTAACTACTAGTATCTAGTAGGTACTTGCTACTTGTACTTGCCACCTGTACTTCGCAAGGTCTGCAACGGGCTTTACTCAAGCTGTACTACGTGGCCTAGATAACTGCACGAGTTTTTTCTCCGAAATTTGAACAAAGCTTAGCACCAATATATTATGGGTTCACAGTTCGGGGGCACGTAGTATAGTATGAAATCTTTGGGGGGGCAACGATACGTAGTAAAATATGAAATCTCAGTTCGAAGGTAGCTAAATTGAAACGGTGGCACATGCGTTCAAATTAACACTAAAATAGGTACACAGAAACTTTGAATCACTCTACTGATAAAATTAGAGATATTACCGTGAAATTTATCGAAGAAGAGATAAATTAATTATTAATAATGTTCAAAGAATAATTATTGTTGACGTTATGTTTTTTATTTTGAAACATTTTTGATGGATGATATTGACCACAGAACACTTATACCAGAGGATATTGACACAGTACGTTATGTTGTTTTAATTAGTTTAGTTAGGCGTAGCGTCGAGTTACATTCTCTTTCATCTCTTTGGTTAGGCGCGGATGGATGTCAGCAGCCTTAGAGCGTTCCGCCACTAATGTTCTAAATTACCACAGCATGGACTAACCCTCAGACACTCTATTCAAAGAGTACCTTTTATATACTGACTCTATTGCTCTGTGTCTCGGACGGAAATTGCAATCGACCAAATCCGACCAATCGCAATATTCGGCATATTCGCAAGTCTAGTCGAGAAAGAAACTCGAGAAATGCTTGAAGCGGTGAAAATAACCTGAAAATAAAAATCTGTTCAGCGAAGTTGGGTGAAGAAAAGTGTAAAATAACAAACTGTGTGTGTGACTAGTTAATTTTACATAAAACTTAAAAAAATAAAATATAAATATGTTATTCGTTTCCTGTGAAATGTGTATGTGAGCTGGTTGCGCCAATTCAGGTATTCATGTTGCAATTTCTTAATATTTTATACTTAATTTGTCTTACTCCTGTTTTTAGTGAATTTTGGCAATTCTACTACTGTTTGAAAAATACGGCAAGTCTTCTTGTTGAGTTTTTGGCTTAGTTGTGAACACGTGTGATTGTGGAATCGCATGATGATGGTTCGATCCTGCACTGCGTAATTATTTTTTCCATGTTTTTATTTTGTGAAATTCTTGTTTTCCATGTAATGCATTGATGATAAAACATACTTTAATAATTATAAAAATAGCATAGATAATGCGTAGTATAAGTATAACATCTTTGAAAAATAGGTTCCCAACAATGACGATATAGGTATCCACTATCTATGGTTCCCAATAACAATTTTCCGGAAGCATTGTAAGCATGTACTTAGTAATTTTATATTTATTAAATCATGCTTTTTAATCATTAGGTACCTACGTTGAGCCTACGTTTATAAGTACTTAAATTTGCTTTTGGTGAGATAAAAAACCATAGAAATGGTGTATAATTTCCCTGAGTTTTAGATTGAGTTGATGGCTCAGTGGTGACTTTACCCAATTCTGAAACTACATACCCTGGTTCACATCTCATCAAGGACTTTTTATTTTGTACATTTTAAATTATTAAGATGTTATAGCCTACTGAAATAGGTTGATTTCAAGTGTTGTTATATAATCAGTTGAACATGAAATTGTATTCTCTACTAGCTGCACCCCGCGGTTTCACCCGCGTCGGTTACTCCTCATAACATCAGCTATCAGCTGCCAGTGTCCCGTCCCGTCAAAATCGGTCTAGCCGTTTTAGAGTTCATAGGGTAGAGTCCATACATACACACATTGATTTTTATATAATGGTTTGTTTGTTGCTTGCCGCCGATAACATGTAAAAAATATAGGTATACTAGAATACAAATTATACTTACAAACTGTAATTTTTTTTCTCATATATTTTTTTAATTATAGGATTTTGTTCCTCACCTACTTAAATATTAATTAATAATGAGAGAGAGTAACAATATGCACATTACAAAAACTACTTAAAATCAAATATAGGTAGGTATACCTACAAGTTAGCAATAAAATATATATCAAAACTAATAACTGGCGAAGAGCGTGTCGAGACACGCATATGTTAGGGTTCTGTATCCAAAGCCATAATTTTATAATTAAAAATATAATGTTGGCCCAAACCAAATATTGAATAAAAAATCACAAATTCAGATTTAGATACCAGAATATTTTTTTATTAACCTGGCTTATTGTTTTGAGCTTGTCATGTAGAGCACAAATATAATTTTTATATTTTTTTGCACTTTAAAGTGGTAATTTTTTAAATCCATTACTAAATAAACTGCGGTCTATCTCAAACCTAAACTAGCTATGAACATGAAATTTTTGTAATTTATATACTTACTTTTATGTTTTCTGCATTTTGGTAATAAATACTAAAAACTGGCCAAGTGTGTGTCGGACTCATGCTAACGGACCCAAAGAGTATGAAAAATTGGTTGTGTGGTTGGTACATAACCCTCAGATCTCAAGTCTAACTCACACTCAGCAGGTTTTTTAGTACCTATCTATAGAATAAAAGCTTTGGATGGTATCGAGAATCTCTACCACAGACGTATAGGTTTCTGATCTCTACGTTACTCTTCTATACTTACATATTCTATATGTATGTATTCCAGCACTTTTAATCAATGCCAGCAAGAAATAATCTGACAAATAAACATGAAGAAACATAAATCTCATACACCCAATCAAGCAAGTGGATCGAAAAGCGCAGCAGAGGTTTTTGTTTTGCCACCAGAACTTTTAGCAAAACTAGGAATTAATTTGAACAATAGTCAACAGTCAGAAGTGGTACCCGAACCGCCGCCATCCAAATTGGTAAAAGGTTAGATATAATTATTATATTAATTTAAGTAATTAGTAATATTAACACTGATCTTTATCTTCACATGAGCATGGCTTTTGATAAGACAGGTACTAATAGCATTTCATAATCCTAATGAGCAATGTACAATTTTGCAGACACTATAGAAAGCGTTGACCACAGAATTCCAACAATAATTCCAATTGACAACTGTTTGCCAGAAAATGAAGATGCACCATCCATAATGCAAACTGCAAATTTAATGAAAGAATCAGTCTTTTTGAGCCCAACATTTTTTCAAACTGCACTAATTGCGGTACCAGATGAAGAGCCAAATGTTGTTGATGAGTCGGTTGACAATACTAAAACAGCAATTGCTTCAGAATGTGGTATACTGTCACACCAATGTAATAAAAGCTGTGTAACAGTTACTGAAATTAATTCTGTTGGTGAACAGTGTACTCCACAGTTATTTAATGACAGCATTGTGGTCAAGCCTAACACTGGGATACCCACGGAGGAAGTGATCAATATAGAAAATTATGAGTCGGTTAAAGAGTACCAAGTTGAAAATCATGATGGTGATTTGATTTTGACAGATGTGCTCTATCAAAATACAGGGAATGACAAAATTTCCAATGATAAGTCAGATGCCACTATTACGGTTGAAGAACACCCAGATGAAGCCTATTTGTCTGATTGCAGCAATAGTTACTCAGGATGTTCCCCTGAAAGTGATAATTTTGAAGTTAATAAACAAAACATATCACATAAAACTGAAAGGAAAGAAATAATTAAAACAATTGCTATAGACCCTTTACAGATAAAAAATATAGAAGATATGGATGTGATATGTTCTACTAGTGATGCAATATTTACGCCAGTTGTTATAAATTCCATAGTTACATTGCATGAAGATAATGGTGGTTCAGCTGTTACAAATAAACAGCCAGCAGTTATTTCTACGATTCAATCCATCATTGATGATCCTGATATACATGCTAGAAGTTCAGAAGCTAAGCAAAACAAACCTTCAGATCATATTATTTTAAGAATGCCAGACAAGCAAAAAGACATTAAAGCAGCTTCTGTTGTTAATGAATATCCAAATGAGAGCAAACAATCAAATGACTCGAGCATTGCTCTTGTTGATTCTGTAAAATCATTACAAGAAAATTTAGAATTGGTATTTTGTGCAGACAAAATTTCCAAAAAACCATTACATAATGCAGAATTGGTATTGATTGCAGAAGAGAATCTCAAATGTGTTAAAACAGATAATTGTAGTAAGAAAGCGATTGAACAGATAGAAAATAATCCAAATGACAATACAGCAACTGATATAAGAACTAAAGATAAAGAAAAGAGTAAAAGTGTCCCAGAAAGTTTAATTAATACCCAGGATAGGGTTAAAGAAATAGCAGCATATCTTAGTCAAATTGCAAATGAGAGAAAAAATATTAATAGTATTAGAAACATAGAGAAGGAGGCAAAAGGTGACCCAATTACATCAAGATTATGTATCCAAGGAGTTGAAAAACCAGGTGGAAAACCAATAAAAAAAGAAAAAAATCCGAAAACTTACCGAAGGGCTATTATACGAAAACAAATTCCTAGAGTAATTGAAATGTCTGATACGATTATGACCAGAGATTCGTTTCAGATAACAGGCAATAATCACGACACATCGATAGATGGAACTAAGGTCAGAGCTTTAACACACCAAAACGAATTTTGTATATGCTATGATTTCGGGAATTTAGCTTATTATGATTGTGAAATGTTATATGAGCACATACATTTTTGGTCGCACAAAAATATTGAATACGATTCAGAAACACTTTACAGTTTATATCAAGAAGATCATACTATGTTTAAACAGAGTGTTGATTTCATTGAAGATGCTCATCAGAATGAACATGATGGCAATACTATAATAGAAGATACACTTTGTTGGAATGAAATTAATACACTGAAAAAGAATGAAGAAAAATGTGAATTACCTATCAGTAAATCCAGACTTTCTGCAAAGGCAGGTTCATCAAATGAACAAAAAGCCAAACCAGTGAGTAAAAGGTTTATAAATATGCAATGTTTACAAAAATGAAATATGCTAAGGCTTTTAGTCAAACTCACCCTGCAGACGCCGTTGCGCCCATTTTTTTATTTTTTTTATTTGTGGACTTTAGGCATGATGACTTATATTTTTTATTACCTCATTAAAAAGCTGATCATAAATAGAGCCCATCAACGAAAACAAAACTAAAATTAGTTTAAAAATAAATAAGTTATTAGTATTTTAATTTCATGCTAGACAGAGTGCGCACTATACTGCGTTATGACGTCACGCCTCAGGTGCGCATTACAAATACTATACTAATACACGTTTTGCGAGAAAGGAACAGTTTCCCGCTCTCTATCCCCGTTTCGGACCCTAGGCTCTACTGCAAGGCTCAATTAGTTGTCCCCACCTAAAACTTTAAACCCTAATATCTCAGAGATTTAGAAGCCAATTTAATTTATTTTTCCGTATGTGTAATGTATTTAGTTAAATTCATCGCTAAGCCTGTTATTTGTAATAAATTAAACAATAGGACACATGCTTATTATTTAGTTCATTGGAGTTGCTACAAGTTTCTTAGGGTGTGAAAAATTTGTAAGTGAGCTGCACTTACAATTTTTGCGTTAAACAGTTTAGTGGGAAAAAAAATTATAAAAAATTTAGACATTTAAACACGAACGATAACTGTACTAAGGCATATCGCCTTTGTTTGAGTGATCTGGGTTTATTCTATTATAGTGGTTTCTTTCTCCAATGACTACACTTGCACATTTGCTTAATTTAATTTATTTATTAATTTATTTTATTATTGTTAGTTTAACTTTTTTCGTTATTTTTATTTCATATTAATATGTACCTATTTAATTATTAAGAAACAAGTAATGCATGCTGTGCTTCCTTTAAAAGGTAACACATTTAGCTAAGTTCATTTATAAGATTTCAGTGTATGTAATAATGTAGTTATCAATGTGAAGCCTTAATAAAAAAATAAAATAAAAAAAAAATTAAAACATGCTTGCTTGCTTTTCCCTTTAGATTGGTGAAAAATCATCTGTTGTAAACGATGAAGTCAAAGAACCAGAAGTCAAGAATATCAAATGTGGCGTTTGCAATCATGTAATGTCAGAGAAGGAATGGGAACTCCACAAGGAAAAGGAACACAATTCTGTAGCTTGGAAAGCAGATCGGAAATTGGTAAGGAATTATAATTAATATTATTTTAAGAATGAGTTAATAAACAGTTTAGCTATTATAATAGTTACTAACTGAAACTATTAGCTTAAACGACTTTAAAAGTTTATTTACTCTAAATAGTCAATTTAAAATATTTACTTCATTAATGTCATTAAAATTTCTCAGGATTTAAAAAACAGCGTCTTCCTAAAATCCTTAAAACGGACTTTAACAGAACTAAGATTCTTAAAATGTCCATTTTGCAAAACAGATTTCATTAAAATGCCTAAGTTCACACGACACCTGAAGAGATGTACACAACAGGTGATTGATACGACATTGGCATAATTTATATTATGTTTGCCATTCCGTCATAGTAATGCTTGTTGACGTATCCTTCATGGGACATCACTTTGCGTGTCCTTATTTCTTTCATTTGTCTATTTTTACTTTCTGCAGTAGCTTATTGTAAAAAAAACGCTACATTGTCTGTAACATACTACTAATAACAAGTAGTAATAATAAGATAATTTATTATGATTAGTTCGCTTTTCAGAAAATGGATTCTGGCACAGCCGCCGAACCTTCTACATCTGCTAAATCTATCCAAAAATCAACAAAAAAATCCATAAATTCTGATTGTAACTCTTATGATACTAAAATTACGATTAAATCACATAACGATGATAAAAATGTTCCTGGGAGTTCAAAACGTGTATCCATATCAGAAATTACTCCGAAATTGCCTAAAAAGACTGTTGATTTAGCAGTAGACAAAGACAAATCTCCAAAGCCTACGAAAAAGGTTACCAAATTGGAAAATGTTGTTTCTTCTGCTCAGACTCCTTCAACATCGAAGAAACAGTCCAAAGGTATGGAAGGAAAACATATGGAATCTTCAAGACCAACAAGAAAATCATGGCTAAATACGCTTTCCAATACTGCAAACTTAGCTAAAACAGACAAATCTAAAAGGGAACAAACTGGATCTTCTGATATTTCTACCAATACACACAGTCACACAAAAACTGAAACTCCAAAACATACTAGAAGACTCTCAAAATCAAAATATGATTTCGTGGAATCAAAAGGAAAACTGACTGAAAACAAATTAAGCAAATCTGCAAAAACGAAAGACAGCAATAATCCTACACAAACATTATTAGATAAAGGAAATACTTTGAGAGTATCAAAAGCTATAGATATTAGAACTTATATGAAATCTACACGTAAATCTTCAGATACAACTACTAAACCTGCATCAGAGGCAACAAAAAGTTCAATTTTTACTCATCAAAAAACTAATACTGGAACTACAAAATTTGCAAAAAGGTCTTCAAATATTGAGGTGGTTTCTCCTTCAGCAAAAAAAGTTAAAACAGTTGAGTCCTCAATTATTATCGATGTAGTTGACGATGATGTAAAATCTGTTCATTCAAAACATATTAAAGTTGAAAAGCAATCAAAGGCTGCTGAATCATGCGTTTTGCCAGTTGTTCCAAGTAAAGACGATATCATTGATTGTACAGAGCAAAGTAAAACTGTGGAAATCACAATCATGAATAATACATTACCAGATGAAAGTATGGACGTGTCAATTGAAGAATCGATAATACCAGATGACAGTGTAGCCTCCGCAATGGAGAGTTCAACATTGTTACGAGACACTGCCAAAAACGACTCTCAATCTACAGAATACTACATGGTTTTAGAGCCTATACAGACGTCAAATTATTTGAAAAAATGTGGGATATGTGAAAAACGCGTGGAAGAGTCGCAGTGGATTGAACATATAACTAAAGAACATGATTATATTGCGTGGTGTGACGGGAATCCTCAAGTGGTAAGAAATAATATTCAATTACATCATGTCCGTCTTTCATTATCGTATATACCTATATCTTATCATTTAGTATTCTTAAAATCCATAGACACAAATAATAATAGGAAAGATATGTCAAAAGAAGCTCAGTTACACTTTTAAGTGTCAGGAAAGCTTCTAAATACTTAGACTTCTCATACTAAATGATACTGAAGAGGTAGTCAACTAAAATGGCACTGTCGCAAGATAAGTGCACTCTGTGCACGGGCCGCCAGATAAGTGCGCTGTGCCGCCAGAAGTGCAACGAGTGGGCCTTACGGCTACCTGTTACGGCGATTGTGTTTAGGAGATGTAGCGCTAATGCAAATGGCGCTAATACTGCAAATCGCTGTAGTGTTACACAACATTGATTTATTAATTCTAAAATACATGATTATATTATTATTGACTACTAGCGGTCCACCCAAGCTTCGCACGGGTATAGGTTATAGCCTATGTCACCCGGGGATAGTGTAGCTTCCCAACAGTGAAATAATGTTTCAAATCGGTTCAGTAGTTTCGGAGCCTATTCAATGCAAACAAACAAACAATCAAATCTTTCCTCTTTATAATATTAGTATAGAAGTATAAATAAAATGTCAAGACAGGGATTTGACAGTATATTATACTTTCTAGTAGTATCTCTTTTTACTGTCTCGCAGAAAGTATGAAAAGTAGTGTTGTCCTCGGGGATAAATGCGTCTATGGATTCTAAACTCGAATCCTTCATTACGCTTGGGATTCAATATGACGCCCGTGACTAAGACACTGCTTTATCCCCTCTGTGAATAGTCTTCTATTTGTTTCATAGGATTTAGAAGATGAACTAGAGCTCAGGAAACATCTTCAAGGTATCGCAAATCAAAATGGGGGACTTACATGTTCAAAGTGTGGTCTTGTCCGCAAGTTCGCTAAGACGTTCCTTCGCCACATAAGGAGCTGCAACGGTGATAAACAGGTATTTTAGCCAGTATACTTGATTAACATAAGGCCAGGTGTGTTATTCCAGGACCTGCGATATTCGTTTCGTCACCTGTCTCCTTGTTCTGTTTGATAGGAACACAAACAATTTCGTATGCACAAGAATAGCCGGTAAGGCCCAGTTCGAGCCTGGACAGGTCCTGACTTTCAGACGCGATGTAGGGTGAACCCTACACACGTACGTCACGTCCAAAACAGAATTTGGAATGATTAACCTCATGTACTGTTAGCGAGTTTGTAAAGATATAAAAGGTCAAGCTTACGATGTGTGAGCTAAGTCCATCTTAAGAGTCCTCTTACATTTTTTGACGAAAAAAGCAACGAATCCTGGAATTTTGCGTTCTGATTCTAGAAAGATCTAAAGAACATTCAATTTCTGTATTAAATAGATTTAAAAAAAATTGGAAAAACTCTTCAACATATTATCAACTAATTGACAATTATGTTAGTTACTCCTATTAGAAAAGTAGTTTTTCGTAAAACTCTCTGAAGGAAAGTTTGAGAGTGGATTTTGTTAAATTACTGACATAAAATAAACAATTTTAATGTCGTTGTTTACTTAATTTATATTCGTTTTGACAATTACGTGTTTATTTTCTCGTTTTATGCCCGAAAATCCAGATACCTAAAATTAAACGATGCATTTTGTACTACGGCTCTTAAGTACTTTAGTCTATCATTGGAGGCTCTTAAGTTACTTACTTACCAAAAAACATGAGTAGGTAGGTCAAATGCCACATGAATCTTTTTTGCACGCTTTCCAGTCTCTTTTTGTTAACGTCGTTGAAAACATTCCAAACAATGCGTCTACTTTTTATTTTATTTTTTATTTATACCCATCGAGATACAATTCCTATAGTCACAATCAATGAAAACAGTCAAGAAACGTCCGAGCTTCATTGTACATACATTATATCAATTATATAGTTCACAATGTCACATTTACTCCAATTTAGACGTCGCTAGCATAGTGTTCAACGTTAGTTGTCCGTTATGTCATCGTAGCTTTGAAATCGCGCGGCGTTGTAGTCGGATCGCGGTTATCTTGTAACATGTAACTAACCAAAAAGTATGCGCAATTAGTAGTGTGCGCCGAGTTTTAGTGGCACGAATGTGACTATATGTATTGTATCTCGATGTGTAGGTATACCTAATAGATTTAATCTAGAATCGACCAAGCTAGTAGCCAAACGACCACCAACTCGGTTGATGGTAAGCGACTGTGTGGCCGAGGACGGAATACGTAACTAAACGTAACTACGTTACACTTAGTAATGTATGAATAATTACATATTTTCAGGATTGCGACACATCTCATGAACAGGAAGAGCGTGTTCCGCTTGTAGCAGCCCCGTATATCTGCGGCGTTTGCAACAAAACAGTGGAAAAGTCTGCGTGGATTGATCACATACAACGTGCACACAAGTATTTAGCGTGGACCAGTGAAGAAAAGCCTTTGGTGAGTGCAGTACTAAAACCACCAAAACTCCCAAAAACAAAAAAAAACCCTTCAGCGATCAGTTTTTATAGTTAGAAGTTCGTCGTTCGAAGTCGTAATTCATGCTAGCTGCGCCCCCCGTATTGTCACCCTAGTAGACGTCCTACAGCCGATTCCGTAAAAAAGTATGCGGTGTCACTATCAGGCCCTCCAACTATTTCTATGCTAAAAATCACGTCAATCCGTTGCTGTGTGAAACTCCTTTTTACATATATTCTGTGAAAATTTCAACTGGCTATCTATTACGGTTCGAGACACAGCCGTTTAAAGATAGGACGAACGGACAGACAGACAGCGTAGGCTCAGTAATAGAGGATCCCTTTTTTCCCCTTTGGGTACGGAACCCTAAAAACGGTAATACGTACAAGCGTCAAACTTGGCATGATTATAGTACACACTACAACAAATAATAAATAATGCCCAAGTGCGAGTCGGTGACAAATTTTTGTTAAGGAACCCAGTCGGTACTTGGATGGGTGACCGCCTGGGCGTGATGTTGTCTTTTTGTACCACTTTTTGTATTTTGTGGTGGTACGGAACCCTCAGTGCGCGAGTCCGACTCGCACACGGCTGGCTTATTCTAAGTACTGACAGGCGAGGAGATCATATATATCATGTATATATTTTGTGGTTTTTCAGAACCTGAATAATGCGAAAGAAATAATGGAACATCTTAAGTACATTTGCAAACAGGATGGTGGATTGATCTGCAATGCTTGTGGCGTAAAATTGAATTTTATCAAGAAATATTTACGTCACACACAAAAATGTGTAGGTATTTTTAATCTTTTATTTAAGCACTAATTTCGGGGAATGAAACTAAAATAAGGATGTTTAATTGATCAATATAGATCACATTTTAATCAAAGATTCGGGGGAGAGTTAATCATATTGTACATGTAATCACTTAATGAGCTGCGACGGTGTTGTTTACATTCAACTTGTTAAGCTGTCAGAACAAATAAATGCTTAGAATAAAATAAAATAAATATTCGGGACATTTTTGCACACACGGTCATCTGACCCCAAACTAAGCAAAGCTTCTGATATGGCTGCCAGAGACTGATATATGTACGTATATAGTTTTAAATACATACTTAAATAGATATTAACAACCAGATATAGAACAAACACAAATGTTAATCACATAAATGTTTGTCCTAGGTGGGAATCGAACCCACGCCCCCAAGCTCAGAAGGCAGGTTCACTACCAACTAGATCAACGGGCTATCTGACTGACAATGATTAGACTGAGTTTAAGTTCTCCTTGCAGCACATCGGACATGTTTAATCATACCTGCAGCAGTGTTACCGGCAGTCAAGCAAGGAATTACCCGATTTGACGTGAAATTGCCCGTTTTTCATTTTTGCCAATCACCCCTCCCCTCCTCGTATATGGATCCACCGCTGTCGAATTAAACTTGATATTACCTTACAAAGCCCTACCATCTTCAGAAGTTTTTCTGAATTAAATATCTTGGAAACGATGATCATTACCCGTCAATTACCCGTTTATAGCCGAAATTATACGCAATCGGGTAAAAATATATCGTGCCTGCAACGTTGCTGCCAAACAATACATAAGTTGTCAAACAATAAACATCCTGATAAACACGATATTTTGAGCAATCGAGGATTTTGCGAAGCTGCTACACAACATGCTCTCATGTAGTTTATTAAATGTTTAATTAAACAATTGCCTAGATAAGCCTAAAATGCATATACTACTTTCTATTTAACATTTTGGGCCAATATTATATATTAGTTGTGTATGTTTTAAGTTGGACTTAAGGTTTAAAATGTTATGTTGTCTGTGCTAAAATACCCTGTATATAATAATCTATAGCATGTTAAAGTACCTATCTTAATTTTTTTTTAAACGTACCTTTATATATTACATATTTACAGGATTACAACGCGATAAATCAGGAAGAGAATGTGCCCCTGTTAAATGCGCCGAGGAAATGTCGCGACAAGCCTGTAGCGCCCCCGTATACCTGCGGCGTTTGCGATGACTCAGTGGAGCAGTCTGCGTGGATTGATCACATACAACGTGCACACAAGTACTTAGCGTGGACCAGTGAAGAACAGCCTTTGGTGAGTGAAGTACAAAACATTTTAGGGTAGTAAAGATAATATATCGTCATTGTGCACAAGTAATCTTCGACAATAAGTATCTTGCTCAGTAACTTACAGGTTTCGTATCTTATGAATGCAAAACACTACAACAGGCTGCATGGGAGTATATATATGGGGTTACGACGAAAAAATAGTGGCATATTGGACATATGGCATGGATAATATGTGCCACAAAATATATATGTGCATATACCCATACTTCTATAATAATATTATAAAGAGAAAAGATTTGATTGTTTGTTTGTTTGTGTGCATTGAATAGGAACCGAAACTACTGTACCGATTTGAAAAAATCTTTTACTATTGAGAAGCTACACTATCCCCGGGTGACATAAGCTATATTATATTATCAAAAAAAATAGGGATCCTTACTAAAACTCTAATAATGTAACCCAAGGTGTAAAAAAATAAGACTTACACCCGTGCGAAGCCGGGCTGCGTTGCTAGTATACTATACTATAATACTGCACTGCTGGCCACGCTATGATGCCCTCGAACTAAACTTAGCTATGCTCTCGGCCTTTAAGTTTGGTCATCATTGCAGCCCTTGCTGTCCGCGCTATAAAAGCTTCGACCTTTGGTCTCTGCTTTTATTTTAGCTTGTCCGTCAAGGGCTGCAATGCTGACCGCGCTGTAATGGCCCGGACCTGCGCTACGCTGCGCTTTCGGCCATCATCATTGCTGCCAGCAACGCACTCATTACAAGACCACGGCAGTAATGTAATATTATGTAATTTTTCAGGACCTGAATAATGAGGAAGAAGTAAAGGAACATCTTAAGTACATTTCCAAACAACATGGTGGATTAGTCTGCAACATTTGTGGCGTCAGATGGACTTATATCAAGAAATATTTGAATCACATACAAGAATGTGTAGGTATTTTTAATCTATTTCTCAAACGTGTTATTTAATGTGTCTGTTTATTGAAAACACGCTTCTACCAAAATTGGACCTTACGGCCTCGACCATTGCTAAAGCAAGGTGGCCAATTAAGTTTTGGTCTTTTGGTTTGTTTTTCGTCTTTCTTGTACGTTCATACAATATTTCAATGTGCAAAGAGGTTTGTTTAAGTTTTTCCATTAAAAAGAGGCAAACGCATAGAGAGGTTATGTATGAATTTACATCAAAGAAGATATATTCCTGTCTTCATTGATTTACAGACAAAAGTAATTGACATTCCCCTATGGTGTGCTGTGATTGGTTCATAGTACAAGCGATGGCCATCTGGTTTTTCAAGGTTTGGTTGCTAGGTAATGTTTTGTTGAAATGTTACAATTATCCCAAACTGTTTCATGTATGATTGTCCACGCAATGTTTGAGAAAAGTACTATACAATCTTTGGCGGCAACTGAGCATTTACGAACTTGCTTAGGCTGCATATCTACCAGAGATCTGCGAGGAAGATGAGCGGTACGTGAGGAAAAAACCGACCAATAGGATCGCTTCAGTCCGTCTCGCCTCGCCTCTTATTGGTTGATTTTTTCCTCACACACCGCTTATTATGCACCTTCCATATCTCTGGTGGATGGAAAAGCACCTATAGGCTGGCTTCGGCTACGATTCGGCTCATATTATCACGTTCCTTAGTAAAAAAAAAAATAATAATTATTTAACACTTACTATTGGGGAGTGAGGCTGGCTGTAAACTTAATTATTTTGTTTACATAGTCATTGAAGTTCTCATTTCGAAATTCTGATTCCGGAACTTTAGTCTTCTGTGCTTTAGTGTACCTACATATTGTAATAATTTTACTGGGTGCTTTCTATACAAGTAATAATTTAAGAAAAGGCTTTAATTGTTCGCAGGAAAGTGGTTCAGCTACTAAAATAACTGGTCGAAATGAGGTTAGAAAGGTAACACTGGATCTGCCACCTATCGTCACCTGCGGGGTTTGTAAGCTGGATGTGGAAGGGAAAGACTGGATAAAACATATCCAAGTAGCGCACCAGTATATTGCTTGGATAGGGGGAGAAGAACCACTTGTAAGTGCATTATTGTTTATAACAGTTATACAGAGCAGAGGGCGAAGTATACATATACGTAAAATACGCATCGAATTCCGTAAACATTTCAATTTCGAAATTCAATATTTGTAACCAATTTTGATACGTACTTTACGCATTGAATACTTGTATGTCGCCAACAGTGCTACTATAATCCTTTTCAAATAGCATGGCACTTGAAAACCACTACTAACAGTCTAGTTTTCATAGTAGCGCTATATGTTTAGCCGCAAAATGTAAATCTTTAATTTGGTTCTGTGACTTCACATTCAATATTTACGAATCACGTTACGTTCGTACTGTCAAACCACCTGTCAAGTGCTGTTTTACTCTTACATAAGCTACACAATAGGCTTGTGTCCTAATATTTCATTTACTACAAATAACAGTCTTAGCGAAATATATAATTAAATAAATTACACATACGAAAAAATTATTTAAATTTGCTGACAGAATTATGAGATACTAGCTGATCTGACAGACGTTGTCCTGTCTTAGAACTGTCAAACACGCAAAGTCAAAATTGTAAATCATATTTTTTTACACCTTGGGTTACATTATAGGAGTCTTAGTAAGGATCCCAATTTTTTTTTGAAAATATATAGTAGCCTATGTTAACCGGGGATAGTGTAGCTTCCCAACAGTGAAATAATTTTTCAAATCGGTTCAGTAGCTTCGGAGCCTATTCAATGCAAACAAACAAACAAACAAACAAACAAACAAACAAACAATCAAATCTTTCCTCTTTATAATATTAGTATAGATAAGCGTTTAAAGTTTTTGGTGGGTATAGAGAGCGGATGATTTGTCCCTCTCTCGCAAAGCGTGTCTTATTATTGCATTTGTGGCGCGCGCACGGCTTGACGTCATAACGTGCTATAGTGCGCTCTCTGTCTAGCATGAAATTATAATACTTATAACTTATTGATTTTCAAACAAATTTTTATTTTGTTCGAATTGATCGATTTATGATCAGTTATTTTACGAGGATTTTTTTTTTAGTACAAGCCTATTGTTTCTGACAATGGATATTTCCATTGTCCGAAACAATAGGCCTAATTTATTTCTTAGAATTGAAACTATGAAATAGAAATAGTCTTGCTGATTACGATACATCAGTTTTTTGTTGAAAAATTATGGCTGATGATAATAATTTTTTAACCCCCGACGCAAACAGAGGGGTGTTAAAGTTTAACGTGTGTATCAGTGTGTCTGTTTGTGGCATCGTAGCTCCCCCATGGCCGAACCGATTTAGATTCAGTTTATTTTGTTTGATAGGTGACTTGATCGATTGGACTTCGTTCATTGAGTCGTTCGAAGATTTCCAGCTCCTTAATCCGGGGCTTAAACAATAATAATTTCTAATTGTTGACAAAAATGAATGTGATACGGATTGACCTTTCCTTGACCTCTAATGACGTCACTGATTCATCATCATCATTTCAGCCATAGGACGTCCTCTGCTGGACATGGGCCCCCCCCATCGATCTCCAAAAGGGCCGGATCGATGACGTCACTGATTGTATTGAGCATGATTGTTTTACAGTCCCACCATCTTAGCTGTTGACAGCGTCGCTATTGGAAAATTTGGTATTCCCACCTAAGAAATTCACTAAGAAAAAGCTGTAGTTCCAATGTGCCTACCTGAACAGCTAAGTTAGTGGAAAGATTAATTTTTAAACGTTTTGGCCACGCACGTTATGATATTCTGCTGATGGTGTTATCATCACGTGGTACACTTTCAAATAAACTTTCAGGATCCAGCCGACCCCGTACAAATGAAGGGCCACCTGGACACGATAGTGCGCGCGACCGGCGAGCTGGTCTGCACGAAGTGCGGCGAGGCGCGCAAGTTCACGCGCGCGTATCTGCAGCACATAGCCGCCTGCGCCAAGACAGACTTCCACATTCAAATCAATAATCAGATCACACAAGACAAAAGTAAAGTAAACCTTTATAGTACCTTCACCACAAAGGTGGTACACGACATCTAATACTAATGCCCGCTGCAGACCATGCGAAGTAGCTTGCGCAAGTACTTGCGCGAGTTAGTACTACGCATCGTTTCCAACGAGCTCCAACACTTTGTCCAAGTGGCAGTGGAAGTGCTTAGTGGCACTCGCGTTGGTCCTTGCGCAAGCGAAGGTTCGTTTCCCCGCCCTACACGCACGACGCCCACTGCGCACCGTTCGTCTCGTTCGAACACCTGCGCGAGTACGTACTCGTCGCCACGCGAGTACTACGTACTTGCAAGCTACTTCGCATGGTCTGCAACGGGCTTTAAGATGAGGTAAAGACTTCACCTCTTCCTAGTCACAAGTGTCGTAGGTGCCAACTAAGGTACTTAGATTCTTAACCTTGCAGGCAGCACCACCACGATCAGAGACAGAAAACTTAAAAAAATATATGTATATTTATATACAATAGGCTTGCGTTTGACCGCGAACTCGCCTGATGTTAAGCAGAGATGCGGTCTAAGATTGAGCACGCTTCCTAAAAGAAACCGATTCACTCGCGTTTTGAAGACTATCACCATTTCTGGATCAAAGTTTCTGGATTGACGGACAAAGTTTTGCCATAATACGTCCAAGCTCGAGGGGTCATTGCACTTGGTGACGAGTGTAGATGGACTTGGGAGGTGGAAACTGGCACTCTCGTAAAGCGCCAGTGCCGCCTCGTTTTTTTTTACATCGGAATAGGCTAATGTTTGACCGCGATCTCGCCTGATGGAAAGCGATGATGCGGTCGACGATGGAGCACGTTTGCCCAATAATAACCTATTAACCCTAGACTTGAACAATCTAAGATCGTAATGCTGCGGAAACACAGACATAAGCAAGGCGTTCCATTGTTGGCATTGAACGCGAAACTATATTAGATAACAAAAGCGTGTATCGGTAAAGCTCGAAAATAAAGGACCAAGTACTCTTAATTAACCCAACAATTTATGTTTTTAGCTAAATATGTATGCGGAGTATGTCATGAAAAAGGAGAAATAAGCGAATGGAGTTCCCATGCAATGTCGATGCACTACAACGTCGCTTGGAAGGTCGGCGATGTACCAATTGTAAGTTAAAATCGTAGCTACGTGCAACATTAGTTAGTAGTAGCAAAGTTCTACTACTAACAATTTTTCAAGTCTTCTGCTAAATTAAGTTTTTGCTTTAGTCATTATACCATTGACTTCCCGACACCTAATAAGACGATCACTTGTAAGTGTTACTCGATCTCTTGATGCCGCTTAAAACATATGATAAAGATGAAAAAAATGCCTGTAATGATGATGATTATGGTCTTCGTCCATTTACCAACTGCGCGCCAGACCAGTGCCGCCTCACTTCACAATCGTGTGAATGAAAGACCGTATATCATGCGGCATAAGGTCCATTTTAGATTTTTATTAAAGTTCATGTTGTTGTGGACAGAGTGGTGAACGAGCGCGGCCATCTTTTTTTGAGCGTTTTTTTTACTAACGATTGTATAATAGAACTTATCCCGCATAGTAGAGATGATAAGTGGACAGAGACCTTTAGTTGTCGCATTAGCGGAACAGCGCACAGGGTTACGCAAAAGTGGTGTACTAAGCCGAAAGGGGTCTGTTACATTTATCATTATGAACAACTTACTATGAGACCATTCCAGAAATCGCAAAAAAAAACGCCAATAGAAACTAGTTCTCTGAATGTGTATAAATAAGAGTGTAATAAATTGAACTACAATAATACCATGCTTTAAGCGAAATTTGCGGACAAGGGGGTATGATAAAATAACGAGCTAAATATACAACCAATGTGCTTTTATTGCCAAAAACATCACATAATTTTAATCACATGTATTTTTCTTTTTAAAATTGTTACCTAAGATTTTTTTCGTTGCCTTTTCCTTGCCCGCAAAATTATTCCGTAACAAGCAACACCGTTGTATTCATTGCTGAAGTTATAAATTGCGACTGACTCCACTCAATAACTGAGAAGCTATGGGTTCCTATTGACTAATGCAATCGCGCCACTAAGCACGCAAATGGAGCAAAATAACGCATCCGCGTAAAACAGTTTAATATATCGTATTATTATGAATTCGCGCAAGGCGAGGTCGCATAAAGCGAGGTATTCTTTATTTCCAAATTAAAAAACCTATTATTTGTTTTTTATCTTTTTTTCAGAACCTTAAAAACCCTTACGCTGTAGAAAAGTATATGAAGCAGTACAAAAAAAAGCACAATCTGGTTTGTCTTCATTGCAAAGCTACCAGAACATCGTGCTACGGGTTTTACGCACACGTACTTACGTGTGGGAAATCTGAAGAGGTATGCATAATAATTTAGCATGTGGATACTGTCCTACTTTTACATCTTGGCACTGGTGCTATACGAATAGGGCGTTGTGACATGCTATTTACCAGCTGGAGGTTTTGGAGTCCGTAGTGTGACGAACTGTAAGGCTAATAGGCGATGAAAAACTGATCTCTTCAAAGCTACAGAACCTTGAGAATTGGCGTAAAGTAGCGTGCTTGGCAATTTTTTACAGGTGCATTTCCGTAAGTGTCCTCTTTAAGATGGTATGTTCCACGTATGGCGGAAAATTCAAATTTGACACAGTTTTTTGTCCTTGTAGCTAGGTTGTTTAGCTAATGACACAGAGAATGCGCGTTGCACATTGATTGTTCTTTACATTATCATGTACAGCTATTTAACAGTAACGCACCATATTACTTACATTTGTCAATAAACCGTTTGAAACAACAAAAATTTGTTTATTGGCTAATGTAAGTAATAATGTGCATTAGATATAAATAGCATTACATGGTTTTATAAAAAATAATGAATCTATTTGCGCAAACATCATGATCGTTTACAATAACTATTCGGCCTAGCCATATGTAAAACGTGCCACCTTAAGCTACACAACCTAATATGGGGGGCGATAAGTCCTGCAGTCAAACCCCGCTTGGGGTGTACTGTGTATTTCCCTGACCAGTATCTACCCGAGCCAACCCAGCTCCTAGAAATACCGGAGCGAGGCTCTGGGCGCTGGCACAGTAACTCTAGTGGCGTAGATAGATGCAGTAAGAGTAAACCTTGTCCCCAGGAAATAGAATCGTTCCACGACGTTTGCGAACTATGCAATAACAAGTACCTGTGCATATACCGCAACCAGCACATGGCGGCGCATCGTGACTCAGACCAGCGGCGAGTGAAACGCGAGATGTTGGCGCAGAAGGCGGAGGAAGAGGCCCTAAATCCCCCTATGCCAGCCGAAATTCTGACGCCTGGCAAGCGGAGGGCGGCTGAGAGGTAAGCATGGTTACTCTGTTTACAAGTATTGTTGCTTCTTTAATATTATAAGAAAAATATCACTAATATTACTTACACGTCCTTCCACTCTTAAGCGACATCAGATAGGATAGAATAGGCTACAGGACAGGAAAATTAACAGGTTCATAATATTTTCCTTAGTGTAAAATTAACAGGCTTAGTAAGAAATATTATAAAATGTGATAAAACTATTGTCGAAATTATTCAAATCTGCTACCATTTTTTTTAAATATAGAAATAGTCTTTCCTTTGACCGCCAACTCGCCTGATGTTAAACGATGATGCGGTCTACGATGGAGCATGCTTGCCTAAAAGAAACTGATTCAATCGTGATTTAAAGACACCCAGATTGTAACTATCGGGGAACACGCATTCAGGCAGCGCATTCCACAGATTAGCAGTTCGCACAGTAAAAAAAGGCGCTTCGTACATTTTCGGAATAACAGCCATAAAGCGGTGTCGATTTTTAATCGTCGAAATATAAGCGTTTTACGTTTCTGTTTGGATTAGGAAAGCATGCTCTGTCCTTTTCCGCATAGTGAGTAAAGAAGTATGGCAGTATGGAATTTGTATGGGTATGGCGTACGCACAAGTGACGTCATAAGTAAGTGTGTTGGGTTCATTAGAATGCTTATTTATCTTCCTTAATTTTGAACACATTTTGATTACATTAACGTTGATCGATTCTATATATGAGTAGTTTTTTTATAAGAAAAATAAAATACAATCCTCCTCTTATCCATTCAGCCGTTGCAAAGTGGAGGGGAATTCCGCTTGGCCTAACAGCTTTAGATGTTTGGAGATGATAAGCTCATTAGCTCATTTCACAGAATACATCTAAACTTGTTAAGTATAGCTTGACCTCTGCTTGATATATCACTTGGTGGTAATCACTGCCGTAACAGTTGTCATAATTTTTGTGTTTTCCTTTTCAGAGCGAAAAAGGGCATACAAAAACTTTCGTCAAATAAGGTGAACGTAAGTATTATAATTTTTTTTGTATAATTTTTATTGTTTTCTATTGTATAACATTTTAACCTGGCTGAACCTTGATTGTTTTGTTTGTTTTTGTGACTTAATCGTGAGTGTTCTGAGCTTGATTCAAGAAAATTTGTTCAGCCTTTTCAAGATAATCAGCTCTTTTATCAAAGGTATATTTTTTCAATATTGTTTCCATTCTTTTCCCACTTTGTTTTTTTTTTTTTACATCGGACTATGTTTACGTTATCGGACGTTTTACCGCGATCTCTCCTGATGAAAAGTGATGACGCGGTCGAAGATGGAGCACGTTTGCCCAGTAATAACCTATTAACTCTAGACGTGAACACTCCAAGATTGTAATGCTGCGGAAACACAGACAGGGGAGGGCGTTCCATTATTTTGCTGTTCTAATTAAGAAAGAGGAGTCAAAACGCTTGGTACGAATAAATGGCATTTCAACCAAGTATGGGTGAAGCTTTGCCGGTCGTCTGGACGTCTGGTAATGAAATGGACATAAAAAGAGATAGTTTAAATGCTGTCAGTTTATGTGACCCCCATTTTTTTTTTGTTAAAATTTTCATGACCTTGGATTCAAGTCTGGGTGTCTTCAAATCACGAGTGAATCGGTTCCTTCTAGGCAAGCGTACTCCAACGTAGACCGCATCATCGCTTAACATCAGGCATGATGGCGGTCAAACGCAAGTCTACTAATTATTATAAAAAAAAATAAAAAAATCACATAGTCGTAATATTAAACAGTTTACATAGTCTTAATAACGTCAAACAAGTCATAGTCACAGTCAGAGTCAGGCTAAGTAAGTCACGGTCAAGTCAAACTCATGCCCCTGTAAAGTGGTGAAGACTTTACCAGAGGCTCCTATGGAGTTTTGGAAACAACACGAAAATACACGTTTCACCTCGTTATATCTCTTGCCCACACTCGAGCACGTTTACGAGTACTTAATGAATAATAATTCACCATTTAGTACACATTAGCACTCGAAAATACACAAGTTTAGGAAAATAATCCAAAGAGCCGACATGTTTTTTTCCGCGTTGGCGCCAAAAACCTCTGTGATTCCCCATGTTCACAGGGCATGCCAGTATGCGGGTGCGGGGAAACATTCAAGAACGCAGAAGAGCTTTCGCAGCACAACTGTGCACAGAAGCAAACCAACGAGGATGATGATTCGGACGTTTCCGTCAAAATTGAGAATGAGTCGGAGGAGTCTGCAGATGAAATAGTGGACTCTGGCGTGTCTGACGAGGAAGACGAGAAGTCTGACAAAAAGAAGAAACGGGTCCGAGTTGGAGAGGGTAAGAGACGGGCACTTTAGCTGAGCAATGGAGATAGGTCATACTTTTTTTACCAATAGTTTTATGTTACTTTCTACAAATATGGTCAATTTTATGATACCATATTATTATATATGTTTTTTTTTGTGGTAGATATTTTTCTTGAAAGATTTAAGATTTCGAAACTCTTACAGATAGCGTAGGCTTAATAATAGAGTGCCGTGAGTAAGGACCCCTGGCTCCAAAGGAAAAAATCACGTAACGGATTCTGTGCTCTTTATTATTCTGTGGTTGTGCACTATTTTAATGTACTAGATACATGTAAAAGGCTCCAAAGGCTACATACTATTTGACAGAAGGCCTTGTACGCTTTGTAAATCACGTGACGGATTCTGTGCTCTTTATTATTCTGTGGTTGTGCACTATTTTAATGTACTAGATACATGTAAGAGGCTCCAAAGGCTCCATACTATTTGACAGAAGGCCTTGTACGCTTTGTAAATCACGTGACGGATTCTGTGCTCTTTATTATTCTGTGAGTACCTAGATTGCTAAAATATTTGACACCATGTACAACATGTAGATTTAATATTGTAAGACGAACTTGCAACGTCCGAACGTGAGGGACTATAGTTTGTAACATCATTTACGTACATTTACGTTACCACGTTTGCCACAATAAATAATTTTTCATTTCGTTTCATCTGATGTAAAGGTCAATATAATTTTGTGTTAATCTAATTTGATCAATACTCTTGTAGGTTCAACAAAAGTCCAGCGGATGCCGTACAGGGTCAGCAACTACAATACTTATTTGTCTGCAGCGTACAAGGACTTGTAAGTATTACTTGAAATTATATCTACGATCTTTTCTTTGAATAATCCTTTATTTTAAGATGCTTATATTCGCTTCACTTGTACCCTAATCATGTTATAAAATTTTGGAGGTCGATTTTTAACCTACTTCTTATTATCTTATCGATTTGAAATTTAACATGCATAATTACATATGGAGTTCGGGTGACTATACAATAATTTGGTACCATCGAACTGTCCTGATGACGGAGTAAGGAGGTGGATAGTGGAACGCTTCAATAGCTACCAGTAAATCCCTCGAGTTTAGGCTCATTTGGTTTGTTGTAACGAGTCCAATACATTACCCTTGGTGATGGGGGGTCTGATGATGGAGTCAGGATGTAGATAGTGGAACTCTTCAATGACTACTAATAAATCCCTTCAGCTTGGGCTCATTTGGTTTGTTGTAACAAATCCAATACATTACCCTTGGTGACGAGGGTCTGATGATGGAGTCAGGAGGTAGATAGTGGAAGTCTTCAATGGCTTATAGTAAATCCCTCGAGCTTAGGCTCATTTAGTTTGTTGTAATGAGTCCCATACTTTACTCTTGGTGACGAGGGTCTGATGATGGAGTCAGGATGTGGATAATGGAACTCTTCAATGGCTACTAGTAAATCCTTTCAGTTTGGGAGCACTTGGTTCGCTGTAACAAGTCTCATTCATAACCCTTGGTGAGGAGGGTCTGATGATGGAGCCAGGAGGTGGATAGTGTAACTTTTCAATTACTTCTAGAAAATACCTCCAGCTTGGGCTCGTTTGGCTTGTTGTAACAAGTCCCATTCATTGATAGCCCTTTGGTCCAGTTCGATTCCCACCTAGGACAAATATTTATGTGATGAAATTTTGTGTTTGTTCTATATCAGCTGGTTGTTAATATCTATTTAAGTATGTATTTAAAAAACTATATGTGTATGTATATCAGTCTCTGGCAGCCATATCACAAGCTTTGCTTAGTTTGGGGTCAGATGACCGTGTGTGTGATAAAAATGTCCCATATATTACTATATTATATTATCCTTGGTGACGAGCTCTGATGATGCAATCAGGAGGTGGATTCAGGATCAATAGGTAAACGTGTTTCTTAAACTGTAATAATGACCCACGAGTTAATAGTATAGACAAATATTAATACTTTTATTTTTTATTTTCAGTGTCAGAACACACCACGCAACCCAGAGATTGTACAACGAATGGCGCGACAGTGAATACCAGGTCGTGCCAGAGGAAGAGATGGCTAAATATCTACCGCAAGTTAAAGAGTCCTGCAAAGTGAGATTCGGCAAACAATCTACCGACGAATGGACCACTTACATGAGATTCGAGGCGAAGAAAATAAAAGGTGACATTTGGGTTTTATACAATTACTAGCTGTGCTCCACGGTTTCACCCGCGAAAAGCCTATGCCCGTCTCCTGGTTCTAAGCTACCTCCCCACCATTTTTCAGCCAAATTGGTTCAGCCGTTTCTAAGTTATAAATAGTGTAACTACCACGACTTTCTTTTAGATTACTTGTACTACTCGTAGTTTTACACTTCATCATCATCAGCCAGAAGACGTCCACTGCTCAACATTGGCCTCCACACTGAACGACAGCCTGCCATCTGCTTCTAATGGATGCCCGGGACTCTCACGATGTTGTCGGTCAATCTAGTTCCAGGCCTACCTACGCTGCGTCTTCCGATTCTTGGTCGCCACTCAAGAACCTTATATCGGTTATCGGTTCTATGCCGGTGACTCAATTCTTCCGCGAATATCCTTGTAGCGACATTAATTGTCGAATATGCAAAATGTAGAGCGGCTGTCCGAGCGCCCCCCTCTGTCGACAGTCGTCTCCCTACCGCGACCCGTGTCGCCTGGTGTATGTTAAAATAAATCAATTTTCATTTATGAATATCAGTTTATTAATAATCCGGACCCAACAAATGAGATAGTTTGGAGAGGTCAGGTAGCCCTCAAGCGTGGCAAGCCCCAACATCCTTTATTCGGATTCTATCGCGCAAAGAAACTGCGAGCATAGCTCTCTCCATTGCCTTGTGCAATGGTATTGACCCACTGCTCAGTATGAATTTATATGGAGTGCTAAACAATGCAAGCGACCTACACGTCGAGGTCGCCGTTCGCACTCGCCAAGATGGCAAAAATACCTCTTACTTGGTCTGATAAATTAATTCGTTACAATACGTTCGTACGTTAGTTTCCGTTTTTTGTTCTGTTCAAAAATAGTTTTTTAAAATGTTTCGGTAATTGTGTTCCAGGTCACAGCATGTTTACGGGTGGCGCCACCCAGTGCATAGCGTGGGCGCCTATAAACCCGGACAACGAAACTTTAAGCAACTACCTCGCTGTCTCCACCCACCGCGGGCCCGATGTGTCTCGGTACAGCGCCGCCGAGCGCCCGCACTATCCCGCCGCGCTGCAGATATGGGACTTTGGACAGTTCGAGTTAGTATCGTAATCGTAGTTAGTAACTATATTTATTGAAGAACACCATAATTAAACTTTGACGAGATGGAAAGACGACCTAAAAGAGACCGCAGGGAAATGCTGGATGTAGGCCGCTTCCAACCGGCCCTTTTGGAGATCGATGGGGGAGGTCTATGTCCAGCAGTGGGCGTCCTACGGCTGAAATGATGATGTTGATTATAATTAAACTTTAAGGCCTCGGCCGTTATTTAAGTTATTTAATTGTATGTGCGTGCATATTTTCAATGTGTAAAGGGTTTTGATATTTTTCCACAAAAAAGTCGTTATAGACAAAAAAAAAATGACATTTCTCGATGGTAATCTATGTATCCAGCGAGATCAGTACTAGCGGCGGGTGTCACTATAATAATTAAATATATTTTCATTTATTTTCTTCCAGTATGCTACCAAGATGCGCGCTGTGCCTAGCCCACGAATACGGCGTAGTGTGGGCGATGGACTGGTGTCCGTCGGGCGCGCGAGACGCCGCTCCTATCACGGTTCCTCATGAGTTTAGTGAGGAGCCGACAGCTATTTTGCGGCTGGGATTGCTCGCCGTAGCTTGCTCCAATGGTTCAGCATACATTCTTGCCGTGCCGAGTCCGCCGTCGCAGCAAAATCAACAGTAAGCATACTAATCATACTTAAACTAAATTTGTTAAAGCAGTTATTAAATTTGCCTAAATTTAGAATTTGGCAAAGGAAGGTGCTTCTGATTGCATTGTGCTTCCTTGTTAGAATGGCACCGACTCTAACAAATCATCAAAAAATTGGGCTCGATTTAGCCCTAACTGCTATGCTCGGTCCAAGCATATATTTATACTGACACCTGCAATAAAATTGTACAAAAATGAATGATAACCACGAATCGCGAGGTTTTTCACTCACTAAATTTAGGTAAACTCATAACTCAATGACTCAAAATGTAACTTGATATCTTATTCTTCTCAATCTATAAATAACCAATTTATAAATGCAAATCTGGGTATTTGTTTGTTAGGAACAATCTGATTGATTCTGTTTCTCAATAATATCATAAGCCGGTAATGCATGTTGGCCACAGCTAGCGAAGGCCAGTGCCAACGCAACGCGTAGACAGCCAATCGCTTGTCACCGCTCACTAAGCAGGCCGAGTGCAGGTTGGTGGCGTGCCTTGCCACCACTCGGGATTGCTCGCCCCGATTCGTCTCAATTCGCATCAGTGTCGGTTTTTCTGCACAAATCAATGGCGCTCGCCTGCACTCTCCAAGCCATGTGTCCATATGTTGGTTGACATTGGCAATCATACTTGACTAACGTGTAGGTAGACAGTAGCACTCGCCTTTTATTAATTTGCCTACGCTTGGATTGCCTGAGGCTCGGTAAGCACTGTATTTTGACGGCTATTCAAGCATTCAAATCTAGGGGGAAATACCATAATATAATAAATGCTAAAATTAGTATGTTAAGTGTGTATCCGTATTCCGTAATAACTGTTCGCCAAAGAGGCCTATCGTCGTCTGGGCTTCGTATTACGAAATGCCAAAGATTTTGAAAATCCGTTAGTTATTAGAACATTGTACAACTCGTTAGTCAGAAGCAAGCTGGAGTCGAGCGCATGTGTCTGGAACCCGCACCACGTCACCTACGTGCGGATGCTTGAAAAGGTTCAAAAGGCTTTCTTAAGATCGCTGTATAAGAAGCTTCACGGTTATTACCCGTTCATGTACCCAACTAAATTCTTGCTCGGCCAGCTCGGCTACAACTCACTAGAAGTGAGAAGGATGTCGGATCAGCTTGCTACTTGCTGCAAGGTGCTCAGAGGATCGGTTGACTCTTTGCATCTGCACAATTTATTGTGCACTTTGTTTGTGCCAGATAAACCCGGGGTTCCGGCTAATAGGCGTGGAAAATTGCCCAAGTTTTTCCACGTGGATCACAGCCGCACCGTGGCGCGCTCCATGTCTCCGCTGATTCGCGCCCGCCGCCACTTCAATGCACTCCTTTCCGCCAAAACTGATTGTGATATTATTTGTGACAATTGGAAAACAGTAACGAAAGTGTTTTTAACTTATTGTGAAAATTTAACTGATCAATGGGACAGGGGCAAAAAGGCCGATGACTATAATGACAATTTGTATGACATACTAATTTTATGTTGACATATTTTTACAGCAATTTGTTGTATTTATTATATTAGTAATTTTATAATATTATTCCTATTTTTACTAGGAAATCTATTTTAGTTTTAACAGTATGTGAGATAAATGTTAGTGGAATTTGTCCGTTTTTATTCTCAATAAATAATTTGAATTTGAATTTGAACTGAACGGATTTGAATAAAATTTAATTATCCGCTCTCAACTCCGTAATAACTAAACGGATTTGAATAAAATTTAATTATCCGCACTCAACTCCGTAATAACTGAACGGATTTGAATAAAATTTAACCCTTCCCGCGCAATGGGCTGACTAGCCTCTGTTGCCAGAAATGTGAGAGTCCAACCGAATTTTCGAAAACTAACCGACTGTAAAATAAAATATATTTTTTTCCTATTAATTTGACATTTTATGTTCATATATTATATATAATATTAATCGTCTTGAATTGCTGTATGATATTTTCATGTATTATATATTTAATTACTCACCATTAGTACAAAATCTCGTGATGAAATTATAATTTCTGAATTTTCTTGCGCCATCACGCACTTGTTGATAAAAATATGCTATTTTTTTACAATAAATTACAATCACACCACTTTCACAACAAGGGAGCACTATTTCCGCAACTTTTACACTAATTACTTGACACTAATAGGCAATATTCACTTCAAAAACTAAAACTTTATCGCGAACCATTTTTACGTAATGTTTCCGCCATGTCAGTTTGCCGAACACTGGCTAAACGGGGAAATCCCACTCACAAAGTACTGTTGCCAAAAAAAATTTTTATGTGAATAATCGTAACGGTTATTCTTATAATTATCAAATCGTGTTCTAGTGAATAATTTCCAAAAAAATTATACTATTGTTAATAAATATTTAGATTTTCTGTAATGCAGAGAGGGATTTCCCTATGGTGTAAAAATAAAACCAAATAATTGTTTTTTAAGTAATATATAATTCAAACACTAAAAATAAGTACATTTGCGATTATGTATTCAAAATGTCTCTCATACTAAGTAACATTATAAATGCGAAAGTGTATTTTTTTGATGGCTTGTTGGTTTGTTTGTTTCTCTTTCGCGCTGCTACAGAGCTACCTGACTTTTTGCATGGATATAGTTCAAGTACCGGAAAATGACATAGGCTACTTTTCATCGTCATCATCACAATTTTTCGTCGCTACATCACTACTATATACATATATAATTATATATATTATTTTATTATAAAATATTTAGATTCACTGTTATGCAGAGAAAGATTTTCCTAAGTTGTAAAATTAAAACCAAATAAATGTTTTTGAAGTAAAATATAATTCAAACACTAAAAATAAATACACTTTCAATTGTGTGTTCAAAATATCTATCATACTAATATTATAAATGCGAAAGTGTGTTTGTTGGCTTCTTGGTTTCTTTGTTTGTTCCTCTTTCACGCAGCAACATAGCAACGGATCAAACTGATTTTTGCTTATAGTTACAGTGCAGGAAAGTGACGTAGGCTACTTTTCATCATCATCATCATCATCACTACGCGGATGAAACCACGGAGTGAAGCTATTCATCTATATATAATTATGTATCTGAAGTTAAAATGCTTACAACTATACATATCAACGCACAGCCTAACTACTGATGGTAGAATAATGAAAAATACAGTTATTTCCTATTACTATGCGTACCTTGTATAAGGGAATTTGCGATATTCGACCCACAAGAGGGTGAAATGGGACAATAATGCACGTATACATGTATGTATATGTATGATATGTAATGTAGACTAAATAATTAACATAAAATCGAGACTAGGTAGTAGGAAAAAGTAAAATAATAATAATAGCTTATATTGGTGGTTATAAACATCTAATTAAGGTATAAAATACAACTAAACCAAAATATAATTCTTACAATATTCTAACAGACATAATTTAGTTTTTTTTTCTTAACTTTATCAGAAACGATTAAAATATAATTATATATAAAAAACTAACATTTGTACGCTGTAACAAGCAAGGACATGAGATACGTCTCCATTCTTACGACCATGTATGCTACTTTATATGTATGTATACCTACCATGTTCTGACAAATAAATAATTTGAATTTGAATTTATCGCTTAACGTCAGGTGAGATGGTGATCAAACGCAAGACATTCATCAAGACATCAGACACAAGAAGAATTTATGAAAAAAAAAAAAAAAAAAACTATCTATCTAAAGCTGTATATAATTAAATGCGCAGCGCGTTCACATGGCAACGAATAACGTGATACAATACAATAACTCTATTATGACACAACAAAAAGGAAACCATAAGATGAAAATACATATAATTCTAGATTATAATAATTCTACACGAGCAAAGCAACGCGGGCAAACTTTATCAAATTAAAATATGATATAACACTGACTATAAGATTTTTATTTAGTTCTCCTATTTTGCCGTCATTCGGCATGTGAATTTGGTCATGATATTATATTAATGTTAAGTATACAAAATAAAATAAAAACATAGCACACAACTCAATGTTGAATGTTTGGCTAAAGTAATATTAATAAGACGGTAGATGGTAAAGTATACATTATGTTTTGACATACATGTTTTGTTTGATTACAATATCAAGTTAATCGGTATTTCAATTTGGTTATAATAATTAATGTACTTATGTATAAAGGAAAATAAATGGAAAGTATATAATTCAATGTTGAGTGCGTGGCCAAAATTAATATTAATAGGTTGGTAGATGGTATGGTGTTCACAATTTTTATGTTTGATTACAATATTACGTTAATAATATAACGCTGACTATCATTTACAATAAAAAACAATCAAAATAAAATTACAAATTAATTAATTACAATGAAAATATACATGATTCTTAAATACACTATATACAATATTACCTAACTTACCTAGAAAAGCTAACCAAACCTGCCGAGAAATTTTGAATTCTATTTTACTCGGGACAGTGACGGCAATGAGCGAAATAAAAACCACAAAAACAGAGGCTGTTTAAAATGTTCATGAGTTTGAAAGCCCCATATCAGTAACGAATATCCCTAAATTATTTATTTACTTACTTACTTACCACCTCCCAATGCCCCATGTCCAACTAAGCGGCAAAAAAAAAAACAACTCTGCCTAGTTATGATTAATCCAAAAGTAAAATCTGGTATTTACAATTGAACACGAATGACCATTGTCCTAATTATTGCAAGAATTATTTGGGAAACAAACATCACAAACTAAGCCAATCAAATCTCGCTTTCACACACTTTTCACACACAAAAAGTTGTGAAGACTCATTCGCGTCGTCTTTTCCGCCCACGAATTTCATGCCCTTTGAGCTCTGCGAGAGAATGCCACTCTTCCCAGCAGTCCTCAAAGCACAGAAAAACGTCACAGGTAACGCATTTCGTATGTACAACTTTTCGGATTCCTTGTCTTTGGTGAATCACACAACGCTTTATGGTACTTTTGCCCGGCAAGTACTTTGGTACGTGCATGACATCCATTCTCAACCTCGTGTCTTTGTACACGGGCTCGCTAATCTCCTGACGAACAGGACGGTGGTGCTCGACCAGAGAATTAGCCAGCGCGTAACGAAACTCACGATGCGTCACGGGCAGCTTGTCACGTCGTTTCAAAGAGCTGGCGTACATAACAAAAGCGTTATGGGTGCTCACGTTCAGCAGCCTCTTAAAAATCTTTATATACCACTTCACACATCTCTTCCGCTCCAACAAATACATTGAGAGTTTTTGATCTTTGAGATCAACACCTCCCATTGTATTGTTGTAATCTCTCACACTCACAGGCTTCACTAGCGGTTTACCTGCCTTCGATCCAACGTAGGTGTCGTCGTTGTGATAGGTGGAGATCATCGTCACCAATTTGGAGTCTTTCCATGCTAACACGGAAAGATCACCACATTGACGCGCGATGATGGTCCCCTTTTTCACATTCTTCGGTACTTTCGCGATGTCCTGAGGCACGTGCTTACGATTTGTGCGCAAAGTTCCCAAACAATCAAAACCCAAGCTCTTGAGATGCCGCGCTAACGCTGGGCAATTATAAAAATTGTCCATCGTTACGTTTTTACAGTGTCCCAGATTCTCGAGACCTTGTAATAATTCGAGTACCACTTTGGTACTCTTGCCACCCAAATCAGCACTAGGCGCAACGTCGCCGGTACTTGCAGAGTTTTTCCCCGTGTAGATTTGAAATTTGTACAAGTACCCCGTTCGTGACTCACAGAGCTCGTAAGACTTTATGCCAAAACGCGCAGCCTTTGTCCTTATTGCTTGAACCCAGGACAAGCGGCCCTTGAATAAGGTCAATGACTCATCGATAGAAATTTGTCGTTGCAAGTTATAGAGGGAGGAAAATTTGCCGTTGAGGTTTGAGATCACAGGTACTATTTTCGCCAGTTTCGGTGAAAGCTCAAGTTTTTCATATCGTAGATAGTCCTGACTTACATCAGCATTATCGACGAAATGCAGAAATTTGCTCAGCAAAACATACCGATCGTAAGTCATCAGTTGCTTGAAATTGGACAACGTTAGGCAACCGAGTGACTTCCAATATTCATGCTGCGATGTCCGCTGGTCAATGCCCATGAACATGAAAACAGCAAAAAGAATCATTATCTCGTCTGCATCAGTGTCAGTCCACTGATGAAGACGAGACGATTTCTTCAACGTCTCGTTGGCCCTCATATGATCGATTGTTTGTTTCGCGTACCTATTAGTTTCTAGGGCGATAAGCTCTATGATGTCATTACTCCAGATATCAGTAAAAGCATCATAAGGCGTATCGTAGTCTTTGAGTGGCCCCGGGGTCGGACCTGAAAATACTTCAGGAACACCACGAAACGACTCAAATTTACTTTCCCACGTGAAAGTATTAGAGACGCCAAGCAAACAATCAGCTGCTTCATCCATTGCCCTCTCAACAGAAGATAAAATATCTCGAACAGGTTCTTCTAGTTCCTCGTTATCCGGAATTTCCCTCCCTATGCCAGCAAAGACGTTGGTTTCGATAGGAGCTACGTCGAACTCGTCGTCAAACTCGCTATCTAAATCACTGCCTTTACATGCCTTGCGCCTAGTGACTCGCTTAGATGTGGTTGTCACCCCCGAACATGACGGACGAACATCAGCATCTACGGAGGAAACATTCGCTACGCTTCCAGGCTGAATGCTAGTTCCTTGCGGTTGGAAACTAGAATTTCCCGAAGCACTGCAAAAGTTTTCCTCGGCAGCAGTTCTAGGCGTAAGTGGCCTAGGTGAGGCAAATCCCTGATCCTCCACCCACCGCCTCACCTGCTCCATGGCGTCGTCCGCCTCGTCGTCGGTGAGGTCCATGGCCTCCACTCGCTCCACCACACTGGTGCTGCAAGGAAATGTAACATTGTAACAAACTATTTTGAACACTTACCTGATGTTAAACAAAGGCTTAGAATATCAGCCATGATGTGTTCAAACGCAAGCCTATGTTAAATAAAAATATATATGAAAAAACGTACCTGAGCGAAGGCATGGGCTCCAACTCCATGACTCGACGGACGGTACCACCTGGGGTTTGTTGTATGGGGACGGTGTCCCCAGTAATTTTGAAAGAACCGCCAGGAGTGACCTGGACGGCAATTCCTAATGACCTAAAAAGTGAAAAATTTACAATATATAATATAATATACAATTATGTAAAAGTGAGTTTGTGAATTATGGCGAAATTTAGATTAAATTAACTTTTAGGATACTTTCATTGCAGTAGTCTCTATTTATTACAACCTGATTATAAGCATCATGAATAATATTTAAAAAAAAGCAGAAAAAGGTTGGCATACCGGGGAAGGACCTCTGGCGGAGGCATCTCAGGGTCGCGCGGCGCTGCGTCTGCCGCCAGCCCCATTAAGAGAGCACGTCGTGCGGCAGAGGGCCGTGGGCCTCTGCGCTCGGAGCTGGGCGTCACAGATCGTGAACGCCCAAACTCCGAGCTCGTCGACCGCAATCTAGCTAATCTAAAAACAATAAAAATAAGTCTGATGAAATATCTACACGACCAACACATTTCTACAAGTAAGTAATTTACTACGTACGTACTTTTCAAAAAGTTGATTGAAGAAAGGGTAAAAATTCGTGCAAGGTATACACTACAAGCAGCAGAATTCATTATCAGAAAAAAAAAAAACATTGATTTTACAAAAAAAAAACGGATATAATAAAAATGTACTATCTAAATGTAATCTATCTGTTTCAATTCAAAAATTGATGATGATGATGAAAAACATACATACGCTACATACATTTTAATTATCTAACGAACTGTTTTTTATTTTTGAATATTTTTTTATAAATAATTTAATAGTTGCGTTGCCGGAGAAAAAAAGTTTAAAAAAAGGTTAAACGTTTCGATCTATAAAATCTATTTTGTATGGGCGAGTTAGCAATCGTAATTTTTTTTTGTCGACTGTACTTCCCGTGTTGAAATGAAATGGCCGACTTCTTATTTTAGAAAAAAGGTTACTATATGATATTAATGCACTTAAATGAGAACCTGTTTATCAAGAAATGTTTCAAGATACATTATTTACAAACTTGGATGCGATTTTACATTTTTACAGGCAAGTTTGTCGAATTATCAGCTAAAAACTGCCGGCACCAAGCGATCGTTTTATAGCAATTAAAAGTTTTTATGTTTTTTCTCATTTATTTTTGCCACAAATACATCCTAAAACACTTTTAACACACTCTATACACATTTTTCAGTAATTTAAAAGCTTTTACTCACCGTTTTCGCCTTTGTAACATTTTCTTGACATAAAAACATAAACCGATTCGACAGTAAAATTTCACAATATGGCTATCGCACTGTCAGTTCATTCTTTTTGGTCAGGCGGAGTTGTATTTTATTTTTTTCAAACCTCTATAGGCCCGCTGACACGGTAAGAATGCATCGATTCTCTAGTGATTGAAGTAAGCTAGAGGCGAAAGAACTTAAATTGTCTTTGGAACGTTCATTCGAGCGGGAATAAATTGACGAATAGCGGTGATTTCCTTACGCACCGCTCCGGTGCGTAACGCGCGTCGAGCACTTTTCGCTTACGCCGACATGCGGTGCGTAACACATTCAAAGGGTTAATTATCCGCACTCAACTCCGTAATAACTGAACGGATTTGAATAAAATTTAATTATCCGCACTCAACTCGTAATAACTGAACGGATTTGAATAAACTTTGATATATACCCTGGATTAACACAGACTACTTTTATCCTGGAAAAATCATGGTTTCTGTAGGATAGCGGTGGCGACACCGCGGGGCACTGCTAGCACATAACAATTGACCTTTTTCAGTGAACCAGTGATGTACAAATTGAAACCAGTTGCTGAATTGAGATTGGCTATGACTATGGAGAGACAAATCTACCAAGCGACGAGCATCAAGTGGTCTCCAGTAAGTTGATTCCCAAAAGTATAAAGAAAATGAGTAGATTAGAAAAATTCTTAAGAACATAACAAATACTTTGCCTATAAAAATCTAAAAATACTTAAATCAGTGTGTGTTTTTACAAGCTTTATTTTAATGTCACTTAAACTAGCTAACGAACTATCAATATAAACAAATCTAGAAAGTCAATTTTACCATACCTCAATGTCGTATCGGTTTGAAACTTTACATGCACATTATATGCAATCCGGTCAACAATACAATAACTTACCACAATTGAGCTGATCGAATGATGGAGCAAGGAAGAGAAATCCCTCGAGTTCATTTCGGTCTCGAGTTCACTTTTGGTCACACCAAATGAGACCCTCGGTTTCATTTGGTTTGTAATGTAGTCTCATACATTAAGAGTATTTAAGTTTTTCAATAATTATTGTTACAGCAAAAAGGCCACAGCACAATAATCGTTGGCTACTCGGATGGAACGACTGCTCTTTACGATCTGAATAGTGAGTCCCCGTTCCTTTCGGCAGTAGAAAAGGGCGTCGCGATATACTACCCGTACCAAGACAGACGGTCCGAGTGTTCGTCTATTACTGGTAAGTACGCTCGAGGCTTACAGCCCACAAAACAACATAATCTAGCTGTACTCCACGCAGCATCTGTAACATTAGATTTTTGATTTAGAATTACATCACCTGCCTATCATGTTCCTACTGCTTGGACACAGGCCTTCTCTCAGAGAGAAAGGATGGGCCCTAATCCACCATGCTAGCCCAGAGCATGTCAGTGAATGTCACATGTCTTTGAACATTTGAGGTTCTTGGACGTACCGGTTTCCTTGATCGACGTGACGTCCGATGTTTACCTTCACCGTTGTTGCGCGATGGCATAGAAACTGAACATAATTTATTTTAGTACTAAATATGTAAGTCATTGGTGCAAGGCTGATGATTGAACCGGGTGACGCCAGATTGTAAAACACACATGCTACCGCCTGGTCACAATCGCTCAAAAAAGGAGTAGGTACAGTTTTCATACAAACGATGATTTTTATAAAAATGTAGTACTAGTACTATATTCGGGTAAATTGGCCGTACTTGGCAGAGGATAGAGATGCGTGGAAGGAAATGGGAGAGGCCTTTACCCAGCGGTGGGTCGAACTAGGGTGGGTGAACAAAAAAGAAAAACAATACAATAATAAAGTCTCAACAAAAAATTCCGTTTCTATTATTTTGATAGTTTTGTTGTATGAATTGGCAAAATAGCAAGTTATAAGTAGTTCACTTTCGACACTAGATAACGTCGGTGGCTGTCTCATGTTATCTCTCGCTGCACATGATTCCAGGGTCTTGTAGCGATATCTAGATCGTCCTATATGAAGGTCAGAAGTTCCGATATTGCGACCTGCATTCGTTATATTATATAAGCGGATAGGTGTCTTTGCGCCAGTATTGTAGGAGCAAGCTATAAAGTTGATTGTTGTTGCATTGCAGGCGTAGGAGTATGTGCGACGACGAACGAGACGTATCCAATAGGCAGTCAGTACAGCACATCCATGACGGGTGGCACGCTATGTGGAGGCGCGGCGGTGCGGCCCTCAGCGCGGGTCCACCTGTCCGTGAGCGCCGCGGTGCCCGCTGCACACTGGCCCGCCGTCTTGCTCGCAGGCGACGTACCCTTCAGTAAGTACTACTGGCCACAACAGACGGCGCGGTTCCACCTGGCCGTGAGCGCCGCGCTCATTCTCCGTCCGCTACGAACCTATCTGTACATGTACAACATTGTAACGTTGGTATATTGTGTTGACAGTGCGAGCTGTGTCCGAGATGGAGTGGTGGGGCGGCGGGCGGCGCGTGGGCATAGGCCGTGCGTGGGCGGCTTGTGCGCGCTGCGGGCGCACTGCCTCCGCGACGCAGCCCGCGCTACGCTCCCACCGGCACCACCCGGCCTACCCTGATATAAAGAAATTGGTAAACAACCACATTATACTTACATTATACATACAGAATTTATTTAACATCGAAACTTTCCGTGTAAGGCCGCAGTAAAGTGGCGCCAGCTGCAAGCTGGCGACAGTGGCAGGATGGCGATGCTAGTAGGGTGGTAGTAGGCTGACTGGTGATCCAATACATTTCCATTTGTATGGAACCATTCTTGACGACAACGGAGCAGCTCCGTACAACATGAAATCGTCGTCGTTTCCACCATTCAACGGTGGAGAGTTTGGGTTTAAAAATTACCAAAATTCTGCTTACGTAAAACTACTATATAATATATATTCTGTGGTAATACCTTATTGGCACCAAAGGCAATTATCGTCTCGGCCAGCTTTCTATTTGACAATTTTCATTCGTGGGAATAATTTTTTAAGCGCTTTCCACACGTTTTTTACATTATAATAGTAGACAAACAAGCGACGGGCCACCTTATAGTAAGTGATCACCGGCGCCTGTGGACACCTGCGATACCCGGGGCATTGGCGGTGCGTTGCCTACCTTGATTCTATTAACTCGCCATGCAAAATAAATGAAAAAAAAATCCTTTTAGAAATAATCCACAAAAAAAAAAAATGGCATAGACAAAGTATTTGTCTATGATATTGGCAAGCGCTTGCCGCTACTTCGTCTGATGTTAAGCGATGATACGGTTTACGATGGAGCACGCTTGCCTACTCACGGATGGATAGATTATTGTTTAAATTATATAACTCTCAGAGTGTATTTAAACTATATTTTGGTTTATCAGGTGAGCAAACAACCAATAACGATTCTCTCCAACATGGGCCCCGATTCTACTAAAGAAATTGTCTTTAAATTGTAATTGTTGCGATTTTAATTGTTAAATAACTGCCTCAAATTGACAGTTTTAAATATTTTTTATACTAGAAAAATACAACCACCTAATATTATAACTTAGTATAAAAAAAATATTAGAAACTCAATTTTGAGGCACAATTACAATTTAAAGACAATTTGTTTAGTAGAATCGGGGGGCAGGTAGATGACTAGTAGAAAATGCTTATCATTAAGTCCTTCATATTATTATATATTATGTATCATCATCATCATCAGCAGCCATTAAACGTCCACTGTTGGACAAAGGCCTCCCTGTTAAAGAGGGGTTTTGCCATAATCCCCACGCTTGGCAGGCGTCTTGGAGATCGCAGTACGTTCACCGTGTGCTAATAGGACGCTGCTGCCCATCCTTCGGTGGTTCTGGTCGCAGTTTTAGGACATACCCGGGTCCAAATTCTACAGTGCACGATCCTATATACCACCATTCAAAGCTTTGTTGCAATCACTAGTCCGGTCAAGCTGTAGAGGCCAAAAGGCCAACAGTATTATGTATATTTCCATATTATTTGTATGTGTGCAATAAAGTATTAAATAAATAAATAGGTTTTTTTTTTGCTTCAGATCGTCGCGTTGCTGCTGATGGAGCCTATAAGCCAGAAGAGGAAGCGTAAAGTAAACGATGACCTCTCAGTAGTCGTGGAGCCTCTAACTTATGAAGACGCGGTCGCGAAGTACGGCCTTCAACTCACCTTCGTCACTAAGAGTAGTAGGAGCGAACAGGTAACTTATACTGCCTTTTTTTTAATAGTCCGCCCGATGTTTAACCCCGTCCCCCAAAACCATCCCGCAGGTAGGCCTCCGGCTAGATAGACCGACGACATTGTGAGAGTTGAGAGCATCCGGTGGATGCAGATGGCAGGCTGTCGTTCAGTGTGGAGCTCTAAGGGGGGGGCGTATTTTCAGTAGTGGACGTCTTCTGGCTGATAAAGATAAAGCCCAGCCCAGCCCAGTAGACTGGCCCAGTAGCCGTTTCCTAGCGTTGCCTAGTAGGCCGGGATCGGAGCCAGTCATTTTACTACACTATTATATTAATTAAGTAACTATTATTAATTTTTATTTAAGTTATTTCAGCTATTTCATGGTTAATAGCCACCGAAGTGCTGAAGTCAATTAGCAAAAAAAATTATACTTCCCCTACAAAAAAATATTGTTGCTAAATACTAAACTCCATTTAGTTTTATTGTGTTGTAATAGTGTTAACACACGTATGGATTTGGTTGACCTCAACCGCCGTCTGACCAACGGGAGAGAAAGAGAGGGAAATGTCATATTCTCACTCTTTCTCTCCCGTTGGTTGGACGGCGGTCCGTCAACCAAATCCATACGTGTGTTAACAATATAAACAGTGTAGGTAATATAAATAAAAAGTGTAGGTGGACTTATTAAATCAATAAACTGAAAAACAGTATGTTTGCAATGCACGTGAGCTATGGTGACCGAGCTGTAGCATGTGCGCTTCACAATCTATCGGCACCCGGTTCAATTCCCGGCCTAATTACTTATTTACTACTTAAATAAGTTATGTGCAGTATCGACGCTATCGCTCATAAACGGTAAAAGAAAACATGAAGGAAACCGGTATGTCCAAGAACCTCAAAAAGTTTCAAGACGTATGACATACATTAACATGCATTGGGTCAGCATGGTGGATTTAGGGCCCATCCTCTCTTTGACCTTCATTTAAGAGAAGCAATGTGTCCCAGCAGTGGGAACATGATGAACAAAAAACTGAATGTGATGCTTGCCAAAATCAATGTTTTTTATATATATAATAAGTGGGAAACAAGCTACGGGCCACCTGATGGTAAGTGGTCACCGCTGCCTATATACACCTACAATACCCGGGGCATTGTCAGTGCGTTGCCTACCTTTGAACTCTATTCACCCCTCGTTTGAAGCAGAAGATCATATTGAAATTGTTGAATTGTGAATATGTAATACAAAATTTGTTGTTCTGTTTAGTTGCAGGCGCAACAAATATGCAGCGACCATGAGTTTCATCCGGAACGGTTCCCGCTATCCGACATAGTTGCGTTAGCCTTCTGCCCTTCTGGTAGGTTCCACGACAGAATAGCGCTGGCCACGCACACCGGCATCATATTCGTGGTAAACTTATGATAGATTTATTAATTTAGGTCTAGGAATTAAAAAATGAGCTTTAAAACTAGGTATAAACGCTAAAATTTTATATAAGATATCAGTGGCATTTGGATGGTGGACTAAACACCAGTTTCTTAGAGGTACAGTTTTTTTTATCGCGTATGTGTCCGCGTTTGACCACCAAATCATGTTGACAAACTAAAATCATGTTTTCTGAACAAAACCGACAACATTACCTACTGTCGAAAATGTATGGTTTCCTCATTTGGTCGTATCTCTACAGTTATCTTTGTAAAAGTTACTTATGCAACTGCTTTTGGGACATGAAAGTTCCGAGGAACTAAAAGTCAAAATGACAAACGGCAAATATTATCTTTGGGTAAGCTACGCTTCAAATCCGCGGTCACGGCTCAGAGATCTTTGATAGAAAGTTTTTATATTTATTCTCAGTAGGTGTGGATTTCATAATAAATTTAATCCCATACCACAGTTTTACAAACACTGAAGCTATTTATCATGTGACTCGATCATAGTTTTTACCGCGTTTTATTTACTCGGTTCTTTTTTGTTAGTTTGGTGCAAATTTTTAAATCGTTATAAACTAACTGCTTAATGAGCCAACTTGAAACTTTTAAATACAGTTCAGAACTAGGACCAAGGCTACCTGTTTGAAGCGATTCTGTTTAGATGATGCAAAATGTTGCGCGATCGTAAACTGTACTTCGGCGCGTTAAGGTTCACGTTCGGCCCCTGGCTGACAACACAATATTTACTTACTTTATGATACATACATAACTTATAAAAAATAAAAAGCAAGACTAGTATAAAAAACGAATTATTTAAATAACGGTAAAACACTGTTTTAAACTATCACGGTTGTTCTCTAAAGTTATATGATTATTTACGGGATATTTACCGTGGTAAAGTGGAATGAGCTCCTGATATTTTGGCGCAGTAAGCGCCAGTCTTGCCGTGAACATGGTGCATGTAAAAAATGCGTCAAAATATCGGGAGCTCATTCCACAACTACAAAAGGAATAAATGATTTTGATTTGGTTACGGGATATTACCGCAATTATATTATATTTATTTATTATTATATTATATTTATTATTCAGATATTTATTTATTATTATATTATATTTATTTATTATTATATTATTTACCGCGGTAGGCCGCGGTAAATATCCCGTAAATAATCATTACTTTAAATAATGGTGGTTACTACATTGAACGTGTTTTATAACAAGATTAACATTATTTTATTTGTACTTTTTTATTCTTATCCCACCAATAAATTATAATTTTTCTTAGGAAAAATGGTACATTCGAATGTACATTCTATTACAGCGTCGAGATTTCATCATTACATAGGTATTGATATATTTTTAAACAAGCATTCTTGATTATGGTATATATAGTGATATTAATAAATTTTTATTTTACTTTAGTTAAAGTAGTTTTAAGTCCCAGTGTTGTTTCATATTGTGTTTTCAAGTTGTAAAATAACGCAGTTAATTTAATTAAGGATTTCAAAACATTTAATTGCTTCTGGGTTTGTTCTTGCCAATTATCTCCAAATTATATTTTTTTATAAAATGTAAAAATAATTATGGTGGCATTTATGTAAACTAAGTACCTATATTGGAATTACGGTGGTCGAAGCAAGGTAAGCGGAGCGTTGGTCGTCCAGCTGCAAAATGGGTCGACAATATTATCACCATCGCGGGTCGAACATGGGGCCTTTCGGTTAATAATGTTTAAGTAATGAGAAAAGTTGCGCGACCGCAAACCGTATCTCAGCGCGTTAAGGTTCACGTTCGCGTGATTTTCCGCACTGTGCTGTTCAGCGCTTTAGCGTGAAGTTTTTAAGCTATAAGGCCACAGGACTAGGTTAGCGCAGGACCGAGGCAGATGGCATAGCAAGAGAAAGCCCTATAACCAGCAGTAAGAGATAAGGACGCCCGTGGGTGATGATTAAACCGCTATTTTTCTTAATGTAACTTTCCTTTCCGTGCACGGTTGCCTGGAAGAGATCGCTTTAAGCGATAAGGCCGCCTGTTAAATCCTGTAATAAATAGTTTTAATGTAATGTATATGTTATCCTTGTTTTTATGGTCTTTTAATAAATAATAAATTTAATGGACCCAATGTAAAAATGAAAATGTAGGTAGGTACATTATTATGCTGCCCGTCATCTAACCCAAGCTAAACTAAACATTTATTATTATAGCTACTTAGGTTGTGTATAAAATAGGTTAAATATACTCATGATAGTCACAAACCTGTCTGTGTCCATAACTTAAAAAAAATATATAATGTGGCTTGTGAATTAAGACAAGGATTGAGAGCAATACAAATATTAAATTTTATTATATCTAGCTTACTATGGAAACTAACAGTTCAGTTTACTGTGTAAAAATATATAACTAAGTTTAAGTAAAAAAAAACCAATATGTTGTATAGCTTTCCACTGTACTGTATTTAATCATATAATTACAAATATAAGTTCATAATAATTATTTATTCCTAGTTTATGAAAGAAAAACCATATATCGGATTTCAGTGTGATACTATTGTTTACAAAAACTTCTGTATATTAACATTTTATAAAAGCGTCGCTATTGTTAACATTTCAATAAAAGTTTGTAAAAGATTACACATGTTTTATTTAGTTCAGGATACATGTATAGTTTAGGAACTTTTTTATGCTTTGCCTTATTTTAAATGAACTAATATTAAAACTATTCAAATATAACTATACAAAAAAAAAACTCCTTGGTGGCAGGAAAGTGGCCAGTGCCACGTTGAATGGCAATGCAAAAATTTTGCAAAAAGTAGGCGCCAAAATTCCAGTCACCAGTCCTCCAGGTAGGTTCTTAAATTAATCTTACCCCCTGATTTACACTTTTACTTTATTGTTAGGTACCTACATTACTACCCCCTTAACCCGCAATGTTTTTCTAAGAGTTTAGCTTTTACGTACTTCTACATAAGAGCCATACAGTTTTAATCGACTTCTCAAACATTTTGTGAACAAACAAGCTCTCAAGTCTTGCATTTAAATATAAGCTAGAATTTAGATATAGGTAGTAATAAATGCAGAAGTCCAAAAGTCGTTAGAAGTGAATTTGTCAGCGTTTATTTTATCGTGTCTGAGTGCGGTCGCTTCTCGCGGGAGTGTCGCGAACCGCGATTCGCTGCAAGCGAACGAGAATTGTCCGTCAGCCGTCAGTAAGAATTTAGCCGCGACGAGGAGGTAACGCATCGCCGGTCTCCGGATCGCCCGCGCGCGTCTATACCATAACGTAAATAAAAATATTACCAAAGCACCGTAAAAATATTGAACCAGAAAATTACAAATCATAACCAGAACTAGTCTTTATTTGAAACGCTGAAAATAAACTTGAGTATAATAAAGTTATGAACTGAAAAGACATTCGTGGCCTGAAAGCCGATTAACAAATAATCTAATAAGTGAAGCAGACAGTGAACGCTAAGATGATGATGGCTAGTGCAAAGTTGGTGAGAGACTGCAGTTCGGAGCTGAGTTCAGATGTCCGGTCGCTGTCGGTGACATCCTCGATTGAGGAGCAGGACTCCACCACCACCGAGTCGGAGTTCACGGAGGAAGAGAAAGAATATGAGCTGGAAGATCTTCAGATACTGAAGACTATCGGTAAGTTAATTATGAAATTGAGCTTATTTTTTCAGGTAATTTAACCGACAGTTTTGTTTAAAAAAATGTGTTTAGCATCATTCCGTATGTGCACGAAGTGCTTATTTATAAAAATAATTAGATTAGATTTACACGTAGGTATACGTACCACCCACGGGATACCACCATTATTCTACTTCCACTTACGTACTACTTTTAATCATGATTGGAATATTAATAAATTCCGATATTCTGGCGATGTCACACCGTTTTCCCATGCAGACAAACTAAAGAAGAAAAATATATTAAAGTAATTAATAGTTAAATAAAATTAGAATTCTAGTCCATAGATACCAGTCCAATCATTAGGTACCTACTTTACAAATGCTTCGAAAAGTTTATTTTCTGATCGAAGTTACAATAAATTAATGTCATTAAAATCTGTACGACGACGCGGATGCTTCTTTGGACGATCTTTGAGATGTAAATGGAATGACAACATTTTGGAGGTTTTTTGCGATTTATGGAGGCCTAAGATTGGATATATCTAAAGTAAAACTAAAATCTGATGTAGTGTTGTCACTGAAATTATATTTGATATTTACCGATCCACTTCTTCAACCGATCTATTTAATTATGCAGCAAGTGTAATAAATTACTCTCCTATTTAAAATACACGCGGGAGATGTGCGAGTACATTCTCTTTAAAACTCAGCTAAGAACCGGCACACGCATTTCACTGGAGAAACGAGTGAGACAGTAGTCAGAATTATTTATAGAAAAGATTCATAATTTAGTTCTAACAAGAAAGATACATGGTCACCGTCGTTTGCTCGATACCAATATAGTAAAAGTGACATGAATCATTTGACACCTCTGCCCACACCGAAGGCAAATAAGCTGAGAGATTTCACTGGAGAATGTAAGTATGGAGAAGTATTTTTCCATTTGAAAAGTCCTGACTTTCTGCGATGGACACACAGTACAGTAGGACACAGTAAACGCGTTAAGTTTTCCTTCGCCGCCTCATGTTTCATCATTACCACAACAAAGGATGTGCAGGTGGTAGCAGGAGGCTGTATTGTTGAAACTTGTGCATTGAGTTTCATTGCAGTACATATACCTACAAAGTACTCTTATATAAGTAGGTATACTTAGGTACCTACTTTAAAAATGCTGGCCTTTCAGCGTTGTTTTGAGTTTCTGAACTTTCAGCACGTACCTACCTAATTTAAAAAAGTATGGAAGAAACTCACGACGAATTTTGAAATGTAGCTAATAACACCGGTTTACGTACCTACCTACCTATTAAAAAGATTTTTGTTCTTCTGGCTAAACAAAATACAAGCAAACATAAAATACAATACAATATAACTAAGTTCTTACCTAATAAATATACCTTACTTAATAAAATAATAAATATTCGGAATATTTCGAAATTATATTTTTGCACACATGGTTATCTATCTGACCCCAAACTAAACAAAGCTTGTACCTACTATGGCCGCCAGAGATTGATATGCCTATATACATAATATATATATGTATAACTATATACAAATCTAAAAATCTGCTGACAGTATTCTGGCCACTTTTCCCTCCACCGAGGGGCTTTTAGATTAGTATATAGTTATTTTAAGTTTTAGATTTTGGTTATTTATTTAAGTTTTCGTTAATTTTCTGTTTTTTAAGTTATGCATAATAAAAATACCTTATATAGCATGCAAGAAAGTTGCCTGCTGAACATATATATCTTGATATATATATATATATATATATATATATATATATATATATATATATATATATATATATTTAAATACATTTATGTATTTTTATAAGTGACGAGACCTTGCCTAAGATAGTTCAGAACACAGAAAATAATCTCTCTTCTAGAAAGATTTTTTGATAGATTCTTTAGACAGTGTCTATTTTTGAATAAAAAATAGACACATAATTATAGAACATCAAATGCACACGAGTTAGATCATATTCTGGGACTTAGATGAGTTTTTTTGTAAGAAAATTATTAAAAGCACAGAAAATAAAAAATACGCTTTTCTGTGATGTGTTGAAGTCATAGAACGAAAGTTAGTTGTGATGTAGGGAAGTTGCCTGTTAGAGTTAGTTTGCTAGTTATCAATAACCCTGTACACTGCTTGACTGTTGAATAACTAACAAAGGTGTGGTATTATACTTAAAAACATTGCATGAGGATAAGTTATGCATCCAACCAAAAGTTATGCACGTCTCGGATCTAGTAACGAAGAGTTTAGTGTTCTTTGTTTGTATCATCCTTTGTTTATCGCGTATGTGAACTTTTATGTTCAATTTGATAAGAAATGTAACAGGAAATGGTGTTATGTAATATTCCGTTCTCATAACACAATGCAGAAGTCTGTATATTAAAACGGCCTCTTTACTGACTAACCTAATGTATTGAATACCTTCTTTCAACACTAGGAAATAAAACCGCAGTGTTATCTATAGGTAATTGTCAATTAAAAACCGTTAACCGACTTCGATACCGTAAATTCTTTTACTTGCATGTCGATTTTTTTATTGTTATTGTTGTTTATTGTTGTTATTTTGTTTTAAATAACCAAACTACTGAACCGATTTTGATGAAATTTCTATGGCACCAATTTGAAAGTAGGTAGGTACGTAGTTATACCCTTTCAAATAATAAAAAAAATATATATTTATAAATGACGGAGTTCTGAACAAAAAAAACCGGCTGGATTGAGAACCCCCCTCTTTTTTGAAGTCGGTTAATAAATGCGTAAAACGTACCTAACTGTGGGTATATTTTACTTGTTCACGACCAAGCTATCATAGGTACTACACCAATCTTGATACAATATGGCAAGGAGGTGGCAATGTAGTAGTGATAGATCTGTGGTTGGCGCGATCGACTTCCAGTCGAATTGAGAACCTCTTTTTTGGAAGTTGGTTGATAATACTGAGGAATAATAAAACGAACTAGTAGTAAATGGCCACGGCCTTTTACAGTAAAAGTTGTAGTAAATTCAACCTTGGAGTTAAAAAAAAAAAAAAACATTTGCGCTAGCGCCAAAAGGAATCGGATGGCGCTTTAAAATTTTAATTATTTGGCACGATTTGTAAAATGCGGATGTTCGTAATCTCAGATCAGATAAACAAGGGAGATATGTCTTAGAACAATAATTATCGTTCGTGTTCAAATGAATCTGTGTTTCACCCACTTTTTAGGGTTCCGTACCCAAAGGGTAAAAACGGGACCCTATTACTAAGCCTACGATGTCCGTCCGTCCGTCCGTCCGTTTGTCCATCCGTCTTACCTTTAAATGGCTGTATCTGTCGAACAGTAATACCTAGCCAGTTGAGATTTTCACAGAATATGTAATGTTACGGCGGAATAACTAAGAAATAATAAAAAAGTCAAAAAATCAAACGAAAAGAGAGTCCCCAACTCCCCATACAACAAACAATTTTTTTTTTTTTTTTTGTATTAGCTCTAATGTAAAAATTGTAACACTTACAAGCGTAACACTTGGCATGATTATACTACACACTCTAAAGTATAACAAAAAAAAAGTATAATAAATAATGGCCAAGTGAGAGTCGGTGACAAGTTCCTGTTCATTACCAAGTTATAACTGGTAATTTCGTTATTAAATTTTGTGGTGGTACGGAACCCTCAGTGCGCGAGCCCGACTCGCACTTCGCCGGTTTATTTCACTGTACCGCTAAACAGCTTAACGCAAAAAAAAAATGGTACGGCACTCTTACTCATATTCACGCACACATAAAAACTTGTAGCGACACCAATGAACTAATCAATAGTCCACATGCAAAAAAAGAGTACGGCAAGGCCGTCTACAGGGTGAGAACGACTAAAAGCATTAAGCCTGATTGAGGCCTTATGCGTTCGCACCCGCCACGCTACCTTACCATATCTCCCTTGTTTTTCTGATCGGCAGTGCAAGAAACGTTCTTTAGCGATCGTCAAATTCGATAAAATGCCATAGAATCGATCATAGTGAGTAGTGAACAAATGGCATTTTATCGAATTTGACGATCTCAACTGCCAAATTTGAAGCTATATAAAGAACGGTACTTGCACTGCTGAGGTCGTAATATTGGTTTTTGGTCTATTAAAGCGTTCGGATAGACAATATTCTCCAATGATGTCATAATCGTACAAGATTTTGTTATAGACTGTAAACGCTCGTGAAAATTTATTGTAGGCAATATACTATACATATATCTCGGAGTTATAGAAAGCTGGCTTTTACGATGCTTCCTTTTACCAGATAGGTAAATGACTGCTTCGACCAAAATAAAATGAATGGACAGGCCCAGTAGAAGCGCATTTTTGAAGATAACAAAATGAGCGCCGGCTTTCATTTCGTTTCAGTCGGTCTCTAGCCGTAGGAAGTGCAACACGTGTCTATAGTTACGTGATAACGAAACATCTGACAAAATTATGCATTCATATGCTTTTCCGAAGTGTTAATACACAAATAAAACCGGGATCTATTTTTTGTAACAAATATACTGTACATTTTTATAATTAGGTGTTGAAGTATATTATATCCGACGGTTTTGACTCGTTTTTAACCGACTTCAAACTGAGCAATTTCAATGGTTAGGGCCCGTCCATTCATTTTATTTTAGGCGAAGCATGACTGTGATGACTATCTTGAGCTCATCGCGCAATAACTGTCTGTCTGTCAGTTGCAAGGTAATGAAGATAAATAAAAAGATAGTGAAAAATAAAGATAAAGATAGTGATATTAAAAATAATCGATCCTTTTCTTTCTAGACACAATTTTTGTATCTCTTTGATTCATAAATAATTCTAAAAAGTAGTAATTCGCTACGAACTGTCACCTCGCAATCTCGCGAACTGTGTCCTAAACCCTATCTTCTAAACCGGATAAACTCCTAAACCAGATTTGAGCATATTCGAAATGAAAAATAGTATTGTAGCTTGCTTACTAAATTTCATGGGGAAAAAGCGCGCGGCTAACTCACTTGCGAGTTTCAACGTTTTCGAAGATAAAAAATCCGAAAAATCGATAAGGCATTAACTATTTTTTCGAGCCTTTTTTCTCCTTCGCCATCCTATAAAATATTATCACGATAATTTGATTTATACTATTAGGAATGTTATTGTAAAGATAATACCCCCAGATCAGACAAATAAGGGAGATATGCCTAACTACAATCGTTGGTGTTCAAATATCTGTCTCAGTGTTTCACCCACTTATTACACTTTTCCGCTAAACCGCCTAACGCAAAAACTGTAAGTACGGCACCAACTTATTTTTCACGCACACTAAGAGAGTTGTAGCAACAACATTGAACTAACAGTCCACATGCAAAAAAGGGAGCAAGGTCGCCTTCAGGGTGAGCTCGACTAAAGGCATCAAGCCTGATGTACATCTGATACTTTCGCACCCGTTACGCCACCATACCATATCTCTTGTGTTTGTCTGATCTAAAATAATAACCAATCACAATTCTCAAAATTAATAATTAATTAAATTTATTATTTCTCACTCAGTGAGTTTTTATCTTCAAAAGTGTTGAAAACGTGCTATATGGGCACAACCATATCAGTATGCAAAATATTATCGTTGAACAAATACCTATACAGGGTTACGTACGCGGGTAGGGTGTACTAAGCCGAAAGGGGTCCTTACTCATCGTTATGAATAACTTCTACTACGGGACCAACCGCAAAATCTCGAAAAATATATCAGCTCAAATATAATTATATCTAAATAAAACCGAAAATAATAATTATATCGAAATATGCATATCTGTCCCATACACTTTGTAGAGTGTCAATGACCGTTTTCTATGGAATAGCTGATATTTTTTTTCGCGATTTCGTGGTTGGTCCTATTGTAAAAGTGGTTCATAATGACGAGTACTGAGTGCCCCTCTCGGCGTAGTACACCCTTTCTGCGTAACCCAGTACAAATACATAAAAACACCAATCTGTTCCCGTAGATCTTGAGACCTTCGCTTCGCTCGGTCAATAGATATGTTGCTTTAAATAATAAGTAATCTTTATCTTAGATACGTAACTAACTTTATGGATTTTTTTCCATTGCCATTATCTACAAATCATGTTATTTGTTAGAGATTTGTATTGGAGATAGCCATATCGCGAAACCAGTTTAGAAATGGATCAAGGCCGAAAAACAGAACTAATAATGCATGTAATTATTGATAGGGTTGTTATCAATGTGAAGAGTGAGTGCATGAGGTGATTACCGATGTACCTCGACCTGATTACCTACTCCATGAGAGCGCAGTGAAATATGGGCCAAGGGCGATCGACTCGGCCCGGCCGTGGCCGGGGCCTACCCGGTAGGACAACAGCTGCCGCATTGACATTTTCCTTAACATTTTATTGAGTTGTTTGTAGCTCAACCAGTAAATATTTTTGAAGATGAGTAGGTTATATTAAAGCGAGGTCTCGTCACCTGAAAATAAATAAACTTCCTTACACACGTCTGATAATAATTTATCGTAAAGTTTGGAACACTGAAGTCGACACAAATTACGTCGCGGCGTAAATCGGAATCTATTTGAATCTGCGTCCGTTATTTTGCATTTCCTTTTGTTCTACATCCTACTTGTAAGGCCTACTATTATTAACCCCCGACGCAAACAGAGGTGTGTTATAAGATTGATGTATGTAACTATGTAACTGTGTGTCTGTCTGTGGTATCGTAGCTCCCAAACGGTTGAACCGATTTTAATTTAGTTTTTTTTGTTTGAAATGTGACTTGATCGAGACTTCAAGAGCTATGATTATTCAAGAAAATCTGTTCAACCGTTTGAAGATTATTAGCTCTTATCGTTTTTGAAGTGAAAACTTCATTAGCCGCGTTGAGAGATTTTTAATAGGTGTAAAACTTATGGGTTCGCGTCACCGACGTGCTAATATGACGTACTTATTAGTTTTCACTGCTGTCTGTAATCCCCATAATTAACTTGTTTATTTTGTAATGTTGCTGCTAATTACGGTGCAAAAAACTTAAATACTAAGTAGTAGTAGTCTACCTTCCCGAAACTTCTTAGATACGCAGTGCAATTATTGTTATCGTAAATCAAATAACCTGATTAACAACTTGTTATCATTTCGATTGCCTAAATCAAGTTTGTCTACTTGTTTTACTGGGTGTATTTATAGAATGGGCCTACTGTAAACATTTCGGTGCGGTCAAAGATTTAAAACCATGGATATACCTAGCATAATAATATAATATGATGTACCTACTTACTGATAGTGTCACCTTTTCGTTCATCATTCTTCTTGAGCTTCCTATTAAAGGTGCCAAAATCTTTCCGCATATCATTTGCAAGTTAAATTCGATATAATGTAAATGTTCGACAGAAATCGTCATAAAACTTCATAGACGTAGGTATATTATAAAACAGCCGCGTTTCTCGAACAGAGATAAAGAAAATTGCAAATATTGGCGAAAGTAGCAGAAGTGGTAGTGAAATGTTAGACGCGTCTACAGAAATCAGTATTCCTAGTGTGCACTAAAATCTAGTGTGTTTACGCATCTGGTGAAGTCAATACGTGGCTACGTAACGATGTTTTTTACTTACAAAGCCGGCTGTTGGGAATACAAAGTGAAGATTACAGCAGTCATAAAATTCTGAGCACTGCAATCCGCTAAGATAACTTGTGTTGAATACAATGAAGATGAATGAAGGATTATCGTTCTATAGAGTTCATTCGCTTATTCTAGATCTAGAATATACTAACGAGTAGGTACCTACTTCATACCAATTTTAGGGTTCCGTACCCAAAGGGTGGTAACGCAACTCTATAACTAAGGTTTACGCTGTCTGTGGCCCATATAAAGATCTTGAGAACCGTAATAGATAGCCTATTTAAATTTTCACAAAATATGTGTTATTATGACGGATTTGTCAACAAATATGTAATAAAAAAAAACTATAAAGCTAAGATTTGAAAAGAGTTTATTTAGTGACATTTTCGATGTTGTTTCTATAGTAAAAACTGTAATGTAGTATACAAGACAAGCGTCAAACTTGGTGTAATATAATGCTGACACTACTATAAAATGATGTAATAGTAGTGCTAACAATTCACTACTATAAATGTATTCTGTGACACTACAGTAAAACAAGATAATAAAAAGCGGCCAAGTGAGAGTCGGACTGGTGTTCCGGAACCCTCAGTGCGCGAGTCCGACTCTCACATTCCCGGTTTTTATTTTATCACACACCGGATATGCTGATTTATTTAGTAAGTATCAAAATCTTGGCAAGACTTGTTATCGTGTCAAATTAACATGTACCGATGTGGAAATATTCTCAACGGATTTTCTTCGAAGCTGCTACGCCATATTAGCTTTCAAATTGTGTACTCTCCGAGAGAGGTGTTAAATTCAAGTACGACATAAAGCCTCGTACACACAAGCCTTTTACAAGTGTGTTTGTAAAACAGTAGCCAATTGTAAAGGTTAATCAGAGCACAAACAGTCTCCCGTCTCGGAGTTGGAGTGTCTCAGATCTAGCCGTGCATTATTCGCTGGTTGCTCTAGTTACTCCGCTAACGACTCGAGCTCGATAGTGTCACGACATGAGCAGCAACTCGCTCTAAATATACACTTTACTATCTCAGTTAAAATGAAAAGTAATAGTGACAGTTTGGGAGCATCTTCTAGGACAAGATAAAGTTATGCAAAGCTTGCGTTTACAGGTTAATTTAACACATTCGAGCCCCGAGTCGAATTTAAATATAGTGCAATGAACTCCTAACATCTGCCAACATTGTGGTCACAGCTGCTATCGTAGACAGTCACCTAACCTTTGAAAGACGTAGATAGGCCGGTCTATAACAGTCATATTTTCTAGTACAAGGCCTATGCAGATGAATTTCACTTGCGAATAGCGGCAAATAGAGAAGTGTTTCATTTCATTGAACGAATGACCGTGTTGTAATGTTTACTCGCATCGAGATAACGTTTTGTCACGCGTGATTAGCTGCATACTATGTGGGTTTGTATGTCGTGTGGCTACTACTCGCTAGTCTAGCTGAATCTCAGACCAGGCAAACAAGGGAGATATGGTAAGGTGGCGTGGCAAACGCATCAGGCCTCAATCAGGCTTGATGCCTTGAGTTGAAGTCACCCTGCCGATTACCTTCCTGTTCTTTTTTTGGATGTGGAGCGCTGCTAGTTTCTTAGTGTGCGTGAAAAATGAGTAAGTGAGCGGTACTTACTGGGTTTAGCAGTATAGTGAAAAAAGTTGGTGAAACACGGATACATTTGAACGCGAACGATAATTGTACTAAAGCGTATCTCCTTGTTTGTCTGATCTGCGCGGTAAATCATAAGCACAGAAGACATAATGAGTGATCATTTTCTCATATCGTTCCCAGTTACCGCGGCGATTGGTAGGTACCTCTTCCTCGTCTGTGCATTTGTTAGCGATTCTAACGATGTTTTGAACGCTTTCTTTGGTTTCCTAATTCTTAGAATAGACGTCTATTTCAGGCTTAATCGGTGAAATCAGACTGTTGAATAGGGAAATTGGTTCGATGGCGTAGGTAGGTACATACTTAGTTAGGTTGATGTCCTATTTTTACGAGTTATTTCTTAGAGACGTGCATGCGATTAGAAGTTTTACTCATTATTATGGATATTTTACTCATTTGGTGTGTTACACGGGGTTGTGGCATCAACGCCGAGCATCAATATGAAGCGTTTCAAAAAGGGTGTCTAGCACTACCTCTCCAGGCTGACAAAACATCGTCACCACCGCTAGTGTTGCAGGTGTTCCTACTCCCTAAGCAGCGGGTTCTGCTTAGCATCAGGCGGACCTCATGCTTGTTTACATGCGGTCATTTTATAAAATAAAATAAAAAAGCTGAAAGGAAGTCATTGTAAACACAACACAATAAACAATATTTACTTTGCATTTACTATGGGACCTGAAATCGTGAAAAATATCGGGTGATCCAGACCTTTCGCTAAGTGTGTTTTTTTTTAATATGGACCAGTTTTTTTGCGATTTCTGGGTTGGTCCTGTCGTAAAAATTGTTCATAATAATGAGTACAATGACTTTCTTAGGTTTAGCACCGTTCTGTGTAAGCCATGAGAATTTTGGTCACAATTCTCTGTTTTATTATTTCTGTTGATATAGAATAGGTTAGGTAGGTACTTGATGCTATAAAACTACCTGTGACACCAAAAGCATAGGGAGCGATGTATTTGTAGTAGGTAGCTACATAGATGGCGTGGCATTGCTGGCAGTGCTCAAATGTTTATACAGGTAACTAGTTTTTTTTATTTCTTAACTATTTTCTTATTGCAAGTTTCGCACGCACTGAGCTTAAAATTGAAAGCAGAGATGAATTGAGAAAAGAAAGTTGTGGAACAATACCTACAAAGAGGTGAGTTTTCATTGTCCGAGGACGGAACCGGTCGCACCGCCTTCTTGGGGATTTACGACACTTAGTTGACGACTTAATTCTTATCAGGGTGTAATTGTATGTTAATCACAATAGGAAGGTTTCTAGATTCTACAACTACGGTATACATAAAAAAATATAAAATTGTAAATTACCTACTTATTACACGTATTTTACCGGTAGGTTAGATTCATTTTTTTAACTGACTAATAGTCTGGCCTGAATGCGTATGGCCACAAAGTTCTCAAAAGATGGGAAGCGAGGATGTGGTCGAATATGTAGGACGGTTGCCTAGGAAATGCTTAGGTATAATTACCTAACTACCTAGCAGGTATTCACTTTTATCTCGCTCGGATTGTACCCGTACGAAAAGACAGACGCAGGTTTACACGTCCTCTGCTGTTCTATTCAAAAAGTGAATTGGAAACGCTTAGTGCGTCTGAGTGAAATTTATTTTTTATATGGAAAGGGTATGCTAAGCCGGAAAGGGTTCGTTAGTACTCATCATTATTAACAACTTTTGGGTTGGTCCCATAGTAAAAGTTGTTCATAATTATGAGTACAATGATCTCCTTTCGGCTTAGCATACCCTTTCCTTATAATCCTGTATAAGATAGGTGTGCCTACGTAGAAAAGGCAGCCATAATATCCACATCATCCGTCGTAATGAGAAAGGAAAGTGCACAACATGTTTATTTACTTATGGTAAGGTAGCATTACCACTGAGTACTTAGATGTTATTTGCCCTCATTACCGTACGTTTCCTCTGAAACAACGCCCTTGGCCGTCTTCAACAGATTGCGATATTAACCATTGTTATTAATACTTAGGTAGTTCTGTATTATTTATGCGGGTATCGAAGCAAGGCCGGCGTTATGGGACGTTGATAATTTTCATCTCGGCTTAGGTAGGTACTTACTAGGTAGGTACGCCTTTATTGGCTACCAAAAGTGGGTATAGAGCAACTCTATGAGTTTAGGTTCAACGTCTTTTTCGCTCAAGAAACATACTTGAAACCTTATAATACCTACCTACGTTGTGATTTTGGACGCGGTATGGAAGTGATCATATTACAGATGACTCGCTTGGAAATGCCCTGCCTAGAAACGCTGCTGTGGCTATTCTGTCACACCAAACATTTAAAAGTGACAGTGAAAACCTACTTTGTAGTATATTAATTTAAGGTTGTAGTTACCTACTAGGGTCGCAACTCGCGGTACCACCGTGCAAATGCGGGGAACATGCGGGGATTGCAAGATTTGCAGGCGTCACGCTCGTCGCGTCGGCCGTAGTCGGCCGGCTGTGCGATGCGATGTGTCTCACTCGCAAAACACGGTACACACGCGAGTGGCGAGATATCCGGCGATATGTCGACATAAGATAAAACGCAAAAATGGTTGGGTCGACAAAGTAAATTGAAAATAAAAAAACGCACTACGAGTTCATGTTAAAAACCCACATGCATTTTTAATCATATCCAAATTACAGTTTTTACGTTTCGGCAAATACGGCTTTTTTTTTCTATTTACCACTGCCAACGAACTAGGCATACCTACCAATTTGTTTTTAAAAAAGTTACTTATCTTGATCACTTATTTCCATTTCTTCCTGTGAATCAGAATCTTCTTCATCTTCTAACGTAATTAGACTTATTTTTTCTAGCATTTCTTTTGTGGTTTTATCAAAATTCACGTCATGTTCATAATATTCCAACTCTATTAGTTTCACTTGGTCGTGACACTGTTGACATTCAGTTTCAGTGCAGTCTGTAAGCGTGTGCTCTAAAGCTTGCTGTTTTGAATCCACAGTATAAGTCAATTGCTCACCAGTCCAAAGTTGCTTTCTCACATTTCGCAACATCCATTGAGTTGTGTTAAAATCAGCATGTACAGCAGGAATTCTCAAAACTTCGTGGCCATTATTCTTTATCATTTCGTTTAGTTCACTATCACCACCGGAGTGATGATTGTTCACGAGAGCAACCAAATCCCTTTTCGAAAGATTTTCTTCACAAGGTATGTTATTTTTTTTCAGCCAAGCTTTGAATTCCATTTTTGTAGATTTGTATGTGGGTTTAACAGCATTTGAGTTGTAACTTGTATTTTTCATAACAATCACAGATTGTGGTGGCACGTTAGGCAATAACTTTTCTTTGACCCACCATGTGAATTTGTCACAATTAATTTCATTCTGGTAATGTTTACGATTTAATTTAGAATGTATTACTAACAGTGCTTCTTTTACAAACCGTTTGCTGTCACAAGCATGTAGAATAATGAATCCACCTTCTTTGCTATTTTGAAAAACTTCAATATCTTCTTTGCCAGCTTTTTGAGTCGCGCTTATGTAAGTTTCTCCCACAAATATGATCGTTCTCCCACTATCTCTATACTTCTTGATTGTTTGAAGATAGTCCGACCGTGTAGATACCAAGATCGAACGTTCCATTAGAATTTTCTGCTTAAATTGGCCTTCGACGCTACAATATTTGAACCCGACCTCTTTTAGTAATCTTTCTAAATAAGAGATCGTAGACACTAGCACCTTTTCTTTAATTAAAGTTTTGTGTATTGCTTTGAGTGTTGGTGGTTTTTGGTATTGTAAATAGAATTGTACTACTTTTCGTTTGACCTCACTTTTTGCAATATCGTCTAATACTAGATATCTCTTCAAGAGCGCAGTATGATCATGCTCACTGTTGTCAGTTTTTGATTCCCGCTTCATAACTAGCTTTGCAAGGGTTTTTTCTGGTAGCCCGGTCGCTTTAGCAACAGTGGGAAACAATTTCATACTTTGTTGGTATTCTGTCGAGTTGGGATTTTCGGAGCGTTTCTTGAAGTATAAGTAAATGGAATAAGCCAAGTCTTGTGCTTGCTTGTCTAATTTCTTACCGAAGGCGGACATCTTGGGATAGTGTTCTCATGTGCACTGGTATTACACCGTCCGCGACCGAGAAGTAGAGAGCCGTCAAGTTCGAGCGCGCGAGTGGCGTCCAAAGAGTACCTGCGTCCCTCCGCGCGTCTTTTGGAAACTGATACGAGTCAAGCTTGCTGTGGGCACGCCGCGCGTGTCGTTGTCGGCCGAGCGTTCCCTGCTTCTCCGCTCACCTCCCCGTGGTTGCCTGTGAATCCCCTCACCCCGCTGGCTGTAGGAAGCGTTGTGACGTTATTGGGACGACCTTACCTATTAAGTAATAAGACGTGCTATAATTAAAGTAATTTTTTTCTACTAACCTTTCTCGTGAGAAGAGAAAAATCTTAACACACCATTTACTATACGAGCAAGATCAAAGATGTGAGTAGGCTAACCATATTAAGGACAAAAAAAAACAAAAAAAACAAATTACAAAAAAAAAAAAAAAAAAACATACAAATTACAAATTCGGGCTGATGGTAACCCTACATCTGAGGCTGTACCTATTTACTAATTAAATAAACTTCCAAGATCAAAGTCTTGCTAAGACCCATTAATCCATTTTGTTTTCTTACAAATAAATAGTCAAATCATGAACGTGCTGATTTTTTCCTTTCTTCAAGCGAAGCGGACGCATCGGCCTACTTTGCACCTCAACTTCACAAACTATATACCTACCTACTAAGAAGATCGTACGGAAAACTCCCACGCTTCTGGGAAACTCTCATTTAGCATTTTGACAGTTTAATAAAACGAGACGCAAGGTGACAGATAATAAAAATACGTGTTTATGTTTTAACGAGTCAAGTCGTCATCGCCAGTCGCTGTAGCTAAAAATATTTTGAGAATAATTTTATTTACGCGAAATTAATTGTTTACACGAATGCATCTCATTCAAAAAGTGGCTGGGCAGTATAAAATATAGGTTAGACCTGTGGGTTAGACACACATAATTGACATTTCGAGACATTATTGCACACACGGTCCCCAAACCACAGAAAATAATTTTTTCCCCTCCAAACTAAGCAAAGCTTGTAATATGGCTGCCAGAGATACATACATATTAATTAATATTTTTTAATACATACTCAAACAGATATTAACACCCAGATATAGAACAAACACAAATGTTCATGCACATGAATGTTTGCCCTAGGTGGGAATCGAACCCACGCCCCCAAGCGCAGAAGGCAGGTTCACTACCAACTGGACCAACGGGGCTATCGTTAGATACACGCGATAAACTTAATACACGTACACATTGATGTAGGTAACCTCTTTTTGCTTCGGGTGTAAAAAAAAACAGAGAGAGCTACCTACCTACTGTGCCTACAGAATTGATTTATATCTTATCTGAACATACGCATCCAGTTGTAAATGTACGTCAATTGATCCAATAATAGAATTTCGATGGGAAAAAGTACCTACAAGCCAACCCACGATATAGAGAGCATATTATGTGCTCTCTATAACTGAATGCTGAAGTTCAAGGGTACAGTAATTTAGCGTTGTAGATTATTTTGTAGATACATACATCTTTTTTAAATATCCCACTACTTATATCAATATTTTTACTTTCTTTATGCTGTTTTACTAGTATTCATCATCTGCATCATCAGCCATTAAATGCCCACTGCTGAACAAAGGCCTCCTTTTTTGTTAATATGTTTCATGACCTTGGATACAAAGTCCTTCAGTCGTAATATTAAACAAGTCTTTATGGTATTAAACATTGTCAAACAAGTCATAGTCACAGTCAGAGGCAAGCAAAGTAAGTCACGGTCTAGACAAACTCATACCCCAGTAAACTGGTGGAGGCCTACAAGAAGGAATACTGCACTAATTTGGGACTATTTTCTAATCTTCTTCTAACGAAAACAAAATTTCTACATGCAGTTTTTGCAAAAAAACTTTGTCATATAAAGCCAGTACCAGTACCTGTTTTTAAACGTTTATCGGGACTTATCACGTATTATTTAATTTAGGTAATAATATGTACCTTTCGCTCGACGTTTCGACCATGTTACAATGGCCGTGGTCACGAGCTGACTGAAAACTGCGGGTGAGTCCGGCGAGAAGAGCGGGTGTTTTGTTCACCTACCCTCACTTGATCTTGAAAAATCGCAGGGTTGTCACTACGACACACAACACTGACTGTATTGGTAAATGTCCTAGTACCTATACCGCGGTTTGTACACTTGCTTACTATGGGATTCCACGACGCCGCTAATTTAAATCCACCTTCCCGGTTGAAATTGCGATGTTTTCTAATTTCAACAGCTTCACGAACCATTCGAGAAAAATAATGTCGTTCAGTGGAGAGGACCTTCGGATCGTGGAGCTCGACGGATAAACGTTTAAAAACATGTGTTCAAATCGCGAAAGTTCAAAAATTACTAGTACCAGTACCAATTTAAAAACGCATATAAAATTAAAACATTTCCTTGTTCTTTATTAGAAATAAATTTTATGTGATAAAAAAAGTATTTTACGAGTAAATCCATGAGCGGGCGCAAGTAATAATATTATGCGAAGTAGGTAGGGCACATTTGTAACGATTATAACGTTACGATTAAGTACGATTATAACGATTATAATCCGTCAAATCCCAGTTTGTAATAAAAAGTTAATCAACTAAATATATTTAAAACATCTGGTTAATGGTGCAACAAGTAATATTAACATCTTAGATTAGCATCAATCATTTCAACTCGAAATTCAAATGTTATATCTTTTAATTTTTTTAATCATTTAATCACACCTCTAGTCTGCAACAAAAAGGGCGGCAAGGTCGTCTGCAGGGCGAGTTCGACGGCATCAAGCCTGATTTAGGCCTTATACGATCGACCCCTTCACGCCACCTTGCCATATCTCCCTTGTTCATCTGATCTGAGCATCTAACAATGTTTTGAGAGATTATTGTTTCTGCAGCTGCCAAAACGTGCCGGAAACCGGTTAAAATAATAACCACATGCGATATGATTGTAAGACTATTGGTGGATTATGCACCCCCCTGTTTACGTCATATTTATCATAACAGTCGGATCGAATGAGCATTTCTTACGCAAAACGTTTTATTGTTGTTATGGAGGCATCCTCGGGGCGCGTGTTTGTTTTTAATAATGAACGAAAGCCATGTCGGGGAAAGACCGGCTTTGCGACGCAGCTAGGTACATAACTTACAACTTTATATAAACGACTGTTTCTCTGACGTTGCCATTTGATAACTTTAAATAAAGCAACCATGGCTTTAATTCTCTTGGTGTACCTAGCTTTTTTTTGAGGGTCGGTCTCTACACTCTTTTGTTATTACTATCCTAAAATAATATTGAGTCGTTTTTCTATAATAAAAGCAGTCAAGTGCGAGTCGGGCTCACGCACTGAGAGTTCCGTACCAGCACATAAATTGTGAACTACTAAAGTTAAAAAAAGCGCAAAAAGACATCATGCTCAGGCGGTCACCCTTCCAAGCACCGACCGCGCCCGACCAGGGCCGTTTATAACCTTGAGGAGTTTTTAAAAATAAATTAAATTGCGCCTCGAAGGACTACAGGTTCCGTGACTTTTAATATACTTGACCACAATTTTGTTAACTTAAACGAATTTACTTAGTTATTCACAATACAGGGAGAGGATAGATAGTTATATCTAAATCTAAGTTTAAAAAAAATTTGGTCATGCACTACTCGTGTTGTGTAGGTATATACCGTGAGCAGACCAGCGACCCGCAAGCAATACCCGATCACGAGTATGACACATGTGCCAGCCATCGCCCTCCTCAACCATAGCTGCGGGAAGAAAGCGACCCGACACACGACGCCGCCGCAAGAAGGTGCCTTCGATGGTGAGCATGAATGCTCGAGGCATACACACGATCCTTACCCTTTGGGCTTTATAGGGTGAACACTAGGTTTTACACCACCGCGTATCACTAGGGTTCATCACTAGAGTCACCGGAAGACGCAGCGTAGGTAGGCCTGCCACTAGATGGACCGACGATATTGTGAGTCGCGGACATCCAGTGGATGCAAAAGGCAGGCTGTCGTTTAGTGTGGAGGTTAAAGGGGGAGGCCTATGTTCAGCAGTGGATGTCTTCTGGCTGATGATGATGACTAGGTTTTCTGAAGTGATTCGTGCAACCCATACCCCACCTACGCCAGTGTCTGACATTAGGCTTGGCCATACGAACGTACCTACCAATTTTTGTTTTGTACACATTGATGTGAGTACAAAACAAATCCTAAAGTCATGAAACGATAGCAATTTTGCAAGCATTACAAGAAATGGATTGCGATTTTTATCATCGCATGAATCATTTTCGGAATGTGGAGAGAGGATACGATAACTCGAACGATACTCAGCGTTCAGCATTGAACACGGTTTTATTCGCACAGCTGAGACGATTATGTAACGAGTACGATGGCGTCGTAAAAAGGTTAAAGCGTAGTCTGCTTCAGAGCGGAACACCTAATTCCGGTTGATGACAACGAATGACGATATAACCACATAACAACTTACTAAGAAAGAATCATGAATGCTTCCCATTGGCTTGGATTGGCTTGATTTTTGATGCAAAGTACTCGTATACCTAGGTCACACCAGGTCACACATGCAGACAGTAGTCTGCGTGGAACTAGCAGTCGATTCAAATACTTGAACTTGATCACTTATTTATTTAGAACTTTGTTATAAACTTGTAAAACAATTATGTCACGACCTAACGTAACTACTGTACTTTATTGCGTTACTACTAACGTGTACCTACTTTGATTATGTATATGCATCAAAGAGAATATCATCACTTTCCCCCTTATTAATAAACGTGGAGTAGTCTTGGAATAGTTACGCCGTGTTTTGTCTTCTTCCCTCTTTCACATTTTGAACTCGATCGAAAAAGACAAAAGACGGATTAACTATTCCAAGGCTACTCCACGTTTATTAATAAGGGGGTTTAAACACAGAAGACATAATTAAGTATAATCAAAGCACAGCCACAGCCTGAAGGAGAGAGATGTACCACCCAAGCAGTGATGGTGTTGAGTGCGCACAAAACTGAAATCGCCTATTTTAATAACTTTTAGTTCTCATGCTCCTTCAAATATGTAGTACCTAACTAATGCAGTAATATACTTATGATTTGGTTTTGTGGTAATGGTGACTGTATCTTGAGATCAGTATAATATTATATTATACTTATAATCCATCGCAGCAAGTCGTTGTGGCGGAAATGTTTCTCGATAAAAAAAGTGTTGATGATTGCAATGACCGTGGATGAGGTGGACCGACGACATCAAAAGAACTGTTGGTAACGAGTAGGTACCTATATATGCAACCGGCGAGTGACCGGGGCATAAACAAAAGGAGGTCTTATACCCAACAGTGTGTCACTCAGGAGCATCATACCTACAGGAGTCAGGGATGGTTAATGATGACTGCAATGAGATACGATTTGATGCACCAGAAGGGTGAGAGAACGGCCAGCAAGCGAACTAGATGGTCTGAAATAGGTAGATATTGTTATTGTTTTGATTGATTGATTGTGTATTATTCTATGTGAGAAAGGCAATAAAACTGATCGTGATCATGAAAACTTTCATTACAACTGTGAGATGAACGTTGCGCGCCGGTCGGGCGACGTTTCTTCTATACATCCAATGTACTCTTCAATGTACCTTTGAATATGCTAAGTATTTCATAAAAAATACATTCATTTTCTATTTACTCCATTAACCACTTTTAACAAGCAACTAGATCGAGACCCGTTGAACCATATGAACCCATGAATATAAAACACCTTTTATGTCAACGACCAAATCGTTAAATATTCATTGCTTACCTGCAAGAAATTAGCATACGGCAAACTTCGACCAAAATAAAATGAATGGACAGGCCCAGTAGAAGCGCATTTTTGAAGATAACAAAATGAGCATCGGCTCTCATTTCGTTTCAGTCGGTCTCTAGCCGTAGGAAGTGCAACACGTGTCTATTGTTACGCGATAATGAAACATCTGACAAAATTATGCATTCATATGCTTTCCCGAAGTGTAAATACACAAATAAAGCCGGGATCTATTTTTTGTAACAAATATACTGTACATTTTTATAATTAGGTGTTGAAGTATATGTCCGACGGTTTTGACTCGTTTTTACTGAGCAATTTCAATGGTTAGGGTTAGGGCCCGTCTATTCATTTGATTTTAGTCGAAGACGGCAAAGAATACACGGACTGACGCTTCCACTATTACGACCTCGGCGGTTTTATTTTTGATAGGACTTTTATATAGTATACAAGCATTATATGGGCGAACTTGAAAATGTGGCATATGTGAATCCATAAATGCTCAGTGCCGCCAAGGCTTGTAATGTACTTTTCTAAAACATTGCTTTGATATTCATGTAAAAATATGCAATTTGGGATAACTTTGACATCATAAAAACATTGCTTATCAACCAAACTTCGAACAAAACAACAAATATTTCCAGACGGATTTGTAATCTTCATAATGGAAATGACAATATTTTTTTGTGTGTAAATTCAAACATAACCTCTATGTATTCGCCTCTTTTTAGTGGAAACACCTAATCAAACTTCTTTGCACATTGAAATATTGATCGCACCTACAAGATTTTAAGACACAAAAATTGAACGTCAAATACTTTCGGGACCTTACGGCCAACTCCTTACGCGGTCTCAAATTAGCGCTAAAACAACGAAGTTCGGAAAATCACGTGAACGTGAATCTTAACGCACCCAGATACGGTTTGCGGTCGCGCAATTTTTTTATCACTTAAACTGAATCGCTTCATACAGCTAGCCGTAAGGCCTCAGGTCGAAGCATAAAGTAAAATTTTCGTCGAAGATGGTTTTTCAAATTATGGACACGTAAAAAAACATGTTTCAGAAAAATTCTGTGTTAACAACAACAAAAAATATAAAGTATGCTGTTTTCTTCTTCTGTTTTTAGTTTTCTATTGTGATTCATACCTACTTCCGTAACTCAGTTTAGTTGCATGCAGAGATAAAATTTAGTTAGTAATAAATCAAAACTTATACCTTGTTCATTGTATTGATTCTAAAAGAGTATTCACCCGCAAGTAACATCAGCGTGAATATTTTTCTATCTACATTTTAAGAAAAGGCCGCTAGTTTCGTTACACGTGCCGCAGAGAAGCCTTTCAACCTTGAAACAATGTATTAGTGTAGGTAAGTAATGTTTCCATTACTTTGCAACATTTTAAATAGCAGATAAGGGCGCAAAATAATATTTTTATGGCGAGGGCGCTTTTTTGAATCCAGAGCGAAGTGAGGGATTCTTTAGTAGAATCCCGAACGTAGCGAGGGATTCAAAGTACGTCGCCCGAGACAAAAAATATTTTGCGTCCGAGTGATACACTCTACTTTTCATCAACCACTATGAGAAAATAAAAGGCGCCTCATATTTTATTGTAATATTATTATTTAATAAAACATAGAGTAACAACTAAATTGAAATTAAATAGTATCTAATAATAAAACAATTAAAACCTTATATTTACAATTGAGACATTTTCGCAATTATGAAAATTTATTGTTACACAAAACCATGAATTTCTAACAATCCGTGAAAATTTACGAAAACGCGGGCTGTAGTTCGCGCGTTTTTAATTTGATTTCTTTTTTTTTATTCAGCTGGCGGCGCGACTATGGTCCGTCGTCCCAGCCAGTATTATTCAAACAATATTTGCGTTCGATTTCTTTGGCGCTGAACACTAAGATGTTCAAAATTCAAAAAGTGCACTTTTAAAAAAGTGCGCAACAAAGATAATTGCGGCGCACTTATAAAAAAATGCGCGGCAAAAATATTTGCGACGCACTTATAAAGAGGATTAAAAACTCATTACTGACCGCTAAAAGTTTCTCATAGAAAACACCACCTTTGGGTGCACTTAAAGGCGAACCAAGTCGTCCTTTTCGAATAAATGGCATCAAAAACAATATTATAAGTATGTACGCCACAAAGGAGAGTTTTGGCGCCAACGTGAAAAAAAAAACATGTCGGCTCATTGTATTAATTTCCTAAACTTGTGTATTTTCGAGTGTTATATGTAATAATGGTGGATTCGTGGATGTGCTCAAGTGTGGCCAGGCAATATATTGCGGTTAAACATGTATTTTAGTGTTGTTTTCAAAGCTCCATAGAAGCGTGATAGAAGCCTCTTTTTTTTTTTTTTCTTCTTCCCCGAGTTGGGGCTTTTGGCTCCGCATGATTGATGCAGTTGCCATATTCAAGTCGTATGAGTTTAGTTTTTAGAATTTAAAGGTAGGGAAACGATACGCGAAAATTAGGATATAGGAAGGATTAGGATGGACGGATCAGAGGAGTGTAAAAAATATAAATAAATAAAATTTATAGTTTAATGTCATTAAAGATGATAAAATCAGATAGAGAGTGGTAGATAGAAAAGGAATTGCTACTGAGAAGAGATTGTATATTAGTAGGTAATGGAACACGGAGGGATATCAAGTCATCGTAAAAGGAGGCATGGTCATGTAAAGGACAGGAAAAAAATATATGGTCCAGATCCCCATAATCACCACATTCGCACTGCGGACTATCTATGATGTTAAACCGAGCAAGGTGGGCGGGACAAGTGGTATGCCCAAGACGCATCCTGATCAAAATCGTTGATGGCACCTTGCCAAGGTTTAAAACAGAGAACCACGGCTTATTGCGAATCACCGGTTGTATACTAGCATAATATTTGCCTTTAAGCATGCTACTATCTGCCCAGATTGCTTTCCAGGAATCCTGGAGGTGCAGCCTGGGAAGTGCAGCCAGGTCGTGGGTATAATTTTGATACGGAAATAGATCACCACACACCACAGCCTCATTGGCAAGTCTGTCTACTTTTTCATTACCAGTAATCCCACAATGGCTAGGAATCCATACAAAGTTAATAATTAAGTTTTTAAGAGTGCATTGATGAAGTTTTTCTCTGGCTCCTATTATAAGAGGATAATGTGACTTGGTCTTAAAAGGAAACTTCAACAGCGCCTGTAAAGCACTCATAGAATCGCTAATAATAATGGTTTTTTTAAGCTCACAAAGTAGCACATATTCTATAGCTTTAACAATGCCAAGACATTCACCTGTAAATACTGACATTTCAGGAGGACATTTTATCTTTTGTACAATACCATATTGAGCATGGTAAACACCCACACCCACGCATTTATTTGGTGAATGTTTTGAGGCATCCGTATAAATGTGGTGCCAATTGGGCCATTTATCGTTTACAGTGAATTTAAAATACGCGTTAGCATTTTGCTTATCAATATTTAAATTAAGGCGAACTATTGGAGGTTGTATTAATGCTTCATAATTGCAAGTAAATATACTAAGAGTTCGAGATTGATACGTTGGGGCATGTAGTGCCTTAAACTTAGTTAAGCTTTGTACTAAGCAAGGCAGCGATTTATGTTTCCAGTAATTTGAAGACTCAGTTAAATCAGCAAGAAGGTAAAGTTTTGAGATCAAAGGACTATTAGAAAACTGTAATACGCGATAAAACAGACGATCTGATAGGAATTGTCGCCTCAAATGAAGAGGGGGTTCAGAACATTCCACCTGTAGCGCATTTAGTGGACTAGACTTCATAGCTCCGGTGATTATTCTTAGTGCTTTGGATTGAATGTTATCCAATTTCTTAAGGGCAGCTACACTACTAGGCCCCAGCAAGAAGGTCCCATAGTCAAGAACGCTTCGTATTAGAGCGTTATAGAGGAGCTTCAAAGAAAAAGGATGTGCACCCCACCAAACACCAGAAAGGCACCTTAGTAAATTTAAAAGTTTTTCACACTTTGTGGCAATATACGTACAGTGTGGTAAGCCCGTAAGTTTCGAGTCAAGGTAAACGCCCAAAAACTTGACTTCAGATACTGTTGGAATTAAATTTCTATCATAATGTACAAAGACAGCTGGTGGAATTCGTTGACGTGTAAAATGAACCACAGAACTCTTAAGGGGAGATATGCTTAGTCCATTTTTCGCCACCCAATTTTTCAAATAATTTAAAGCTCGTGATATTTGACAGTGAATATCTCCAATCGATTTGCCTGTGGCGTATAAAACAAGATCGTCTGCATATTGTAAAATATTAACTGAGCCGTGTAGAGATGATTCCAAATCATATGAATAAAAATTAAATAAGATGGGACTTACAACTGAACCTTGCGGCAGACCTTTCCACACGAGTCTGCATTGATCTAGTGCTTGATCTAACTTTATTGTTCTTCCTGACAGGAGATTAATTATAAAACATGAAAGAATATCAGGGATATTTAGTTTATGAAGTTTTGATTTCAGGATATCAAGAAGAACATTGTCATAAGCTGATTCTATATCTAAAAATACTGCTAGAACTGATTCATTCCGCGAAAATGCGATTCTAATATCTGTGACAAGTGTACCCACACTATCCAATGTACTTTTGCCTTTTCGAAAACCAAATTGTGTCTCAGGTAAAATGCCTCTGTTTTCAACTATCCATTCCAGACGATTTTTAACCATGTTTTCAGCAATTTTGGATATAACTGACGATAAAGCTATTGGACGATACGATGCAGCATCTGATGGGTTTTTTCCTGGTTTAAGAATAGGCACAACTACTTGGGATTTCCAAGAAGGAGGAATGTTTCCGGTTAACATGGCAGTGTTGATTAAGTCTAAGTAATACGCAAGTGATGATTGACTGAGGTTAGCAATGAATGAATATGGTATACCATCTTCGCCCGGCGCAGAATCTTTAACGGCTGACAGTACACCTTGTAGTTCTTGCATGGAGAACAAAGAATTTAATATGGTTGCATTATCTACAGAAGGGACTAAGCTATAGACTATTTCTTTTGGTGGTACTGTAGGCGGGGCTAATCGAGTTAGAAATTGTTCAGTCAGATTCGGAGGTAAAGGTGAACAAGGTGTCACACTAACACCACTTCTGAATCTTCTAACATTACGCCACACAACAGTGGGGCTTATATTAGGAGAAATAGAAAGGCAAAATTTTCGCCACCCTAGTTTTTTTTTTTCTTTCAAGAGCTTACGAGTTTTATTTAATAGGTCTGTCAACGTCTTAAAATTTTCATCTGTCATGTCTCTATTATACCGTTTTTCAGCTGCTTTTCTTTTCTTGACTGCTTCAGAGCATTCTTTATCCCACCAGGGCGGAGAGGGAATTAATCCAGATGCTGAATTTTTAAGAGGGAATGTTTCATTAGCAGATTGTAATAAAACATTGGTAAAAGCATTTGAGCAGTCAAAAACTCCATTACCAATATTAGGCAAACTTGCTAACTTACTATTAACATCATCTTTGAATTTTGACCATAATGTGTTATCATTAATATTATATTGTAAACGTGGTTTTCGAGGAGGGTTACGATGCCAAGCCCTTGACAGGGTTATAAGGATAGGAAAATGGTCACTATCAAAGGTGGAAGTTAGTGTTTCCCATACCACAGAAGCAGCTAATTTCGGGGAACATATAGAGAGATCCACCGCACTAGTTATTTCGTGAGGAGCTGTTCGACGGGTTCGAGAGCCTGTATTTAATATACAAAGATTTTGTGCATCAATTACCTCTAGTAACTTTTCGCCGTAGAAAGATGAAATAGAGGATCCCCAGGAAATGTGATGGGAGTTAAAATCCCCTAGGATTAAAAAAGGTTTAGGAAGAAGTGATAAGAGATCCTGAAGGTGTTCAAAAGCTATTAATCGAGGTAAATATATATAAATAGAGACAACACAAATATTACCTACTTGTGCAGCTACTACGGAAAAATTATCATAAGAAGGAAGAGAAAGAGGAGAGAAGGAGATGGTATTTCTAATAAGCAAGGCGGCACCGCCATGACTATCAGATCTATCATCCCTTAAACAAGAAAAACCTTGGATTTTGAATATTGAGCCTGGTTTTAACCAGGTCTCTGAAAGTGCTAATAAACAAGTATTGTACTTGTTTATTAAATAAATAATTTCACTTTTTTTATGAACTGCACTTCGGCAGTTCCATTGCACCGCTTTTTGAAAGACTGCCATTATTAATGGCATTTGAATTTTTAAACATGTCTAATATAGGGGCGACGTTGGACGGTATTCTTATATTTGACTGCGTTAATGTATCAATTAAAATTTGAATAATGTCTGATGTAGACATTAAGATTGGGTTGTTATTCTTCATAGTAAGGGCACAGCCATCCTGTGGGGAAGGCATGTTATATTCATTTTGAATTTTTTGATGTGCAGCTCGGTCGTAGCCAATCCCTGGTTTGGGTGCTGGACGGCGGTTTGTAACAAATGTCCTTTTATATGACGTTTGAGGTAGTCGCTGAGTAGTAGAACTGTAAGAAGATTGTGTTTGTATTTGAGCTGTGCTATTAAAAACAGGTTTAAGAATATCAGCATAAGACTTTGATGCAGAAGGTATCAGTTTAGCTGCTTCACCATAAGAAATACAATTTTCTGCCATGGTTATTTTAATTTGCTTTTGGCGTGCAAACTCAGGACAAGACTTATTAATAGCGAAATGTGCTCCTGAACATAGACAGCATAACATGTTTTCTTCCTCTGAGTCGCAATTTTCACTATTGTGATCCCGGCCACACTTGTAGCACCTAGGTTTTGATCTACACTGCAGCTTTGTATGTCCGTATCGACAACAGTTAAAACACTGAATAGTAGGGTATGTATAAAGTACTACTGGTAGAGCATTGTAGCACATGAATATTCTATTTGGCAATACCTGCCCATCAAAAGTTGCAACAATATTCTGAGTTGGTTTCCATACAGGAGAACCATCCACCATCGTCTTGAAATTTATTCTCCTAACTTTTAAAATCTTACCACACCCATCAGGTACCGACACATTCTCTATCACCTCTTCTGGTGTCCACTCTGATGGCACACCACGAATTAACCCCATACGAGTTACGTTAAATGATGGTACAAATGCTTTCAAACTCTCATGTGATAGAGTACTGCTGCAGATGAATGAATTGGCATCGCTTGAGTCCGAGAAAGAAAGTGAAATTCTATTTCTCCCTATTCTCTTCACAGATCCGTTCACAATATTTTGGAAATTATTTTTTTTGAGGGATTTTCCAAATGAGACTGGGTGAAGAATTGTACCATCATCAGGTGATTTAGTTTCCCGTTGCACATGGACAGTAAATGGAGCGGTATCTGTTAGTTGATACATCGTTCTTGCTACAGGGGTGAAAACATGGGGACCTGAACCATTACTGTTTGAAGGAAGAGGAATTTGTGTTGGAGTTTGTAGAGGTTGGTGTAGGTTCGCAATATCATTGACAGAATTGTCGCTATTACCCTCACTATCAACGCAAAGACATCCAGTTTTGCCATCTGCTGCTTGAGCATGCTTCCTTTTCTTTTTATTGCAGGTTTTGCAGATTTTAACATGACGGCCTCTTTTACGATTCGATCGCTGTTGGCTACTAGACGCATCCGTGTCCATACCAGACTCATTAGAAACTATACTGCTCATATTTGTAGTAATAGTTACAAAATTATTGGCCGGAGGGACCATGCAAGGGGTGCCGACCCCCCCGCCGGGGTCAGGCGGCTCTCCCATATTAAAAAAATGCAAGAAACTTACCGGATAAAGAAGAACTATACACTTAAACTAAAATATATACAATGACTACTATTTTTATATACACTACGATACTCTCCTGATCCTTTTTATATTAAAATTATTAAAATTAAAATAACACGGAAAAATAACACCCGCCCAAATCAACGTTTCCCGCGCTTTTCCTAGAAGCCTCTTATAAAGTCTCCACCACTTTACTAGAGCATGACTTTGACTTGTACGTGACTTACTTTGCTTGACTTTGACAGTGACGATGACTTGTTTGACGATATTACATCAAACTAGAAAAATTTTAATACATGACACAAGAAACTGAAAAAAGAAAAAAGAAACTGAAATTGGCAAAAACACAAGAAGTGCGACGCCAAAATAATCACAGAGGAAAGAATTTTAAAAAAGTTATTTACTATACCTATATAATAAAGCGCGTGTATAGAGTTCGTTAAATTTGGCGCTGATTAAATAATATCACGGGTAATTCTAGTCCAATGGGTTATAGCCGCGCTTACCGGCTAGAGTAAATTTCACGAGTTCATTGTATTTACGTTTTAACGTGATCCTTCCATGGCACGCGAGTACCTACCTACTACCTCGTCTGAAAAGTCGAGTTCTACCATCAACCATCGTCAAGAAAGCTCCGTTTCCGCATGAAAAACGACTCGGGACTAACATTTATCGGGTTCATTGCTAATGCGACCTACCATACAAATTAACACAATATTTTTAGTGGTTTGGAACTTGAAACTTCCATAAGTTTTAAGGAAACTCTTTAAAATATCATGCAATCTGATAAACATTATAATTAACGTTAACCTACCGTTGATCCGATCTGCACGACATTCTCAGGCAATATATTAGGTGAGTAGTTCGTAGTAATATAATTTAATATGAGCCAAATCGGTTTAGGAATTGCGGAGATATAGGGGTCGCGACCCCGGGCCCGTACCAATGAGCTCTTTGGACCTTATATACGGATTTTCATACCACTGGCTTTTCGGTGAAGGAAAACATCGTGAGGAAACCTGTATACGTACGGAGAAGGAATTCAATGGCGTATGTGAATCCACCAACCCGCACTGGGCAAGCGTGGTGGATATGGTCCAATCACCCTTTCGTTAAAAGACTGATTATGATGAGGGGTCGCGAGGTCACGGTTTGGGGCGAACAGCTAAAGAAAGAAAGGAAGAAAATACTTTTTTTCAACATTACTACAAACACTACCAACTACTTATAGTGTGGCTGCTGAGAGAATGCGCCTGATAGCTGCAGTTTCATTGTGAAAACCTTCAATGAAAACATATTCTTTTAATATCTTACAGTTAGTATAGTGGTACTACCAGCTATAATCTTACGTTCCAAAGATAATATAAAAGTGAATAGAATTAACTGTTTTCGTTCAGCTTTCTATAATGTTATGGAAACTGTCAGATGCATTCTTTTAGCGGCCGCACTTTAGTAGTATCTAGAATTCAAAGTAAACATTTAGAAAGTAATAATTATTATTATTTATGAAGTTTTCATAAATCTGAAAATACTTGTATGGAAACAACATTGGCCAAGTACCTATTTAGATAGTTATACCTAATCAATCTCAAAGTAGGTAACACTCACACACTTATATTGCAGTACCATAACTATGCTATAAATATTGTAATAGAAAGTAGGTAAATGTTGCCATAATTACTTTTTAGCCCATTGCATCAATTGCATGTCACACTTTGCATATTGCCCTCGTACAGAGTTGCGTTTTAATCTAGTAATATTATATTATGGTTCCGGTTTCTTTTGTAACCAACACAATTGCTTGGTAATACAATAACGGTCACTTTAATTTCATTGTTGTATTCAAGGACCGGCTTACAGAACTAGGAAATATAGAGGATAATATATTATGACAGTAATGAATTGTTAGAAAATAGTAGAAGACTACCGTATTTTCTAACAATACGAATACGATCTCATGTGTGAATTCGTCTACCATGTAGACGAATTGACACTTTAGATCGTGAATATGTCAATTTTTGGAAGTAAAAAATTGTTATTCAAATACTATAATAAGTTAATTTTAATCCATAAGTTTAAATAAAGCAAGTAAATGTGGAAGTTATTAAAAACTTCGTCTCTGTAGTGACTTAAGTACACATTCCATGCTTGTGCGCCTAATTTTAAGTTTTGATGACTTTACGCACAATTTTCAAAAAGCAATTGAACCGCAACTCTTTTCATTATTGTAGACTTTACTCAAGATTTCATGGCTGATCTGGTATCGATGTAAATTGAACGGAGAAACTCGTTTTAAAAGTTAATTTGTTTTGCTACGTAAGGCGGTTAATATTTGTAGAGGATTGCCAGAAGATTTAGGTAAAGCTTTTAAGTGATGTCATGTTATGTAACGTAATTAAATGTAACAAGTTTGCTTGTGCAAGTAGAGCATTAGCCCATAGTAGTTCAAGTCTACCCTAAGGCTATTGAGTTAAACTCAACTCAATCAATTTTTAGATGCCGTCGATACGTACCTACCCACTAAATGCTTTTACTCGGAAGTAATTAGCGCTTATTGCATATCTGTCATTTTGAAGAGTAGTATGGTCTAGTCATTATCTGCTTGTCCAAGTAAAATCAAAAAAATTAGCAAAAAGGCACCATTTTCAAAACATTAAAGTATCGAGTAAATATCTTGCTATTATGTTTTTGTCTTAATGGCGGAAAGAAAATGAATTGAAAATTCACATATATCAATTATTACGATGATCGGATATTTGGTTTAGTTAGAATATCATGGCAAATTAGCATAAAATTTCGGCTGCCCCCTCTTAAGAGCAAAAGGTCTCGGGATCTATTCCCTGCCGGGCAGATGTTAAATAAAATAAAAATATCTTTTTTGAGGTACTCTGAGTTGTTAGTTGTTCTTGTCATTGTGTATGTCTTATACCTAATCTATATAAACAAAAACATTCACGCCGCTAGTATACACGCGTCAAGCTCCGAGCAGTTTTAGCCAATTCTCTGTAGTTTATGAAACTTAGTTTACAATCTAATTCAAAACAAGTTAGGTACTAAATTCCTTGTCATAGACCTACTTTAAAGCCATGAACAGAATTTGCCAGGACATTCAAATTCTACAATTATGAGAGAACGGCGAGCGTTTGGAACGATTCTGCTCTCCATGTAACCTTCGGCCGTGATCTATTCTCGACCAAGACTTGATTAACGTTCCAGTAATTGTCAAGCCAATAATTGAACACCGGAACAAAAATAGCTTTGTCACTCTACGCTAGAGCAACCGTGTTTTGTTTGTTCTATAATTGGTTGGAACTTGAAGGTTAGAATGCTTCAAAATACGTGCATAGTGCAGAAAGGACGTCTTAACTGCATAATCCAAATGCTCAAGCCGACTACCAGTTGTTACCCAGCACACTGGCGGCATTACCACGCTGAATGGCAATGCTCAATTGCTCATAACGTTGAGCCAGCATTTTGGTCACGCGTCGCACTAACCAGGGATTCGATTTTAAAATCGCTCGTATGAATCTCACGAAAATGTCATGCGACATTAGGTAAAGATGTTCCATTGACAGAAGGCAAATTCGAATGGTTCAAAAAGTGTTATTTATATTTTTTTAATGCGACTTGTGTTTGGGATTTTGTCCGAAAGTCTGTCATTTTGCATGATATTTTCGTGTTAAAATATCAAACGAGCGTTCAAAAATTGAGCCCCTGACGCTCTTATAGATGTCATTGATCAAATTCCTGAACCTGAAATTGATCTGACTAAGCAATAGATAAGCAGCTCTGATATCGTAAGATATGACAAAAAAATAATTGTGTAGTTATTTTCATCAAACACTCAGGCAACCACTTATATATTAGTTAGTACATTTACGTAACACTTGCTTTGTTTTTTCGTATTTCAATCAAAATTAAAGTCCATTATTACGAATTAACACACAAAGCTATTGTGTTTACGTCTACAGACGTAAAGAATATCTGCTGTTAATTTGGTGTAGTCGAAAGAGAGTGCGTTCATTCATAAATTAAACAAATTGAGCCGGCGACAGTTGGATGTCGTCCAAAAATCACTACTTTGACTTTCATCCTTGACATGTGGTAGATAGTTACATTAAAAATAATAGATTTTTATTTATCTTGTAACATGAGAAGCTCGACTCCCATACGATTTAGAAAGGTAATATCCAGCGAAATATCGCATTTAGTAGGTATTATGGTCGATACTTGGCTGCATGTGCCCAACGGCCAGAACTGCGCTTCGATATCTTTCGAACGTTTTTTAAGATAAAAAAAATCATCGTTTTTCATTACTAAGAGACACCTTATTTTCGAGATCCGCGCTCATAGCTGGAGAACGACGACAATGCACTGAGGCTAAAGCCGTACTTAGGCTGAACGCCGACTGGAGAGAGGAGGTGGTGTCGCGGGATCCAAGTGGCCGTGGAAAAGTCAACTTTTCCGGACCGTCGCATCTTTGCCGCACCTCGACTGCCCTCATCATGACCATCATCAACATCAGACTGCTAATCACTCCTGGACATAGGCCTCTCCCAAAGCATGCAACCTGATCTTCCGTTTTTCTTGTCCAGCCGCTGCCAGCTGTCTTACGTATATCGTCCCTCCAACAAATCTCAGGTCGTCCTATACTACGTTTAACGTTCGACTGTTCTAAGCCCTAGTAAATTAAGTTCAATTTTGAACCAACCGTCAACCTAAAAAGTTTAATTTCCACGACAGCATGTACGCCACAACGCGACCTCAAGTTTCCAGTCGGGGCAGCGTTGTCATTCAATCTCTAAATGTATAATTTAACTACACAAATAAATACAGCTATCAATATAATAGGTTACTTATTCATAGCACGCAACTCGATTTAAATAGCGTTTTCTGTGTACTGAAACGAGCTGGTACAAGGATAACGAGCTGTTTGCAGACAAACCATTACGGTGTTATGCGAAATATATATTATGCTACTGTAGAGGTCGTTTCTAAGTCGCAACTCAAGTATCGAATCCGAGTTTGATTTCCATAGACAATGGTGTCAATTCTGTTGTATCATTATCTAAACAAACTAAATTTGACAGCTCTAAAATTGTTGCCATCCTTCTCTCACATATTAAAAAGAAAAAAAGAGGGATTTTCTTTTTGTCCTATCAGATTGGTTTAGTTCAGTGAGTGGTATGACAGAATCGACGCCATTATGATAATGAGACAATACTATAGGTATGGCATCTTTATGGACTCCCCAAAATCATCATAACCAGCCCGCCTTAGTAATTGGCTTTTCGCTTCCTTACACTGGTAACTTTACGTATATCGTCACTCCATCAAATCTCATGCTACAGTGCGTTTGCCGTCTACCTCAGCTGATAATAATGAGTTCTGTAAGATATGACCAGCCCACTGTCATTTTAACATGTCAAAAGCAAGCCAGTTATTCAACATAAAAGTATAAATTGAAGAAAAAAACACAACTGAACAGATTTTCTTGAATCATAGCTAGAACACTCTTAATCAAACAAACAAAAAAACTTAATCAAAATTGGTTCAGCCGTTTGGGAGCTACGTCGCCACAGATAGACACAGAAACATAAACACGATACAAACGTCAAACTTATAACACCTCTTTTTGCATTGGGGACTAAAACAAAACAGGAAGTGTTCAGTTTTCGGCACCGTCTAAGTCAAGATTCCCCAAAAGGTACCTACTCTTAAATTTGTTGTAAGATAATTCTGACTTTATTGGCTTCTGGCCTCCTGTTAGCTATCAGTGTGTCATTATGTGAACCTCCACCCACGATCTCGAGCGACGAAAGATCGATAGATTAATCATCCTAATAATAAGTAGCCTTGTTCGACCAAATCTTGAACTTGGTTTTTATTTTCGATTTGATGTTTTCATTTTCATCTTGCCTCGCTCGAAGGTCACTTGGGATTCTGTCTGCAGGACATCGACAAAAGAAACCTCAGATGAGACAAAGAAGGGAGATATGCCTTAGTACAATTATCTTTCGTGTTCAAATGTCTCTTTGTTTTTACTATACCGCTAAAAACTGTAACTATACACTTACAAATTTTTCGCACACACTAAGAAACTTGCTGCGGCACTAATAAACACAAAAGCAAATAAAAAGTAAAAAAGTAAAATAAGTGCGACAAGGTCGTCTGCTGGGTGAGTTCGACTAAAGACATCAAGCCTGATTTAGGCCAGATGCATAACCTATAAACGGAACCGGAAGACGCAGCATAAGTAGGCCTGCCACTAGATGGACCGACGACATTGTGAAAGGCGCTGGCATCCAGTGGAAGCAAAAGGCAGGCTGTCGTTCAGTGTGAAGGTTAAAGGGAGAGGCCTATGTTTTTTATGTTCAGCAGTGGACGTCTTCCGGCTACTGATGATGATGATGATGATGGTGGCGTAACCCATGCCAAGCCACCTTATCATGTGGAGCCACCTTATCTCCCATGTTTGTCTGAGGTTAGGTGAGGTTGTTTTTTGTGGCTGTTGCTATTCTGAGGGAGAAATGCTTTATTTTGATTTAGACTGTAAATAAGTAATAGGAGTGTCGAGCGGGTTTGTGTTTGAGCGTGACGGGAGAGACAGCTGTGCAGTGACATCACTGTCTGGAAGAGAGAAAAAAACGCCCACATTGTTTTCTACGAAGATATTCCTAGTATTCGGAGTAACCGGCTTAATCTTACGTGAATAACTCCCGTGTAATATAATAAAAAAAATGAATTTAAAAAAAACGTAGTGTTTGAAATAACATAGTATTGGTTACATTACTCTAGCGGCCAGCAACGGAAGCATTTATGGATGAATGTGAAAATCTGGGCCGAGACGTAGCTGAGGCCAATATACGTTACTCGATAATAATATATACTAAATTTATTTCAAGTTGGAAAATTAACTCACATTTTTTACTATAAAAATAAATACAGTCATTAATACATTACAAAAATTACAATATACAATTACAATTAGTTAAAACTTAAATACTTACACTACTTACTTTTAACTATTTCAAATTAATTCAATAATGCTCAGAGGAATCGATAATAAAATTGACCACCATACTTTAGTAACGGCCGAAGCCATAAAGTCAAATATTGAAAGGAGCGTGTTAAAAAAAAAAAATGTGTGAGAAAACGTAATTATATTGAAAACACATGTAATGTCTGTCAACTGGAATAAGTTAATTCCACTCAGACTTCAGGTGTATAAATCTCACAGGACATAAAAGTTTGAAGAATTTCAACGCAGCGGTGATTTACTAGTGCAACTCGGAATGTATTAATGGTTGCTTCTTTCTCATGAAACTGATATATAAATAAGCTGGCGACAGCTTTATTTTATTTGTTTATTACTAAAAGTAATTTTTAATTTTACAGTGTTGCATTACAGGGAACGATACCACCGGTAACTAAGCATTCAGCAAGCAGGTCCTTGCACTCGCATTATCTACATGAATAAAAATTTATTTTAATGCTGTTTGTTGGTAATCGCATCTCGTGAGAACGACACAAACGATTTGGAAGTTATTTGTTTTAAAATTTTCGTAATAGTCCAAATGTAGTTTTTATGAAGAGAAAAATTTGAAGTTTTCCGAGTTCCGAAAGAAAAACTGAAAAAAATATTCTGAACGTTCTTTTTCCTTTGGGATTTTTGTATAAACTAAAAATATAATCACAATTCAACTAAACCTAGTGACATTCGACATTTACCTTAATTTTGGTTGTCGTCCATTGTTTACGTTATGCGACATTATTTGATTGATTTTGGGTGTAGAGTAGAGGTACGCTCAGAAATGATTTTGCGAAAGGAGGCAAACGGAGGTTGAAAATGTATATGACAATCCTATGCTTTTGATGTTAGGGAGATTAAAGTTATATGATTAATCATATAACTTTAGTGAACAACCGTGATAGTTTAAAACAGTGTTAGGGAGATTGTTTCTTGTTTCTTGAGATTGTTTGTTTCTTAATCAGTTTGAGTTATTACCATGTCGGGAAATAAGTAAAATACTGAACAAACAAAAAAAATTAAAGAATAAACACAAACATTTTTTTTTAATTTTTAAGGACAAGCTTTATCCGGTCAGCTTCTTTTGAATAATTTAATTGAGTTCCAACTTCGAATTCAAGACAAAAAAACTACCGTTCCACAGTTTTTTTTAATTCACATTCTACGAAATGTTTTTTTAATACCATAGGTGGAAAGTAAGCTAGCGGGCCGCCCGATGGTAAGCGATTACAGTCACCTGCAACACCAGGGGTATCACAGATACGTTGGCGACCTTTATATGGAACAGAATATTATTTTTTCGCGAGTTTGGTTTTGGTTTTTCAGTAAAAGTTGTTCAAAATGAGTGCAATACCTTTTGGCTTATAATTATTTGGCATGTATACACACACACCTATCTATACACTATACATCGTATTATATGCTTCATATGTTCTATTAGTTCGCCCGGAACTGTGACTTCGCGACCCATCAATCTTCGGAACCCATTCATCGATTTTGCCCATATTCGAACTTAAAAATTGTATTGAAATTAACTACTTGCCTACGAAGTTTCATAAAGATCGAATTAACGGCAAGTTATCGTCGAACAAACCATGCATGCTGAAATGCCGACTTGTCTCATTAGCCATTAGAATCTGAGACCTCTCTTCGCTCGGTCAATTGTGTATTATTTGCGATGTAGCATCAATATACTTACCTTGATTATGAAAGTCAAAAAAGTTATAAGTATGACAATAATATCATAATTATCCACAGACCTGTTTACTTCATCTATTGCGTACTTTGCTAACGTTTCATATTCAGGACAATATGTTCTTGACACATTTATGATTGTGCTTCTGGCAGATCCTATTATACTGTTGGCAGTGGTAAAATAACCACCACGGAACGAGACATGTACCTAACTATATCTTGTTTTACGTTTCTTAGAGTCGTACACGCTAATAATAGGCAATACTTTATGTGTCAGACTACGTTGTTTATACACCATTGAGATCAACATCAAGCCTTAGAATAACTATATACAGAAACCAAGTACATTCGCAAAATTTAAGCCGTTCAAATGGAGCCATATATGACACCAAACGACGCTCGCGCGGTCAGTGCCCGCTGTAATAGTGTTCCGTGGTCAGTGCTCTTAGTCAGGTGATAGTGTTAAGAGCTCCCCAAAAAATTAACTTAATTATTGCCGCATAATCAGTCTAACTACGATACAAAATAAGGAACTGGGGCCTTACGGCGATTCTGTTTAAGTGATGAGAAAAGTTGCGCGACCGCAAACCGTATCTCGGCGATGATTTTTCGAACTGCGCTAATTCGAGCCCGCGTTAAGAGTTAGCCGTATAGCTTATTATTATTTTGTAGTTTTGCTTTCAATCGATTCGCTTGTACTCAATCGAATCGCTTGTACGTACATATTTTTTTTTAGTTTGTCTTATTGCTGGGTTTATGGAAAACGTAGGTACGTTACGTTTTTCAAAATCTTGTTAATAGTTGAAACTTTTTAATAAATCTCCCGGAAAATATATACATCGTTATAATGTAATCTATTTTCAGGACGTGTGGCATTGGTAACGTCATAAAAAAAATGTTATAATTTTTCACCTCATCGCCAGTTTTGAAACGTGGTAGAAAATTATTTAAATATAACGTAGGTATATGTAAGTATTTATCATTCAGCAACATGTTTTTTTTGATGGCGATGGTACCTACATTTTGCCTTATCAAAACTTTTTATAAAGCTAGCTGGGCCCCGCGGATTCACCCGCTATCTTACAGGTGTAGGATGTTTTTCGTGAGAAAAAGCTCATTAGTTAGCAACCTTCATACCTAATTTCAAGCAAATTTGTTCAGCTGGTGCGGTTTGGATTTGGACAACCATACATACACAGACATACTAAAAAACCTTTGCATTTATAATATTTGTGTAACTTTTTTTACTGGGCAAGTGCCTTTAATAACTAAACAAAATACAAGCTAAAACTAACACTACAAATACAGTTTAGTTAGTTAGTGTAACTGAAATTAAACACACATTTTAGTGTCCATAACGTGAAGATTATTCGTGTAATAACCTTAGCCTAATAGTTCTGTAAGTGCAGGAACAAGCCCAATGGCTTTGTTCTCCTGAGTAGAGCCAGGAAGAACTGAATATCTCTTAGGTCAATGCTCTTAGGTTTTTAAGAGAGAAATTAATTTATTCCTGTAAATACTCAGGAGAACAAAGCGCTTCGCTTAGGGTTTGTTCCTGCACTTACAAAAATTAGGCTAAGGTCTTTACAAGCATAATCTTCACGTTATGGACACTAAAATGTCCCAAAATATTCTCAACCAGCCTAAAATAAACGTTTTAACTTTAAACATTTAGGTTTATACGGCAGTAAAACTCGCCGTACCTAATTAATATTATCGAACGTGGATTTTATGAGTCTCCGATAAAAATTGCGACATTTTGTTTACGTAACAACGTGAGTTTGTTGACCAATTTAATTATATAGGTCATAATCAACGGAGTGATGCTTACGTAGGTAAATATTATTTATGAATAAAGTTATATTTACTTACTATTATTAGTTATTTTCTGAATTTACTCGTCATTGTGAATATGTTATTGAAGGTTTGTTTTTGATATGATAATATATTGTGCATAGAAGGTAAATATCATGAGACGTCAAACAAGAACCTGATGAAGTCGTAGAGATCATCTTGTTTACCTAGCCGTTTTGTTTTCTTGTTTGTTTGTTTATACTTAACTTTGGGCCTTTGTAACCAGTGTAATAACTTTAAATTTTAATAAGTAGGTATAGGTACAAAAATATGACTTACAATAATACTTTATTATATAAACAAATACTATAAAAGTCCCAAAAAAAACCAAGCTGTTGTATTTATGGTATGGAATATTGAATATGAAAAAAATACATCGCGTTGCACTTTTGTCTCTTTCCCGCGCTTTCATTTTTTTGTATAATAGTGTTAACACACGTATGGATTTGGTTGACCTCAACTGCTGGGCTAACGGGAGAAAAAGAGAGGGAAATATGATATTCACACTCTTTCTCTCACGTTGGTTGGACGGTGGTCCGTCAACCAAATCCATTAACTCATTACTGCCCAGTAATGAGTTTTTAACCCTCTTTATAAGTGCGCCGCAATTATCTTTGCCGCGCACTTTTTTATAAGTGCACTTTTTGAATTTGGAACATCTTAGTGTTCAGCGCCAAAGAAATCGAACGCAAATATTGTTTGAATAAAGACTGGCTGGTACGACGGACCATAGTCGCGCCGCCAGCTGAATAAAAAAAAAAGAAATAAAATTAAAAACGCGCGAACTAGCCCGCGTTTTCGTCAATTTTCACGGATTGTTAGAAATTCATGGTTTTGTCAAGGTTTTGTGTAACAATAAATTTTCATAATTGCGAAAATGTCTCAAATGTAAATATAAGTTTTTAGTGGTTTTATTACAATACACAACAACAAACAATTACAATTTAATTTCAATTTAGTTGTTACTCTATGTTTTAGTAAAATATTACAATAAAATATGAGGCGGCTTTTATTTTCTCATAGTGGGTGATGAAAAGTATAGTGTATCACACGGACGCAAAAAAAATATTCTCGGGCCTCGTACTTTGAATCCTTCGCTACGTTCGGGATTCTACTAAAGAATCGTCAGACGGCGGTCCGTTAACCAAGTCAGTCTCATCTGTTACCACTATAACGTCGGATTTTACAAAGTAACCCATGGACGCAATTAGGATTGGGGTACAATAACAGGGTAAAATAGAACTATTTATTTCGTTTAAATTAACCTGCAGACACAGCGCTGCACTTGAAAATATAACTATTTATTAAATGTGACTTTTATTCTTATTACTTATTTTCCCAAAAAGTCTGCGGGTATAGTCAAGTTAAGGTGGTACGATTCACCTATGGCGGGAAATTCAAACATTAAGCAGTTTTTTGATCCTAGTAGCTAGGCCAGGTAATTATTTTTAAATAACACAGTGTTTGCACAAATTGTTGGTTGTTCTTTACATTATAATGTACAACTATTTAACAGTAACGCACCATATTCCTTAAATTTGTCATTAAACCGTTTGAAACAACAAAAATTTGTTTATTCACATATGTAAGTAATAATGTGCATTAGAGATAAATAGCTTTACATGATTTTGTAACAAATAATAATCAATTTGCGCAAACATCATGATCGTTTACAATAATTACCTTGCCTGGCTACTAGGACCAAAAAACTGTTTAAAATTTGAATTTCCCGCCATTTGTGAAACGAACCACCTTAAAGAGACTCAACTGAACTTTACTGGTCCATGCATCCGTCTAACCTAACAGTTTCTGATAATTAATCAACAATATTCGTTGGTTTCCCCATCTGTCTTAGTGATGGATTGCGGAAGCTAATCATTGTAGCTAAGCACAGACCTCACAGATCTCACTCAAATATTATAAGAGTATGTGTCACGCTAGACCCACTGGTAGCCCCTTAGTCCGCTCTCGTTTGGCCGCTGGCCGTGATATTGATACGGTCGCGGTGGCTATCGAGCCGGCACTGTGGCCGTGCGCTGGGCCAAGGTCGGAACTTTTTGTGTATTGTCTCGTGCCTCCAATTGTTAGAATGGTAAATAAACATCCAACTTTTTTCAATATGCTTAGTTTCCTCATCAGATTTCCTAACAGGGTCTAAGTATTGAGTTACTAAGTATTGAGTTACTATCCTCAGTCATTAATAAATAAGTACTGTACATTGTGCAATAAATAAATAAATATAGTTCTAAACCTTCGAAACTGTTTTTTTTTGGTATCTGGTGCTGGTGCTGTAGGTTGTAATTATTATAAACTGCAGCTACTTTATTGACCGAGCAAAGTAAAGGTTTCCGAGGAGCAGGTCGGCATTTGTAAGTTTGTATATTAGTTTGACGATAACTTACGTACCTACCAATAACCCGGTCTTTATGAAACTTTTGTAAGCAGGTAGTTCAATATAATTTTGAAGTTCGAATATCAGCGAAACCGGTTCAGTGGTTGGATGGCATCCATTAATTACATGAGCTCAAAATGGAAGAAGGGTCCAGGAAAATCTCATCTAGTCTCATTTAAACTGAGACCCGATAATTGAAAATCTCCACATCAACTTATAAACAACAAGATAAAAAACATCAACAACAGGAAAAAAAAATCGCCGAAAAAAAAAAAGTTTTAAACTTTTTTTAGTGTGCCATTCTCACGTGAGATTCCTCTCACAGGAGGGGTATTTGCCACCAAATCGCACCATCGGGGAAAAGGGTCCAAATAAAAAGAAAAACAGCTAGATGCTCCTTCTGCGATGATATAGGGGTCGCGAGGTTACCGTTCGGGGCAATCAACTAGTTTATAGTTACCTTTTACTCATAAAATATATGATTTACTGTGTTATCTTAATCTCTATTAAAATGAGATCGACGAAAGTTGAAGGATGGGTATGACGTTATTGGCATGACGCTTTTGAGGTCACGTTTACGTCAGTATATCGAGAGAGTAAACTATAAGTAATATCTCTAGTCATCTTTATCACCATATTATGATCATGAATATTTCAAGCGTCATCTTGTCAGATATTTACAACGCTATAAACAACTCCTAGCTATTCTCTCACAATAGATGAAAGAATTCAACATAATTTATGGTAACGACACTTACAATTGATGACATTAAAATAATTCTCATCGTTTTAATTATACTGTTTGGTGAAGCGCATTGAACTTGGCGCGTGGTTTATGCGTTGATAGTGAAAGTGGCTGAGCGGGTTTCGCAGAAGTTCCGTTCTCGAAGAGTTTTTGAACGCCCTTCACCGGTTTCCGATCCCAGCTCGCAGACGTAATGGATTGATAAAAGAAATCCATTATGCAAGCGGAAGGTCAGTTTCGTAATAAATGTTTATCCGTAACTTTCGTTTTTGAGAACGCAAGAAAAGTAAACATTCACACATGTGTAACATAAGGTGTACGTAAGTACACTGGAATAAAATAAAAAAACGGGTTGATTTATTTAAAGATATTAGCTTGACAAATCATTATCATCGTGATATAATTAATTGAGTAATAATGTAAGGATAATTACGGGTATATCTAATAGGTTCCTTTTGATGCCGTAAGATTAACGATCAATCATCTATCTAATAGAATAATATTTCATAGATTTTGTGTGAACCAAAAGATTTGAGGGTTTGTATTTTTTTATAAAAAAAATATTTGTGCCTTTTTTGCGATTATGCCAGCCCAATTTTAAAATTCAAAAATAATGTATTTCTTGCGAGAGTAGATTGAACAATTTACACTGTGATACTGTGCTTAAATTAATAAAGTATCAGTTTCATAATTTAACATGCAATCAGGTACTTATAGTTGATTAAGATAACCTAATTTTAAAAATAAAACTTTGATTTAATTTACTACGCTACAATTACAATCAAAAGGGAAAAGAGTTCGGACGCTAAACGAGAATGTACGCCTGGACATCAAGGTCCTCGCCGCACGACATCTGCTGTGGCTAGGATAATTACCTTGAAACATGCCAACATCTCCGGGATTTGCGCCGTACTTATTCATGCAACATAATACAATTATATGAATGATAATTAATGTACTTAGGTACCTATGTAGGTATTGTATATTATGTCTCATAATAGTGTTAACACACGTATGGATTTGGTTGACCTCAACCGCCGTCTGACCAACAGGAGAGAAAGAGATGGAAATATCATATTCTCACTCTTTCTCTCCCGTTGGTTAGACGGCGGTGCGTCAACCAAATCCATACGTGTGTTAACACCATAAGACCCGTTCCTTCCGCAGTCGACCAGCCCCCCGATTCTACTAAACAACTTGTCTTTAAATTGTAATTGTTGCGATTTTAATTGTTAAATAACTGCCTCAAAATTGACAGGTTTTAATATTTTTTTATACTAAGTAATAATATTAGGTGATTGTATTTTTCTAGTATAAAAAAATATTTTAAACCTACAAACTGTCAATTTTGAGGCAGTTATTTAACAATTAAAATCGCAACAATTACAATTTAAAGACAATTTATTTAGTAGAATCGGGGCCCAGGGACTCTATTTTTGAATCGCTCGTATGATTGCGCACGAAAACATTATGCGAAATAAAATATTTTCTATTGATAGAAAGCAAATTCGAATAGTCGTTTAAACCTGCACTCGTAGCGTTAGCGGTTATATGATTAATAAAAAAAAAATGCTACTTTTAATTGGAATTTCCTTCGAAAGTCAGTCATTTCGCATGATATTATCGTGCGAAATATAAAAGCGATTAAAAAAGCCCCTGAAGGTAAAACATTTTCCTTCAATTATCTGGATTTTCGGGCATGAAACGAAAAAATAAAGCCGTAATTGTCAAGACGAATTTAAAACAAGTAAACCATAACATTAAAATCGTCAGTAATTTTACGATTTACGAAAAACTACTTTTGTAAATTAGAGGTAATAAGTTGATATCTTGAGTTTTTCCAAAACATCAAGTAGTTATTTTCAATATAAAAATAAATATCTATTTATTACAGATATTTAATTTTTTATAGATCTCTCTATTTGATAGAATGAGAATGCCTAAAATTAAGATTTCGTTGCTTTTTTCGTTAAAAAATTTAAGTGGGCTCTTAAGTGGCAAGTGTCATTGGTTTTATATAACCTTAACCATGTATCTTGCCAGGATGTATGGATGAAGCAACATTGCACTGATGATTGACAAGATGTGATAAGCACGATAAAAATAATCGAGACAGCTTGCTTACAGATAACATGATTTAGAAATAGGTAGGTGTGTATGCCTAACTTGATATTTAACTATATCACCTCATCAACCAGTAAACGTCCACTGCTGAACAAAGACCGCCCTCTGTTATTGTAAAAAAAATTCATGACCATGGATACAAAGTTCTTTAGTCGTAATATTAAACAAGTTAGCGTCAAACAAGTCATAGTTAGTCAGTGCCGGCGTTAGGAGTCGGAAGTCTCGCCCAGGGCGCTGGTAATGCTAAAACCGGCATTGGTTACAGTCAGTCAAGCAAAGCAAGTTACGGTCAAGTCAAACTCATGCCCCAGTAAAGTGGTGGAGGTTTACAAGAAGGCCTTCCTCTTTTTTTTTCTTTTTTTGTTAAAATCTTCATGAGCGTGGATTCAATGTCCTTTACCCGTAATATTAAACAGTTTACTTTGTCTTAATAGCGTCAAACAAGTCATAGTCACAGTCAGAGTCAAGCTAAGTAAGTCACGGTCAAGTCGAACTCATTCCCCTGTAAAGTGGTGAAGACTATACAAGAGGCTCCTATGGAGTTTCGGAAACAACACGAAAAGACACGTTTCACCTCGTTATATCACTTGCCCACACTCGAGCACGTTTCATCATCATCATCATCATCAGCCTGTAAACGTCCACTGCTGAACAAAGGCCTCCCTCGTAGAGAGGGGTGTTGCCATAATCCCCACGCTTGGCAGGCGGCTTGGGGATCGCAGTACGTTCACCGTGTACTAATAGGACGCTGCTGCCCATCCTCCGGTGGTTCTGGTCGCAGTTTTAGGACATACCCGGGTCCGAGCACGTTTACGAGCACTTAATGAATAATAATTCACCATTTAGTACACATTAACACTCGAAAATACACAAGTTTAGGAAAACAATCCAACGAGCCGACATGTTTTTTCCGCGTTGGCGCCAAAAAACCTATCAGGCCTTCCTCTTAGAGAGGGGTGTTGCCATAATCCCCACGCTTGGCAGGCGGCTTAGGGATCGCAGTACATTCGCCGTGTACTAATAGGACGCTGCTGCCCGTCATCCAGTGTTTATGGTGGCAGTTTTTGGACATTCCCCCTGGTACCATTTCATGGTCATTTACCTATACAATAGAAGCAAAACTGGTGCCTCTGCCTTAGTAACGGACACGTACACGTAGTACACGTAGGTATGATTCACTTTCTCACGTGGAAAATCCTTTTAGAATACGAAATAGATTATAAACATGTGCGTACGTACGTTCGTTGCTTGTTTGAACATTTTCTATGATGTAATAAAAATGACTTAACCGACTTAAAAAAGGAGGAGTTTCTCAATTGTTTTTTTAATGTTTGTTACTTCTGATCTCCGTCATTTATAAACCAATTTGGATAATTCTTTGAATTCTTTTTTATTTGAAAGGATATTTCTATTCTTTCAGATTGGTCGCATAGAAATTTCATCAACATTGGTTCAGTTGTTTGCCTTTTAAATCAAAACAACTGGAAAAAAATATGTCATCTAAGCAAACGAAATTGCGTGTTAATTTGAAACACTCGGCCGGTATATACGAAATTACTTTTTTGTTGGATCATAATTTTAGCTAGTCATCTGTCCTCTAGCTTTCAATAGGGTAGGATAAGATTGAACCTTTCCATTCGTTACAAATGAAACCTACTTTAATGTCTACCTAAAACACAGATCTTTACTATGATAGACACCGCGAGTTCACCTAATTTGCATGTTTGTGGCCTGTAAGTTAGCTTAATGCTCCAACTAGCACGTCGCATAATTCAGTTCGATCTCCGTCGCCTTGGCAGAAGCACGTCGATGTCAGACGTTAATACAAAAAATCCCACATAGCGCCACGTAAACTGTAAAAACTCTTCGAAAGAATTTGACCATGCGATTGGAGTGAAACTACCACTGACGGACCGGATTACGTGACGTTCTTATTCGAGATGAGAGAGTCCTGCATTGCATTGACGTCCCGCTTGGGTTTTCCAGTGGTATGTCTACCTGGACATACATACCGCTTGGGGTGTATTGTGCATTTCTCTCTACCAGCATCTACCCGAGCAAACCCAACTCCTTGAAATATCGGAGTGAGGCTCTGGGGCGCTGGCACAGTTGCTGTATTGGCATAGATGGAAGTGTAAATAATAATGATGAGAAGCAGTTAGCTGCTGTGGTGATGTGGATGAAGAAGACAATGATGCCTCATGCAACCCGTTAGCGATTCTAGTTTCTTCGGTGGCTTCACAGGGGCATGATGTAATAGCACGTACAAAAAATTAGGGACGCTTGACGTGCACGCGGGGTCTATTCTGGTAATGGTCTGTGGCTTAAAATAATATGATAACGTCATTTAAAGCTTTACCAGACTTTACCACTCAATTGAAAGATTAGATACTGTTAACTCCTATCTGTCATGATTGTATGCACTGGAGACTGTTGCTAGTGCACTTTATGTAAATATTTATATACCTTTGAATATTAACGGTAGTTCCGAAATAACGTGTTCCTAATTTAAAACAGAATTAGGTCACCGAAGTTAGTAGTTACCTCAGATCAGACAAATAAGGGAGATATGCCTTAGTACAATTATCGTTCGGGTTAAAATGTCTCCACAATTTTTTTATACACTACACTGTACCGCTAAACCACTTAACGCAAAAACTGTAAGTACGACTCATTAAAAAATAAATACGCGGAACTTGTAACTACACCAATGAACTAATTGTCCACCTGCAAAAAAAGGGTGGCAAAGTCTTCTGCTGGGTGAGTTCGACATTAAGCCTGATTTAGGTCAGATGCGTTCGCACCCGCCACGCCACCTTACCATATCTCCCTTGTTTATCTGATCTGAGGTAGTTACTGTCCTTAAAACCGACGATGCGTTTATGGTTTCTGTTCCCGATTCTTAGTAACCTGCTCACCAGAAACTTGCGCAAGAGTTAGCAGAAATAAAGTAGCGTGTGGAAACACCGTGCGGTCTCGCCGTGATATCTCGGTTCCCATACAATAATATATACAGGGTTATTTTTAACTTGGTGCGCCCCGCGATTTCACCCGCGTGAAAACCACCAGGATTCGTATAATTTCCGGGATAATAGGTATCCTATGTCACTCACAAATATCTCTATGCAAAAATTATTAAGATAGACGTGATTTTTGAGGAATAAACAATCACACTTTCAATGAAATGAAATAAAAGATCCTAGAACATTATGTTTATGCCTACAATTTTGTAGGAACTTTAGTTTCAATAAATTTCACAAAAAAGTCTAAAAACATAATTTGTATGATTTTTCTTGCTTTGTATGTTTATAGGTGAAATTGTTGGCTTCTAATGTTGGCCTGTCCCATGTTCCTTCTTATTTGAGACCACGTAAACTTATTGCCATTAAAATTAAAGGAAATGTTTTTGTTTTGAACAAAAAAAGAAGAATTATTATGAATTTAGACATGGGATAAGTAGTCAAGTATGATGTAAGAAATCCCAGAGGTGTTAGGAACATTAAAAACAACCCTGTATATAAATAGGTATATATCGAGTGTTACTCAAATTGTAATAAACATATTAAGCCTGGTGACCTTCTTACCCAATTACTGATTATATTTTGTAGGACGCGCTATTTCTGTCTTTGACTAATGTATCACTATCGGGTAGAATTAATATAGCACTATAAGCTTGTTCGTGTTTGAAAGGCTCCTGAAACTGATTCCCACTTCTGTCTGTCATGTCATGATACGGCTGACTAACTGAAATTCGAGTATATCTGGTATAATGGCAGTTAACATGGTTAATGGCTGTAAAATCGTAAATTACACACTTCGCGTCAGACATTTCTGCGCATAGAGAAAATCTTGATTAAACGTAGTCACTGGAGCAGATTGTTTCAGTGATGCGCTTGCGACGCTCGTAACTTTGATATTTCTATGATTCACTGCTTCACTGCTATTAAGGAAGTAGGTCAGAGGTGGCGAGAGACATTCACGGTCTCAGTCTTCGCGGCTCAATAACTGCGCTAACGACGGTCGTTGATGTTGATGTTGGCGCGCTCTCGGTTCGTCTGATGAACGTCAGTCTTCACCGGCTTTCGACTGCACTGCACACACGATCACAAAATATGATATAAAAGTTGTAGAAGGTGTATATGAAACGCCAATATGTCATAAATTCATAATTATTTTATAATTAGCTTACACATTCTGGCCGGCTTCCCTACACTTAAAAACTTTTGTTTCACGTCTTTTTAAGCGTCACGTGCAGTGTTTAAAATAATTAGAGTGTCTTTGTTTGTGTATTATTTTTACTTTGTAATAAGTTTATTTGATTGGTGTAATTTAATTTAATTTCAAGAATGTCTTAGGTACTTACAGATTGTTTATTTAAAAAAAAAACATTTGAAACCATTTTGTAACATTCTTTTTTATTTTTAAAGCGTGGACCTTCAGATTGGTCCCATAGAATTTCTTCAAAATCGGTGTAGTAGTTTGTATTTAAATCAAAATAGCTGGAAATAATATGTCATTCCAATTGCGTTTACAAATTATTTGAAGTCGGTTTTTTAAATGGATAATTATCTAGTTTTGTATTTTGGAGTTGCAAGAGTTGGCTTATTGTACGCACCGTTCCTTCTAATTTGAAAACGAGTGAATTTTCCTTATATTTCCCTTCTTTTGCATTCACTGGATGCCCGCGACAATTACAATGTTGTTGGTCCATCTAGTGGGAGGCCTACCTACGCTGCGTCTTCCGGTTCGTGGTCTCCACTCAAGAACCTTTCTTCCCCATTGGTGGATGCAAAAGGCAGGCTGTCGTTCAGTGTGTGGGTTAAAGGGGTAGGCCTATGTTCAGCAGTGAACGTCTTCTGGGTGCTGATGATGATGACGAACCCTTCTTTGAATATTTTTGTTTTTGTATTGAAGAAATATTAAGACAATTAATGGTTAAAAGTAATTGAACAAAACATCACGTTGGGAAGCTGCCTTCGAGAGGTTGTTAACTAAAACCCTGAATCATAAAATTTTGATCGATGTTAAATCATTATGTTTTAATAGTGTGTGCTGACATTTTGAGCCATATACAATGTTGTTCTGAGATGTGAACCTTTTATGCGTTGTTTACCATAAATAATTAAAAGTGACTCAAAGAACCAGCTTTATTGTTTTAGTTTGTGTACCTTTTTAGGTTCGTTGAAATCAATTTAACTTTCTTTGCATAGGTCAACGCCTCTACCTTTCAATAAAAATGTAATCGAATTTTCTTTCAAGACAATATTATTGCGACCTTTTAAAATCTGAACCAATCCGCTAAAGTGTTTTCAATTGTCAGGTGTATAAATTATGCACATTTTTTTGGTTTTATTTACATGCTTTTAAAAGTATAATGAAATGGTATTTTCCAAGCAAACTGAACGGAAAAATTCATATTTCAACATTCGTATTGAGTTTGTTAAAAATATAAAACTTTTAGTACGATATTTTTTCGTAAATAACTTATGTGTCATATCACAATTTAAACGACCTGACTCAAGGCGATGGAAAAAATACTTCAGATTATACAGTAGCTCCTGTTGCCAGTTTACAACACAAAATCATTTAATGTTGACAAGTACTTATATCTGCGGTTTTAATCTTTGTCCGAACCAATAAGCCATACGTAGGTAAATGTGGCATCATGTAACAAGTTGAATGATCGCTAGTCTTTAAATTTTAACTAGAAGGTCACCCTAAATATAAGAGGTGTAATACAACGTGCTATGTCAACACCTGTGATAAGCATGCAGTTGGACAATTTTAAAATCACGCGTTTGCCATTGTACTGGCATGACGTAAAGTATGACAAGTGCGAGTCATTAAAAGTTAGATTGGCGAAGGTACAGGGTCAATGATCAATTATAGCATTGGGATCTCAATGCACCAAGATTAGAATGATGTCATTAGAAACATCGTATGGTTTGTAATGGTAGGTGAGTGCTTTCAATTAGAAGAAGGAAGTAAATATGCATATCGATTCTCTTCGATCGATCTTAAAATAGATCACGAAGAGTAGGCTCAATTGATTGACGTGTGTAGTGTAGGAACTACCATTGTATGATTTTCAATCAAATCTAATCCGCAAACGTTTAACGCAGTTATTATGCAATCCAATTGAGAATTGTTTCTTGTTTACGGGAAACGAAAAGCATTGCGATAATTTAAGCTTGTCTTACTTACATCGGATTCTGAAATGGGATTCTCCAGCTGACTCACGCACAAACCGGATTAAATTCTCTGAAATATTTTGAATGCGTGTTGATACTTGAAGATTCACAATCGAAATTACGTTCAAGTGAGTTGTTTTGTTACCATTTCTTATAAACTTGTTCTGTATTTTGTTAACCTGGATAAGTGACCGTCGCCGGTCACGCACGAAGGTCATGTTTATTTGTTCATTGTGTTTATGATGCCAAAACAAAGTGTAGAGTCAACAGACGCCAAATATATCCTGACTCCTGTCTTGCCTGTCTTTTACCTATATCTTTCTTCACTTCTCCAAACAGTATAACGCACATTGTATGCAATTTTTCTGGATGGACGTAGACTTATGGGCTACTCAATAACTTCTGGTTTGCTCTTGTTCCAGGAACGGGTACATTTGGTCGAGTATGCTTGTGTCGAGATAAAGCTGCAGACGAGTACCTGGCTATGAAAATCCTCTCCATGGCAGACGTAATCCGTTTAAAACAAGTGGACCATGTGATGAACGAGAAGAACATACTCTCTGAAATCAATCATCCCTTCATTGTCAATTTGTAAGTATATACATTAGTGTATGTTGCTTGTTTTATATATTTTAAGCTGACCTTAATTCATGGTAGTATACGTATTTTGGTAATCAGAAGGACTTATCTTATATACAGTTTTATTCAATTTGTATCGTGCAAAATGATCGGTACGAAGCGTACGCATTATTAAACATCTTGTCCCGTGGCACGAAACTCAGCTCGATCTTGGGCTTTTCACTTCCAGCCACAGCCAGCTTACGAATCTATATCATCACTCCAACAAGTCTCAACGTGGAAGGAGGCTATGGTCCATGGTCCAGCAATGGTTGGTTGCAATGACGATGAAATGCCATGTAACCAAAACATCCATTTTAAAATCAGTCATGCAAGAAAGTGGTTTACCAGATTTGTCAACAAAAAACAATGCTATATTGTGTAAACCGGTAATGAACCCGAAATAGTCAGGGAGCCCAGTAGTAAGAGCGTATTTCGAATGGAAATAGTGTAGAGTAGGTAATAACGTTGGCCCATTGCCTAAGTTTGTTAAATTGACGTGCGTCACATGCACCCATGCGTGTTTAATTAAACACGTTGCTGTACTGCTCTAGCCGTAAACATGCTGTTATGATCCACCAAAATATTGATAGTGATCCTTTGGACATGTTGTCTCCGGCATTCCGTCTCAGCGATTTGGCCTAACACCAAAGCAATCAATCTGGTGTTGTGATGGATATGCGGCGTTAATTTCATTATGCGATGGACCTAATAATTTTAATCGGTCCGACGAATTGTACCAAAATTATTAATTGTAGGCAAAAGGCTTATTCAATAATGAAGTATTGCATAATTAATTTATTTTGTAATTGTTGTGTATTTTTTAAATTTATTTGTGACTTATATATACAGGGTTATTTTAAATTCACCTAGCACCTGTCGTTGGCAGCTTCCCTACATCATACCGAACAACTTTTGTTCCATGACTTGTATTAAATCGCATATATAAAAAAAAAAAAAAAAAAGTCTCCTTACGAGGTCTCAAATAAGAATGAATGTAGGGGCCTAAACAAAAATTAAGGCCTACAACATGCATCAAGAAATACAAGGCAGATAAGTTGTTTTGTAAATGGTCATGAAACAAAAGTTGTCAGGTATAATGCAGGGAAACTGACTACGAGAAGTTTTAGGCTAATTAAAAATAACCCTGTACATTACTGTTTACGTTTGAATGCCATCTCAGTGATGATGCGGTCTACTATGGAGCACGCTTGCCTAGAAGAAACAGATTCTCTCGTGACTTTGAAGACACACAGTGCAACTAACCCCACATAAGGTCGAACAAGTCAAACGGGTAAAAGATACCATAAAACATCATTAACACCCTGGATATATGCCACATAATTATTATAGTTCATATCTGACTTTAGACGATGCGATGGCTTTCATTAATGATACTAATTAATTAGTAGGTACTTACATGCTACAAAATATTGTATTTTTTTGCAATGATAAAGTTATTTATTTATGCCAAGTATGTAAATGGTACGAGGGAGGCCTTTGTTCAGCAGTGGACGTTTACAGGCTGATGATGATGATGATGATGTAAATGGTGTCACATTATTATTTTATTCATTGCGTAGATGCATTTGTAATTAGATGCAACACTTTCTGAACCATGCTTACCGCATTACCGCAAATTGACCTACAGTTATTAGGTACAATTTATTTTCATATTATTTCAATGATATTGATGATCGCATTCGTTTAAAGTTCTGAACTGTGTCATATTATCAAACTAAAATAAGAAACAAAACACAACACAAAACAAAAGCGGTACTAAGTATATATGAAAGCGGTACATTATAAGTAAGTATGTAGATTAGCAACGATAGTGGGTTATGCTGTGACAACTATTGTAGTCGATTAGGTGTCAAAACAACGTAGCAGGCGTTTTGATGGATTACGGTACACTACACGCGACCCGATGATTGGAGGCATTGGAGCCTGTCACTCTCTTTACACTAATATATCTATATATTTATAAATGAATTCCTACTTATCTTGGTCACGCCATAACTTGAGAACAACTTTACCGATATCATTCGTTTTTTTTTAAGTTTTCTAATACTTTCAGAAGGTTCTTACAGAAAGAAAATTGCGCAGAAAATTGGAAAATTTCGGAAAATATAACGACGATTTTAATTAGCGGGTGAAACTGCGGGGTGTAGAATCTAAATAAATGCATATCGCGATTTTTATGTAAAATATTAATATTATGCAATATATACCACGATGAAAAGTATCCATTATGCATACCTATTACCTACATATACAAATAATAAAATTTACTTTTTTAATTTAGATTTTATTTGCCAGATTCGGGTAGCTATTACCGTATTCGCTATATTTGCGATTGTCACTGTCAGCGATAATCGCTAATTACTAAGTTGTGTGATTACAGGACGCAGTAATCGTAAATTTTTTCTACGATTACTGTCTCCTGTTACTAGCGGCGCTAAAGTCTATGCCAGTTTTTATTCGTTTTATGCAATTTCTACTACGATAATCGTGTAGTTTAACAGTTTTGGAGAAAAGTTATCAAACGGACGGAAATATTCTGGAACTTCGAAAATATGAAAGTCAGTCCGTTTCGCCGTTCATATTATGATATGCTATACGAGTGCATTCTCTTCGTAGTATTGACATACATTTCGTGCACACGAATGTTTACTGCACCGGTTTATTTTCGATCTTATTTACTCGTAGTTATGCAACTATAATGATGCCGCAAAAATCGCGGTTCATTTATTTCCTACAAGTGGCGAATTTACGAGTTGGCACATGTGAGTTGAGCTATTAACGCTACTCATGTCTGTCATTAGTGGAGTTGGTGCATTCTCTTGAACTTGGCCCGTATTTGATGTTTTGTCTGAGTAGTTAGCTCGAATGATAATTTGGAATTAGCATTGTTTGTCCATTGTAAACTTAATTTATTCTTCTCTTATCAAAGTGTAGTTAAGAACACATGTTTTTTTATTATTAATCATTGTAAATGGCATTTGACCTACTCTACTTTACTCTTATTGTAGTGTAATAAAAATACCAAATGTAATGAATCATGATAAAACATTTTATTTCTACTTCATATTTTAATTTTTCATATAACTTCATGTCAAAATAAGAGTCATTCTGGGCCGAAGATGTCTTCTGTGGCCGAAGTCTAGTGTACCTTAACACTATCGTTTTTCAGTTACGACTCCGCATATGGCGTCGTATGATTGAGTGGCGCCTATGTACGAATGCTTGTGAAATGGTTTCAACAAATAAGTCTTATTTATACAATACTTACTCGATGTAACCGGGATAAAAAGTAATGAAATTTATTTGCTAAAATAACTATTACTATACTAATTATATGAAAACAACTTAAAATCAAATAAAAACAAACTAGTACTTAAATATAAAACTAAACTAATCTAATAAACTGCTGCCAGCAGGCATCGTATCCAAGATGCTGGCCGCATTGCTGCATTGAATTGCAATTATACTAATACGTAGATAGTGCGTAGTGCGCAAGATATTTTTAGCGCCCGGCCCCTACAGACCTAAAGTTTCGACCCCAAAAGGCTTAAACATAAACCCACTGTCTTGGGTCTACTATATTTGCGTCTTTGAGGCCTTCTGAATATTCAGCTACTGCACCAGCCTTATTTTGCGGTCAGGGAGATGAAATGGCGCAAGGATATTAACGCAAGTGGGTGTCCCATACTAATGGGCACCCATCTTTCAGGGAATCAACGTCATACCGTCTGGTCTTTTACCATCGCCACGTACGAGGCCAGCAGTTCAAGACCGACCACGCAGTTGGCAGTAGTAAAAGCCCGACGGATGATGTCGTTAAGGCTGGTGTGGCGGGGAATCCTTGCCGCGCTCCTAGTGCAGGAAAGCCCGTGGTGATTGAGCTGGGCAATTGCAATCTGCAATACCACACTGGCAACGGTATGGCGATGCACAGCACGATGCGCCCAAGCAAAGTGATAACTCAATTCTTAGATACCTACTTTGGTGATTAGTGTCGAGTCAACGTAGTGTTAATATTATTTTCTTTTGGCAGACGGTGGTGGACGCACGACGACAGCTGCATCTACATGCTGTTCGACTACGTATGCGGGGGAGAGCTCTTTTCATACCTGAGAAACGCCGGCAGATTCAGTAATAGCATCGGTATGTACATTCTGTTTAGTCTAAAACTCAAGGGTAGCACAGAATATTTCTAATAAGGAAAACAGAACACTTTATAAGCATATGTGTTCTGTACTTGTGCGGGCGTTCCACAACTACGCCTATCATAAGCCCATTTGGTGTGAACCGGCTGCAGCTGGTTCTGCCGCCTGATCTGCTCTAGGAAGACCTGCAGCTCGCTGATGTCTGCGCAGGGTTACCGAAGTGTCCTCGATGACCCGAGGATGCTGTTTAGCTATTCGGACACGCTGCTGTACTCCAGCAGGAAATACTTGGTTGTTTCTTCCGCCCCCATGCGCCCTCTAGATAGCATTCTAGGACCGTCTGTAACACTAATTTCGAAAAGGTTAAGATTCCAACAATTTGCCGGAGCTTACAACTTTCGAAGTTTAGTTAATATATAATAAATAAATAAATATTCGGGACATTTTTGCGCATACGGTCACCTGACCCCAAACTAAGCAAAGCTTGTGATATGGCTGCCAGAGACTGATATACATACATATATAGTTTTTTAAATACATACTTAAATAGATATTAACACCCAGATATAGAACAAACACAAATGTTCATCACATAAATGTTTGTCCTACGTGGGAATCGAACCCACGTCCCCAAGCTCAGAAGGTTCGCTAGCAACTGGACCAATTCAGTGCTTTGTAAAAAATAGTGCTTATCTAAGCAATTACACAGGACAAAGATAACTTTTGACAGCACTGGCATTTAATAATCCTTAAGTGTATAAGATTTGAATTAGAATAATCTGAGTATTTAGCGAATTAATGGATGTAAATAAATAATCTGGAAGGGAATAAATAAATAGCCGTTGGAAAAACGCCAAGCGTCGTGAGCCCCTCTCCGTGTGCACGATTTCACCAGTGCGCACTGTCCAGACTGTCCACTTTTAGCTGCTTTTTATCAGACTGTTATAATTTTTTTAACACGTACTTTGATACGTACATAAAGTTTCACCTAGTGTGTGCCAACTCTGATAGTATTTTCGATTTAGGCATGAGGAAGACAACACACTTTCATAATAGCAACATACCGGTACTTCATAGAGAATAGAAGAATCTAAAATAGTAATTTTTGCACATCTGCTGTCACTAATTAAGATTTATGTGGTGACCTGATAGAATGGAAAAGCAAAATGAATGTCTGGCAATTTATATTGATAGTTAGATTTATGTACAAAATTATGTATGACATAAATAAATACGCTTATATTCCCAGTTATGACTAAGATATCGCTTCCAATCCTGCGCCAAATCCGATGGGATCTTTTCAAGACTGTCTGGTTATTAATTGGGTACAGTTGAACTGGTAGGTATATCGTGTTTAATTAGTCTCGTGTAATAAAGGTCATGCGCCAAAATAGCTCTCAATCCAATAATAGAGTGTAAACTACTCTATGTACCGTGAAAAAGTAGCACGTAAATACGTAGGTAGTGATAAATGATGTACAGATAGAATCGGCTGATATTTAGGTGTTCATGTCGTTACAACTACGTTATTCTGACGTGCCATCCTGCTTTCATCAAAATAAAAATATCTCAAGGTAGCATTTTGAAAGAGAAATTGATAGATATATACGCAAGTGTATGAGAATTTGAAAGTGAAACAGACGTGCAAAAACTTAAAAGTGGAAACGAACGTCAGTATTTCTGAAAACGCAGGACAGAAATAGGGCGCGGGTTCAGTGACGCGGTGGGTGTCCAACATCGGGACTTGTGGCAGATTTGTTAACGTGTTAGCGAGAGTCTGAAGGTGTCGGGTTGGGTCGTGACGTCGGGATAATATTGCGGTTGGCTGTAAAAATTAGTCTGCGCGATCGGCTGCGGCGCGCGCGCAGACTCGGTGACGCCCCGCCCGCGCCGGTACCGCGCGTTCTACCTACATACACTGCATTGTTTGCAACACACATAAAAACTATAATTTAGGCATCCCATTTAATGAAACTATAAAATGTCCCCATAAATCACGAAATTAGCTTTTCGTTATATGGACGGAAAATTTACACTTTCATTGCCAGAAACACACTCGTCCAAGTAGAAATCGCGCGCGGCAATGATCAATCAATTTTATTATGAGCCTCCATTTATGGAAATGAAATTTACAAACTGATTAGAAAACTACTATTGGATGATCCGTTATGAACAGACTCATGGTTCGGTTTTACAGCAAAAAATAAGTTTGATAAAAGTACAAACCATTGCAACAGCTGTCACGAATCACGTGCATGAAATGATCGAACGAGTAGCAGGAACGTGAATATTTAAACAATATTCCAATATGATAAACAAAAAAAATCTATGCTATGGCCTGATCACATATTAACAAACTACGAAGTTAGCATGTTACAAATTCAAAATTACATTTCTCTGAAAATCACTTCTAGATAAATTTAGTCGCTTGGGTGCGTTCCCGTTTGGACAATAATGATTTTAGAAAAATCTAGAACAATGGAATCTCTTTTAGCATACTAACAAAAGCTTAGCGTTCATTGGCATCTTCGTTCAGACATCACGGAATCCTAAATAGGTCGTAGAATGTGGCATGGATTTACAAAACCACTACGAAATAATGGACGTTTGGGGTGATGACGACAGCTAAGCTGATGCCCTTGTTTGAAGTGCGTGGTCCGGCGCGTCTTTGCACACTTGTCATGGCGTGATGTCACCATGCTAGCAGCAAGTGGTTCCACGCGGTGCCATATCTCCTCGCCCACGGGTTCTTCAGAGCCGTCGACCTTAAGACGGCTTTGAAATCCAAATATAGGTAGTTCTAACAAGCACGATGAGAGAGAAACTCGCAAATCATTTTCGTAAGATCGCTCCTTTGTGTTACAAAGGACGCGATGAGAATTAAATACTTTTGCGAAACAGCATGGATACAAAATAATTTAGTTTGTTTGCACCGAGCTGACTAATCTCAACATGGCGATCCGCTACCAAATGCCGTTGCCAAGGCATTCTAATTCCATAATTCTTGGGCGCTCACGTTAATGTTTTTGAACTGTTATTTGTTTTGAATAGTTGCTGCTGAGTAGTGGCTATGAGCAAGTCTGAGGAGTCAGGGTCCGAGGTTAGATTAGAAGAGGACGACACAGATTGCGCACGGTCTGGCCTAATAATACTACGGCAAGTGACGGCCCAGCCTATCCCGCGCTGGCATTGACTTTACGAATACAAAAATAAACGTGATTTCTCTAATCCTGTACCAAGTGCTAGTATTTTTTGTTGGATTATGACGTAATCTGATGTTTAGTATTCTTATAATTTAGTATCAACAAATCTTTACTTATTTTATCATATTATAAAACTTACTCTATTTCTATGGCCTCCTTCAAAAATATATTTGAACATATTTTTAGTTCAGAAGATGAAGTATCGATCAACATTTCAGCTTTGAAACTTCTGCAATAAATCATAAGATAAGTTTTTCTCAAGGTTTTACCTTGTCTAGCTCATCAAGCCTAGCCATGTTCAATGTCAAGAACTTGCATGTACTTATTTACTTGTATTTTATACTATAGAGTCACAGCACCATTGTAAAAATGCATGCAAGAAGTTGCGTTACCTCATCGAGTTTTATATCGATGTATACAGGGTGTTGTTGTGTAAATCGTGTCCGACCCCCTAGGGTACAGGCCTGCGTTACAGTCGGCTCTTGATCGTCAGTCACAGACGGTGCGCAATATCTCTAATGACTGGCTCGATAAAAAAATATCAAAGATGATACTAAAATTATTTTAAACGTTTGCTGCTAAGAGTTTTTATCTGAAGATTTCACCATGAAACCATGTGAAAGCGACACTACGCGTGTATGTACAAGGTTTTTATCAATTTATTTTAATAGAGCTTTTACTTTTCGAGAAATATGAGAAAAACCCCAAAAAATAAAGCTTGACACGCGTGACTACGTAAACTTAGTCTGTTTCAATAACAACCCTATAATGATACAGGATCAGCCTAGTGATTGACTGCGGTAAAAAACATGCTCGCAACCCACTGCAACCCCGTTTTAACCCATCAGGTTATATCTAGTTCTATGGAGGTTTATTTCACGAGCCGAATGATCGTTAAATCCGAAACGTGTATGAAAACTAGATCCATCATTATTTTACAGAGCTGTGGTTGTAATAAAACGATTTTATGACCAATACAACATTTGTACATGTTTCTTTAGCTTTCGCAATTCTTATGAATAATAGAGACAGATAACTATTTCTGTATAGTTTTTTTTGTCAGTGGAGAAACTTTGCATATTTTGAATAAATTGTTTGTCTAGTAGTTGTTTCTGGATAATGTTGTCATTTATATCAAAGAAAATATTTAGCGAAAAATGAATATGTAAATTTTATAAATATTCGATGCTGACGGCTCGTTGCTTGCCGATTAATCAAATATGCATTTAAATTAACGTTAATACTGAAAAGTTTTTAGGGTAATATTTTTATTACAAAAAACAAAACATACATAGAACACTTTACAATACTATTTTATTGCTGCACAACATATATTTAGGATATGCGAGGTCTGTGCTGCATACAGTAAACGCATAAGTACCTAAAACAACAAGGCAAATATAGAAACAGAAGAAGTTAGCATATTGAGTTGACGATTAACATTTTTAGACATCTTTTAATCTAATAGTAGTCGCCAACAAAAATTGATTTGTGTGATAAATCAAATAGAAAGTTTGCTTATTTATTTTTTCACATGCATCTAGACCGGTATTAAACGCTTTACACAATTTAATATAGATAAATTAAAACAGTCTAGACAGAAACTTACCTACTTTCAAAAAAAAGTCCAACTAAACTTATAAAATAAATTTGTTTTCAGTATACTAGAAAGGCAATACCTTAAACTTTAAAATAAACATGATCGCAAACTATTGGACGACAAAACAATTTATCATAGGAATAAAAAGCTATATTTTATTATTGCAGGAAACTTCTACGCTGCAGAAATAGTATCTGCGCTGGAGTATCTGCATGCAAGAAACATAGTGTATCGGGACTTGAAGCCTGAAAACCTGCTGCTAGCCAGAGACGGTCACATGAAGATCACAGACTTCGGCTTCGCCAAGAAACTGACCGACCGGACGTGGACCCTCTGCGGGACACCGGAGTATCTCGCGCCAGAAATCATCCAGAGCAAGGGACATAACAAGGCCGTCGACTGGTGGGCATTAGGTACGACTTTCATTACTGATTGACGCAAATCGATGCCAGCTTTCTCAGCCTCTAATGCCATATTTCATCGAGCACATTAATTCAAACAGCCATTACCACTGGAGATAATTCCATCTTAATAAATGATTTTTATGAACACCCGACTTCACTTATCTGCAGCTGGAAATCTGCATTTTTCAATCAAGTTGATTAATGTACTTTAAAGCTGGTATTAAAAGTTGAAAAATATGTCATTGCGATAGGGCAGCGGATCGATGAACGTTACACACGCTACCGTAACTTGAAAACGTTTGTAATTTTGTATTTAGGTGAACCGTTTGGTACTTGCAATGTATTTTAGTAGGGCAGCTCTTTATTTCCTTCCTTATAGCCTTCTTAAAATCCTTATTGCCTTAAGTTGTATGAGACTTTTGAGTTATTTTCAGAAATATTATATATTTAAAATATCGTCTCAATGTTCACCAATTTAATGCCCAGAATTCAGATTTTGTGATTGTTGACGCAGTTTGTTTCCTGTGAAGTGATACCGTCACTCAATACTTCGAGTCATGTTTACCGGTCTCCTTTATACTGGAATCCCACTCCACCCCAGCACGGCACCGTCAGTTCGTTACACTGTTTACACTACAATTATTTTGTGTAAATGATTTATTCCTCCTCCTGACATCATTGCATGCATTTCGTGCCAATTTTCGAATTTATGTCCTTAGCTAAATTAGTTGCACTTGTTTTGTATCTGGTCTGGATTCATGCTTGGCAGCAGAACCATTCAACATGCATGCTATAAGACACAACAAGTATACAAACAGTATAAAATAACACGTATAACAAACTAAATAGAAATCGCATTTTTATGGCTGGATTAAAACTTTTTAAATTAACTTTGTATTCACTCCATCTCATATTACTCACGTTCAGACAGTTTACTTTGCCAAAGGAAATCTAATACGTTTTGGCTTATTGAACACGTACGCTGTTACATATTCGTATCTACCTACTAAATTTTCCAGAGTTAAAATTAGGTAAAATACAATAAAATCGTTTGTTACACGATGGTTATATTCATTTTGGCTGTTTAACTTGGCTATGGGTGTCAAATTAAACAGCCCAAATTAATATAACTTCATCATTCATCGGTGCTAAACACAGACAAAGCTAGAAAGTCTTTGATGCTAAACAATGCACGCAAATATTTATATTTATTGCATATTTTGGCTTATTTGGCCAGTTGCAAATACAAACAGCTTTTCAATCGTACATTAATTTACTAATTATTTAATATTCATTAAAGCACTTAGTATTGCAGTAGTGAAAGTTTTACGATCATAAGTTTAAGAGTTGTAATATCTGTCATTTTTAGCTATTAAATCAAGATCATCATAAATTATTGGAAGTGGTAATTTACACCGTGTACAGATTTAGCAAAATATGTTAAATTAGCGACCCGCCCACCCGGCTTCGCACGGGTGTAATTTACGTGTGAAGCCGGGGCGGGTCGCTAGTTATATGTATACCTTCAGTGAAAATGTATCTTACTGATGGTGAAAACCGCATCAAAATCCGTTGCGTGGTTTAGGAGGAGTTAGCGGCCATACAGACAGACACGGAAAGCGACTTTAATTTATATTACGTAGAGAACATAGTTAACATATTTTGCTAAATCTGTACACGGTGTAAATTACCACTTCCAATAATTTATGATGATCTTGATTTAATAGTTAAAAATGACAGATATTACTACTCTTAAACTTATGATCGAAAAACTTTCACTACTGCAATACTTATTGCTATAATGAATATTAAATAATTAATAAATTAATGTACGATTGAAAAGCTGTTTGTATTTGCAACTGGCCAAATAAGCCAAAATATGCAATAAATATAAATATTTGCGTGCATTGTTTAGCATCAAAGACTTTCTAGCTTTGTCTGTGTTTAGCACCGATGAATGATGAAGTTATATTAATTTGGGCTGTTTAATTTGGCACCCATAGCCAAGTTAAACAGCCAAAATGAATATAACCATCGTGTAACAAACGATTTTACGATGTAGATATAGAGAAGATAGAGATAATGCCTTTACCTTGCTGCTAGATCCAATGACTAAATATTTTGATTGTTCTGCTACTTTTATAAGTTTATAGATTGTGATGTTGATGTATATAGTTTTCCATAAATATATGCTTTATTTTTGACGTATCATTCAATTTACGTGTATGATATTGTACCTATTTCAATTTCTGAGAAAGCTATTGCGGCTATTGTGTCAAAAATAAAGTACTGTCCTATATTCGAGTGATGGAATACACTCACTCAATACGTTATCGTATAAGTATACGCCTATTGGAAACATAACTAGGACGAAGTAAACGTTGAATTATGTTTTTTCCAGGAGTTCTCATTTATGAGATGCTAGTTGGCTATCCGCCTTTCTACGATGACAACCCGTTCGGTATATATGAAAAGATCCTCAACGGGAGAGTGGAATGGCCGCGACACCTGGACCCAGTCGCCAAAGATGTCATTAAAAAGTTACTAGTGCAAGACAGGACCAAGCGGCTCGGGAACATGAAGGTGAGAAGCCTACTCAGTAAACAGCACCCACGCCTCCGTACAGACAAATTACTTTGTCATCCAGTTTAAGAAGTGGTTATCTTTGCCAATAGATGTTACAAGGAGACATTATAAAGCTCTGGCAATTACATTAGAAGGCTTTTCAGATAAAGCACGAGGCCATATCGTACTTTTAGCAAAGATTAGATACAATCATGTATGTACCAAAATAAAGGTAGGCAGTGTTGTAAATTTTTTAATGTATTATAATATTATAATTTGATTTTAAATATCTTCTTGAAACTATTCTTTAACTTACAAAAGGAATTTAACCAGCCGGCCTGATTCTAAATTACCAAACGAATTGTTTCAGCATACTTTACAAACGCCTAAGAAATATTAGTCTCGCTAATGTTCTATGTACAACAGCCGAGTTAATTTACAATTCATTGCCAATAAATTGCACCTAATGTTGGATTCACGTGTTTTGTCCACATGATTTTTTTTCTCCCCAACACGTTCAGTAGCCAATGTTGTGGATGTCGTCATAAAGAAGTGGGTGTTCGTAGGAAAATACGATTAATCCTGGTAGATTACCGTGTTCATGCAATATAGTGTGATTTCCGACGTGTGTTATTAATTACCTTAACTTTTTCATTGTCTAGTTCTGAATAAATTAGGTTTGTTATCTTTGGAGGACAGTTCAGAATTGTTACCGCATTCATTATTTTATAACAAAGCATTATTTAAAACATTTTAAAGACACGTTTCCTAGCAATTTTTTTACGCTACGTCTGCATGATAAAGCAGATTCGTAAAAATAATTAAAATGTAAAAATAATTTGAAAAATTAGAATATCTTATATTAAATTGCTGTTCTGAAATTATGTCTAACGCTTTTATATTATCCTTAATCGCATTGGGTATTTTCACATATTTTTTTATGGTAATAGGATTAGTATAAGTTACGTTTGAAAACCTCATACAGTTTTAGTTAGGGAAAGTTATTTTACGATTTTATAAGATTATAAAATCTGCAGTGATGTCAATATTTCCATTTCTTTGAAGCGAGAAATTTAATTATACGGTTGTTGTATTGTTTGGCCTGAAACGAATAAATAAAGCGCTGTATCTAATAGTCTGGGGTTTTATACAACTTTCGTTTTGGCGGTCCTCCAGCTGTCTTTTATCGTTTGATCAATTAATTTGCATCCAAGTCTTTTTGTTTGGAAAGCTCTTCTTCAGTTTATTTTCGTGTACAATCTAGTTCGTTGAGGAACAAATTACTGTACAATCTGGGAAGTAGTTTCTAAGCTGCAAATTGCTACACTTTAGCACTTACATTCAATGTTTTTAACAATGCCTTTGTTCTTAAAGTAGACTGCTGAGATACACTATCGGTAAAACCAACATCAAAGTTAACGGTCTTTTTGTTTTATTACTATGATAAAATTAATCAAACGAGTCGCAGTTGCGTAATCCATCCGGGCAGTGGTAAATTACTTCGAATACCAGTAAAATATAATTCATTGCTGCAGTAACAGAGCAGCTTTATCGGTGAACTACCTATTTGATTGAATTTTACATTCACCGTCGTGAATTATCCGTATTTAAATTACAGGTTACTGCAATATTTTGCTGCAGCTATCATACTGACTTGTCTCGTATCTACGAGAACAACTTACCCGATAAAGAGTAGAAATTCTCTGCGGGAAATGTATTTTTAAACTGCAGTTAGCGGTTTGTTTTCACCGAGCTTTTTGCTGCGATGTCACCAGAGATGTTTAGAAAGCCATCCGTCAGGTGTCCGCCGGCGACATCAAACGGGCTCTGACTTATGTTGCGACGCAAATACGTTTCCATCGGCAACGGTATACCACTCACTCACTCACTCGTGCGGGATCTACACCCGGCTCGTCAAGTGAGGTGACTTGCAAGATGGACGCGGTTTTCCGATCGGTTGTTGCAATTTATCGAGACCATTTTCTGCAATCAGTCACGGTCACTATTAAAGCTTAACTTCCTCAATATCAGTTGTGCGTGGATTTGCATCTTCATAGGATTTGTTAGATCTTGCAAATACAAAACAACTTGAATTTGATTATGCTGCGGCAATTTGCATAAACACCATAGGTCTCATCTCGCAACTATTTAATTGACCGTTTCCATTTGTAGGTATAAATAACATTATATTTGTGTAGGAGAGAGGTCAGTATAGTCCGAGCTTATTTAGATTTGGCTGTTACTTTCTAGTTGAAAGTTCGGTTGTTCGTAATTTGATTTCGTGCACCATATCAAAGAGAGCGTAGGTCGAAGAAATTGCACAATATTTCTTTTTTTTTGGGTACAAACTTGAATAAATCATTTTTATCATGGGTCTTTTTGTAGTTTTTTGTGATTTTTATTTATTCATAAATAACCTTTGACCCCTTGTCTTTTCGATCATATGCCTAAAATAAGAAGTTGGGATCATTGTGTTGGCTGATATCATGTGCAACGCGTTAGTATTGCAATTCGATGCGGCAATGCGGCCAGCATTTTGGTACGATGCATGCTAGCAGCAGTTTATTATATTAGTGCTAGTTTGTTTATATATAATTTTAGTTTAAAAAAAAACAATGCATAATTTTTTTCTTGTTATTCAATATATTTACCACCTAACAATATTTTCTTTAATCTACTGTGGCATGACGACAACATTCGCGAGTTTCCGAGGATTTCATAGATGTTTCTCATAGTGGACCGTTTGGCATCGCAACTAAACAATAAATTTAGTAACCTATGTACATAATTATGCACACACTTCTCTAACGCTAAATCTTACAATTTACGATGTTTTACTCTCCAAGACACGTCGCGGTCGCCAATAATAACAGTCGCCCTATTTTTAGTCGCTGTAAACATTGGATATCAATATATTACTCCCATGACTGATCGATTATAGAAAGTGATAGGTTTCACCAGCTCCATGTCATAATCGTAACATCTTTGATGTGGTATTAACTTGAGTTTCGTTTCTGTTCCAGTGCGGTTCTGAAGACGTTAAACGGCATAGATGGTTCAAGCACTTGGATTGGGCCGACGTCTTTCTGAAGAAGCTTCAGGTATACTTTTAATTTTATCTTTGCTTTTAGCCTACTTTTTCACTGGTGCAGTGCCAAAGTTTTTTGAAATTACCTAATTGAATTTGGCAGACATGTAGGTGTACGACTACTTTACGTAATCATCAATTTTATCGATCATGTTACTGCGCACTTTTTCTTAAAAGCTTAATTTAAATAAAGGTCCAAGATTTGCTTGTATTCTTATCGGATATTGGATAGGAATAACCAAGTCTACTTCGTTTGGAAATGCAGACTTTTACCATAGCGTATAGAAGGTCATTCTTTTACCAATCCTATGTTTATTGTTAATACTACGGATAACTTATATAATGAATGTTATTCTTTCTTTTCCAGCCACCAATTGTCCCGTCCGTATCCTACGAAGGTGATACCTCCAACTTCGACGAGTACCCTGAGACAGACTTCAAAGCAGTCCGATCTCTGGACCCCGACGAACTCAAGCTATTTGCCAACTTCTGATCATCTTCCCTAGTTCTTTTGGATTTAATATTAATGTAGGAAATTTTGTTGTGCGGTGAACACTTGTGGAGCATTATGTTGTGACACTTTTGTTTGATGTCAAAAGTTACTTAACGACATGAACTCCTAAAGTCCTTTGATGTAAGTCCTTTCTAATGTTGTAATTTTTTTGAAGCTGTTTGCAGCTTTTGTTATCATTCTTGTTTTGTATCTTGCATTAACACTTTATAGAACCGAACCGTCTATAAGCTAGGAGGCATGTTGGATTTTAATGGTCATCATTTTGGTTCATGTTGCCATAGTTAAAAATCCATCGAAACAAGCAACTACTTACTTATTTTTACTAGCATATTTTATGACATTTATTTGGTTTGAATCCAATAAAAATTTAGACCAAGACAAAACCAGTTGATTTTTGGAAATTTAAGACTGTCACCTAGAAATCTGAAATACGTACATATTATTAGAATTTTCTATACTATGCTTAGAAAGTCTTTCATCGATTAGTCTGTTTTAAAGAAATAGCACATCAAAAGTAGAACACAGTCGGTTTGAAGAGGTTTTTACAGAAAATGAAAATATATTTTTTAGAAATTAATCACGCATTATAATTCCAATGCTTTTAGTGCAAATATTAGATAAGTGCTTAGTATAGGACGCCCGGACGGACCTGCAAATTTAATCGATAATTGATGTTCAGATATAGTTACTTCATAGTCTTCGTTGTTTTAAAACAAAAATGAATAATTACTTAATGGAATAAGGGAATTTCCATTTTAAATAAATAATAAATAAATAAAGATTCGGATTTTTTGCACACACGGTTGTCTGACCCCAAACTAAGCAAAGCTTGTGATATGGCTGCCAGAGACTGATACATATATATTTTAAAATACATACTTAAATAGATGTAAACACCCAGATAATAGATTAACACAAATGTTCATCACATGAATGATTGTCTTAGGCGGGAATCGAATCCACGCCTCCAAGCGCAGAAGGCAGGTTCACCACCAACTGGACCAACGGGCTAACTAAAAAAACTTAATTTTAATTTTAATGCTCATCGTTTATCATTTACTAAGTTTTTTTCATATTTATTTATGGCAATTAGTGTCGTTACGGTACCGGATAAACACGAATTACACAAATTATAACAATTATGTGGGTATTAAACATTTATACCATAACTTCAAGTGATTACAGTGGCAATACAAATTAAAAAAAAAACACTTATATGACGAACTGTCACGTTATCGACTAAATTCGGAGGTAAGCAGGAAAGGGCGTAAAATGTTTGTGATTTTAAAACGTTACTTGTCTTATATTTTGTGTCCTATTAGATTCGTTTGTAGGTAATTTATAATTTATTTAGAATTATAGTTTAATTTTAAAACGTAAAATTAATGATACTAAAGAATTTTTGCCATAAATGGCTTATAATATTATAAAGAATTTATTTTTAATGAAGTAATTGCTTAGAAACTGCATAATATATAAAAAATGCACCAAAAACCTCTCGCAACTAGCTTTCTAAGGTTGATGTAACCTTAATACATTTTTAACCATAATGAACCACTGCAGGAAAGGCAGAAGCATCCTATTAGTACACGGTAAACATACTGCGATCTCCAAGCCGCCTGCCAAGCCTTTGTTCAGCAGTGGACGTGTACTGGCTGATGATGTGTAATAAATTCTGTTCCATGACTTGTAACAATGCGTCTTTTTTTGAGACTAAAACCTGGGCTAATCTTAGAAGCTATTATGTATAAATAATAAAATGAATAGGTATCTTATAAGTTTCGTGCTTCATCTTCGACCACATCGTCGCTCACCAACAAGCGAGTTGGTGGTCAATCGCGGACCTATTCGCGATAAAAAAAACATCTATCCCCGTTGTCTACCACTTTTTCTTCACCACTGGTGGACATCAACTGCTAAAAAAATCTTACAACTAACTAAAAACAACACAATTCATTTGGTTTGTGAACAGTCCTTTTTGCATTATATTTTTTTGGTGAATGTGAATACTTTGTCTCGGAACAAAACTTGTGATTATGATATAAGCGACAGGTTTTTGGGGTATTAAAAATAAGTATAATTTATTTTATGTAAGTACTTACCTATTTATATCATTGTAATGGAATACCTACTAGAAGATAATAATATTATTAAACATTATGAATATACTTCACTATTGAAATGAGGACGTAGGTATTGGTTTAGGATAAATTTATGTTTTTATTGTCTCGCAGAAAGTGTGAAAAGTAGAGTATTTTCCTCGGGGATAAAGGTGTCTTCAACTTGGGCGTGCTTGAATCCCGAGCGTAATGAAGGATTCTATTCTTAACTCTAATCTCCCTCGCTACATTCGGGAGTTAACTCTTGAGTCCTTCATTACGCTCGGGATTCAATATGACACCTGTGACATAAGACACTGGTTTATCCCCTCGGTGAATAACTTACTATAGTTCGTTGATGTGTAGTTGATAATTGTAATATTTTGATTGATTGTGTTGCGATCTCATCAAATCGTCTGTTGAAAATTTAAACAAATATTTTATGATACAATGTTATTTCTGTCATAGGGTATAATTACATGACATTTATGTCTATTTTTCAATGGAAACATTCGTCAAAAGTTTAATCTACAGATAAGATAATTAATAAAATCCTATTATGAATTTTTTTTTTTTTTTTTTTTTTTTAATCTAAATTTATTTGGAAGCTTGAGTCGCTTTGCGATTATGTCAGCTCCATTATGTACATTCAATATCGTCTACTTATATATATTACACATCAGTTTAAAGAGTGATCGTGCCGCATCACTCAGTGGAGCGGACAAGACACTTTGAATAACGCCGACATCGAGGAAATTTGCACCATATTGAGTGAGCATGGCAGATCTCACAGACTGCGTTCGTGAACATTCCACCAGGACATGATAAACATCCTCGAGGCTTCCACATATGTCACAGGTGTCTGATTCTACTAGCCTCATTAGAAAATTAAACTTATTAGTAGGCATGTGTCCGGAACGGAGCCTGTGAGCCATAACTATCCACTGTCTCTTCATCCTACAGTTAGTAGACCACGGTGTTTGAGGCGGTTTTTGCAGCAAAATATTATACCAAATTCCTTTCTCACGCGAAATTGTGTCAAAATATAGTTTCCATTTTTCAAAAATCTTGTACCGGTAATTGCACAGTATTTCCGAAATTTCCGGCATCATGTAAATTTCTGACCCTGTAGATACAGCCTCTTTTGCGTGTTTATCTGCTTCATCATTACCTCGGATGCCAACATGGGACGGGATCCACTGCAATCTCAAATCGACATTCTTCTCTCTAAGTGATAATATTTTTCGTAAAATGTCATATGCTATCGAGGCACCTTTAGAGCTAGAGGCACACCGAGCTATATGTTGTAATGCACTTCTGCTATCGGAAAATATTACCACTTTCTTATGATTTATAGTACATACGTATGATAATGCTTCGGAGATTGCGAGTAGTTCTACCGACATAATTGAATTATATTTAGACACGATTTTATAACGTCCACTGAGATTTTGTCTGGGGTCAAAGTAAGCAGCACCAAGACCATCACCTGTTTTCGACCCATCCGTATAGAGTTTGTACCATCCTAAATAATTTTCATTCATCATACACAGTGTGTTGGCTTTAAGTACCCTAGTGTCGTATTTACTTTTAGCATCTTTAATACCTTCCACTTCAGTAAAGATAAAGTCCATTTTTATATTTGACGCCCATGTATTAAACCGGAACATATTGAGAGGGTTCTGGACTTTAAGTTTTTCAAATTTAGTTTCTGAAAATACTACTGCAAGAAGAGGTTTTTTCTTCCTGGACCAATACTCGGTTTCAATATGATTCGAAAGGTCATCAAGTATATTTACTGTGATCTGAGAGGAACCATGTGCTTTCAAGCAGTATTTTGTCGCAAGGTACTGTCTCCGTAAATGTAATGGATGGATACATAGTTCGAACTCCATAACATGTATAGGCGTTGATCTAATGAATCCACCAATTACACGCATTGCTGTGTTTTGCACTTTATTTAATTTATATAAATTAGTTTTAGCCGCTGAATCATACAGAAAACTTCCAAAATCAATTTTACTGCGCACTAAAGCAATATAAAGGCGTCTTAGGTGTTTTGGGTGAAGTCCCCATGTTGGCCCTGCTAGAACTTTCAGTAAATTCAACGTCTTTGCTACTTTTTGTATTGTTTCATTGATATGCGTCTTCCACGTCAGAGACTTATCTATCCACATGCCCAAATATTTGACGCTGTCGACTGCATCTATATCTTGGCCATTAATTGAAACTTTAACCCGACCACTACCTCTTCCCCTCTTGAACTGGCAAACTTGAGTTTTCGAAGACGTTAACTGTAAACCTAATTGTTCTAGAAAACCGGTTATTGTATTCAAAGCATTTTGTATGTTAATTTCATTTAAATTTTTATCCCTATTTTGACTATATACTACGAAATCGTCAGCATATTGAAGTATACTTATGAATATTGATTTTAGTGTTTTGAATATTAATATATATTTTTTGTGTAATTTCTTGTAACCTATATATATGAGTATCATAGCCTATCACTTTGTCTAATTGATGTGCATTGTATAAGAATAAATATTTGCCTAATACATGTGTCTTCAAAATATCTATGCCTAAACAGGGTTGTAGGTACGAAATAATAGAAAAATAATGTTATTGTAAATACACTGAATAAAATGTTTGAAAACAATATTTACACTATACTATCTTTTATTTTTTAGTATTTCATAGAATATAATATAAAAAGCTAAATTAAAATACTAAAGGTAAAGGTACGAGTAATTTCCACTTTACGCACTGGTATAAGTTTTACTGATGGTGAAAATCGCATTAAAATCCGTTGCGTGGTTTAGAAGGAGTTAACGAATATATAGACAGATACCGTCTTACTACAAAAGATTTAAGAACGCTTTGGACAGGTGTTTAACATATTTTTCGCAGTGAAACAACTGCTAAACACATATCTAAAGCATTCTTAAATATTTTGTAGTAAGGCGGTGAGACTCTAAAAGCGACTTTATGCTATTTATAGATAATTATGTAGAGAATTGATGTTTGTCCAATTTTTAGCTCTTAAATTTATTTAAATTGAAAATATGAATATCTTACATGTTTTACTTTATTGAAAAACTTCAACTTTGTTTTAAACAAGTAAATAATAACAAAAAAAAAAACATTGCCTATTTAAAAACATTCTTTACATATTATAGAGTATGTATAATTTGTTCCAAGCTTCATCGAAATCTGATAAATAGTCTCCAAAAATTTAATTTGTCAATTGTATTGTATCTTGGATTGCTTGCCTGATCTGAACTTTGTATGATAGTTGAAAATTGCAGTACAGGTTATCCTAGTGTGGGGAACATGGTTCCACTAATTGTTTTTTCACACCACCTGCTCGACAGTATCCAATTACATATCATGCAACCTCAACGTAAAGTAAAGCAAGGGATACAAAGTTGTATGAAACGCCCTGGGGAATAAAATGATTTGAATTTGGAACGTCAAATTCGTGTGGAAACTCGTGGCATTGTAAAAAGGTATGTTCGAAAATCTAACTGGCCACCACAAGCAGATCAAAAAAAAGAAAAAGGTGCGTTTACAAAGAATGTGAAACAAAAGACGGTGTTTGGTGTTTTTCAGTAAAATTTATTGTAAGATTGGCTTTTTATTGTCTCGCAGAAGGTGTGAAAAGTAGAGTATGCTCCTTTGGAATAAAGCCTGTCATAGTCGCGTCGTCATTTCCTCGCTTCACTCAGGACTCTATATAACTCTCGTTACGCTCAGGGTTCAATATGCCGCCCGCCCGCGACACTGCTTTATTGTGCTACCCTTAGTGCATAATCTACCATAACTTTCATCATTATTTTATTTCTCAAAAAATATATACAATATATGCCTAAATATAAATTACATGACTTCTGGTGCGTACATCAGACACACACATCATATTCAGCCAGTAAACGTCCACTGCTACGCCACTGCAGAAAAAAAGGCCTCCATCATTTTTTTGTTAATTTTTTATGACCGTGGATACAAAGTCCTTTAGTCGTAATATTAAACAAGTTTACATAGTACTAATAGCGTCAAACAAGTCATAGTCACAGTCAAGCAAAGTAAGTCACGTTCAAGTCAAACTCATGTCCCAGTAAAGTAGTGGAGACTTTACAAGAGAAGGCCTCTCTCTTAGAGAAGGGTGTTGCCATAATTTCCACGCTTGAACAAGACGTTGCTGCCCTTCCTCCGGTGGTTCTGGTCGCAGTTTGGAGTCCAGTCTATAACACTAATATCCCAAATATTTGGTGATTCATTTGATTATCGAAAACTCAGTGATGGGTAATTTTGAATTCGAGGTATTTCTATGACAATGGTTAGGTTTTATGACGATTTTGCAAATTTTAGAATACAAATTTTAACTTGATTTATAGGTAACTGATCAGAATTACAACTATAATGTAGTATTTATATCTACAAAAGACAGGCTTGGAAGTAATTAAAAAGATAGATAGTTAGTTTTGGTTTAGTAATAATTTTTAATTGTTATAATATTGCAAGTAGTTACTTCCTAATAATTAATAATATTAATTTAATATTAATTTTAATTGATTAATAATGCTTTTAATGACATATCTATTTTTATATTTTGTATACCTTTACCTTTATTTGGTCAGTCATAGAATTATAGTACTTAGTGTGCATGCAGAACACGTAGTTTGGTTCGAGGCTAAATGTAACCAACTCTACCTTATCGGCTTTTTAAGGCATATTTTCATTACACCGAATTCGAATGTACACAACACATTTGTGTGTATCTTTGAGTATGGATACGTATAGTCTTACCTCTATGGTATCAATGAATTCAATAGGTACTTAATGTATCCGATATAGACTATCCCTATTAAGCACAAAAGGTCGCCAAGCTAATCTAAAAAAAAAAGTGTTACTTTCACGTGTGACACTTCTCATCAGCGAGAAGTTGACTAGCATTATATTATTAGTTTAACGATCGTTTATGCGTAATTGGGCTAGTTAGTTAGGTATAGGACTGGGGCTTAGTATGTTTAAATTAAAGGGCCTGTATACCCTCTGCAGCTCACTCGCTCGCACATTTACACATTATTGAAGATATAAAATCAATGAGTGTGAATTTCCAAAAAGTAACAAAATCATGTCTTGGTGTCTATCGTAACATTACAAACATATAAATTGTCAATTTGATATATTTTAATTTGACACAGTAAAATGGTAACAAGTGATTTTTATTTCTCGTGTCATGTTATTCCGTCAAATTACAAGATATCGAAACAAACATTTCTATGTTTGTAATGTTACGATAGACACCAAGACATGATTTTGTTACTTTTTGGAAATTCACACTCATTGATTTTATATCTTCAACAATGTGAAAATGTGCGAGCGAGAGAGCTGCAGACGGTATACAGGCCCCTTAAAGTTGACATTTACGGGTGATACATTTTTTTTCTGCAACCGACAATCGAAACGAGCAAGTCGCTTAACTGATGGTAAGCGTAACACTTGCCAATAACAGTTCAGTGCCATCCAGAATGTTGAACTACAACAGTTCAAAACCGTGCACAGCGCTCGTCGTACTGAGATTCTGAATATGTAAAAAAATTACTGAAATCCTAATACATCATTCATCATAGTTTGCGTGTTAAAGTGATACTCCTTCGCAAATCGAAGTTTGTCGTAAATTTTTGGTCGGTACGGTATCATAAAACCATACCCTAACTAGATGGCAATAGATAACAGTATATGAGTGATAAATCGATAATATTTTTGTTTATCTTTCATTCCGTTGTTCTCGCCGGCAGTTCCGTTAGGTATATTTGAAATAAAATTTAAAAGATCACATCGAAATTTTTATTTGTATAGTAAAAATGTCTAATATAAGAGCTTTGACGCCTGCTTTAGCAGATAAAGCACGAATAGAGTTAAATGAGAAGCCGAGCAGCATAAAGGCAGACTTGGAGCTAATCAAGGATTGGATAGCAAAACAGCCACATCTCAGAGCAAGAATTGGTGAGTGATTTTTGAGATAAAAATGAGATTTTATTTTTATTTGGGCTTATCTCGTCTATATCTTGTTTTAAAAACAGAGAGGAGCTACTGTTTTCTGTGCATTGACTTACTAAGAACTTTAATAATACATTAAATAAGTAGATTTACAAAAAAGTTTTTATAAAAGCTACGTAAGCTTTGAGGAATATTAAGAAATGCCACAGCGTTTTACCGTAAACTAAAGCGATCAAAGAAAGTGGGCCAGTTTTTATGTAAAAGTTTTTGGGTGAAAAATTATAATTAGGTATCCTTGGAAGTTTCGGCCATCGAGTGGATGCAGATGGCACGCTGTCGTTCAGTATGGAGGTTAAAGGGGGAGGCCTATGTTCAGCAGTGAACGTCTTCTAGCGCATGATGATGATGATGTAAGTTTTTAATTGCATCGTCATCATCATTATCAGCCCAACCCAACAGAAGTGTATCATCTAAAATGATGGGCTGATAGTGGAAACTGTTGGGACAAAGATCTGCTTTTAGAGAGTGAGAATGGGCAATTTAAAATTTAAATTTAAAACAGTAAAATGAGCTGGGAAATATGTTTGATGATAAGTGCCGCACTTGCTAATTTTTTTTCTCATAGCAGCTGTAGTGCAAGTGCCACCTAGAAATTTATAAGTGTTTTTCTCAAACAAAGTATTTGAGAATCTATTCCCACAAAAAAACATCTCAACAGTAAATTAGTGCCTATCGTTTTTTCGAAGTTTGGTGCTAGGCAACGTTTTATTGAAATTAAAATTACCCCCAAAATATTAATATTTTTTTATGTGAATATAATTATGTTTAAGAAAAGTATGGACTTTTATTTTGTATGGTGGCCTCGGCTACACCTCCAACCACATTTACACGTTCGTCCATAAATGTTTCTGATGCCTGCCGTTGCAGGAATGTAATATAAATATGCCATATCTTTAGGATAAAGATTTGTAGTTCACATTGTTTGCAAAGGTTGGTATTTGTTATCATTTTATGACAGGTAATAAAATGCCGATATAATTGTATTTGTAATCACAAAGTATTACAGAGGGTTATGATATTGAATACAATTATACATGGAAACTGTATAAAATACTGATGGCAATTGTTTACCAAATAGCAAAGACTTTGGAGATGACCTGGGTATACCTACTTTGGTGGTAAGGTCGAAGAAATATTAAGGTTTACCAACTGCTATATTTTTTTCAAGTGCGTTTTCGTCTCTTTCCGTAAATATACAGAACAGATAAGTATTTCATAGTTATGATCTAACTAGCAGCGCCCTGTGGTTTCACGTGGTTTCGCCCGTACCCTGAGCTCCTAAACGCGATTCAATTTAGGTGACTGCCACAAGTTACGCAACCACATACCGTATCTCAGCGCGTTAAGGTTCACATTCACGTAATTTGTCATAGTCATCTGAATTGAATCGCGTTATAGCTCATACGAGACGGGCCTTGGTAACTTTTTTGTGAAATTTATTCTAGACTCGACATTCATGTATTTGTATATTTATCAATAGTTTAGACAATATTTTTAAGACAACACAACTACAACTACATATTTTTTTCTCAGATGACCAATGGCTTATTGCATTTCTACGTGGCTGCAAGTTCAGCTTGGAGAAGATGAAGGAAAAGCTGGATTTGTATTATACTGTCCGCACTACGCTACCAGAGCTGTACAACATCAAACACACTGACGCTATATTCCAAGAGCTCTACAGTTTAGGGTACATATCAAAAGAAATATCTTATTCACCAGGTTGACTGAGCGAAACAGTCTTAGAGTCTACGAGAATAGATCGGTGTTTGTTTGCGAGTTTGTATTTTTGTTCGACGATAACTTTCTAACCGTTTATTCGATCTTCATGAAAATGCAAGTACCTAGTTTCTTCCAATACAATTTTACCATTTAAATATGAGCAAAATCAGTTTGCTAAGATATAGGGATCGTGAGGTCACAGTTTGGGATAAAGTTTTTAAAAATAGCGGCTAAGCGCACCCTTTCATGGTCGAAATACCGTTCAACGGCATCAAACGTTTTGCCTTTTCTTCAAAACAATGGAACACTTCGCTTCTGTCTATGTTTCCGCAGCGTTACAATGTAGGAGTTTTTCAAGTCTAAGGTTAATGGGTATTAGGCAAAATATATTTGGAATAATAAACAAAATGAGTACCTTAAACGACTTAAAATAAACTGAACAAAAGCCCTTTGGTGGAAAGGTGGCCAAAATGCTGGCATCATTCCTACGCTGAATGCTTAGTTTTAGGTCAAAGTAGGTGCCAGCATTATAGTCGCCAGCCGTTGCCACCAAACGTTTCGCCCAGTCCTTATACAATTCCCATTAGTTAACCGTGTTAGCCCGTGATTTTAGCCTAAGCATAGATTGGTTTGATGCTACGATCGTGCAAACTGCACTACAATTTCTCATAATATTTATCATTGTAGAACAACATACTAGTGCAGAAAGGCAAACGCCTTAAAAATACAGTTAGCAACTAAGTGACATAAGGCCAAAGTAAAAAAAATCCTGATACTAACGATCTTTCCACAAACAAAGATAATCAATGTTTCGCCATTGTTTTATAGGCTAAGTTTAACAAGTAAATTGTGGTAATAATTTGTAGGAACATTACAACGAACAAAGCTGGGATTTATATTTAAAAATAAATAAAAAAATACCTAATGCAATATGCAATTTGCTATTTGGTATGCTATGCTACTATTTGTCACTATTTGTGTATTTGTCTTAGCTAGAGCTTACTGTATTCCCGATTTTTGACGAGTAGATTATTTCGCAGACATGACCATTTCAACGAATGTGATATTTATTCATTTCAGATCCATGCTTTTACTACCTAAAACGTCAGGGCCGGATTCCCCTCGTGTGACGTTGATTCGCCCAGGAAGGTTTGACGCCAACAAATTCAACGTACTACAGATGTTAGCAGTTTCAAATGTCTTACAAAAGGTACATTTTCTATATTTGATTTATTAATGCAAACCAGCGGCCTTGATCATAATTTTATTCAAAATGAACTTTGAGAACCTTTGAAGCTGTCAAAATTAGTTAACATATCTTTTAAAAAATCCTGAATCTCTGATTTGTGATCACTGTGACCACACTGTGACCCATTCGATATTTATTGACAGAATTGGGCTTTGGTGTTGAAGACATATTATGATATTGCAAAATCAGTCGTTAACCTTTTTAAATAAGGATCTTTTTCGAAGTCTATCGAAAGGTAATATATTCGAAAATGTTTTATTTCAGATAGTTTTAATGGAAGACGATCACGCTGTTGTTGCTGGCACCATCGTAATATTGGACCTGCAAGGAGTCTCATTAGCGCACTTCTTTCAAATGACTCCTGTGACCATTAAGAAACTTGTGATATCTGCACAGGTGAGTTAAACTTTAAGTATGTAATTTTTTTGCATTATATATTTACCCAGGAAACTATTACGTACTTGAAATATAATCCAGATTAATAAGAAATAAGAGATTCGAAAGTAAGCTAAAATGCATAAAAAGTTAAGGCGGTGTCGCCTATCAGGATTGATATATCAAAAGTACTGAACAAACATTCCAACATCAAAACTGTTTCTTTGACGAATCTCGTGTATTTGCGCTTGAAGGGTACAATAAGGAATTTGAGATCAGTTATTATCGAGACATTGGGCCCTTGAGGATCAGGAGCTCAGCTCGCCTCATTTTCAAAAATCTTTCAGAGTGCGACGCGTGACTAAAATGATGGCGTGTTTCTGGGTCAACGCATAAGCATTGCCATTCAGCGTGGTAATGCCACCAGCATGCTCGGTACGCTGCCAACTGGTAGTGGGCTTGAGCATTTGGATTGTCTTTAGACCTTCAACGGTCTATGGGCAGACTAACTGTATTTGTAGTGTTAGTTTTAGCTTGTATTTTGTTAAGATAACTTGACAGACAATTGTTCTAGTTTTGTCTTTCCATTATTTAAAACCAACTGGGGTTTTAAAAATGGAACGTATGAAATAATTGTTTACTACCTTATGCCATAATATTATTGTGTTCTGAATAATTTTCCAGGACGCCTCACCAATTAGAATGAAGGGAATTCACTGTTTGAACACCCCTCCTGGTTTTGAAACTATTTACAACGCTATGAAAAGTTTATTGAATGAGAAAAATCAAAATCGAGTAAGTATTGAATATTGATATAATAAATATTGAACAATATAATATTTTCTTTGTACAAAGAGGCCTACATCCAGCTGTTGATATAAGTAGACCATATCTGTAACTGCTGGCAGAAGCCTCTTCGTATTAGACGGTAGATCAGACGGATTTTTTATTGGGTAAACAGACTCATAGAATTATTTATAGAAATGTTTAAGTGACTCAACGAAACTTTACCTTGCAGTTATACGTCCACAACACAAATTATAACGAGTTATACAAGTTTGTCCCAAAAGAGATCTTGCCGTCTGAGTATGGCGGTAGTGCTGGTACGACAGATGGGATAGTCGGTAAGTTGCCTTTAAACGAGTTTATAAAATTTTATCAAAATTCATTTCTCACAGTTTTTTTGTTCTGTTTTACTGTTTGGCACTGCGTCTTCCCTTGCGAGATATGAACGAATTAAAAATGTTTATTTGAAAATGTGTAATCAGCATAATATATGACATTCACATATTCACAGGTTACTGGAAGAAAAAAGTGACAGAATACAGCTCATTCTTGGAAGAAGACCAGAAGTATGGCACAGACGAGTCAAGGTGGATAAGAGCAAATACTGTTGAAAATGGCACCTCGGGTATAGAAGGATCCTTCAGACAACTTGAAGTAGACTAAAGCATTGATGACGAGATCTTTCGGAGCCTCTACAATTTGGAGGTGCCTCGGGGAATCTAGATGTTAGATAAAATTTTAAGACTGTCTATGGATTTAATCATAGATGGCATAACACTTGTTAAATTTCTTGATGTACATTACTTATTAAGTATTAAGGCGGTCTTTCAGACAAAAAAGGCTTCACAGAAAAAAATATTAAGACAATATATTCATTTTAAAGCAGTAAAAAAAATATGTGGTAATCTTGATCATATTTCTGAGTGTACCATTAGTTCCAAAACACGTTTCCGATAAATTTTCTCGATAGAAAAAAATCATGAAATAACCTCTAACCTTGAAATTTACCTAAACGCATACAATTTTATCTCGAGTATTAATGAACAAATCTTTACAAAATTTACAAGAATGATGTTAAATATTGTAACAAATAACATCATTAATTTTATTTATTGATAAAAATTCAATTTTTCTATCTATTAATTAATTTAATCATAAATTGGCTCGAACGTGTCGAACGAAACGTCGTGCCGCCGCGGCGCCTTTTCACTTCTCTTTTATTTTTACGCGATGTGACAGAGACCGCTGAGGCGCGCTGCTAGACGGACGTGTGTCGCTTTGTTCCGCTAACCGCTCCAAAATATAATCTCAACTTTATGACACAAAAACACCTTGACGTAAGTTGTAAAGTAAGTACCTACCTTATCTGCAATGTTTTCTTGCATTATAAGTACTAAAAAGGCAGGCGAATGAAAATTACATTTTGTAACGATTTGTTTGTATATATTAGTTTACGAAGGATAATTTCACAAAAATCGTCATAGTCCAGTTGGCCGAATGGTTTGACGCAATGGATAAGTTCTCTGCGACTCTGTGAGTAAGCTCCGGGTTCAAATCTCATAGTCACCAATAATTTTAATTTTTGTAATTTTTCTTATGTTTTTAAAATAATTCGTCATGTTCGTGCGTGCGTGCGTGGGTGTGTGTATGTTTGTGTTTGTATGCATGTGTGTAATGTTCTTTAATCGAAAATGGTAGGGACGGGATTTTCACTGTCAGATAGCTGATTCTATGAGGAGAAAAAAAATTGGCATCTTTTTTATCATCATCATCATCACCATTTTTTCATTACTTCGCAGGTGAACCCGCAGAGCACAGTTAGTCTACTTTTTTAGGGTCCCGTACCTCAAAAGGATAAAACGGAACCCTTATAAGATCACTTCGTTGTCCGTCTGTCTGTCCGTCTGTCAATACCCTTTTTCTCAAGAACGCGTAAAGGTATCAAGTTGAAATTTATACTAAATACTTGGGCCTACGGTTTCTTTCGGCTGTAAAAAATAAAAGTTGTAAGTCAAAGCAATCAAAAGATATGAACGTTTATGTCATATATTTTGCGATTTCACAAGGGAATCTAAACCTATAGGGTACTTCCCGTTGACCTAGAATCATGAAATTTGGCAAGAGGCAAGGTCTCATAGCACATATATAGGAATAAATCCGAAAGTTATAAATTTGAAGTTATATCATTTAAAAATAATTATTTTGCTATTACAAACTTACATTTTGTAGTTGGAATGTATGGAATAACCTTATTGTCAACTACAAACTTAAGTTTGTTTTTCAATATTTTAACTTCAGTTAGTTTTTTTTTTGGTCTCGCGCTCTGAGGGTTCCGTCTAACGGAGGAGTGACATAAGTGGAGAGGCATAGTAATAATTTACTTCCAAGTATCGGTGGTCGGTGTACCAGGGCAATATAAGAACAAAGCAGTCTCGAGCATTTGCAGAGGTCACACAAAGTGGACAGTCAGCGACGTTATCATACAAAATAGCTTTCCGTCCAGTTTAATTAGACATTCCAGTTGATACCTTGAGAAGTACGTAATTTACGCGTAAAATTTACAAATTGGTGTCACCCTTACTTCGTTTGGTCAGGCTTCAAGTAAGTACTTAGTACTAAACAGGCAGGCGAATGAAAATTACATTTTGTGACGATTTCTTTGTACATTTATATTATTTTATAGATTAGAAGCATAATTTCACCGCTTGCGTCATAGATCAATTAGAAGAGTGGTTGACGCAATGGATTAGTTCCTGTGACTCAGTAGGCTCCGGGTTCAATTCTCACATATCCATGTTATTTTTATAATGTTTTTGAAATATTTCGTCGTGTGCGTATGTCTGTAATGTTCTTTATAGACTCGAAAACTGCAGGACCGATTTTGATGGGATTTTCACTGTAAGATAGCTGATGTTGAAAAAAATTCGAGCAACTTTTCATCATCATCATCATCACAATTTTTTCATTACTACGCAGGTGAATGCGCGGGGCGCAGTCTACTATAATGGTTAGGAAATCCTAAACAACTTGGGATGGACAGACAGAGACGGATGGGCAGAACGAACTTATATGGGTTCCTTGTAATTCTACGGAACCCTAAAAAGGTGTTACAGTCTTCTTTGAGTATATCTTTCTTCTATATACATATAATAAGCGATGTATGTATGTTCCCTATGAAGGATGATGATGATGATGATGATATTACGTATAAACTCCAAAATGGCTGAACTGATTTTGATGGGATTTTCACTCTCAGATAGCTGATGTTATAACGAGGGGAAAAAATGCTGCTTTTCATCATCATCGTCATCATCAGCACCAATTTTTAGTTTAGTTTAGTTTGAGCTAGTTTGGTAAGTCGTGATGTTACTTTCTCCAGAAACGGATTAACTGACCTGATCGAGGACTTCAGAGTCTGCTACGGAACTGCTAGACGGATAGAGCTAGAAGTGTCGAGTTTGGGCTCGTTTTATTAGTCGTGATGAGATCTTCTTCCACGAATATTTTGACTGACCTGATCGAGGATTTCGGAGCCTGCTAGTGGAACTGCTAGACGGATAGAGCTAGAAGTGTCGAGTTTGGGCTTGTTTCATTAGTGGTGATGAGATCTTCTTCCAGGAATATTTTGACTGACCTGATCGAGGATTTCGGAGCCTGCTAGTGGAACTGCTAGACGGATAGAGCTAGAAGTGTCGAGTTTGGGCTTGTTTCATTAGTCGTGATGAGATCTTCTTCCAGGAATATTTTGACTGACCTGATCAAGGATTTCGGAGCCTGCTAGTGGAACTGCTAGACGGATAGAGCTAGAAGTGTCGAGTTTGGGCTTGTTTCATTAGTCGTGATGAGATCTTCTTCCAGGAATATTTTGACTGACCTGATCGAGGACTTTGGAGACTGCTACTGGAACTGCTAGACGGAAAGAGCTAGAAGTGTCGAGTTTGGGCTCGTTTCATTAGTTGTGATGAGATCTTCTTCTAGGAATATTTTGACTGACCTGATCGAGAACTTCGGAGACTGCTACTGGAACTGCTAGACGGATAGAGCTAGAAGTGTCGAGTTTGGGCTTGTTTCATTAGTCGTGATGAGATCTTCTTCCAGGAATATTTTGACTGACCTGATCGAGGATTTCGGAGCCTGCTAGTGGAACTGCTAGACGGATAGAGCTAGAAGTGTCGAGTTTGGGCTTGTTTCATTAGTCGTGATGAGATCTTCTTCCAGGAATATTTTGACTGACCTGATCGAGGACTTTGGAGACTGCTACTGGAACTGCTAGACGGAAAGAGCTAGAAGTGTCGAGTTTGGGCTCGTTTCATTAGTCGTGATGAGATCTTCTTCCAGGAATATTTTGACTGACCTGATCGAGGATTTCGGAGACTGCTACTGGAACTGCTAGACGGAAAGAGATAGGAGCGTCGAGTTTGGGATTGTTTCATTAGTTGTGATGAGATCTTCTTCCAGGAATATTTTGACTGACCTGATCGAGGATTTCGGAGACCGCTACTGGAACTGCTAGACGGAAAGAGATAGAAGTGTAGAGTTTGGGCTCGTTTCATTAGTCGTGAATCGTGATGAGGTTTTCTTATAGGAATATTTTGACTGACCTGATCGAGGACTTCGGAGACTGCTACTGGAACTGCTAGACGGAAAGAGCTAGAAGTGTCAAGTTTGGGATTGTTTCATTAGTTGTGATGAGATCTTCTTCTAGGAATATTTTGACTGACCTGATCGAGAACTTCGGAGACTGCTACTGGAACTGCTAGACGGAAAGAGCTAGAAGTGTCGAGTTTGGGATTGTTTCATTAGTTGTGATGAGATCTTCTTCCAGGAATATTTTGACTGACCTGATCGAGGATTTCGGAGACCGCTACTGGAACTGCTAGACGGAAAGAGATAGAAGTGTAGAGTTTGGGCTCGTTTCATTAGTCGTGATGAGATCTTCTTCTAGGAATATTTTGACTGACCTGATCGAGAACTTCAGAGACTGCTACTGGAACTGCTAGACGGAAAGACCTAGAAGTGTCGAGTTTGGGCTCGTTTCATTAGTCGTGATGAGATCTTCTTCCAGGAATATTTTGACTGATCTGATCGAGGATTTCGGGGACTGCTACTGGAACTGCTAGACGGATAGAGATAGAATGGTCGACTTTGGGCTCATTTCATTAGTCGTGATGAGATCTTCTTCCAGAAATATTTTGACTGACTAGATCGAGGATTTTGGAGACTGCTAGTGGAACTGCTAGATGGATAGGGCTAGAAGTGTCGAGTTTGGGCTCATTTCATTAGTCTTGATGAGGTTTTCTTCCAGGAATATTTTGACTGACCTGATCGAGGATTTCGGAGACCACTACTAGAATTGCTAGACGGATGGAGCTAGATTTGAACCGGGCATTCGTGGTTTACCAGCGCGGTGCCAGACCACTAGGCCAACAGAGCTTTGCTGTGGACCGACGAAATTACTTGTCTTTAGCTGTGTATAGGTGAAGGTCGTCACGTTTCTGCGAGATTCACGCGGTGCGCCCCGCTGTAGTCGGCCGCCACTGCCTCTGCTTCACCCCCTCAAAAACATAAAAGTCAGCTAGTCACGGCGCCTTAAGTGTATAAATATGACACATTTATAAATTAATGTCAAGTTGTTATATTTCTTTCGGACCCTAAAGAATTACAGTATATCAATGAATTAAAAATTATTTATGAAATAAATTTTTGGATCTAACACAAATCACGATCAATACCTTAGGTTGTATCTACTATGTTTGCATCAATAGACAACCATAACCTAAATAATCGATATAAACAGTCAAAGCCACAATATTGCAAGTGCTAATTTAGCAAATTCAATTCAATTATATGACTAATGCTGATAGTTGATTGAATCAGGCGTTACTTTGCGGAAGTCCATTTTTAATGTGTATATGAATTTCTAGTGTAATTCCGCTTCTACGTCGTTTTGAGTACAATAAAGATTTGGGACAAACTATTTTACTCTATAGATATTTGTGATGCTAATTTAAACCTAACCTGACATAAATATTAATTACATAAAAAAAGTAAAATTAACCTAACCTGAAACAAATTGTAATTAAATCTGTAACAAAAAATTCGTTTTAACAATTTGTACTAATGATATTAATTTTTAAATATTTGTTAATCTTGAAATTACTATATTTAATTGAAATGTAAATGAAAAATTTAACAATAAATACTGAAATTTACATGAATTTACTGTAAATATTATTTAATTGAAATGAACTCTAAATTTTTGAATCTATTATGAAATTACTATAAATATTATTCAATTCTATTGTTGAAATATAAATGAAGTAAACAATTATACCCGTTTCCTCAGTGCACCTTGTCGACACGTGTTTCGCCTCTTCACGAGGCATTCTCAAGACGTGTTGACTCTCCAAGCGCGATGCCGGCATCGATGTCCCAAATCTTTATTGTACTCAAAACGACGTAAAAGCGGAATTACACTAGAAATTCATATACACATGACTAATGTTGTACAGATACGAGTAATGCAATTTATTAAAAAAAACTGATATACAGCACTGGATGATGTCGATTACATCGTGGCCAACTAATCGATTTTATTTGTTGCTTTATCTATCTACGAGCGTTATCTTTTATTACAACTATTTAATTTGCACTCTATACGAGCCACTTGCTCAAAGTGTACGTATTTTGTTCCAATAATGTCTGTTAGGCCTCTACCACCAGCTTTGGCTGAAAAAGCTCGGATGGAGTTGAACGAAGACCCAAAGCGGTTGAACGATGACCTGCAGCACATCAAGGATTGGATTTCAAAGCAGCCACATCTACGCGCTAGAACAGGTACAAAGAGATCTTCCGAAATAAAACAGTTACCCTTCTACTAAATAAATGCAATGGAGTATAGTGCGCAGATACGAATATCTTATTATTAGTATCTGCGCACTATACTCCATTGCATTTATGGCCCTGGCCCATGGCCCTGTTTTAGTTAGGAAAATCTGTAATTAAATTTAAATGCTTGACAACATCTCTATTTACAAATAAAGAAATTCACTAGAAATATACATATTCTATTAAATTTAGGAATTTTTTTACCCAGATATGCCTTAAAAATTATTTTTTGCTAACTAGCGCCAACACCGATATACACCGATATATAATATCCTTGGTTTATCACAAGACCTTATCATGATTGGTATCAATTTTGCCATAAAAGTAATAGCACACCCTACAAGGCTGATCAAATTCCACAAAATCTGCTTACGTTTCTTTTTGAGGCTTACTTACGCTAACTTCATCAAGGGACTCTATTTATTTCCAGATGACCAATGGCTGTTAGCTTTCCTACGCGGCTGTAAGTTCAGCTTGGAGCGGACAAAAGAGAAGCTAGACATGTACTACTCGATTCGCAGCACTGCGCCTGACCTTCATCGTCTGAAGCACACTGATCCTTTGTTTGACGAGATTTTGAGCTTGGGGTAAGTTAAGCATTCCAAGTAGGTAGATATATACGGAATGACATTCACCAACATGCACTGGGCCAACATGGTGGATTAGGGCCCATTCTAACTCACTGAGAGCAGGTTTGTGCCCCAGCAATGGGAACATGATAGGCAAAAATTATGATGATGATGGTATACATAATGTATGAAGCCCTGGGACTTGTTGAAGTGACGATATACGTAAGACAGTTGGCAATAGTTGGAAGAGAAAAGGGCGAAGATTAGGCTGACCGGCGTGCCTTGGGAGAGGCTTATGTCCAGCAGTGGACTATTATAGGCTGATTATGATGATGATACACGAAATGTATAATCTGAACGGATGGGACGCCAATGGAGATACAAAGGTTGGTTTGCTAAAAGCAGAATTTGCACGATTTTTTTTTAGATTTTGATTTGTTTAGAATCCGATTAGAATTAATGTAAGTGGAGATCTTTCGTTGAGGTTATCAGTTATCACAGCGTCAAAGACAGATTTAAAAAAAATTAAAGTATTTCAGTTCGTATCGGCTGGGTGGCCAACCCTGATGAGCAATTTTTTAATGAACGTAACAGTTCATAAAGTTTTCATTAAGCTTACAAACAAGACAGCACAAACCGTGCTGAATAAAAAATGCAGACAGGATGAAATGAAAAAGGATCGCAATATCACAGCGACTCCTTTAAATTTACATAAACTAGACCACACAGAATATCATGTTGAATTGACGATGCATTTACTTAAATTTATGTGTCTATTATACTTATACAGATCAGTGCTGATCCTGCCAAAAACATTAGCGCCTGATGTTCCGAGAGTAAACGTAATCAGACCAGGGCGTTACGATCCCAATAAATATCAAATCTTGGATGTTATGTCCGTCGTGGGAATTATACAAAGGGTAAGGATAGAATTAACTATAGTAACATAATGCTGGCAACAGAAGAATGAAGAATATGGAAAATCGTGAAAATGTAGATAAGTGAGTCCTTAAATGCTCAGTAGGAATCATCCGAGGGAAAGTCGCAGGTAGATACAAATACACTTTGAACAGCAATTAGAAGTGATATCGACTTAGTGAACATCAGGGGGCGCACACCATACTATGCCCCCCCAACCTGCCGAATGGTGGACCAATTCCACTAATGATCGCATTTCCAAAAAGTTGACGCTAAGAAGCGGCTGGTCATAAAAACTGTGCCAAAACCGTTACAGCGCGAAAAGTATAAGTAATGATAGGAAACGTGCTGTACCCACCTACCAAGGGCAGGAAAAGGAAAGGGCAAGAAGTTGATGGGTTTTTTAATATTGGTTAAATAGGTTAATACAAAATAGGTTGATACTGATAGTCGAAATGAGTGCTACGTACGAGTAGATATAATACAAGTTCATTTACTTTCAGATAGTATTAATGGACGATGACACTACCGTAGTCGCAGGTTCTTTGAGTCTCCTAGACTTGGAAGGAGTAGGCGTGTCACATTTTCTGCAGATGACTCCATCCACGATGAAAAAGATGACGATTTCTGGGCAGGTAAGGCTTAGGCATTAAATTTTACAAGCAGTTTTTGAATTACAAGCACGTAGCTAATAAATTTAATATATGTTCTTATGTTAGGCAGTGTTGGGGTTCTCATCATCATCAGCCAGAAGACGTCCACTGCTGAACATAGGCCTCCCCCTTTAACCTCCACACTAAACGACAGCGTGCCTTTTGCATCCACTGGATGCCAGCGACTCTTACTATGTCGTCGGTCCATCTAGTGGGAGGCCTACCTACGCTGCGTCTTCCGGTTCGTGGTCTCCACTCAAGAACCTTTCTTCCCATCGGTTATCGGTTCTCCAAGCGATGTGGCCTGCCCATTGCCACTTCAACTTGCAAATTTTAACAGCTATGTCGGTGACTTTGGTTCTTTGGCGAATATCCACGTTTCGGATTCTATCGCGCAAAGAAACTCCGAGCATAGCTCTCTCCATTGCCCGCTGTGTGACTCTGAGTTTTCCCAAAAGGCCAACAGTTAAGGACCACGTCTCAGTACCATATGTCATCACTGGCAACACACACTGGTCAAAGACCCTTGTCTTTAGGCACTGTGGTATTTTGGACGAGAAGATGTCACGCAATTTCCCGAACGCTGCTCATCCGAGTTGGATTCTTCGGGCGACCTCTGTGCCTAAGTTGGACTTACCTAACTGAACAATCTGTCCAAGATAGGTGTAATGGTCAACAACTTCGAGAGTATCGTTCCCAACGACTACTGGCACGGGTTCAACATGGACATTGGACATGATTTTTGTCTTGTCCATGTTCATTTTAAGTTGTTGGGAAAGGCTACTGAGGTCGCTGAGCATCGTATTTAGGTCCTCCAGCGACTCTGCCATGATGACTATATCATCGGCAAAACGAAGGTGAGTGATGTATTCGCCATTGATGTTGATGGCTAATCCGTTCCAGTGCAAGAGCTTGAAAACGTCCTCCAATGCGTTCGTGAACAATTTCGGAGAGATAACATCTCCCTGTCTCACGCCTTTCTGCAATTGGGGTTCTACAGGTCTGGAAATAGAACCAAACTTTCTATTTGGAAATGCTATTCTGAAATATTATTTGTGATCTAAGTGTTATTTACTGGCTTTCAGGATGCCGCGCCTTTGCGATTGAAAGGGACCCACTACATAAATACTCCAACAGGATTTGAAACTATATTCAATGCGATGAAAAGTCTGCTAAATGAGAAAAATCAGAGTAGGGTGAGTTTTTTAGGGTTTCGTATTAAGTATTTGAAGAAAATAATTGTTAAAAGTTAGTTCAGTCCGTTCATTCAAATCCTTTAGAACCTGAGTCCAAAAACAAGCAAGGAGAACAACTTTAAATAACGTAGTGACCATAGTGCTAAGCTCCACAATTTATTGGCTCTTCTTCCCATATCGTTTCTCTTACCTTACCTAATGCCAATGCAATGACTCAATATAATAATATTTTGTTTTTCAGTTGTTTGTTCACAACACGAATTATGAAGAATTGTACAAGCACATACCCAAAGAAGTCTTGCCTGCTGAGTATGGAGGCGGAGGTGGAACCACTGAAGAAATTGTCGGTCGGTACAATAACTATGAGAAATGTAGTTAGGGCAGTTATTTTAAGGTGAAGTTCCGATGTGCGGTCTTGGGGGCCACAGGGCGATTTCCGTAAAGCCGAAAACCGATCCTCATGCTTGTGACACCAAAGCAACCAAAGGCCAAGCATCATATCTGCGAGGCCGAATGCTAAGCTACTCATTCCGAAATTTACATGCGAGCAAGTCGTTGTATCATTGTGAAGAACATCACCATGTGATTTTGTTCCTATATTTACATCAAAACTACGATTAGAAATCATATAATTTTACGATATTTTTGTCAGATTACTGGAGGCAGAAGGTGAAGGAATACAGTACATTCCTGGAAGAAGACTACAAGTACGGCACTGATGAGTCTAAGAGGCCCGGGAAACCTAAGACTGCTGAAGACATGTTCGGCTTAGAGGGATCGTTCAGGAAACTAGAGGTTGACTGAAATAGTATTGTGAATATTTAAGCAATTAAAGTTAAGTTTGTCAAACTAGTTCTTTCATATCTATACCAATAATGTAATGAGGTAAAGTTAGTACCTACGGGATAATCTCAGGAACTAATTCCGATGAAAAAAATATTTCACTAATAAAAAGCTACACTAACACTGAGTAACATAAGACTGTGAACGTTTTGTTCACAATAGAGGCAATGTCGCGGGTAAAAGGTAGTGGGAAATGTTATCATTTATCGTCAGGATCTGCAGCTCTACTGGATCGAGACTTCAATAATTTCTTTAAAGTTTCCAACGTCTCAACTGTTTAAAATTTAATGTGCTAAAAAGCTCAAGCTCTTGCAAGAATGCAAGAATAGGAAAACACGAAAAAAACACGCAAGAAGCTCCAAGAAAGAAGAGTGAAGAGTACTTGCAAGAATTTTAAAAGAAGTTAGACTACACACATGGATTTTTTTATCAGTGAAAATGTCAACAAAGTCATGTCTCCTATCACATTACCTTTGTTTTATCAACAATTATTTGATAAAAATCGGGCTAATCGATACCTACTAAGTAATTATACTGGATGTCAAGCATATCTTATAATACGATTAGTTTTACTGAGTGAACAAGGCGTATTTTAGTCAGCAAAATGGCAGTTAGGCCCTTAACACCAGCATTAGCTGAAAAAGCTCGCATTGAGCTAAATGAAGACCCGAATAGATTGAAAAATGACTTGCAACACCTTAAAGATTGGATAGCGAAGCAGCCACATCTGCGCGCGAGAACAGGTAAGTGCAGTTTTGTTTTAAAGGTATACCTTTAGAACAAAACTATAATCTACATTACAGTGACATTGCTGTTCAGAATGACTATAATTATTATGTAGACTCTTTGTTAGATATCTTTTATCAAATCCGGTTCTTTGATCCTTGCAACGAAATTGGATCCTTGAAAAAGCAGATAACACTTTCATGTGAGATTTATACGGGTCAATTTCCGCAGCACGATTATACCACAAGGCCAAAATCGACCATGTAAATAGCAAATTGACTAAACCTCAGGTGACGAAAATTGCAAACGCTGCCGATTGGGGTAGCTTGTCTTTTGCCGTGCAACTTAAAACGCCAAGTCACATGTGATCGCTCGCAAAGATTATTCGCCAATCAAATGTGTGTTTTGCATTTCGTTGATCTACTTACCTAGTGTCATCTGCTATTTAGTCAACAGTGACAACTATTTAAGGGCTTTGTGAGGCTATATACGAAGCGACTAGTAGCACTGCAAAATCGATTCGTGTAACTGGGCTTTTAGGATTCTGTAGGGATTGTCTGATTGACAAGCAAATAATTCAAATAGACTAGTTACTGCCAATAACAATGTTTTGGAGCACGTGTGACAGAATCTCGATAGAATTGTGTTTTTTGTGGTTGTTGATCCGGCTGCTTATGAAATAAGAGTCGGTCATGCATAATTAAATTTTCATAACGAGAGGCTTTTTATCGTATTCACATAATTACTTTGTGTGTATTTCCAGACGACCAGTGGCTGGTGACATTCTTACGCGGGTGCAAGTTCAGTCTCGAGAGAACTAAAGAAAAGTTTGATCTGTACTATTCTGTACGGACAGCTGCCCCAGAACTGTTTCGAGTCAAATACACTGATCCTATTTTTGATGTAATTATAAATGACGGGTAAGACCAGCTAAACACGTCTGATTTCATCAAGATTTTATTATCGAAAAATGATTTAGAAACAAGTCAAACGTAAGTAATGGAAGAGCTGAAAAACTTCAATAGGTGGCATGCATAATTGGTTTTGTGATAAGTAGTTATTATAAGGGTAGGTGACTGTTATCATTAAGCTAAAAATTTGCAAAACTCTGTGTCATCTCATAGGTTATTCAACGCTCATTAGAGAGTTGAGGCGCTGTCGTTGGAGGTAAGCTTGACAAGGCCGTGGAAAATGAAATTTTTAGTTCCGTAGGTTTAAGAGCCAGAAATTGTTCCATCGTGCTCCACATCGTGCTACAACCAGTTTTTTGTTGTAAATAAGGTACAATTTTAAAACCAAGCGTAAACTAAATAGAGTTGAACTGAAAACTGAACTGAAACTGAATATTTATTTGGCTACTTCTTGTAATACGCCGCGACGCCGCCGTGCCGCCTCGACTCTCCTATCCATTGGGTCTAATTGTATACCTTATAAAACTTTCAGAGGTATCTTATCGTTGCCTAAAACTGCGGGACCAGATACACCACGAATAACAATGGCAAGGATGGGAAGGATTGACGTTAACAAGTATAACATTGCCGATACCGTGGGGGCAATTGAAAGTTTAGAAAAGGTATGGCTTTATGGTAACTCTCTCATACCAACTAGACAATAAAAACTATGCACATTAACCATGTTCACTATATTATATAAACAAAGTACTTAACGCTGAATGTGCTGAATATATTTTTACAAGTTTCAATAATAGATCACTATTCTTCAGCATTCAAGAGGCGATACTTTACCTAATTCATGTTTTCTATAATTTTTGCAGATAGCGTTCATGGAAGATGATCACTTAACAGTCGCAGGGGCCACCATGATCATGGATTGCGAAGGGATTTCAATGGCACATATAACACAAATGACGCCAGCTTTATTGAAAAAAGTGTCTGTCATTGGTCAAGTTAGTAACAAAGTTCAATAACTATATTTAAAACGTTTACTTACTCACTCCGCTGACCAATATGCTTAGCTGTTGACGCAGTAACCCAAAGTGGATCTCAAGATCCACTAATTTCTAATGTCGGAGGTCAGCCTCCGACATTAGAAATTAGCATCGGTAATCCCCCTTCCCATTCAAAGCATACCTCTATAAGCATAGTCTTTAAAGTAAATACTTACCCGTTTATTAATAAACGTATACTCCGTTTTTTGTCTCTTTTGATCTAATTCAAAATTACAAGAAGAGAAAAAATAAAACAGAGTAATTATAAATACTTAATCTAAGACGTGGCGTACCACGATGTGATATGAAATTATATTGTTTATTAAAATAAAATTACGGTATGGGAGTAGAGTAGAGTGGACGGATGCAGGACTAGATTAAAAAGGCCGAACTGAAGTAGAGTTGATTACGGAATCGATGTGGGGCTGAATCATAAAAGAGCGAAAAGGGAGTAAAGTGGCTTACGGTATGGAAGCCGATTTGGATCTGAAAGGGCGGACCTGTAGCCTGTAGTGGCGAAGATTACGAGACTGACGCGGTAAAGGCGAGGCGAAAGAAGAGTGGATTACGGGACGGATTCTGACCTGGAGTGGAAAGAGCGGAACGGGCGTTAGATATAGAAGTAGAGAGGATATTTTTTATGGACTTGCGTAGCCTGTGCTGAAACTGTTAACAAACTCCCTTCACGTTTATTAATAAGGTTTACGGTATTTAAAGTTCATATTTGTAAATTGCATACTCAAATGTGTCAACGACAACATATATGTCCACTGTCCAGTCAATACAGTCGCTTGAGCTGCGCTTACCCATAACACAAAAGAAATAATAGTATAATCCCCAATGAAACGCTATCTTTGGACAGTTTCACAACGAATATTGTGTTTTTGTGTTGCAGAATGCATCGCCATTAAGAATGAAAGGAGTGCATGTAATTAATGCTCCAACTGGGGTTGAAACTCTTTTCAATTTAATGAAAAGTTTAATAGTTGAAAAGAACAGAAATAGGGTGAGTCTATAATATTGTTATTTAGGTACTTTAAATTATTATTCCTGAATTCGTTCTTATTGTACTGATATGAAATTTCTAGATTAATAGTGTGAAAAAATGTCTACTAAAGTCACACAAGGCCAAGGTCAGGGTGATTAGTTATCTGTTTGGCCTGCGTACATCTTCGACCACATCGTTTAGGCTCGAGTGGTGAAATAAGGACGGCGGTATAGGCATTAAAAACCACTAACAAAAAAACAGTGTCCAAATTGCTTTTAAAAATCGTCTAAAAGTTTTATGACATGCTTTTCAGTTTCATATGCACTCATCCTTAGAAGACTTGTACAAATATATCCCAAAAGATATCTTGCCGGCAGAGTATGGTGGTAATGGAGGCACCTCCGAAGAAATTGTAGGTAAGTTGGGAAACGTTAAAAATAGTACATTACTGGGGCCTTTCGGCTTCTTCTTAACGCGGGCTCGAAACAGCGCTGAAACAGCGCAGTGCGGAAAATCACGTGAACCTTAACGCGCCGAGATACGGTTTGTGGTCGCACAAACCCACCATCACCTAAACAGTTTAAAACAAATTCAAAATGCAAAATATTTATTTGTCAGAACATGGTAGGTATACATACATATAAAGTAGCACACATGGCCGTAAGAATGGAGACGAATCTTATGTCTTTGCCTGTTAAAGCGTACAAATGTTATTTTTTTTATTAATATTTTTATTAGTTTTTGTTAAAGTTAAAAAAAAAAAATTATATCTATGTTAGAATATTGTTAAAATCATATTTTGGTTTAGTTGTATTTTATACCTTAACAAAAGAAACATGTTAATTGAAGTGCCTGGTGCGAGTTTTACCGAGTGCGTTTACTTACTAGATCACGTCAAAACTTTTACCCGTGGTAAGACACGCACTTGGCCCTCAGGTAGCCGTAAGGCCCTGTACTGAAGCAGCAGGCAACTAAAGCATTTATGAATGAACGTGACAATGTGGGCTGTGGCGTAGCCCAACTCAGCCAGTATACGCGCCTTGTCGGGCCAGTTGTCAACAAGGCTTGTTTAGTACTTTTCTCAAACCTTGCAAAGACATTCACATAATATTTCCCATTGCTTGTTAGCAAAAAAAAAAAACAACTGGTGCCTTGGAAATAGGTTAAGTCTACAAGATTTGTGCTGTTATTTTGTTTTACCATTTTCAGATCACTGGAGAAGAATCGTAAAAGAATACAGCGCATTTTTAGACGAGGAACGGAACTATGGCACTGACGAGCACAAGCGACCTGGGAAACCTAGAACTGCTGTAGACATGTTTGGAGCAGACGGATCATTCAGAAAACTTGAAGTTGATTAAACTAGTTATCGATTGTCAATAAATGAAATTATTTTGTTTGTATTGCACGGGAATTACTGCCGGTTACTCTGACCATTGTTTCAACTGCATTCGGCGCTCGTTTACAAGGTGAGTGCGCGCGCGACTCCTTGAGTAATTCCCGTGTAAATAAAATGTGTGAAAACCACGTCAGTTTTGCATACAAATATTAAGTTGTTAGTAAAAATTTAATTGGTAATTAAATGTATTTTAGGCGTAAGTTATTTAATTTGATAATCAAAGATTAGAGAAACCACAAATCGAACAAATCGCGAGTGAATTTTCATTTTTAGGTAAGCGTGTTCCATCGTAGGCCGCATCATAACTTAACATCAGACGAGGTGGCAGTCAAGCGCAAGCCTACATGTAGGCAATAGTAATATCAACTTCATCAACATCAGCTTGCTTAGGCTTAGATTTTATAGCCCGTTTGGATAGCCCGTTGGTCCAGTTGGTAGTGAACCTGCCTTCTGAGCTTGGGGGCGTGGGTTCGATTCCCACGTAGAACAAACATTTGTGTGATGAACATTTGTGTTTGTTCTATATCTGGTTGTTAATATCTATTTAAGTATGTATTTAAAAACTATATATGTATGTATATCAGTCTCTGGCAGCCATATCACAAGCTTTGCTTAGTTTGGGGTCAGATGACCGTGTGTGAAAAAATGTCCCGAATATTTATTTATTTATTTATATCCAGGAGGTATTTGGCCCTAATTACGTAACTAAAATAAACAACGTAAAACAACGTACGTAAATAAATAACATAATTAATAACTTTAAACGGGCATTTCTTGTATAATATAGATTTATTTTGCGTATCCCGGAAACGACTCTAACGATTTGGATGAAGTTTTGTATTTAGATACGGTTTTACCGAGCGAAGGTCATTGACCCAGGTACCTACTTATTTTTTATATAGTAAGCATTGTTGTTTTTACATTTTAACACTTTGTTATGAATAAATAACTATGAAGTATGGACGTTTCAATTGACTTTTACATTAATCTTTCTTTTCTATGATTTAAAAGTCATGTACTCCAAAGTGCTTGCTTTATAACTAGGCATTATGACTAGGTACCATTAAAAAAGTACTTTAGCATAACAACCGGAAAACCTTCTTCTAAGTGTAAATTGTTTATGTGTGTGTAATTACTGTGTATAACAGGGTTATACGCACATAAGCTTAATCCAAATGCGCAAGCCCAAACCCAGATGGCAGCGTACCTAGCATGCTGGCGCTATAACCACGCTGAATGGCAATTCTTATGCATGCGTAGAGCCAGAAAACACCAAGCAAAACGCCAATTTTTTTATCAAGCGTCGCCTTAACCAGGCGCTCTGAAAGATTTTTGAAAATGAGGTGACGATTATAATATACCTATTATAATAATTATAGAAGCAGATAGCTTCGATCAACTGTAAACTCTTTGATTATGACGTGCAAACTACTTCTTGATATCTAATCAATTTTGTTTGTATTTATCTGTCTCTTATGTGGACAGTATTTAATTTGTAGCAGATTATTAAGTCTGGTGGACGTACCTATAATTCAGGATGTCCGTGTCTGTTAGACCTTTGCCTCCGGTTTTGGCTGAAAAGGCTCGAGTGGAACTGAATGAAGATCCGAACAGATTGAAGGATGATTTGCAGCACCTTAAGGATTGGATAGCAAAACAGCCGCACTTGCGTGCTAGGACAGGTACGTTGAATTGATATTAGTTGTGCTTTATGTACTTTATACAGTACCTCAAGGTTTTAAAAGAACGTAAACAGTGGAATTACAACTGCTGCTTTAAGTAACAGTTCCCTTGCAACCATCTCTTTATGTTCATTTACAGCCTGGCCGTTATATTAAATAGGTTAGTATGTGACCATAGAAATATGTAATAAGCTATAATTATGATTAGAAAATAGCAGAATTTTTCATTACTTTTGCCATAATTTGTATGTTAAAATCATTTAAAGCACAAATAGAAACCTCCAGGTGAAACTTTATAAAATAGTTGACAACAGTTATTATCTATATTTCGGCTCTGCACGGTTTGTACATTTGTCAACAAAAAATATAATAATCAACTTTGTTTTTTAATAAAACTTTAAAATCCTTATATCAAACTCTTTCATTTCAATAAAGTTTGCGTACCTTCTACCTACAACCTAGGATTTGATGTGTGAATTAAAAAACTACGTAATGTAATAATTAAAATAATAATGTAAAAAAAACAAAGCTATACATAATATCTAATAATATGTAGCTTTGTTTTTGTCACTTTTCGAAAAGTATTTTTTTATATCTGTATTTTAAATCATGTAGTCTTGTCTAAAAAAATTGTGTACATAAACTAAACATTAGGTTATTATGTACTCGTATATCAAAAACGTAGCCATACTATATATATACACGTTAATTAGTAACTCAAGTGATATGAATTAACTTAAACATACGCAATTATACCTATTTCTTATCTCAGTAATCTACTTGATAAGCTAAACTCATTCGGCATGAGTTTGCTTACGGATACCTATTGTTTTAAAATCTAAGTAGCTACGAAATTAAAGCGTCAACACAAATAAATCCAAAATATTTGGAATTCACTAATAACTAAACTAATAACTATTCAAATAACCCACCCCTAACCGTTCCCGGCGCAAAGGTACCCAAAACGCTCGCTGCGTTACCGCGTTGGATGGCAATGGCCAACCTTTGCACCAGGAACGCCACGTGTAGCTACGGAGTAGCTACGTGTAGGTATATTTAATTAGTAATCCGTGATATAACGTTAGTAATAAGCGATGCAAGTTTTTTTTTGTTCTGTACAGACTTTTCCCCTTTCCCCTTTTTGCTGATATTTTTTTAGGAAATTCAAGTTAATTTTTAACAAAAACTATCTTAAATTTTAATTTATCACTAAAACTAATCTAAAACTATAATTAATCTAAACCTAAAACTAATCTAACATTCCACTACCGGTGGGCAGCGTTCCCAAAATGCTGGCAGCATTACCACGTTGTATGGTAATGCTTATTCTTTGGGAAAAATAAAGGCCAACATTTTGGTCACGATTTGCTTAGTTTTAGATAGATTAGATTAGATTAGTTATAAATTTAAATTTAGATAGTTTTTAGATTCGTTTTTAGTTATTAGATTCGTTTTAGTTATAAATTTAAATTTAAGATAGTTTTTATTTTACTTGTAATTTTTATTGAATAAAACATAATTATTTTTAACAATTCACTTGTAGCTAATTACCGAACTATGGCAACAAATTTGATCGATTTTAACCGACTACTTTGCAAGTATCATTTATTTGGTACCATCGAATTACTAAAATTTACTAATAACTAATACACTAACTAATAAACTTACTAATAAATTAAATTACTAGAATTAATACAAATTAAAATTTGTATTGTACGTAAAATATGTATTGATTTACACAAAAAAATTGTTTATTCTAATAAAATAAAGCAATCTTGTGAATAAATCGTCATAATTATAAAGTATTTGTAATTTTAATGGCGGATAAAAATACAACTTATTATACTAAACGCTCCCTTTGACGTTTATGGGGCCAAGTGACATTATTGACGTCACACATAAGCAAACGAGTTCTTCTCGCCATTCGATTATTGCCTCTATTTACTTTTCTGTGACGTCATAAGGACATTCGTCTTATACATAGTGTTTGCAGTCAAGTCACATGATCAATAAAAAACATATTATTTTAATTTTGTAATTTTCTGAACATTTGGACTTTTTTTTTTAGTTTTTAGTAATTAAATAATTTTAAATAATAATAATAATCTTTTAGGATTACACCAGCATGAATACAGTCAAATACCCTATTGATATTTTTATGGAATAAAATTGATTCGTATTTTACGTATCAATTATTCGTACTTCACCCAGAGCAGTTGTAACGAAAGTAGTTGTAGAAAGCAGTTGTTGCAAATATTGTAGCAGTGAAATCAATCCACTTCTATATATCTATCCAAATGTTCTGTATCATTTTAGATGACCAATGGCTTGTGACATTCTTGCGTGGCTGCAAGTACAGTCTGGAGCGGTCCAAAGAAAAGCTTGACCTATTCTACTCTATTCGCTCGACGGCACCGGAGTTGTTCAAAGTTAAGCACACAGATCCTATTTTCGATGAAGTTTTGAACTCAGGGTAAGGAGAAATGATGACTAGATTGACCAGGCCTCAGATCAGAGAAACAAGGAAGATATCCCTCAGTACAATTATCATCCGTGCTTAAACGTCTCCGTGTTTCACCCACTTTTTACCATAACGCTAAACTGCAGTGCAAAAACTATATGTAAGGCACTTACACATTTATCACGTACACTAAAAAACTACCAGCGACACTGCAAAAAAGGGCAGCGAGGTCGTCTGTTGGGTGAGTTCGACTCAAGCGATTTTCTTTTCTTTTCTGTGGAGTTAAGGCATCAAGCCTGATTTAGGCCAGATGCGTTCGCACCCGCCACGCCACCCGACCATAATATGCCTTAATGTTTGTCTGATCTGAGGATTGGGCACTCCGCTATGAAAATCTTATGAACATCGTTAACTTTCCATTCAACAATTGATAAGACAATTTGAAATGTTAAACAAACTTTAACTTTAACACTCTGCGCCAAACTTTAACACACTCTTTTCTCGGTTAAATTTGAAAAGCATACCTACCTTTTTTATTTTGTTATCATACTGGTTTCACATACTCAAAGACCAGCCGTTCAGATACAACTGAAAAAAAAAAACTATAAGCTATATATACCTATAAATAATTGATAAAAAGCTCTAATTTCTCGTTAAGTTGCCTGCATGCAAGGATGTTGTTATATATACCCTCTATAGGTAGATCATCCTTGCCTGCATGTTATTAATTAAGTAGTAAAATAGCAAAATCAAACAAAAAAGTTACACTTTTCCAGTTTTCCGGTTCAAATATGTGTGAAAATTAACTGTTGACAAATTTGTACTTGATGTATAGCGACTGGCCTGATTATTCAGAATTATATTTTTAATTTTCAGATCTTTACTAATACTTCCGAAAACAGCTGGACCTGACAGTCCAAGGGTGTCACTGGTGAGGCCAGGAAAGTACAATCCCGATAAGTACGACATTGTGCAAGTTTGGTCCATTATGGGAATTATATCAAAGGTAGGTAACATAGTAAAAACTTGATTATTAATACAATAATTATCAATATAAAAAACCGACTTCAAAATTAGTAAGTAGCTACTTGAACAAAATTATTGACATTGTTAAATTAACGGCGCTCGAATAAAATTATTAGTATTATTAGAGCTGGATAACTACCAACATGAAATTTCTGAAATTACTGAAATTTTTGTGGGTCTTCTAAAGTACATAATAATAAAGACGTAAATCGGTTCCCAAATGGCGGAGTAATCGGTGTACATATAAAAAAACTGCAAGGGTGGCTTTATGGCGAGCCGTCGGTGAGTGGTGACTCCGTGTACCCCGATTCCATGGGGCTAAATGAGACCTTACCCCTGGCTTGCCTTAACCGGCCGTCTGGGGGTGGAAACCGCAAGAGCTAAGAACATAATTTCTAGGGTGGAAGTGTTAAAGGAATAAAGCCGCGAGTAGCGTTTAGTGAAAGTGCAGCACACCTCTCGACCCCCTAAGTCACCCACGCCCAATGTTGTCCCTCAGGCGCCAATATAAGGCAGCTTTTATGGGGGCCCAATTAGTGGGTGGCAAGTCATCACCAACATTTTGACATGAAGCATAATCGGCGGGTGCCGTTCCTCATACCATAGATCAGCTCAACACCATCAAGAAATCACCACAATTATATAGCCCAAAAAATTTCAATACTGCACAATTGTTTCATATTCATTTTTATACACACTCACCAATATTGTATTTTATATTTAATGAGGCCTCTTGGCGGTGGCTTCATTGGTGGGGACCAATGCCTATGAAATATCCGGGCTTGACCCTAAAATCCTGTGAAATTAAATTTATAATAATAATAAAACAGATGAAATGAAGATACTCCTGAAGTCGGTCAAACATAAATTATTATTAATCTTACGTGTGTAAAATAATTCTTGTATAATAAAAACAAATTCTGTGTAAATCACGTTTGTTGCCAACTAAAATAAAATAACTAGAAGCAAAAGAGTTATCATTTCAAATGGTATATTGAATGAATCCTAAAAAAATGGCACAAGGGAGAGGAGGCCTGTACCCATTACCCAGCAGTGGGTTGATATAGGATTATAATGATGACTCAAACATCTGCCTCATATACATACCTCTGTATATTCCCGAATAATTAATACGACTTGTATTAAATTACAGATTGTTTTAGTAGATGATGACCATACAGTTGTGGCTGGCAGCGTTACTATTCTGGACTTAGAGGGCGTCACTATGGGCCATTTCTTGCAAATGACTCCGGCAAATATGAAAAAGATGACAGTTCTCGGTCAGGTTAGTAAAAACGCCAAGTTATAATAATTTTTTTGAATGTCTACACGATTTTTTAGTGTTAGTATTAGTTTTAATTATTGTCATAAATATCGATGAGAATACATTTTTTTTTAAACTACTTTATATAAAGTAATTTGTATATCTTTGAATTTTAAGTAGTTTAGGTGTAAATTACTCCTGTTAGCACTCTCAAAAACTTTTAACAACGGAAACTGTTTTTTTTTGCGTTCTGATTCTATCAAATAGAAAGATCTATAGAAAAATAAATTTCTGTGATAAATAGATCTGTATTTTGTATTGGAATGTACTGCTTCAAATTTTGGAGAATTTCAACATAATTATATCGACTTATTACGTCCTATTTACATAAGTAGTTATTCTTAAAAATCTCTTAAGTAAAGTTTGAGTGTGGATTTCGGTAAATTACTGACATAAAATAAAAATAAATAATGTTATGGTTTACTTGTTTTTTATTCGTCTTGAAAATATATTTTTGTCGTTTTATCGACAATCTAAAACAATCCGACAATCCCGAAAATCTAGGTACCTAATATTGAACGATGCATTTTATAATACGGCTTTTAATTAGTTTTTTTTATATCTTTGTACAATGAAAATAGCATATTTTAATAAAATTTTGGTTTTCAGGACGCGACTCCAATGAGATTGAAGGGTGTTCATTACTTGAATACCCCAACAGGGTTCGAGACAATTTTCAACTTTATGAAGAGTTTGCTCAACGAAAAAAATAGAAACAGGGTAAAATTTTACAATCTACTTTTTACATACTACTAGTAAATGATTATGATAAATAAAACAAAAAAAAAAAGGATTATATATTGGTAAGATTAGTTTTCTGGGTTTTAGTTACACGTGCACAACACAAATTTTGAAGAATTGTACAAGCATGTTCCGAGAGATATCTTACCAGCTGAATATGGAGGAAATGGTGGTACCCGGCAAGAAATCATCGGTAATAATAATGTACATATTAAGCATACATGTTGCCCCTCCGGTGCCAAAGGGTTATGCATATACCCTGTACTATAGGCCGAAAGAAGGTCATTGTACTCAATCTGAACAACTAATACTATGGGATCAACACAGAAATCGCGGAAAAAAAAACAGTCATTTTGTCGAGTGTAAATTTTTCGAGTGACAGTTTTTTATGTAAGAGCAGACTTTTTCCGCGTTTTTTAGGTTGATCCTATGGGACCAACCCTAGCTAAAGTTGCTAAAGCTAGCTAAAGTTGTTCATAATTATGAGTACAATGACCTCCTTCCGGCTTAGTACAGGGTTTATGCGTAAACCTGTAAACGGAAGTCTTTATGGGGGCCCATTTAGTGTGTGGCAAGTCATCACCCGCCAAAATATCTTGAAACGAGGCACAATTGGCGGGTCCCGTACCTCATACCATAGATCAGTTCAACACCATAAAGAATTCATCACAATTTTCCAGATTTTTTAAATCCTTTGCCGTACAATAGTTTCATTAATACCATTCACACACAACCCATATGTGTTTCATTTTCACTATCCCCGGGTGACATAGGCTATAATCTATACCCGTGCGAAGCTGGGGCGGACCGCTAGTAATTAATATTTGAAAGATGAAGTATCGATTTGAAAGTATATCGCTTCGTATCGTATGGATGAGCGAGATATGAAATCTTGGGCGGATCCAGCTTTTGTACCTGGGGAATTTAATTCGAGGATATCATTAAATTCATCATTATAAACAACTTATTTTTTAACCCCTGCACGCAAAAAAGGGGTTTTTTAAGTTTGACGTGTGTATCTATACTGTGTCTATCCGTGGAATCGTAGCTCCCTGATGGCTGAACCGATTTGATTTAGTTTATTTATGTTTGAAAGGTGACTTGATCGAAAGTGTTCTTAGATATGATTCAAGAAAATGTGTTCAGTCGTTTAAAAAATATCAGCTCTTCTAGCGGTTTTATTTCAAGGCTGGTCCCATATTAAAAGTTGTTTATAATGACGTCCTTGAATACGTCCACCGTCCAATATTACCATCTATCGTGACTAAAATGCAATACTTATGGGAATGTACTGTGTTTATTGTTAGATTATTGGAAGAACAAAGTGAAGGAGTACAGCGCATTTTTGGAAGAAGATGTTCAGTACGGCACCGACGAGTCCAGGCGGCCCGGGAAACCACGGACTGCTGAGGACATGTTTGGAGCAGAGGGATCCTTTAGAAAACTTGAAGTTGATTAAAGTACATATTAGGCCTTACATTCACATTATCTTTCACTAACTCCTTGCACTAAAATCGATTTAGATTTTTTATAATATTACTAAGTAACATCAAAATAACACTTTTATTTATGGCAGAGGTTTGTCTTGGTGCCAATTGCCAGGTACAGGTTACGAAATTAAAATTATTTACAACCAAAAAGATGTGTTAACTTTCTACCTATATTTTTACCAAGTGACCTGAGTATATTCTACTACCTACGTAAAATAGATCTTACTATTAAAGGAACTTAAGAGATGAATAACTACAAACACTCCGTTATTAATAAACGCGTAGTAGTCTTGGAATACTTACGCCGTGTTTGTTTTTTTCGCACATTATAGTTTTGAATTCGACTGATACCGAAACCACAAAAAAGAGAATTGTAATTTTTTTTGAGATTGAATCCACAGTAAATAATTTTTTCCCTTTTGTGATTGAATCGAAAGAAAAGGTTTTTTTTTTCTATGATTGACTCAGGCTAATGATGGGAGTACCTACCCCAAGGTTACTCCGCGTTTTTATAAGGATTATTTTATAAGGTACACAGTTTCGTTTTCGCCGATGTAATAATATTATACGTCGCACAGGTCGCACTATTCAAAACATAATCACTATAAGGGTTTGTTTGTAAATGAAAATGTGGTAGATGGTTGAATACTCTGGTAGATAATTATCAGTGTTAAATGTTGTTGTTGTGCGTACTCCCAGCGAAAAAGTATCGAATTTCATGGCTTGAGTATTGTAGATATTTAGTCCATAACTTCTTGTAAATGTGTATGTAAGCTAGGTGTCTTCAGATCACGAGTGACTCGTTTTCTTTTAAGGCAAACGTGCTACATCGTAGACCGCAACATCGCGCGAGTTGGCATTCGAACGCAAACCTATTACTAAATAATAAAAAAAACGTTTTTATTTTTCACTCTAGAAAAGACATACACAGAACAAAACGTGAATGTAAAACGGAAGTTTTTGATAATATAAAATAACACAATAAGATTTATAATATAAGAAGAAAGATACAACATTACACCTTCTAACAATGTGATATTTGCATTTATTTAATGCCTTATAGGTACCTACAGCCAAAGTGAATAAACTGAAGAAAAAAAACAGACAAGTACGAGTAGGACTCGTGCTCTGAGGGTTCCGTAGGACGGAACTTTCAGAACGCGAGTCAAAAATAAATAAATAAACCGGATAAGTACGAGTAGGACTCGTGAGGGTTCCGTTGGACGGAACCCTCAGAGCGCGAGACCAAAAAAAAAAACTAACTTAAGTTGAAATATTGAGAGACAAACTTAAGTTTGTAGTTGACAATAAGGTTCTTCCATACATTCCAACTACAAAATGTAAGTTTGTAAAAGCTTTAAAAAAAAAATATATATAACTTCAATTTATAACTTTCGGATTTATTCCTATATATGCCTTTTGCCAAATTTCATGATTCTAGGTCAACGGGAAGTACCCTATAGGTTTTGATTCCCCTGTGAAATCGCAAAATATACGACATAAACGTTCATATCTTTTGATTGCGTTGACTTACAACTTTTATTTTTTTACAGCGGAAAGAAACCGTAGACTCAAGTATTTAGTATAAATTTCAATTTGATACCTTCACGCGTTCTTGAGAAAAAGGGTCTTGACAGACGGACAGACAGACGGTCAGACAGACGGACAACGAAGTGATCCTATAAGGGTTCCGTTTTTTTCCTTTTGAGGTACGGAACCCTAAAAATACAGGTTTCTTTTATGCAGCTAATTTCAAGTGTTAATAAACCAGCCAAGTGGACCAGTTGGATTTGCGAACTGAGGGTTCCGTACCACCACAAAATACAAAAAGTAGTGTAAAAAGACAACATCACGCCCAGGCGGTCTATCCAAGTACCAACCAAGCCCTACGTTGCTTAACTTGGTAATGAACAGAAATTTGTCACCAGCTCGCACTTGGCTACTATTTGTTGTTATACTTTATAATACAATCATGCCAAGTTTTACGGTTGTACGTGTTACCGTTTTTAAATTAGAGCAAATACAAAAGTGCGTTAGAAAATACGTTTGTTGTATGTACCCTTCAATTTTATTTTTTGATTTTATTATTATTTCTTAGTTAATCCGCCATAAAATAACATATTCTGTGAAAATTTCAACTGGTGATCTATTACGGTTCGAAAGATACAGTCGTTAAAAAGTAGGATGGACAGACAGACAGACAGACAGACAACGTATGCTTGGTAATAGGGTCCTGTTTTCATCATTTGGGTACGGAACTCTAAAAACAATTGAGATTTGAATCGCGTAATGCATTACTATAAAAATTAAAACCTGACATTTTTTATCTTCTGTGTAGACGCATATTTCTTGCAGTTATTGACCTTGAATTAAAACCGGTTCTTAGCTGAGAAAATAAAATGACTTTTAAAGGCCCAGCATCAGTTACTTTTTAACTTACTTGTTGAAAGGACTACAAGATATAACGTACTCAATATACAAATTGTTTTTTTGTGAGTTGAAAATGTCAATAATATCAGTGCGACCTCTTTGTCCAGAATTAGCGTTAAAAGCACAGTTTGAATTGAACGAAACCCCAAAGAAACTAGAAGAAGGCATTATATATTTGAAGGAATGGATCTCTAAGCAGCCACATTTACGAGCACGGATAGGTGAATAAAATATTTATTATAATTATTATAATTGCCAAAATGGAAGCTGGAACTTGCTTAAGGGTTCCACTTACCTGTCATATTTACTTGGTAAAATAATCTTAAGATGCCTCATATGAAATTTTGAAAATATATTTCTACTTTTTGCTTTGTTTTTGAAGAAAGTAAAAGACTTTTATATTATTTTCATTCATAGTATAAAAGACAGTTCCTTTTTTTTTCGTATTTTTTTTTTCCTATTAAATGGTTGTTGACAGTAAAAAAAAACATACCAGTCGTATTCGAACTTGCCCAATGATCCATCAGATCAAGATATAATTTGGAAGGGATTTGGTTGAATTGAAAATAAAGCGCAAATTGTGTGTGTGGAACACTTCAATATAAAATTACGTTCGAGTCAAGCTTGGAGGCTAAAGTAATGGAGCTCTTTACCCGGATCATTACGCAGGTTTAATTTTTAAATTGACTATAGTATTAAAAACACTTTTAATTGTAATGCAACTTTCGATGAAGATCGTTGCCTATTAATTAATTTTTGTAAACGTTTGTGAAACCTAAATCATTTTTGGTTCCTGTGAAAATGAATTATTTTTTTAAACACATAGAAAAGAGGCGTGTTCTCTCCTTGTGTATTAATTTGAAGTGTTTAACCAGATGATCAATGGCTAGCAGCATTCCTACGAGGCTGTAAACATAGTCTTGAAAGAACAAAGGAGAAATTAGATCTTTTCTACACGATGAGAAGTATTGCTCCCGAGCTGACTGCGCTTAAGTTTTCGGATCCAAAGTTCAAGGAAATAACGAAATCTGGGTAAGATAATTATTATTGTCATGCAGTAATATATACACAATATAAGGATAGTAATAATAGTAAAAAAAAAAAAAAACTATACATTGAAATACTAATATATGTTTTTTTTAAATTTTTATTTATTTAGATACACAAAACAGATAACAATCAATTAATTACTGAAATAAATACTTATAAAAATCTGAACTGGATTATGACCAAAAACATGTGTATACAAAAAAATATGAGATTTTTTATTTTTTTTTTTATGATTGACTTTTACTGTTGGCCTTTTGGCCTCTACAGCTTGACCGGACTAGTTAGCGAACGCAGAGTGCGTTCGGCATAACTTGGTGGTTAAGTTTATAGGCGACTAGCACAAGGGCACCAGAAGGTACGAACCTCGGCTTGGGCCGTCGCCGGGAGTGGGAATCAGACTTGCCCAGGCACCCCAGAGGGGGTGTGCCCTGGAGCCCTAACGGTTTGTTGAACTGAATGATTATTTGGAGAGAATCTAACCGATCTTCTAACAGATCCTGTGGGTCTACGATCCTGCCGGCGGGATCGCTGTGTGTGTGTGTGCCTCTGGTAACCGACGCCTGTACCAAAAACTGAATATTTCCTATTGCTAGGAGCAGTCGGATCGGGCGAGCCCAGCGCCGCCGCGGTGACGACGGCGATGGGGTCGTCCGGGTCGCCCAAGATGTTTCTAGGGCGAAAAATATGAGACAACGTGATGGATGTACCCATCCGCATAGCAATGAGCTTGCTGATGGGCACCTCCAAGATGGCAAAACATTTGACTAAAAACTAAAACAAACTAACAAAAATAACTAAACATGAGATGGACTATTCAGACGCAACACAGCTGCTGCGTCTGAACGATCTAGTTTAAGATTAAGACGGAGGACATCCTTATACAAACAACAAACACTCCGTATACAAACAGTTTGTTATGTCTTCAGACACTTTAACGATATTTCAATGAATATACATACAAAAAGCATACAAAATGTATTTCGAGCAAATGAGACGCACACAACTGCAAGAGCTAAGAACCTAAGCTGCAGAGCGTTCAGTGAAAGTGCAGCACAGCAAACTTCTCAACAGCCTCACCCGCGCCAATGTTGCCTCTTCGACCATCTGTTCCCGTTGTCTACAAGACAAAGTTGGCGGGTGTCATTCTTATACCATAGATACCATTCACCAAAAGTTCATAGCGATAGCCCAGATAATTATTGTACCAAAACTGTTACTTGCAATAAGGTCGCCTATCCTAACCTCGCCCCATATACTTTTAATATTATAAATGCGAAAAGTTTGTTGGTTTGTTTGTTCCTCATTCACGCAGCAACAGAGCAAAGGATCGACCTGATTTTATGCATGGGTATAGTTCAAAGGCTGGAGTGTGACTTAGGCTACTTTTTATCGTCATCATCATCATCTTTCATCACTACGCGGGTGAAACCGTGGGGCGCAACTAGTCATAAATAAATATTCAATAAATAAAATATCGGGACATTTTTGCACACACGTTCATCTGACCCCAAACTAAGCGAAGCTTGTAATATGGCTGCCAGAGACTGATTTACATACACATATATTTTTAAATACATACTTAATTAATAGATAGGTATTTATATATCATAATACTTATGACTTATGGTTATAATACACATTAATACATTGTAAAAGTGACTTCTGTGTTGGCTCCTGCTTCACTATCGCCTAAGAACCGACCCCATGATGCATGAGTCAAAAGAAGAACGTACAAATAATAACAATAATAAGTTTTACGTATTGTTAAAATGACTATTATTTGATTACAGATTTGGTTTAATTCTTCCAAAAAGGCGGAACCCAGCAGATCCCAGAGTAGTGATAGTCAGAGCTAGTAAATACGATACTAGCAAGCTCAGACTGTTGGATGTATTCGCTGTCACCCATGCAGTGCAACTGGTAGCCAATTGTGTTTCCTATAGTTTAATAAAACGAAACCGCAAAACAATTCAACCAACTTTCAAATTATCAATTTTATAAACGAATTTTGTAAATTTTCGTATGGAAAAGCTGTCAAAATTAACGTAAAGTTAAAGTAACGTTAAGTAACGAAACATCGTTGCGAAAAACCCCTGTCAGGACCTCAGAAAAAGGGCTAAAGAACTGCTAGTTTAGCATGAACGAATTAAACATGTTACAATATTCGTATTTAGCCAAAATTTTACGGCAAATTGCAATTGCAGTGTTGTACACTGTTTTAATGTACTAGGGACCTGTTAAAGGCTCCAAAGGCTACATACTATTTGACAAACGGCCTTGTACCCTTTGTAAATCACTTGATGCAATCTATACTCTTTATTATTCTGTGGTCGAGACCCTGTTGTCTAAGGTTTTAATTTTTTATCCACATTTTTCCGTTTTTTTGGGGTTCCGTTGTATTACAAGGAAAGGGTTCCTTGTAAGTTAATAATCATAAGTTCGTTCTGCCGTTCATCCTAATTCTTAGAACCTTCTAACTTCTATCGTTATTTAGATAAGTGAAACTGCACAATTAAGAGTATAGTTTTAGTATAGATATCAATTTTAAAAGTGTAAATAATAGCAAGGATTCATAATTTGTCTAAGATAATAGTTATTTGTTATACAAGAGTGCAAAGTTGCTTTTTAACTGCGTGCTCAATTTTGATGACAGAGCAAGTGAAGGATTCAAAAATTGAACCACGAGCGTAGCGAGTGATTCAAAAATTAGAATCCTGAGCGTTAGCGAGGGAATCAAAAGAGCACGAGGTGAAAAATCTTTCCACTCGAGTGCAACACGTAACTTTTCATCCCACCTCAGAGAGAAAATGACTAAATGCAAAAAAAAAAACATTTGCGCATTATTAACAGTTTAAATTCTGTTGGCGTCAAATAAACTTCTTCGTCGCTAGAATTAAAAAAGTACACCAAGAAGGTTCTGAGTCTGAGTTTTGAACAAATTAAAAAAGGTTGTATGATAAATTCGGCACCATGGAGGTAGAAGTAATGATGATGAATGGTTTAATGATGTTTTGAATGCACACAATGTTCTAAATTCAATTTATTTTATCCTCCAGCGGATAAAAACGGGTTTTGCACGCAGATATCAAAGAGCAAAAATACTCTTTCCGAAATGTGGTGATGAAAATATAATTTTGCATTTTAGGGGTGGCTCTGGTAAGTCTGGTACACGTAAAATGGGAATGAAAATACATTTTATTCTCGCCTTTCCCATGTGGTTTCAAATGGGGTCTTGTTGAAGAGGTGTTATAAAATAAAGGTAAAATTTCATAAATCATTTTTTCATCAAATGTATCCTTTGCCCATCAACGTGGCAAAGAGTTGGTGCCCGCCCCCCTGCATTTCTAAGCCATGAGACACAGAAATCTGTAACTTGCTATACTGATTATGTCGAATTCAAAATATTTTTCCAAATTATTACTGATACTTTGTGTTTACATCTTTTTGAGTTATAGCGAAAAGACTGTAATAAATTCAAGACAGTCTAACTCAAAGGTCATTGACCTTTACGTAAAATGATCCTTACAAACAATATTTCCCTAGTAATTATATCTTTGATTTAACCATCAGAAGTGAATGTTATGTCGGGATAATACATACCTGTAACTTGGGTTATTCCATAGAGCTTCGTTCGAATTTTCTATATCCATCAATTCCTGTACTATGAATGTGACAAATCCGACAATTATAACAAAAACATTATATATTTTTCAATTATGACAAATATTTTTTTACTGCAGAACCCTATCATATGCGTACTACCCTACAGGCTCTTGGCCAATTATTTTTTCCGATGTTGGAAATAACAATAAATTTTCCATTTTTAGATAACACATATGGAAGACGATACGTTTGCGATCGCAGGGACTGTTATAATTTTTGATCTCGCCGGATTAAATATGAGTCATTTTGGGCAAATAACGCCAGCAATTTTAAAGAAGGCCATAGTCCACTGTCAGGTAATAAGAGCTTTGAGTCGTTGTGTAGAAGATACTATGTACATAAATATAATAAGCTATATTTTATTTAAATCAATGGTAATGCCGCTAGCATGCTGGGTACACTGCCACATGGTAGTGGGCTTGAGAATTTGGATTGTCTTTAGACCTTCAACGGTATATGAGTAGTTTAACTGTTTTTGTAGTGTTGGTGTTAGCTTGTATTTTGTTTAGTTAATATAAAATGCATTTGCCCCTATCTATCAATCATACAAAAATAGACTCGGATAACGTTAGCGTTTAAAGAAACGTTACATACTTTAAAAAAAAATATAAACGTAACTATTGCTTGACTTTATAACTATTTTTAAGAACCTTAGTCACCATTTGTGTCGTTTTTTTTCAGGATGCCTCTCCAATTAGATTGAAAGAAGCGCATTTTATAGGTATGCCATCGTATTTTCAAACTGCATTCAAAATAGGCATGCAGTTTTTAAATGAGAAAAATAAAAGGAAGGTGAATATAAAATTATTAGTAATTTTTAAACTTTCGCGATTTGAACACATGTTTTAAACGTTTATCGGGACTTATCACGTATTATTTAATTTAGGTAATAATATGTACCTTTCGCTCGACGTTTCGACCATGTTACAATGGCCGTGGTCACGAGCTGACTGACAACTGCAGGTGAGTCCGGCGAGAAGAGCGGGTGTTTTGTTCTCCTACCCTCACTTTTTCCCTTGATCTTGATAATACGTGATAAGTCCCGATAAACGTTTAAAACATAAAATTATTGTTACTGATTCTTTCTGCCCGCTTTCACAAGTGGCGTAGTCTGGAAAACACGTTCCATCTCATCATCGTCATTATTTTCAGCTTTATGTAGAGTTGGAATTGAGTCTCAATGTTTTAATTTTTTGTGATGTTTGTTATATCTTAGATGCACTTACACAATGCAGAAGAACTTCACAAATTTGTATCTAAAGATATACTGCCCGTTGAGTACGGCGGCAATGGTGGCACAGTACAAGAAATAATTGGTAAGTTACCCACACTAACAAAGAATGAAAATAAGTAAACAGATCCGAAACTCATTCCACTAAAGAATTCATAATACAATGGGATCAACGAGATGATACGACAAAAATATTCTCATTTCGATAAAAGTCTTGTCCATGGGAACAGTTCTTGATAAGCCTATAGTAGGTACTTAGGTACTTATTTAGAATTCTAATTACAGACCACTGGGTGAACAAAATAGCCAGTTACGAGGTTTACTTCAAAGAAGACTTGCAGTATGGCACAGATGAGGCCAAAAGACCCGGTAGACCGAGAACTTCTGAGTCATTATTTGGTGTTGATGGAACTTTTAGAAAATTAGACTTTGATTAATAACTTTTTAAATCTCGTATTGAAATTTAAGTTATTTTTAGAATCAAGCACATCAATAATGTAGTTGACTATTTTTATATAATATATATCTCAGTTCGATGTACTGAGCTTACACCAAGGTGACCTTTAATGTTTTCCCTTTGGCGATGAAATCGAGGAAATATTTTGGTTATGTGATGTTTTTTTTCTATACTTATTTACTTACTATCTTGTCTGCGCGGCTTCGCTCGTGTAGTGAAAAAATAATCCACTCTACTCCCGTCTCGTCTTTTCCTATCTAGCCCGCATTCCACTCTACTCCTGTCCCACCCTTTCCGCTTCAGTTCCGCATTCTTCCCGTAATCCACTCTACTCCCGTCTCGCTCTTTCGGCTCCAGCCCTTACTGAAACCGTACCTTTAACCACTCTTCTCCCGTTCCGCCCTTTCTGCTCCAGTCTTCAGTCCCATAATCTATTTATTTAATATTGAACTGGTATTTTGTAAATAGTAATATAATTTTGTTATTATCTGTTTATACATTTTTAATATATTGGTTTTTAGCAGTTACAATTTTATTTGGTTTTCTCTATACACATACTTTTTACTGTTATTGTAAATAAAATACTTAGGTTATATTTAAATATTCCTAATCCTATACACATCTCATATAATTTTCAAGGTATACAAATCTAAACCAAATACAAGCTAACAGTTAACACTACAATAACAGTTAAGACTGCTCATAGACGTTGAAGGTCTAAAGTCAATCCAAATGCTCAAGCCCACTACCAGAAGGCAGCGTACCCAACATGCTGGCGGCATTACCACGTTGAATGGCAATGCTAATGCGTTGAGCCAGAAACACGCCAGCATTTTGGTCACGCGTCGCATTAACCAGGCGCTCTGAAAGATTTTCAAATTTTATAAATTAATTGATTATTAGAAAATATAAAATACAAAAATTACACGTAGAAAATAAAAAATCGAAAACTGACATTAATTAATAAATAAATAAATTAATAAATCTTCGAAAACAGCAATTTTAATGGAACAACAACAGAGGTGATAATTATGACTCTTAGATTGGCTGATCGTGACTCAGTAGCAATGTGAAACTCATCTAGTTTACGTGTTCCACCCTATTAATACAAAGCGAAGACAATACCTATAGAAAATTTAAAAAGCCAAATAAATTAAATTTATAATTAAATCTGGAAGTGGCACCCAAATTTAAGTTTACTTACATGCTATTGAAGTCATATATACTCATGTAAGTACCTACCTACTTATACATATTCTCATAGTGTTATTCTGCGCTAGTGTTGACTTCCAATGAAGGTTATCTGAAAAAGAGAAATAAATAATGGAAAGTACAAAAAATATACGTAAGTGCGTTTTACAAAAACTTATACGTCACAGGTCTCAATGCCGCTAAGAAGACACTTGCATATAGGAAGAACCAACCGCAGCGAATACAATGCGAATGACTCAGGCAGGGGTGATGATTTCTGACGCCCATTTTTTGCAAAGGCACCGCCGATGTCAGTTTTCAACACACCGATCGATGGTGGATAGACCTGCGATGCGATTTTGTTTTCACAGCACAAAAATAACGTAAATGTAATAAAGAAATAGCATAGATATAGGACGTAGGTGTACCTAAGCTGTTCTTGTAGGTTCATCCATCGTATCGTCTATTTAGTAGGGCATATTAGGTAGAGTTCGTGCAGTATTGATAACGATAACAAACATGTTTTATCAGTTAGTCGATACTGTGGAGTGCCAGGCAGTCGAATGGTGCGTAAAATTTTACAAGTACATATTTCTTATTGTCAAACAAATTGATTTAATTTGACAAATGGTTTGGTTTGGTGGTTGTATTTTATGTTATTATGTCTTAGCAAAGTTATCTTAGATTGCTTTTTTATCTGTATATAAATAGACAGAAATATAGACGATATAGATGTTATAGTCTCCATTAGCAAAGACTATAAGATGTTACATTAAAGGCTTATCGCACAGCTCTGACCCGCCAAAACTTGAAATTATACGTTATTGTTTTGTTTTGTTATTATACTAGTACATATTATGTATAATATTTGTGTATGTTCGTAGTATAGTAGTGTTTTAGTAGTCTATCGGTTTCTTCTCGGCAAGCGTGCTCTATCGTGTAGACTATCATTGCTTAACATCAGGCGAGACGTACAAGCAAGGGTACGCCAATTTTTTTTTTTTTTTTTTTTTTTTTTTAGCACAATTTTTTTTTTTAATTTTGTTGCGAACGTTTCGGTAATTCCTGAAAAGTGAAACTAAACAGATAACAAAACAAAACGAAAAAGATAAACCTTACTTCTCAAGTATTGGTGGGTATGAGAAAGTGACATTTCTGTATTAATTAATTTTAGTTATAGGAAATCATGATTCGTGAGCTACCTCCAGATTTAGCTAAGCTCGCTAAAGAAGAACTAAACGAAAAGCCGACTCAAACCATAAACGATGTTCAACACTTAAAGGAATGGATTTCAAAACAACCACATTTGAGAGCAAGGACAGGTTAGTATTGCATAAAGTTTTACCTTGGAGTTACCTTTTATAATATTTATTAAAAAACTTAATATTTTCATGTCTGCCACTCAATGTTAAGTGTGTGTAATAAAAGGACAAAAATACAGTGTTTTCCATTGTTCAGGCATGTTACAATTACACGAAAGACACTGTAAATGGAAGCGATTATTGATGGTTGGATGGGTAGATGCACTATGTAACATTTAGTTTTGCTCGCTGTCCAATAAAAATTACTAAATTGTTTATTTACTCGAATTTTATGACTTATCAAAAAACAAAAACAAAAAACTTGTTGATTTTTGGTGTAATAAAATTATAAATTTTACAATCATCCTCCGAGCTAAAATTATAAATTTTATTACAGTATTTACAATTACTGTCGTCACCATGTTTTACGGTTAAAAGAAACTCTTATAGAAGCCGTCTGTTTTTTTTTTAATAAGTCATAACACTAGTTCAGGGTGTCGTGAGGATTTGAGGTACCTTTATTTACGTCTATGAATATGGGGGTTACCGTCTGACACAGACAAAACAAATCTGACAACTACTATCATAATATATAAGTGTTTAAAAAACCGACAAGTGTGACTAGGTAGGACTCACGCCTTTATTTACGTCTATAAATATGGGGTAAGTTTCATAACATCATGTAGAGACTTTTGGTATTTATTACATTCTTGTCTAATCCAATGTTTTCAGATGATCAATGGCTTGTAGCTATGCTGAGAGGAAGCAAGTTTAGCTTGGAACGCGTGAAAAAAAAGCTAGATTTGTATTACACTCTGAGGACAATTGCACCAGATATAACTTTTAGGATCAAACCTACGGATCCGAAGTTTATTGAGTTTTTTAAACTAGGGTAAGTATTTGCCTTACAGCTGATATTTTTTTCGCGAGTTGGTCCCATAGTAAAAGTTGTTCATAATGATGGGTACTATGGATCCCTTTCGGCTTAGTTCAACCTATCTATGTAACCCAGCACATGTCGTAATCTCATGAAGCAACTAACTCTTTATCGTGTTATCTGTTGAATCAATTCCCAAATTATCATTTATCTAGCTATGCGTATGTATGTAGCCATTACTATTCACCATAAGGACGCAGACCTTGTGTTTACGAATCGTTCACATTACAGATGCGCTCGACCACGTTCCGGGTGAAAACCACTATGAGTTTGTTCCAATCTCGACCTTATCTCAATAAATCTAAAGTTTTCGTGAAAATAAACACAAAATTGCCGAAAATGCAGAGTACAGTCAAACCACGAAAAGCAAAAATAAAATAAACTCAGTGAGTAAAAAGTGTCGTATCAGTGGTCGTACACAGGATTTTCTTGAGGGGGAGGGGGCAGTCGGGGGCAAATGCAACGTTATTTAAAATTGTTTACTCTTTGGTTGGGAAGCTTTTTGAATGAGCGCTTACCCACACTAGGGGGGAGAGGCACCCTCGTAATCGTACTAGGCGAAGCCTTTGAATAAAACGCATTTACCTGCGTCCATAATGTGAACGGGAGCTAGGTATGTTTCACTGAACCTTATTATCATGTTGTTTTTTGACGTTCCTTAGAACAACAAACAATTTCACATCATAATAAATTATATTATTTTTAACTTGGGCAAGTGCCTTTTTATCTAAAATAAAATACGAAGTGATTGACACTAAATACCTAAACTACATTATAAAAACACAATTGGACTGGCCATAGACTGTTGATGACATGATCTAAAGACAATCCAAATGCTCAAGCCCGCTACCAGTTGGCAGCGTACGCAGCATGCTGGGAGCATTAATTGATTGATTGATTAGCTCTTTATTGTTGACACCATTAAATTTAATACAGAAGAAAAAAAAAATAACTTAAAAACTAGTGTTACAACTGGCGGCCTTATCGCTAAAAGCGATCTCTTCCAGGCAACCTTAGGATGGAAAGGATTACCAAGCTGAATGATTCGTAGAGCCAGAAAAACACATTATAATAGGTAGTTACAAGTACATGCTTTTATTTGGGATTTTATTGCATTGCGAGAATGATGGTATCATGAATTAAGAGTTATTATAACGCCTTTTAAAATTGTCGAAGCAATTGCTACGCAGCCACAGTTACTGCAGCAGATATTACTACATTTCGGTATGCTAAAAAAAATTAACCTATGCCAATTCCAAAACCATTTCGAGATTTTATGTTACCAACCCTTATTTTTCTACTCTGACCTTTTAAAACGATAAGATGCCATTTATTTTAACATAAAACTAAGAAATCATTCGACTTTCATTGACCTCTAAATGACGTCACGGTGTAGCATTTTATTTTCTGTGCCTTTTAAGAATAAAAATATTATACATTTGACACACTGTTCGTCACACAGAATAGAATATTTTTTCATTTCTGTGGTTTGACTGTCTGGTTTTTTCAGGGCTGCCAATATGGGGTGCTTTTTTAGGCTTCTCAATGCAACGAAATTTTTGTGCTATATGGTGACGTCACATAATTTCAATTTTCAAAAAAATATTGTAAAATAACTACTCAATAGAAAACAAAAATATTGAAATCAGTTTCTTAAAATAGCCTTATCTACGAAATAAAAAAATAAAAAAAAATACAAAAAAAAAACTTTACATACCGAATTATAACTTGGTAATGAACTGAAATTTGCCACCGACTCTCACTTGGACATTATCAATTATTTGTTGTTATACTTTAGAGTGTGTAATATAATCATGCCAAGTTTAACGCTTGTACGTATTATCGTTTTTACATTAAGATTATACAAAAAAACGTAAAAAATACGTTTGTTGTATGGGGTATGTATATCCCCAATTTTTTTTACTTATTTACTTTTTTATTATTTGTTAGTTAATCCGCCGTAACGTTACATATTGTGTGAAAATTTCAACTGGCTGTCTATAACGGTTCGAAAGGTACAGCAGGTAGGTAGGACAGACGGACGGACGGACGGACAGACAGACTGACATCGTAGGTTAGTAATAGGGTCTCGTTTTTACCCTTTGGGTACGGAACCCTAAAATTAATGAAAACCTCAGTAAAATCAGTTTTGCTAGGTTTATGAATGGCAAGGATGCAAGGAATGAGATGGCAGCTATGCCGTGAAATTAATAAAAAAATATTAATACATATATCAATGTTTTGTAATGTTTTCATTGAGCTTTTGAATTTAAGTTTTAATCAGAGATTAAAAAACATTATTTAGTATAGTGTGATTAAACTTGTCCTAATTACATCTTTCTGTGTAAATTGAAGTTCTCACAGGTTCTCACATAAATTGTTTATTTTCGCAGAACGTGCATCGTTTTACCAAAGCCTAAGAATCAGATGTTTCCAAGGGTGATCTTGATCCGAGCAGGAGTCTTCGATCCCAATACCCACAGTGTTGCTGATCTCATGTGCATGTTATATTATTTGGTACAGGTGAGCTTATATCATTTTATTAGAGTTCCGTGCCCAAAGGGTATCAACGGAATGTGTCTGTCCTACCTTTTAACGGCTATATCTATTGAACCGTATTACCCAGTTGAAATTTTCACAGAATAAGAAAAAAACAGATTAACTAAGAAATAACAATAAAATCAAAAAGTAAAAAATAAAGAGGGTCCCCAATAACACACGTAACAACAAACGTATTTTGTAAAGTATTTTTGTCTTTACTCTAGTGTTAAACGGTACTACCTACGTCTAAGTGTCAACTTTGGAATTATTATAGTACACTCTCTAAAGTATACATAATATTTTAAAAAATTAGTTTAAACACAAATCAAACATTCTAACATAATATCCACTACAAAGAACATAATAATATTTTTAAGCGGATTTTGAAGTTGGGCGGGAACTATAATTGTTATATAGCTATGATAGAATTTTTTCAAAATTTATTTTGTACTTATTACAGATCTTGATAATGGAAGATGACGTAGCTTCAGTGTTGGGGACCAAAATAATGGTGGACTACGAAGGTGTTACTATGAGCCACTTTATTCAGGCGACTCCAACCATGTTGAAGAAAATGATCGCTGTTTGTCAGGTACACAGCAATGACAGATAAACAATACAACTTAATAACAATAGCTCAGGCTTAGAATAACTACACAAAGAAACCAAGTACATTCGCAAAATTTAAGCCATTCAAATGGTGTCATATATGAAATATAAAATCAGAAAAGCAGCATAAGAGTTATGGTGTGACATTCCACAGGTAATCCATTAATTTTAAAATACCAATCGAAACTTAAGCTACAAAGCGAATTTGTAGCTTACGTTTTGAGAATGCGTTGTTTGGAAACCTACCTTCTCTGAGTAGTTATTCTAAGAGTTCAGGATTGTTTAATCTTATACTGTAATCATTTCATATCACTATTTATACACATTCCATAATTGTGTTATAGACCCGTAAATGTCGCCCAATTCCTACTAAATAACAATGTTTCATTTTTCAGGACTCTATGCCTCTTAGATTGAAGGGTAGTCATCACATAAACCTGCCATCGGGAGTAGAGAAAATTTTTACCCTCATATCTGGTCTTCTCAATGAAAAAGCTAAACAGAGGGTAATGAGAATTTGTTTCCCTATAGATTCATAAACACGTGATAAGATGATCTGCGATATAAAATGATCTGTTAACATCTCGCTTAAGAATCAAGAAAAAGGAAAAGAAAAGAATAAAAAAGTCTTATTAGAAGATTTAAATTTGACAATATCTATTATACATATTATAGAACATAATATTAGTTTAACAAGAGCAATTTTTACATAATAGATTAGCTTATCGAAGGTTTGTGCATTAAGAAGAACAAAGAAAGATAATAAAAAATACGCATATTTTTATAGAAGATTTAGTTTACAAGCGTATTTTATATAGAAAAGATTAGCTTATCGAGAGTTTATACATTATGAAGAATCAAGAAGATTTTATTTTATTTTATTAGAAGAAATACATTAGACATATTTTTAATAGAACATTATTTTGTTTAACAAGCAAAATTTTCATAGAATAGGTTAGGTTATCGCAGGTTTCTGCATTATGAAGAGTAACGAAAAATAATAATATCTTGGACATATTTTTCATAGAACATATTCGGGACATTCGGGACATTTTATGCACACACGGTCATCTGATCCCAAACTAATGTAAGCAAAGCTTGTGATATGGCTGCCAGAGACTGATATACATACATATATAATTTTAAATACATACTTATATAGATATTAACAACCAGATATAGAACAAACACAAATGTTCATCACGTAAATGTTTGTCCTAGGTGGGAATCGAATCCACGCCCCCAAGCTCAGAAGTTAGGTTCACTATCAACTGGACCAACGAAACATACTAGTAACGAAATATATTAGTTTGAATTTTTATAGAATAGATTAGTTTATCGAGTGTTTATCATTAGATGGTAGAAATATATGTTTTGAGCAAGTAACTTACATCTTAATGGAATTTTCTCACTTTTCAGCTAAAAATTCATAAATCCTGTGACGAATTATCAGAATTTATTCCCAAAGAAATAATACCGAAAGAATATGGCGGGACTGGCAATACTGTAGCTGAAATTATAGGTACGTAATTGATTATTCACAGCATCAAAACTAGTCTTCTAAAAATTTATACGTCATATGTTTTAGTACCTAACACTAAATAAAATTCGACATACTAATATAAATGCGAAAGTGTGTGTTTGTTGGTTTGTTGGTTTGTTTGTTTCTGTTTCATGCAGCAACAGAGCAATGGATCAACATAGGTATTTTTTGATTAGATTTTTTGTATCTGTCTAGTCATTAGTCTATTTAGAAAGCTTTATGTAAGTATGTCAATTTATAGTCTGGTTTAACTGTCAAATTATTGAATGGTTTCTTCTAGGCAAGCATGCTCAACGTAGACCGCATCATCGCTTAACATAAGCGTGATGGAGGTCAAACGCAAGCCTATTATTTATATTAAAAAAAATATACAACATCCAGATATCGAACAAACATAAATGTTCATCACATAATGTTTGTCCTAGGCGGGAATCGAACCCACGCCTCCAAGCGCAGAAGGCAGGTTCACTACCAACTGGACCAACGGGCTATTCTATACATAAGTGTGTATAGGTTGTGTGTAGGTATAGTTTTATCCTGTCGTGACTACTGATTTACGTCAGCTTTTCAGACATAAATAAGAGATTCGCTTACCAACACTACAGGCGAGTTGGTGGTCAAACGTGGTTGGTGGTCCACGATAATAAAAAAACATAAATCGAATTTTGTTTTCAGAATACTGGGCGTCAAAGTTTATAGAGTACAAGTCCTGGATGCAGCAGGAGGAGCAGTTTGGAACAGACGAGAGCAAGCGCCTGGGTCCACCCATCAACACAGACACGATGGGAGTCGAGGGCTCCTTCAGGCAGCTGGAGATTGATTGAAAGAACATATTTAGAATGATAATAATTTAGGATTTTGGTTGGCCTAAATAAAGAAATTTATATTGTTAACTGTACATACCACAATCTGTCTATTGTTTTATATCCGACTTAAAAAGAGGGGGTTCTCAATTCCTTTTTTTATGTTTGTTAACTCAGAACTCCGTCAGGTATAAACCTATTTGGATTTATTTTTTTAATTTGAAAGAATACCTCCCTATACTTTCAGATTGGTCACAGAAATTTCATGTAAAACGGTGCAGTAGTTTGGCTTTTAAATCAAAATAACTGGAAATATTTGACATTTATTAATGGTAGTATTTTGATTTTTCACAGCGGAATTCTCTTTTTGCGTTGGATTAGAATACTTGCTTTTAAAAAATATCGGAGGATAAAAATTGTGAAATGAGAAATATTTTTACAACACATTTGCTCAAAAAGTGCACTTACGAAGCCTGTATACATCGTTCGAAAGTTAAACATTACGGATCATACAACGGAGCGTGCGGTAATGAATTTTACCGCACGCTCAGATGTATAGCACCGTGCGCGTACTTTACGGTATTTTTTTAATTTCCATCATAATTACATAAGAATTCCACAAAAGAGTTTCATATTACGAGAATAAATAAGCTGAATGATCAAACCTCCTTGGAAGCGCTTTTGCTCAATACGTTTGTCTCAGTTTAATACTAAAGAGAAAATGAGACGAAAGATGTAGTTCTAATTTTCACCACGTGATAGTGGCGCTATTTGCATGTTCGCGCCATTTTCTTATTATATTATAGAAACTATTGTTGTGACTGATATTAAGTTATAAACAGAACAATAAAATTGTTTCATTTGTAGCCTTTTTTTCTCGCAAATGTGTTGTAAAACGTTGTATGGCACACGTGCGGATTGGTTTTTACAAACTCGTGACTATGGTAAGCCCTCGACTTCGTCTCGGGCTTACATTCGTCTACTCGTTTGTAATAACCAACTTACCGCACTTGTATCATAAATAACTATTAGTTGCATAAACATAGGCTTACATACTTGTTTATCAACTACATTCTGGCTTATGTATATAAAGGAGAATACTAAATGTCGATACTGCGATTCCTGCACTAGGTTAGGCCTGTATCGCAGGAAACTGATACGGTTTTTCCATGTGTTTAGGTAGATACCATAAAAATGTCATTTTTTTAAATATAAATCAGCCTATTGTTACGGATAAAAATTCTAGGTAAAAATTGTAATCTACCTAAATTTTCCTATAGTGACGCCCTCTTTAAAAAAAACCATAATATCCAAAAATCCATAATACTAAACCAAAAGTAAATTAAAATTCGACACCGTCAGGTCTTCGAGAAGGTAATGATGTATTTTTGACCTATTATATATAAATGTAGTTATAAAACACATTACCACACTAAAGTTATATGAATATTTACGGGGTATTTACCGTGGTAAGGTTGTGGGATAGTGGATAGATGTGATAGTATCATTACTACACATCACTTCTTTCCAGAACGCAGAGTAGGGCTGGCGGGGTGGCGGCTGAATCTGCAGAAGACCTCAAAAGGCGCAAATATAGTACCCTGGATAGTGTAGTGGGTACATTTTTGAGCCTTCTGGAGTCGAAACCATGGGGCAGATGTCATCACTTCTGGTCGTTGCAACTTTTGACCAAAATGCCGGCCTCTACTTTGCTCAAAGGGTGAGCATTGCCATACAACGTGCTAATGGGGCCAGCATTTTGTGAACAATTCCTAATGAAGCGGTTTTTATATTATAAATTATAGCTTAGTAGTTAGATTTTGATTTGTTATTGTTTTTTGTATTACGAAAATGGAATGTAATTTAAGTTAATGAAATAAAATGTGACTTGGTAACTAGGCGTACAGTAACATTGTACTTAATGGTCCGCTGCGAGTTATCTGATGTCGATGTCCCATTTTAGCCTAAAGTTATCAACAATTTAGTTACATAGACACTGAGTAAGAATAAAATGTAAACTATGCCAAACGGTTTATACTTACATTTTGTGTTTATCGGTCTGTGTAAACTATAGTTGTATATAACTAAAATTTATCGCGAGTTTCTATGAAACAAAATATGGCGCGCCGCTATCAAACTTTATTTAAAAAAAATTATAGGTAAAACTAGTAGGCCACCCCGGCTTTGCACGGGTATATATATATACGTATAGTCTATGTCAACCGGGGATAGTGTAGCTTCCCAACAGTGAAAGAATTTTTCAAATCGGTTCAGTAGCTTCGGAGTTTATTCAATGCAAACAAACAAACAATCAAATCTTTCCTCTTTATAATATTAGTATAGATAACTGTCTACTTTCGAAAAATGTGCTTCGATAATTTTTCGGAGTTATATTTTGAAACAATAAACACACATTTTTATTATGACCTCAATAAATGGGATAAACAACTAGTCCCTTTATTTTATAGTCATTACAAAAAATATTATAACAAAAATTTGTACTAAATATTAACTCTGCAAAATGACCGAAGCACATTTTCAAAGTTCCGTACCCAAGGGTAAAAACGGGACCCTATTACTAAGACTACGATGTCTGTCTGTCCTACCTATATATTAACGGCTGTATCTTGCCACGAGCCAGTTGAAATTTTCACAAATATGTAATGTTACGGCAGATTGACTAACAAATAATAAAAAAGTCAAAAAGTAAAAACGAAAGGGGGGTCCCCATACCACAAACGTATTTTTTTAACGTATTTTTGTATTAGATCTAATGTAAAAACGGTAATACGTACAAGCGTCAAATTTAGCACTGTTATATTACACACTCTAAAATATAACATCAAATATTAAAAAATGCCCAAGTGCGAGTCGGTGACAAGTTTCTGTTCATTACCAAGTTATAACTGGTAATTTCGTTATTGAATTTTGTGAAGGAACGGAACCCTTAGTGCGCGAGCCACCCGGTATTCTGACCCTTAAAAGACGCAGTCGAAGCATTTTGATTTTGGCATAAGGCAAGGTTTTCCCACTTTTAAGCAACGCTTATTAGTACAGATGACCATAATCCTTGGTTTCTTGTATTAAAGTCGCATTTAGCGGAGCAAAATCATGGTGCTTACACACAGTTTTGCGTTTCGCTACTTCTATTTTTGGGGGTTTTCTCATATTTTTCGAAAAGTATAGCTGTAATGTAAAATGTACTTCACCGGTTTCCTTCATAATTATGAAATCTATATATCAAGATATCGTTGACATAATTTAATAAATAGGTAATTGAATGAATAAAAAATAAAAATACAGGGAAATCAGCGAAATCAGTGATACTTTGTTTTTTTTTTCTATTGAGTGAAATGTGCTTAATCATGTTTCGGTCTCATGGGTATCCAGAATAAAACATTCAATTTTGATATCACACCATTTTTATAATTTTAAGCTAACCGTGCAAATGCACACTTAAACTAGAATGACCATAATTGCTATAAGTCGGAAAAGAGCGTCTTAATAAACTAAAATATATAGGTATGTAAATATAATTTCGTTCGATATCGGTCATCGCTTCGTAAATAAGAAGCGATACTACATTAGCATTAGATATTACTATGTAACGTTCACGTGTCCAGCTTATCGTTTTTAACTCAGCAGTAAGTGTGCTTGCTCGCGCGCAGCTGTTGTGTATCTACGTGTTGAGTTATTGTTGTACTAGTATGACATAATTTCGTTGTTAAAACGGTCTGTGAGAGCATAGTTGTTCATGTACGTACCTATTATTTTCATTTATGTAAGTAGGCCAATAGTATATACATATATTATTTGTTTTTCAAAATTTGCTCATAACTAAATGTGTTTTTTCGCGACAGAAAAGTGTGGAGAGAGCTTGTCAAAGGGCAACCTGACAAATAAACTGGTTGCTGAAAATCATATTAACGACATATTATTTACTCTTATTACTATAGTTTATATTTCATTTTCGTTATTATATTATTTAAGTTAAGATAATCATGGTCAGTGAATACAAGCTCTATCTATATATCTATCTAAAATTGTGTTTTTTCAAACACATTTATTTATTTGTTTATTTATTTTGCCAATGTTCACGTTACATTGAGGTTCTTAAAAACTATACGTACTAATTAATATTTCTGACACATATCTTAATATAATAAATTTACTGTAACAACATAAAAGTTTCTTCTATGCATAAAAACAATATAATACTACTTTTCTACCACTTATCTTCCATAATATACATAATTATGTTATATATTATATTATGTTATAATTATAGTCTTTTCAATAAGTCAAGCAATTTTTACTGATATAGGTATATGTACATATTTTTTATGATATCTGGTAACTTATTGTAGATTTTAATACATCGGTATTCGCCTACTTTTATATATTTTTTTTAGTAAGTTTTTGTTTTTCCAAACCCATACGACCACCTCGAGTATAAAGAGAGGGGAGGGTAAGAACTTTTTCTGTGATAAAATTGGGTTGACAGCTTTTCTTTTGTTTAATATTTACATTTATTTTAAGGATAAATAACCGGTAGTTACTATTGCTTAATCCTTTTTTTAACCAAGCGAAACACTCCTTATATCATCAGCTATATGCCAGTGAGAGTCCCTTCAAAATCGGTCCAGCCAAAAGGAGTCTATAAAAAAAAACTTTTTAAAATATTTATGTCACACAGCTGATATTATTTAGGTCAAGGCTAAAGAGGCGATCAGCTCATGTATGTTTGTAAATTTTAACAGAACTTTATACCTACGGCCTCAATAAAAAACGTTAGTTATGTTAATCTATGATTTAATTATTGTTGTATCATACTGTTCTGTCAACTGCGAAAACGAGACAGAGGAATATGCGATATTTTATAAGTGAGGCCGTAGGATCTAAATCCCAACAAAACTCGTCAATAAAGGGTTACGCATAAAGCCCACTAAGCCGAAAGGAGGTCATTTTACTCATCATTATGAACAACTGTTACTTTAAGACCAACCAACAAAGAAACCATATTATGTTCCATAGATTTTGTTGTGTCAATGACCGTTTTCTATGAAAAAGTTTTTTTTTCTTAATTTCAGTGTTGGTTGGTCCCATAGTAAAAGTTGTTCATAATGATGAGTACAATGACCTCCTTTCGGCTTTGTACAGTCTATATGCGTAACTCTGTATATTGCCGAATGCTGCAATTATTGTTTGTATGTTTACATATTTGAGTATACTTTCCGTAGGTATACGCAATTACATAGTAGGTATAGAATAATTACCAAAACCATATTGTTCAGTAAAAAAACATAATTAACTTAATATGGAAACTGACGTGGTTTTTATAAATTTTAATTATATGACACGGGAATTATTGATAGTCGGTTACTCGGACTCAGTGCAATTCAGTGCCGGTTCAGTGTAAAGCGAGCCGCGCGCGCGCATTCACCTTGAAAAAGACTAGTCGGTGATATGTGAGTAATTACCGTGTGATATAAATAAAAATAATAAGTAACCATAATACGTACTGTACTGAGGAATGCTCTATCTGATAAATAGTTGGTTCAATGTATTGCTTTTAGTAGGTGTATAGTTTTATACATACGAAAAATATATAAACATCTCGTTGCACGTTGTTTTTCAGTAATTTTAATCTAGCTTATACAAGATGGCCATCCGCCCTCTCTCTGTGGCACTCCAAAAGAAAGCGGAAGAAGAATTAAACGAGACTCCATCGAGAGTCAAAACTGATGTAAAATTACTCAGAGATTGGCTCAGTCAGCAACCGCATCTGCATTCAGTTAATCCAAGTAAGTACAATACAAGACCAATAATAACTATTTAGTTTGCAGACGGGCTGTCTGATGGTAAGCAGTTACCGTCGCTTATATTTCATATAGGTACTTGTATATTTGAGACCAGAGGCATCACAAACAGCTGCTTTGAAACGCAATTTCAGATTTGGTTCTCTAGTGAAAGTTGTTTTTAACCGACTTCAAGAGGAGGATATCAATTCGACTGTATGTTTTTTTTTTGTATGTTTGTTACGCGATTACTCCGCTAATTTAGAATTGTTTTTGATGATTATTTTTTTGGTTGGTAGGTCATAACTCATAGGTGGTCCCATAATTTTTTATCGACATTGATTCAGCGCTTTTTGAAAAATTTACAAAAACATGACAACAAGCAACGAATTCAATCTACATTACACAGTGCCACCAACTTAGCTGTTAAGGTGGGCAAAATTAGAACTACAGTTATTTCTTGGTGAATTTCATACTTTGTTCTCCACTAGCGACGCTGTCAACTGAACAGCGAACACAGAGGAACAAACTTCAAAAAAACAGTGTCTCCATGGCGACCGGCCCCTGTTGTTTTTCGTTTTTTTCATGACCACAGAGACACAGAGTACAGACAGAGTAGAGTAGAGTTTTACAGAGTATTTCAGTCGTAATATTAAACTATTTTATATATCGTAAAACACTGTTTTAAACTATCACGGTTGTTCACTAAAGTTATAAGATCGACCAACCACCCGCATTCTTCAGTCTTCAGTTCTTGTATAATCAAGTAGGTATCTATTAAGGTTATTTATGCTTTGGCTGGCACCGACTCTAATAACTGATTATAAATTGTAAATATATAAGTAAGTAATATATTTATTAATAATTTCGTTGATTGTCCTTTAATGCTCAATGCTTTGAAGTTATTAAAATATTATTTTCTACTTTTTAGTTTCAGTTTGTAAATGTAGGTATAGCCATGAAGTCGGTTCTTTTTTTTCTTCTAAAAATGATGTTCATTACTAGATTATAATGGCCTCCTTTCGGCTTTGTATTTATAAACCATAAACATGTGGAGGTAGTCTTTTTAGGGTTTCGTACCCAAAGGGTAAAAGCGGACCCTATTACTAAGCCTACGATGTCTGTCTGTCCGTCTGTCTGTCTTTCTGTCTGGTCTGTCTGTCTGTCCGTCTGTCTTACCTATTATTAACGGCTATATCTTTGGAACCGTAATAGATAGCCAGTTGAAATTTTCACAGAATATGTAATGTTACGGCGGATTGACTAAGAAATAAAAAATAAAAAACAAAATGTAAAAACAAAACGGGGGTCCCCAAACAACAAACGTATTTTTTGTATTAGCTCTAATGTAAAAACGGTAATACGTACAAGCGTCAAGCTACGCATGATTATAGTACACACTCTAAGGTATAACAACAAATAATAAATAATGGCCAAGTGCGAGTCGGTGAGAAATTTCTTTTCACCACTGGTTCTGCTACGATCACCGAAGTGAAGCAAGTTTTGCAAAAAAAAAAAGTGCTTTATTAGCTAACAAGTTATGTGGTAGTACGGAGCCCTCAGTGCGTGAGCCTGACTCGCACTTGGCTGGTTTTATTTATAATTATCTAGGACCCATCATATTCTATCTTCCTTGTAATTATACATATCTACCTAGCTCATTTAATTTATATATTTGCAACGAAAACGAAAACTTACATTAGGTACATTGTATTCTATGAGTAGGTAGTTTGCGATTAGATTAGTGCACGTGCTGTTATCAAATTTGATCTAAATGTCAAGGAACAGGACATTATTTAGTTATTCATCATCTATACTAATATTATAAAGAGGAAAGATTTGATTGTTTGTTTGTTTGTTTGTTTGCATTGAATAGGCTCCGAAACTACTAAACCGATTTGAAAAATTCTTTCACTGTTAGGAAGCTACACTATCCCCGGTTAACATAGGCTATATTATATTATATTTTTAAATAGGGATCCTTACTAAAACTCTAATAATGCAACCCAAGGTGTAAAAAATAAGATTTGGAATTTTGACTTTGCGTGTTTGACAGTTCTAAGACAGGACAACGTCTGTCAGGTCTTCTAGTATTTAATATAACTACCTAAACCTGATACTAAATCCTACAATATCCATATAAACCAGTATAAACAATACCCAGATGCCTTACGGCTAACTCTTAACGCAGGCTCGAATTAGCGCTGAAACAGCGCAGTTCAGAAAATCACGCGAACCTGAACCTTAATGAGCCGAGATACAGTTTGCGGTCGCGCCTTTTGTTATTTAATCTCCTCCGCCATTCTATTTATGCTATTTGTAATGTTATTCTAATTCTCTCACGAAATTTAAATGCAATTTACTTACAGCTAATTATTTATTATCTTTGGACTATGGCGAAACGGAAAAACTAATAGATCAATAATTCATTACATACGGTTATCAACATGGCAAAACGATCTATTGAACAGGGTAAACCATTACATACATCACATGTGCCCGTGGTCATCTCCGCAAGTCCAACTCAATCGAGGCTGGTGCTATGTGGAGCAGTCCTACGTATACATATAAACGCACACACACACCTAGTGCAGGGTATAGTGATCCTAAAGGTACACCACTATACACCTAAGCAAATATTTGGACGCTAATAATATTACCAACACCAGTGTTTAAACGAAATAAAAAACTTATAAAACTTATATTATCAAGACAATCCTTTGATTTGTTTTCGGTTTTTATAATTGTGACTCACTGATAATTTTATCTTCAAAAATTTTCAAAATTTTCGCGAGATAGCTATTGGCCGTTGAGCGCAGCCTTAAGGAGGATACCGTATTGCTGACACTGAATACAAATCTGCAAAAAAGAAATGAAAACCAAAAAATACGGGCCGTGCAGCCAGAGCCGGATGGCTTCGTTTGTAGACACCTTTACCAGAGGCATAGATGGACGTCAATAACATCAGTTACGCGGACGAGATGGTACTGCTGGGGCAATTAGCAAGCGTTGCAACTTTTGAGGCAAGAATACAATAGACGATCACCACTTGATGCTACTGAAATCAACATCTTGTATTTTGCCTTGTTATCGAGTGCAATGCTGAACAAATGCCCTCCGGACAAGTTTGTCCACTTCCGAACTTGTCCATTTCTAAAGTTGTCTGCACAGCATGTCAATAAGCTAAACTCTCATCAACTCTTATGTCATAAAATTTCAGGTGACCAATGGCTCGTGGCATTTTTGCGCGGATGCAAGTACAACATTGAAAAAGCTCAAGGGAAAATTGACATGCATTACACGTTAAAAACAACTGTACCAGAGTTTTATGCAAACAGAGACCCGATGGACCCTGGGATTCAAGAGTTACTAAAATTAGGGTTAGTATCTAGGTGGAAATTATGTTTTTGAATGCATTAGTTAGATCATCATCAAATAAAGATTTTAAATGATCTATGGGAAAATTTCAGAGTGTTTCTTCCATTAAAGAAGTGCGTCCGCGATGACGCTCCAAGAGTAATGCTGGCAAGAGTTGGACTGCTTAGTCAAACGTCGCGGCCTCTTTCTGACTACGTCAAATTGTCGCTTATGATCATAGAGATTTTGCTAGTAGAAGACGATAACTTTACAATCGCTGGAGAGGTTAGTGATATAAGATTTATACCTTATAGTGCTTACAGCAGAATCGAGCAGAAATAGCAATACGACTTAAGTACCAAGGAGAATAAAATACATACTACGTAAAAGTAGGTACATAGTCTGACAGACGGGTTGGTGCAATGCAATGACTATAATATATAACCACTATCTTTGGTGTAATACTTTGTATAATTAGCTCATATTTTGACTAAAAAATTATAAATAAACAAGGATACTGTTGTCTACGTTCGACGCGTAGGTATTGAATATATTTAACTTTATAAATAGTAAAAATAATAGTAGAAACTTTTTACAGATGGCGTTAGTATATACAAATTAAAAATATTTATTTAGGATAGCTAAAAATCAATTCATCAACAATTCAATCCATTGGGTTAGTACAAACAAAACTTAAAACGATTGTTAGATAACAAATACAAATAAATAAATATTTCGGGACATTTTTTCCACACACGGTCATCTGACCCCAAACTGAGCAAAGCAAATATTAATAAAATAATATAAATATAGACATAAAATTAGTTTTCCCGCACCTTCGGAGCTTCTGCACTAATAACGGCTGACTGTACTTATGGCTTGTAGAGATCTTTCATTCTAATAGTGCTAACCAATGATGTAAGTTTAAATAAAAAATAAATAAATTTTAAAACAGTTATAGGTGCTAACAGACGTATGGATTTGTTTGACTGACCACCATCCGCCTTCCAACCAACGGGATAGAACGAGAAAATTTGCGTCTCGTCTGTTAGCACTATAAATGTGCGGGGTGTGCACATTTAGGATGAAAGATCTCTACCCAAAGAATATAATGTATCATAATAATATAATATATCGATGTCCTTTATTATGGTTTTTTTTTTACTTGCTAACTCGACAGATGCAATCCTTTACAAATTTCAATATTTTTCTTTGAGTTATGGTTCGAGACCATTCATAATGAAAATCCCATAGAAAAAAATTATTTAGATTTTTCCCTAAAATCCCAAATTTCCGGGCAAATTTTAAATTTTCTTAAAACCTTCTTCGGACTATTAAAAAAAAAAATTACCAAATGGCAAAATCAGTCCAGTCTGTGGCCCAGCCGTTCTCAAGTTATGCACTTACCTACGAACAGAATTTAATTTTTACTATAGATATTTTGTAAATTTTTTTATTTGTCATAATGATGAAAATTTTACAAATGATTGCTCAAGTGTGGCTCAGGTATTATGTATAGCATTATGTTCCTAACGCTTTGACAATTGCCAATCCCATTCTGTGATTATGCCTTAAAACACTGTCATTTTGCAATAAAACAACTGATATCCACAAAACTCATGCTACTGAAGTCGGTTGCAATATTTTTGTGTAAAAAGTAATTATTATTGATGTATTGTTGTGTTGTTTAATAATATAACTATTGTAAAGTTTATTTTAGGACGTGTTAGTCGACTGCAAGGACATAGCATTCAGCTTGGTATGGCATTGGACTCCATCGTTAGCCAAGAAAGTTACCTCCAGCTCAGAGAAAGCTCTCTCAGTACGTTTAAAGAGCATACATTTTTTAAACGCTCCTTTCTTCTTAGGCCCAGCAATTAAACTTTTCAAGATGTTTTTGGGATCAAAGATCAAAGATCGGGTAAGTTTTACGAGGAGTTTAGGCGGCAACGTTTTTTCAACATTGTTTCGTATACTTTTGTTATTTCGAGTGTTAATGTGTATTAATGGGGGACTTTTCGGCCTTACTTATTGTAATAAAACATGGTCTCGTTTTCATGTGTGACAATTTCCGTCAGCGAGAAGTTAACAGAGCAATTTTAAGCATTAAATAACGTTTATAAGTAAGGTCATACGTATTTAACGTGCTCGAGTGTAGGCAAGTGATACTTACTTATCATAAGGTTAAATAGGTATTCGTATTTTCATGATGTTTTTTTTTCGAACTTCACAGAAGCCTCTACTTATCTAGTAAAGTTTCCACTACTTTACTAGGGCATAACTTGGACTTAATCGTGACTTACTTTCCTGGACTTGTTTGACGTTATTTAATACCTTGTAAACCTACTTATTATTCCGACTAAAGGAATCTGTATTAATGGTCACGAAAAATAAAAATATATAAATAATATAGAACCGTCTCTGACACATTTAACTCCGTTTTTTCTTTCAATACAACAGTGGTCGAAATTTTCCTGTATTAAAAAGTACTCTTTGGTCGAAATACGAATTTTCCCTAAGTACCTAAAATACGTATCAAATTTCGAAATTTATGATCAAATTTTGTATGAAATTCTATACGTATTTTACATAGCGAATACTCGTAGTCTCGTACTTCGCCAACAGTATAACAATAGATCCGAATGATTTAGGTTTTTTGATCCGAACGAATAAATTAGGTAATTATCAAACAGCTATTATTACCCTGTCTGAAACTGATTGCAAATTGAACTGAATAGGAACGCTTGAAAATAACTACTAGGAGAACAAAAACAACATAGATCATGGTTTTTCCTCACCTCGATAGGTATATAAAGCTCAGTGCAAATTTAATGTGTGGCATGATTTCAGATTCACTCGCACACTAAAGATTGTGATACATTGTATGATCACATAAATAAATCCCTATTACCTGAAGAATATGGAGGTACGGATGGAACAGTGCAAGAATTAATAGGTAAGCTATACACATTTAAGGTATATGCGAATATAATAACCAAGAATCTTTCTGTGGTCTCTTACTATGGGCTCATAAGCAAGCTCAAAGTCGCACAACGAGCTATGGAGAGGGCTATGCTCGGGGTTTCTCTACGAGATCAAATGACGAATCGAACAGAAATGGGGAGATCCGTAGACGAACGAAAGTTACCGACAGAGCCCACCGTATAGTCAGTTGAAGTGGCAGTGGGCAGGGCACAACACGCAGAACAGATGGTCAATGGGGCCGAAAGGTTCTCGAATGGAAACCACGGACCGGTAAGCGCAGCGTCGGATGTCGACCAACGAGATGGACAGATGACCTAAAAGAGTCCGCAAGAAAACGTTGGATGCAGGCTTTCACGCTTCCACCCGGCCCGTTTAGAGATCGATGGGGGACACTTATGTCTGACCTATGTATGGCTGAAATGATGATGATGATGAACCAAGAATAGGTACGTCTACTGAATTACTACATTATTATACATATATAACCTGGGCCTTCTCAAGGCCAAAGTGAATAGGTATCTTCTAAGTCTGCGTGCTTCATCTTCGACCACATCGTCGCTTACCAACAGGCGAGTTGGTGGTCAAACGCGGACTTAGCGTTAAAAATATATATATATATATGTAGTAATATTTCTAACGCATTTGATTTTGCAGATCATTGGAAAGCTAAAGTAGAGAATCATAGAGACTGGTTTCTTGAAAAAAGCTGTTCAGATGAATCTAAGAGGCCGAAGAAAACTAATAGTGTTAAATTAAGTACTATAGTGCAACCTTTCCAATCATTGGAAGTAGATTGACAATTGTGTGATTTGTGTTTTAGAATAAGTATCGAATAATTTACATTTGAATTTATTATGTATAACTTTAAACAACAAACTTTAACAACAGTCAAACTTTTATTTATGAAAAAAAAACACATTTAACACATAACTTACACAAAACACACATTTTTACACACAACCACAAAACAACAAATGTAATAAACAAACAAACAACCACAATAAATTTTTAAACACATATTATTAGGTTGCCTGGAAAAAATCGCTTTAGGCGATATGGCCGCCCATTATACTGCCGTTTATTTGTTTTTTAATGTTAGTTAAATTTTCTTTTGTATTTTCGATGTGTAGGTAAAGAAAAATTGTATTGTACATTTGTTTTCAATTTAAAAAAATTACACTGTTTTCTTTTTTAGGGTTCCGTACCTCAAAAGGAAAAAACGGAACCCTTATAGGATCACTTCGTTGTCCGTCTGTCTGTCTGTCCGTCTGTCAAGACCCTTTTTCTCAAGAACGCCTAAAGGTAGCAAGTTGAAATTTATACTAAATACTTGGGCCTACGGTTTCTTTCGGCTGTAAAAAAATAAAAGTTGTAAGTCAACGCAATCAAAAGATATGAACGTTTATGTCGCATATTTTGCGATTTCACAGGGGAACCAAAACCTATAGGGTACTTCCCGTTGATCTAGAATCATGAAATTTGGCAAAAAGCAAGGTCTCATAGCACATATATAGGAATAAATCCGAAAGTTATAAATATGAAGGTATATCATTTAAAAATGATTATTTTGCTATTACAAACTTACATTTTGTAGTTGGAATGTATTGAAGAACCTTATTGTCAACTACAAACTTAAGTTTGTCTTTCAATATTTTAACTTCAGTTAGTTTTTTTTTTGGTCTCGCGCTCTTAGGGTTCCTTTATGTCGTATATTTTGCGATTTCACAGGGGAATCAAAACCTATAGGGTACTTCCCGTTGACCTAGAATCATGAAATTTGGCAAGAGGCAAGGTCTCATAGTACATATATAGGAATAAATCCGAAAGTTATAAATTTGAAGGTATTTAAAAATAATTATTTTGCTATTACAAACTTACATTTTGTAGTTGGGATGTATGGAAGAACCTTATTGTCAACTAAAAACTTCAAAGTTGTCTTCCCAGAGACTGTGGGATCGGCCGATCTGCGAACTAGCATGGAAATCGCTACTAGATACGTGTCCTAGTATTGCAGATCGCGCTCGTATTCTTGCTGTCTCTGTTTGGGAATCGTGACTTTGGTTGCAAGCCATGCCCTCTTTTAACACAGGTAGCCTTTTAGATCCAACCGCATTTCGTCTAGCTGTCAGCTTACGCTTGGGTGCAAGGTGCTGTGAGGCCCATCGCTGTCAGTGTGGTACTGCTGTTGACCAGCTCGGTCACCATGGTCTCTCTTGCTCGAGAAGCGCTGGTCGTATTGGCCGACACGCTAGCCTGAACGACATCATACGCAGGGCACTTTCCACCGCCAATGTCGCAGCTGTGCTCGAACCGAGTGGTCTTGCGCGTGACGATGGAAAGAGGCCTGACGGTATGACACTTGTGCCCTGTGAAACGTACCCCAAGTGATGCTTGGGTTATGTCCTACCTAGCAGTGGGCAGGCGCTTCAAAGAAAGATTCTATGAGAGTATAAGTTAAAATTTAATCAAGAAAAAGGTGAAGTTACATGCGAGTTAGACTGAGGGTCGTGAGCTCGGAAGGTGGTGAGAAAATATGTTGGTCTCTTGTTAGGAGACTTAGCTTTAAGAGCGTAGGCGCCGATCGCCGCGTGGCTCGACGCGGCTCGTGGCACGTAGTAAGCTCAGCTGGGCAGCGTGTGCGGCTGGCGAGGATCAGCGTGCTGGGAGCGAGGGTCAGTAGCACTCGGAGGGCAGCCGGTGTATGGTCAGCGTGGCGGCAGCGAGAGTCAGTAGCACTCGGAGGGCAGCCGGTGTATGGTCAGCGTCGCGGCAGCGAGAGTCAGTAGTACTCGGAGGCAGCCAGAGTATGGCCAGCGTGGAGCACGGGCAATGTTGCGATGCCGGGAGAAAAACCCTGGAATGCGTTAAAGGCTACGCATCAGGAGTGGCACAATAAGAGCCGCTCGGTCCAGCCGCGTGAGTTCCACGAAGGTAGTGGCAGATCGGGACAGGCGCCCATAAGTCTCACGGCGTGGTACCGGCGTTGCAAACATAATTTTGATCGGAAGGATCCTAGATACAGAATAATGCTTGAAGAGCTAATAACACAAGATGAAGAAAGAATGTGGTACAGAAAATTACTAAGAAATATATTTTACACTTTTAAAACACAAAACCTAAACACTTCAACAAAAAAAAACTCACCCGATTATCTGCAATTCGGGGTTCGAAATTAAATTAGGTTCAGATATAAATTTGCGACTTCCACTTGGAAACGTAGCGGCGGCAATCGCAGAATTTATGGCCGGAGGCCTTTATATAAACTAATCCTTCTCGAAGGTACGATTTCCCAAGTTTTTAATATTATTTTGTTATTAAATGAGGGTTGATATTTGTTTCGTTTAAAGGTGAAAGCGATCTGACATTACGTCAGTCACTTTCATTCTGTCAACGATCTTTATGTCAACGTGGTGACTTTTTTATTCGTTAAGTTTGACTGCTAGCGTATGTGGCATTTGCCATGAACGGAAGATATTTTTAGAACCGTTACATACCCCCTTTTTCAGTTAAGAATTTTTGCTCATGAAAATTCGCTGACCTACTTGCATCCTAGTTATAAAATTACACCTTCCCTGTCCAGGGCTGAGTTTAACATATTATCATTAGGAAGACTCGAGTGTAAAATCAATGAAATCAGGATGCTATGGTCTGAAGTTCCCAATATGACTTGTGGCGTACTTTGAAGAGTCCGGTATCGCTGTATAAATGCTTTAGTGGGCACCTATAACAGACGGCAAGAATACCGGTGGGTTCTTTCTTTTGCTGTTAAGAATGTTAGATACAATACTTAAAAGCAGCAAAATAAAAGAAAAACTAACAAAATAAGGAACTATTTTGGTAGTTAGTACGTCGTCGAGAGTAGAGTAGTGGTATGCAAGTATTTGACCATAAGTTTGTTGGTAGCGATGTATAGTCTAGGTGACTGTATGAGAAGTTATCGGGGTATAGATACAGTTTTTGTTTTTATTTAAAAGAGAGATTTAGTTTAGTTACAGCGAGTAGTATTTTCTAGTAGAGTTTCTCCGAGGAGGGAAACCATAAGCGCTTAGTGTTGCTAGATCTCTGTAGACGACTGACTTGAGTTACCTAGTATAGTAAAGGTTATTTTAATTAATATTTCGTGTTTTGGGCTTTTTGTTCGGAGTTCACGAGACCGCTCCTTGCATTTTCAGAGGCTTATTTTTAAAGAGTTTGCAATAACCGCTCTTAGTGAGAAGGCTTTCAGTTTCAGAGTTCACTATCCGCTCTATTCGATATTTAATAGACATACATAAATAGATATTATATGATATATGTAAATAAAAATATTCTAAGTTTTCTTATCAAGTCAGTTTTTATTTTTTTTATTTTGAGTTGCAAGGTCGAATTTAGATGCAAGATTAATTAATTTTTCTTCAGAGGGAAGCTATAGTGTTAAAAATAAATAAAAGTTTTTAGTTAAGTTGAGGGTATGGTTTTTTCTTTTAAAAGATTTATAGTTATTTTTGCGAGTCATCCTAACACATTATTGTCAGGTGTATATGAGTTAGATTTAAGTAAGCTAGTTCATTTTTAGTATTAATGTTTAGAGTTGAAGTTTTTAAGATATCGGGCAAGTTTCCTTTGAAGTAAGTTTTACAATAGAATACAAGTATAGATGTTCCGAGTCTAAGTTGGGTGGTAAGTTTAGTTTAAGTAAATTGAGTTTAAAGCAAGTGATTTTAAGTGTGTTCAAGTAAGACAAGTAAAGAATGAGTTTATTTTTCTATAATATAAAAAAAAACAAGTAAAAAAGATATTATAGTGCGTAGAAGACGCGGACAGAAGGCGTTACTTCTGTAGGTGTTACCTTGTTTCCCTTAGTCGGCTCTTACGACATGCATGGGAGACAACAGCTGGGGTATTCTTCACCAAAGGCTCCCGCACCAGCACAGGGCCTTCCCATCCAACTTACAGAAGGACAACACAATTTTACAAAAAGTGCCGTGTGCAGACCACGCCAAAGAGATCAACACGTTTTTTTCCACCTTCCTGCTGTAATACCTGGGCGCCACTGAAACGTACCCCAAGTGATGCTTGGGTTATGTCCTACCTAGCAGTGGGCAGGCGCTTCAAAGAAAGATTCTATGAGAGTATAAGTTAAAATTTAATCAAGAAAAAGGTGAAGTTACATGCGAGTTAGACTGAGGGTCGTGAGCTCGGAAGGTGGTGAGAAAATATGTTGGTCTCTTGTTAGGAGACTTAGCTTTAAGAGCGTAGGCGCCGATCGCCGCGTGGCTCGACGCGGCTCGTGGCACGTAGTAAGCTCAGCTGGGCAGCGTGTGCGGCTGGCGAGGATCAGCGTGCTGGGAGCGAGGGTCAGTAGCCCTCGGAGGGCAGCCGGTGTATGGTCAGCGTGGCGGCAGCGAGAGTCAGTAGCACTCGGAGGGCAGCCGGTGTATGGTCAGCGTCGCGGCAGCGAGAGTCAGTAGTACTCGGAGGCAGCCAGAGTATGGCCAGCGTGGAGCACGGGCAATGTTGCGATGCCGGGAGAAAAACCCTGGAATGCGTTAAAGGCTACGCATCAGGAGTGGCACAATAAGAGCCGCTCGGTCCAGCCGCGTGAGTTCCACGAAGGTAGTGGCAGATCGGGACAGGCGCCCATAAGTCTCACGGCGTGGTACCGGCGTTGCAAACATAATTTTGATCGGAAGGATCCTAGATACAGAATAATGCTTGAAGAGCTAATAACACAAGATGAAGAAAGAATGTGGTACAGAAAATTACTAAGAAATATATTTTACACTTTTAAAACACAAAACCTAAACACTTCAACAAAAAAAAACTCACCCGATTATCTGCAATTCGGGGTTCGAAATTAAATTAGGTTCAGATATAAATTTGCGACTTCCACTTGGAAACGTAGCGGCGGCAATCGCAGAATTTATGGCCGGAGGCCTTTATATAAACTAATCCTTCTCGAAGGTACGATTTCCCAAGTTTTTAATATTATTTTGTTATTAAATGAGGGTTGATATTTGTTTCGTTTAAAGGTGAAAGCGATCTGACATTACGTCAGTCACTTTCATTCTGTCAACGATCTTTATGTCAACGTGGTGACTTTTTTATTCGTTAAGTTTGACTGCTAGCGTATGTGGCATTTGCCATGAACGGAAGATATTTTTAGAACCGTTACACCTGGAGGTTGGGGCGGCCCCTTGTATGGGACGCAACTTGTGTCGATACTTTGGCGCCGTCACATCTTCCTGAGACACAGGGTAGGGCTGGCGCGGCTGCTAATTCGGCAGAGCAGCACAAGCGTCGCAAATATGCTAACCTCGGCAGTGGTTACATATTTGAGGCGTTTGGGGTCGAGACATTGGGCCCTTGGGGACCGGGAGCTCACCTCATTTTCAAAAATCTTTCAGAGCGCCTGGTTAATGCGACGCGTGCCCAAAATGCTGGCGTGTTTCTGGCTCAACGCATTAGCATTGCCATTCAACGTGGTAATGCCGCCAGCATGTTGGGTACGCTGCCAACTGGTAGTGGGCTTGAGCATTTGGATTGTCTTTAGACCTTCAACGGTCTATGGGCAGTCTAACTGTATTTGTAGTGTTAGTTTTAGCTTGTATTTTGTTTAGTTATTAAAGGCACTTAAAAAAAAACTACAAACTTAAGTTTGTCTTTCAATATTTTAACTTCAGTTAGTTTTTTTTTTGGTCTCGCGCCGGGTGCTCCGCGCGCGGTCGGGTTCCGTCTAACGGAACCCTCAGAGCACGACTTGTCCGGTTTTTTTTTTATGTACTACCATGGCATTATCATACAAGAAGATACTAATGAGCAACTTATCTGTTGGACCATCACAAAAATACGAGTTATTCCTGTCTGTCCCCGAATTTGAATTAAGCGACGAATCAAGTTACATCGAAATTAGAAAAGTAGTTTCTTTTATCTAATCAATTTCAGATAAGTATTAGGTACCCAATATATATAATATTTGAATAGGCAAACTATTTCAATAGTTGTGTTCTAATTTTTATTAAAAAAGCTTATCATAATTATATTTTCAAATATAAACTAATTAGATGCCATGTGACTATTCGTATCCGTGGCGTGGGACAAACGCAATGTACTTACCTGAATACTATGGCAATTTATTTCATAAACATTATAAAAAAATATTAAATAGCAATATGAAATTAAATTTATCAATCAAATCATCAGCCATTAAATGTCTACTGCTGAACAAGGCCTCCCTCTTTTTTTTTTTTTGTTAAAATCTTCATGAGCGTGGATTCAATGTCCTTTACTCGTAATATTAAACAGTTTACTTTGTCTTAATAGCGTCAAACAAGTCATAGTCACAGTCAGAGTCAAGCTAAGTAAGTCACGGTCAAGTCGAACTCATGCCCCTGTAAAGTAGAGAGGGGTGTTGCCATAATCCAAACGCTTTGCAGGCAGCTTGGGGAAATTTATCAATGGCACATTGTTATTTTTATACTTTTTAATAAAAAAAAACTGTGCACAGTGCACACCCGGTTAGCACTTAAAATGTTCGAACCAAAATTTTATTATAATCCTACTAACTATTGAGATATGCTGTGTATTTAGTCTACGTATATGTTGCGAGTTTAATTAAATATTGTTATAAGCTTAGAAAAACTACTCAGGGAAGGTAAGTTTCCAAACAACGCCTTCTCAAAACGTAAGCTACAAATTCGCTTTGTAGCTTACGTTTCGATTGGTATTTTAAACGATAATTAATGGATTACTTGTGGAATGTCACACCATAACTCTTATGCTGCTTTTCTGATTTGTTGTGGTACGATTTCACCGCGCAAATTGTCATAGTAAATTTTTTATATATTTTTTGGTGTCATATATGACACCATTTGAATGGCTTAAATTTTGCGAATGTACTTGGTTTTTTGTGTAGTTATTCTAAGGTTATAAGCATTTTTGATTTATATTAGTTTTTCTGTATTTCTTAAGCTACACCTCAGTATACTTTGTTCATGAATTTTTGTTTAGACAATAAACCCTTGTATATTTGTAAATCACATTAGACCACAGAATATGTGATTAGACGCTAACATTGTTTCATTGTTTTTGTTAAGACGAATAAAATAATGTCGTTTCATTTGTTTCTACCCTATAGGTTTTCCGAAATCCCAAATCCTTACTTAATATTATAAAAGCGAAAGTAACTGTCTCTGTCTGTTTGTTTGTTCGCTTTTCACGACTAAACGACTATTTGGCAGGGTGAAAGGTAGTGTACATCATAAGGACGGACATGCGGTACTTTCCCCCCCTCGAAATGTGGAAAAAACGGGCCAGCGGTAACAGTTAATAGTAGGTAAAACATTTGTGTTATGTTTTAAGTTCTTTGAGAATAGATTGGGCATAGTGACATCTGTTTTTCACTTCAGTAACTACAATCAATCATATGACCTCGGGGGCCTTACGGATAGTTTAGTTTAGGCATAGACAAAAGGCATAGTAGGTGATGAAAAAATGTTGCGAGACCGCAAACCGTATCTGGGCGCGTTAAGGTTCACGTTCGCGTGATTTTCCGAACTGCGTGGTTTTAACGTTAGTTTGAGACTGCGTAAGGCGTTGGCCGTAAGGCCCCTGTAGGTACTGACATTAAATTGAATTTGCTGTTGAATTCAGAGATATATCAGAGATGTTATATAACGACAAATTGTCGCATGACGACAACACATTAATTTGGTATAGGTGTGAAGTAGGTACTTTGCTACATTGTCCATTTCGCATTATCTGATAAATTAGTACGCCTAGGACTTTTCTCAAGAATATCTAAAACTCATATCGGTATCATACGCAGAGTATCACAATTTTGTAACTATACTTATATAAATATACCTAATGCAGGTATCTGTTATCGATTTGCAAAATTACCAACAATTTTCTACCAATAGATAGAGCTTAAAACTACTATGCAGTCTACACTTGCTTGTCGTTTTAGCCATTACTCATAATGATTTGTATGTTCGCGTGGAGTTGTTGTGTTGTTATGAGGTTACGACATAATTTCTAAGTTTGTGTTTGTGATAATTGTTCATGTGAGTATTTATTTTAATTAAGTTTATTTTATCAAGCTATAGCCCTTTCAGACCAGGCACTCACTTTTGTGAGTGTCACTTTGTGATTTTTTATGAATTTAACTAATAGCGCTAAGACCACGGGGCCAAACCAAGGCCAAACCCGCACGATTGTGTGGCTAGTCAGCTATAGCTATACAAGTTTTGGTGGCGTTAGTTCGCCTCCCGCGTACTCAGTCTAGCTATCTCTGTCTCGCGCGTGCGGCAAGTCCAAACAAGTCTTAGGCGTGTGGATTTAAAAATCGAATGTAAGTATATTTAATCAGATTTTTGTGTTAAACGATTAAATTAAAGTTGATTAAAGCGTTGCGCTAATAGGATGTACAAAATAACTAGATTAGATCGTTTTTTTTTATTTGTGAAATTACCCTCACGATTGTGACGCGTCGGTCTGTGCTATAATTTACGAATTGTTTCATAGAAAAGTAAACTATTTTATCTTTATATTTTAACGATGTAAACAAATTTTTTTTTACATCAAAAGCTTATTGATGATCCTGAGACCATTTTGGAGGTAAATAATGATTCAGATTTCAGTAGCGATTCTTATGAGGATGAAAATTGGCTGCCGTCAGAAGAGGAACCTGAAAACAACTCTGATGAAGAAATTTCAGACCCAAATGCGAGTGTTCTAGTAGTAACAATTCCTGCCGCTGATAATGTTTGGATATGAAGGACGTTTAAGTCAAAACTAATGCCATCATGTGACTTGAAATGAATCTGACCTCTTCAGATTCATGACCTCATGATTTTATATTTTCATGATTTTTTTCCTGAAGTTTATACATACTGTTCTGATCACGTTTTATATTTTTTTGTACGTACTCACACCTTCTGAATATACTGAAAACTATTTCAGGGAAGCTAAAGAATACCAAATGAGACGAGGTAAATACCAAGAAACTTCAAACAGGGGGATAGACATGATATATGATAGGGATTATGTGGCAAAATTCAAGGACACAGAAGCAGTGTTGATGTCTTCTACTTGTCTTGGGGCGCAACCTGTGTAGATTATTCAGCGCTGGAATAAAAGTTCCAAAACTTTCATTGATGTACCATGCCCTATACTGTCCGAATATACAATGAGAACATGGGGAGAGTTGAAGTTTGTGATCAGATGTCGGAGGCGTATAGTAGATCATGGCATAATCGCAAATGGCCAGTAAAAGTGTTCATGCACTTATTTGATTTTGCAGTGGTAAACTTGTGGTACATATTCAGAGAATCTTCACAGAGAACCAAACAAAATGCCATGGACTTTCTTAATGGATCTCGTTTTTAAGCTACGTGAATCGGATTTTTTGCTTGGGGGCCCAAGCAAAAAAGCCCCCACATGAAATAGTCAATGTGATGCGTCTGAAGATTTAGCTGAAATGCCTTCAACATCTGAACACAAGGTGATAACGATACATACGATTAAGAAAAGACGAGATCGATTGATATACACATCAATGACCAATTTGTGATACATTGAAAGCGCTCCGACGTTGCCCAGTGAGGATCTGCATCAGTTGATCGAAAGTTAGATGCACAAATTGCAATATTTACATTATAACTAATGTTTCATAATGTAAAATAATGACTATGTATATGTATTGCTAATATACAATTATTGTTACGATTTATGATCAATATGCAGGGTAGAGTGCTAAATATCAAATTATAAAATTTATTTGGAATAATATTGACCTCTTTTCATCCTCCAGATTGATTAAGTGCTAAAACTTGGAAATATTTATACACATTATGTTTGTAAGGCTTATTGGACAATGCTACTTCATTATTTCTATAAATAAAGTGTAATTTCTTACGAATAGGTGTATTTTTTCATCATCCAAATACACCCACACAAGTGTGAGTGTGCCATGGCCTAACATGGCCTAACATGATACAATCGTGAGTATAATGAAAAACTGTTTTCCAGTTTTCCCAGATTTTTTTCATGGCCAAATTCATAAAAGTCTGTCATTATAAATATCGCTGCATTTTCCACGCGGGTCTGAAAGGGATAGTGAATTTATAGCAGAAAAAAAACTATGTCATTGTCGGTATAGGTTATAGTAACCTTTGATATGTTTTCTTTTGTTACCGTAGATTGTTTCGTCTTTATTTTGTTCATTTCGTTTCACTGAATACTTACCGTGTTTATTTGTTGGTTTATCGCTATGATACGACGTGATGTATCATAGCGATAAACCGTACACACAAATCTGTTATAAGCTTTATTTTAGTGTAGAGGAATTTGCAGGTATTATATTTCATGCATAATTTGGTACCTAAGTACAAGCAATATGAAATTCTTGACTACTTGAATATTCTATAATTAGACAATGGCTAAATTTCCTATATGTCTTGTTGCAACATTTAAAAGAAATAACTGAGCGTACCGAGACACGCATATAGTGAGGTTCCGTAGAAATTGGTGGTTATAGAAAAAACTACCGAACAAAGTTCAGTAGACTAATTAGAGATGTATCATGAATCATCATGACATAAATTTTGTTCAACAATTTAGTAAATACAAACTACATTGAAACATTCTTTGTTTAGATAATTTTACGAAAACGTCAATGACCTTTAAGCTAGAATTAAATACTGTTTTATCGCTATAAGTAAAAATTATCTTCTTTCTTCTTTGCTTCTAATTTTGAATAGGTAAAGATTTTTTAAATTATCTATCAGCATGGCAAGTTAAGACGAAGTTTGACCACACGTAATCGTGCTTGTTTAAGTTGCTCAGTGTAGCCTTATTTATTTTAGTTAAATATTTCAAGAAAATAAGGTTTTCCTTACTTTAATTCTCATCACATAAGTAAAGATTATTATTTCATCAAATTAATTCTACTTCAATATTACCTACTTATTTATTTCATCAAAAACCGAATATCTAATCTCTATATCTGACTTGTAATGTATATCTAATAATGTGTGCCTATGTATTGTAATGTATATGTTGTAATGTATGTATTTTTTATTTATATATGCATATTATTATTGTATAATATATTGTTTCAGTAATCATGTATTATTGTAATGTATGTCTATGCCTTATATACTACGTATTCTATTATTACAGCACACCCGTCCTCTAAATGTCACCTCCATACTAAAGCTGCCTGGAAGAGATCGCTTATAATGATAAGGCTGCCAATTGTTTCACAATGATAGTTTTAAGTTGTTTTTGTCTTTTATGTAATTTTTAATAAATAAAGAGTTATCTATCATTATTAAGGGACAGATAAATATTTTTGTGTTTGTTATGATGTTTTTATGGTTTTCAGAATAATTTTATAAACCTCAGCTTACAATATGACTACTCGACCACTCTCACCGGCACTCCAAAAGAAAGCCGAAGAAGAATTAAATGAAACACCAGCAAGAGTTAAAACTGATATAAAAATCCTCAGGGATTGGCTCAGTCAGCAACCTCATCTGCATTCGGTTAATCCGAGTAAGTAGATACATGAACAAAATGGATAAATTAAATGTGAACTTGTTTTTTTTTTACAAATGTTGATTACAAATCAATAAATTAGTTACTTACGTAACAGTTAATCTGAATCTCTTTTTAACCTATTCCACGAAAGGAAATAACGACTCGTATTATTTTAAGACAGTTAATAAATCCGTATATAAGGCAGACAAAATGATAATCATGTTAAATGTTGTACATGATACATACACTAAATTACATACCTACCAGCTAGAGTTCAACAACATCATCATCATCAGCCAGAAGACGTCCACTGCTGAACATAGGTCTCCCCCTTTAACCTCCACACTGAACGACAGCCTGCCTTTTGTATCCACTGGATGCCCGCGACTCTCACAATGTCGTCGGTCCATTTAGTGGGAGGCCTACCTACGCTGCGTCTTCCGGTTCGTGGTCTCCACTCCAGAGCCTTTCTTCCCCATCGCTTATCGGTTCTTCGAGCGATGCTAGAGTTACTCAAAGCAAATTACTTTGTTGTATAGGTATAACCAAAGATTTTTCATACTATTACTACTACTATTTGATGGGCGTAGTAATAATATTCGTTACATGGGGTTCTTCAAAAGAGCTGTTAATAGAGTATTTAAGGGTCGGCAACGTATCTGTGATGCCCCCTGGTGTTGCAGGTATCCAAAGGCGATGGTGATCACTTACCATCAGGCGGCCCGTCTGCTTGTTTGCCACGTATGGCATAAAAATATATATTTAATATACGTATCGAATACCATACAAATTTAAAATTTCGATATTAAAATTTGTGTTGAATTTGATTTATTTGTGATTATTTGTTCCACTGTGCCTAACCAATTTATTCAATATTATTTAAGAATAACTGCCACTAACTGCTAGGAATAACTACCGCATTAGGCCACTGAGAAGTGAGAAGGAAAATGAATAAAAAAGTAAAGAGCTAGAAGGTCATACACAACATTTTCTACAAGATTGACCTAGAGTTTTTCAAGAGCCATCTGTACAAAGTTTGGGGTACTAGTTGAAATTCGCCATAAATACAAATTTTGCGGATTACTGAAGCTTTTACGACCTCATTCCGCTAGTCTTGCATTTTCTTCCGACGACACTGAACAGATGGCACGTCAATACGATAAATTCTTTGTACACAATTTCAGGTGACCAATGGCTCGTGGTGTTTTTGCGTGGATGCAAATACAACATTGAAAAAGCCCAGAAGAAAATTGATATGTATTACACGCTAAAAGCGACTGTACCAGAGTTTTATGAGAACAGAGACCCCTTAGATCCTGGGATTCAAGAGTTACTAAAATTAGGGTTAGTAGAAATCGTATAACAACTAGACGGCAATTCGATGTTATAACTAAACAGGATGAAATAAAGATCATGCATGACAACATGACCTATACTACAATTATTATTATTCATGATGATTTATTTAAAAAAAAAAATCATAACTGCAGGAAGTTGGTGTTATAGTAAAAATTTATACTTTAGTAGCTGCGCCCCGCGGTTTCATCCGCAAATTAAAATCGTCGTTAAGTTTTCTGAAATTTCCGCGCAATTTTCTCAATTTTTCTTTTCGTAATAACCTTCTACAAAGTATATAAGAAAGCTTTAAAAAAAGATGAATGTAATCGGTAACGTCGTTCTCAAGTTATGGTGTGACCAAGGTAAATAGGGATTCATTTTATACATATATAGAAGACTAGCTGAAACCTGCTACTTCATACGCGTAGAGCTCAGCCTTCGGCCTCGCTACTACAACCCGTTATAGCCTATGTGTTATTCTAATATATAAGCTATATTATTGTAAACTTTCATTAAAATCCATTCGGTAGTTTTTGCGTGAAAGAGGAACAAACATCCATACATCCATACATACAAACTTTCGCGTTTATAATATTAGTAGGATATAGTTTAGTTAATTTTGAATTCACGCCTAAACACTCGCAAGCAATGGCGTCTGCTTATAATATCACGATCTCACGACTACTATTTAAATAAAAATACAAAAATAGACAGATTTCATCATATCATGATATTTCTATTCGTTTTCTTTACCATTTAAAATTATAATTTCAGTGATTCTTTCCCTATTCATATTAGGGGTTTATAATTTTTGATGATTTTATTGAATAATTTCAGAATAATTCTTCCCCTCAAGAATTGTGAACGCGAAGACTCTTCAAGAATCGTGCTCAATAGGGTGGGAACGTTCAGTCATACGTCGCGCCCACTTGTTGATCTCGCCAAACTATCGCTAATGATGACAGAGATTATGCTACTAGACGATGATAACTTTACTGTCGCTGGAGGGGTAATCCATTGTTCCAATCTTTTATTTTTTTAGAGGGACATCGAAAGATTAGAAGATAGCATACCACAGATATCTTAGCAATACACAACGGCCTTGCTAGACCCAACATCTATGTGGTTGAATCAATAGTTTAATCAAAATGGTTTATTAACCCTAAAACGTTATGGTTTGTTCTTGGGAACATAATTATACAAAAGTTATATGATTATTTACGGGATATTTACCGTGGTAAGGTTGTGGAATGACAACCACAGCCATCACATTCCACAACCTTACCATGGTAAATATCCCGTAATTAAAAATATAACTCTATATAATCTGTTTAATAATATAACAACCGTGATAGTTTAAAACAGTGTAATTATACAATGTACTGAGTCAGTACCTACAGAACGTGTAAACAAAATGTGTTTAAAAGAAATTATTTACAATTATTATTAGTCTTTACTTTACATTGCTAACTTGTGTGTAAGTATGTTACATTACATTGTTTTTTGTTTTGGCTCACTTTAATCTATCCAGTCCAAACGTGATATACTATTAATTTTAAGTATATAATTGTATTCAATAACTTATTTATTTACACGAAAAATATTTAAAACACAGGTATTTAAAACCTAAAATTATTACTACCAAACATTAAAATAAAAATAAAAAACAAAAAAATTTAAACCTATCATTCTATTAAACCGTTACCAGTGGGAACTGTTCCCAAAATTCTGGCCCCATTACTACGTTGTGTGGCGATGCTCACCCTTTGAGCAAAGTAGAGGCCGGTGTTTTGGTCACGAGTTGCATCGAACAGACGTGATGACAAATCTTTGAATTTTTTTTTGGCTCTCGATCCCCACTACCCCATGGTTTTGACCCCAAAAAGTACAAAAATGTATCCACTATCCAGTGTAAATAACATTTCACAACTTTGTTGTCATCATCACTTATATAATATTTACGGAATGTTTATGTCATCTCTTTAGATTTGTACGCCTACTAACTAGGCACATTATACAAAGTGACTAATATTACACGTGTTTATAAAATGTGTGTATGATTTACTATGCTACTTACTTTACTTTTTATTATGCTATCTTGCTACTTCATTAAATTACTTTATTTTTTAGGATGCGTTATTCGATTGCAAAGACTTGGTGTTCGGCATGTTATGGTATTGGACTCCATCATTTGCGAGTAAGGTCGCCTCATGTTCAGAAAAAGCTCTCTCAATACGATTAAAAAGCATACATATTTTGAACGGGCCGTTCTTCATTGGTCCAGCTGTAAAACTTTTTAGGATGTTTCTAGGAGCAAAGATAAAAAAACGGGTATGTATAACCTTATAATAAAACTGCTTTACAATTATTGTACTCCAAGAGCCGTTATACAAAATGCATCGTTTAATTTTAGTTATATGGATTTTTTGGCATAAACCTAAAAAATAAACCATAATTGTCAAGGCGAATAAAAAAAAGTTAACAATTACATTAACATTATTAATTTTATGTCAGTAATTTCAAGTATTAACTACTATTGTAAATTGGAGGTAATAAGTTGATATGTTGAGTTTTTTCAAAATTGTCCTTCCAAAATAGTAGAGTACTTCCGAAGCCAGTATTATCAATAAAAAATACAGATCTATTTATGACAGAAATTGATTTTTCTAGGAATGTTATAAATATCATATTATTTAGAATAAGAACTACAAAAACCCAGTACTCGTTATTTTTGTCGTCAAAAAATGTGAGAGCTCTTATGGCTGTGCTTAAGGTTTATGCTCTGAAATGCATTCATATGGCAGCGAGCATAAATGGCACTGTGACAGTTTACAGTGTCTCTGGCTTACAAAGAGCCTACTATCCGGCGAAAGCTATCTCTTCCGCACATTTTCAAAATCATTTTATGATAAAAATCTCCTAGAGATCATTTGAATATACCGATTAGGATTCTTAAGAATAACGTTGCAAATGTTTTGAAGCACGATATTTTATAATTTGGCGGAGGAGATCGAAAAAAATCTTTTTTGGATATTTTTTACCATAATAAAATATTAAAAAAATATATATAAACATTTAACTGTGCATTAAAAAGCAATTCAATATAAAAAAAAAAAAACATGAAAGTAGGTTGGAAGTTATTTTAAACATAATGCCCCAGTCGTTTTTGTGTGTGCGTGAAGCGGAGTCAAAATCTACATAAAACATCAATTTTTTTTTGTGGAATGCTGTAAACTACATCTATGTTTATTATAAAAATATTAATGTTTTTCAGTTTTACTGGCACGATAAAGATTGTGACACATTGTATGATCAAATAAACAAATCCGTATTGCCTGAGGAATATGGAGGAACGGAGGGTACATTGCAAGAATTAACAGGTAACTAAGTTATGTATTTAAATCTGGGAATTTGCTAGTGAGGGTTTTGGCAGATCATCCAAAATACCAAAGTCTTTGTCCAGTGTGTATTGACAGTGATGGCATACGGCACTGAGACGGGGCCTCATAAACAAGCTCAAAGTCGTACAGCGAGCTATAGAGAGGGCTATGCTCGGGTTTCTCTACGAGGTTGAATCAGACATGAGGAGATCCGTAGACGAGCGAAAGTTACCGACATAGCCCACTGGATTAGCAAGTTGAAGTGGTACTGGGTAGTGCAAATAGCACGCAGGACAGATGGCCGATGGGGTCGAAGACGACTTAAAAAAGACCGTAGGAAAACGCTGGATGCAGGCCGCTTTCAACCGGCCCTTTTGGAGATCAATGGGGGAGGCCTATGTTCAACAGTGGACGTCCTATGGGTGAAATGATGATTGGTGCAAGTCCGAGGATCGAGCCGAGTGCCGTCAGATTGTAAAGCGCACAGCCACCATCGCTCTATTCTCAACTGTTTGTGTGCTCACTCTTCATTATATAAATACGAAATACATAAAAAAAAATACAATAATCATAAAATATCGAAAACTATTTGACTTACGAAGTTGAAATTGGGCAGATAGATCCTTTATGGCATGAAGACTTGATAATTTGAAAAAACAATAATCTTTTCAAAGCTATCTAAGAATGCTACGAAAGGATTTTCGACAGGGACGAGTTAAAATGGTCTTAAGAGATGAAACGTGTTATGAAAGACTACGTAAGTTGTGGGTAGCCACAGGAAGCATAGCCAGATCATTAATATTCATAATAGTGCTTTTAATTTTGCAGATTATTGGAAAGCCAGAGTAGAGAGTCATAGAGACTGGTTCCTCGACAAAAGCTGTTCAGATGAATCCAAGAGGCCAAAGAAAACCAATAGTGGCATATTCAGTTCCATGATGCGACCCTTTCAATAATCGAAAGTAGATAGAAGATAAAACAACGTGAATTCGTTATTAAATGAATAGAATTAGTAAATTAGCTAAAATGGGCATGGAACTGTATTTTTTACCGACTTCAAAAAGAAGGAGGTTATCAATTCGACTGTATGTTTTTTTTTGTATGTTTGTTACGCGATTACTCCGCCGAATTCAATCTACATTGTACAGTGCCACCAACTTAGCTGTTAAGGTAAGCAACATTGGAACTACAGTTATTTCTTGGTGAATTTCATACTTTGTTCTCCACTAGCGACGCTGTCACCTAAACAGCAAACATCACAGATCTACTACTGGCAAACATAGAGGAACAGACTTCAAAAAAAAAAAAGAATCATTAAAAACAGTTCTAAATTGGCAGAGTAATCGCGTAACATACATACAAAAAAAAAAAAAACAGTCGAATTGATAACCTCCTTCTTTTTGAAGTCGGTTAAAAAACAAAGAAGTGTCTCCATGGCATAGATTCAGTATTTCTCCTTCTACGCTCCATGGCGACCATGCCCTGTTGTTTTTCGTTAAATTTATCATGACCATGGATACAGAGTATTTGAGTTGTAATATTAAATAGTGTCGTGTATTTAGTATTAAATATTTTATATAGTGTTCAATAGCGTCAAACAAGCCAGTCAAGCAGAGCTAATCATGCACGGTCAAGTCAAACTCATGCACCAGTAAAGTGGTGGAGGCTTTACAAGAGGCTTCTATGGAGTTTTGGACCCTTATTAGGGTTTATTATTCCTTTTTAGGGTTCCGTATCCAAAGGGTAAAAACGGGACCTACGGGTTAACTGAGCCTACGCTATCTGCATGTGATGTCTGTCCTACCTTTTAACGGCTGTCTTTTGAACCGTAATAGATAGCCAGTTTTTTTTTACAGAACTTGTAAATTACAGCGTATTAACTTAACAAATAATAATAAAGTCAAAAAGTAAAAACTAAAAGTGGCCCTACAACAAACGTATTTTTAGCGTATTTTTGTAATTGGTCTAATGTAAAAACGGCAATATGTAGGTACAAGCGTCAAACTTGGCATGATTATAGTACACACTCTAAAGTATAACAGTAGGTAATAAATAATGGCAAAGTGTGAGTCAGTGACAAATGTCTGTTCAATACCATGTTAACCAACGTAGAGCGCGGTCGGTACTTGGATGGGTGACGGGGCAAGGAAGTTATTAGGGTATATATACCATCCTTGGTGACGGGTGATGGCACCTGGACGTGATGTATTTTTGCACTTTTTGTATTTTGTGGTGGTACGGAACGCACGCGAGCGCGCTCAGTGCGCGAGCCTGACACGCACTTTTTTATCTCTGCGGAATAAATCCCACAAAAAATTTAAAAATAAAGATAATTTTTAGAGAAAAAAAAGAACCGACTTCATGACTATACCTTCATTTACAAACTGAAACTAAAAAGTAGAAAATAATATTTAAATTACTTCAAAGCAATGAGCATTAAAGGACAATCAACGAAATTATTAATACATATATTACCTACTTATATACATATTTACAACTAGCTGTGCCCGCGACTTTGTCCGCGATTGCCATCCCTGCAGACTAATTATTCGCTCTTGGGCACAGTTCCGTTTGTCTCATATTTGAAGCAACACTGTGATCTGCGGTGAAGCAGCTTTTTACTTTGGATTTGAAAACTTTCAGGTTGTATTTCTCAGAAGACAATAACTCGGTAGCGTTCCTTCGCTATTCGACTAATAAATGTTGAAGCGAAGTGCTTTGTGCGAGTCTATAGAATTTCGACAGTAAAACGGAATCTTGAAACGGAAGGAAGATGATATCAGAAGGATAATAAATGGTGCAGTTGCATTGCACGCAGTCTCCGAAATGTATCCGGTAAAAGACAGATAGTTTAGACAAATACAGACTCAATGCGGCGATGTTCTAGGTTAGCTAATTATTTACACCAAAAAACGCCTGCTATACCTATGCTATAACCTAAACAAAATCCTAGAAATATATAAGAAACCAAGTAATATTTATAGAAGACCAATAACTGAATAAGTAGTTCTGAAAAGAACTTTTATCCGAATTTAATTTAAATAAACCGGTCAAGTGCGAGTCGGGCTCGTGCAGTGAGGGTTCCGTACCACCACAAAATACTATAAATAGTTGGCCAAGTAACCGAATTGCCAGTTATTAAAACGCCTTCCAAAATTGTGGTAAGTAATTTGCTACGCAGTTTGCTACAGGCGCTCGAGTATAATAACTTGGTAATGAACAGAAATTTTCACCGACTCGCACTTGTCCATTATGTATTATATTTTGTTGTTATACTTTAGAATGTGTACTACAATCGTGCTTACGTATTATCGTTTTTACATTAGAGCTAATACAAAAATACGTTAAAATAATATGTTTGTTGTATGTGGACCCCCCTTTTATTTTCACTTTTTGCCCTTTTTGTTATTTGTTAGTTATTCTGCCATAACATTACATATTCTGTGACAAGTTCAACTGTCCATCTATTACGGTTCGAAAGATATAGCCGTTAATATGTAAGACAGACAGACAGACAGACAGACGGACGGACGGACGGACGGACGGACGGAAGGACGGACGGAAGGACGGACGGAAGGACGGACGGAAGGACGGAAGGACGGACGGAAGGACGGACAGACAGACAGACAGACATCGTAGGCTTAGTAATAGGGTCCCGTTTTTACCCTTTGGGTACGGTACCCTACAAAATATTGAGATTTTAAACTCAATTTGGATGCGTGCGTCATGTAATAGTGCTAACAGACGCTCAAACGCGGCTGACCTCAACCGCCGTCTGACCAATGGGAGAGAAAGAGAGGGAAATATGACATTCTCTCCCGTTGGTTGGACGGCGGTCCGTCAGCCGCGTTCGAGCGTCTGTTAGCACTATAAGGGAGCTGACCGGGTGGGTAACTTGCCTCTTAGATTTAATTTTAAATGGACACGTTAGTTGTCTGGGGCGCCGACTGCGCGTCTGCGCCGCGCAGGTACCGTTGTTTTTCAAGGAAAAATGATTGAAGGCGAAAGTGTCTAGATTTCTAACATGGGCAACGATTATTTTCCAAAAACATTATTGATACAACATTATTAAAACAGTATTAATAACGGCCCATGTGCGAGTCGGGTTCGCGCACTGAAGGTTTCGTACCACCTCAAAATTCAATAACGAAATTATCAGTTCTAACTTGGTAATGAACAGAAACTTATCACCGACTCGCACTTGGCCATTTTTTATTATTTGTTGTTATACTTTAGAGTGTGTACTATAATCTAGCTAAGTTTGATGCTTGTAAGTATTACTGTTTTTACATTAGAGCTAATACAAAAATACGTAAAAAATACGTTTGTTGTATGGGGTACCCCCCTTTTATTTTACCTTTTTGACTTTTTATTTTATTTTGTTAGTTAATCCGCCGTAACATTACATATTCTGTGAAAATTTCAACTGGCTATCTGTTACGGTTCGAAATATGCAGCTGTTAATACGTAGGACAGATAGACAGACAGACAGAAGGACGGACAGACAAACATACAGACAGACAGACGTAGGCTTAGTAATAGGGTCCCGTTTTTACCCTTTGGGTACGGAACCCTAAAAATGGCATTGAAAACTTGTTTCATTTACGTGATAGTCCATAGAGTAGGTATTTCCTTTCTAAAGGATGTCTTCAGGGTGGTGACGGTGGTGTTACTGACTTTGACAATAGGGCTACCTAAGTACCTACTCAACGTACACTACAAAGTGCGCTGCAAATCAACTGCCAGCTTAAGATGAGCCGTACGTTCAAAGGTTCCTGTACATTCCGGAGGTAAGTTATTTGGAACTAATACTGAGGGTTGTGATGTCTGTAATTTCTGAACTACGAAAACGATGACCTTGAAATTTTTACGGGACGTTTTCTAGTATATATCCTTTCTAACAAAAAAGAATTAATGAAATCGGACTACGCGGTAATGAGTTACACATTTTGACATTAATCCCCTCTCCCAAGGGAACCATGCAAAATTTCGGGATAAAAAGTATCCTATAACCTACCTCGTAGTATGAAATCAAATTATGTTAAGTTTCATTTGAATCCATTGAGTAGTTTTGGCGTGATGCGCGGCCCAGATACAGACAGACAGACAGAAAGACAGACAGAAAGACAGACAGACAGACAGACAGACAAAAATGAAAAAAATTACAGTTTTGACTTCAGTATCGATTATAGAGTGCCGTCCAATATTTTTTTTCAAAATATCTTCAATGTACAGAATTGGACCTGTTACAGTTTTATTATAAGTATAGATAGATAAAGCTCTATTGCCTGCCAAAAAGCTGGGTATTCTGTCGAAGGTGCGTCTGTACTTCAGGTTGGAACAGTTGCTTTTACTTTACCAAGCACAAGTTCGGTGGTGCATGGAGTACTGCTCTCACCTTTGGGATGGATCAGCTAAGTACCAACTTGGAGCGTTGGATTCTATTGAGAGACGTGCCAAGAGGCTCATCAGTAAGTGCCATTGTGGTGGCAAAGTTTCGGTCTAGAAACTTGATTTGAAAATAGAATTGTATCTTGCGGAACATCGACTCGAAAGAAGAAGAAGAAGTAACGAATCCCTAGTTCAGACTAAGCTCCTTAGTCTTGAGCATCGGCGCAAAGTTGCTAGTCTATCGGTTTTTTATCGGATACATTTCGGTAAGTTTGCTTCAGATCTGCATGATCTAATTCCCCTGCCCATTTTTCTATCGGACTGCCAGAGCGGACATGAAAAATCAGCACCACTTTATGGTTGATATTCCGAAAACCCGTACAAAGTGCTTTGATTCCACTTTTATTGTGCAAACAGTCTGTGGAATGCGCTGCCTGAATGGGTGTTCTCCGATACTTACAATCTGGGTGTCTTCAAATCACAAATGAATCGGTTACTTCTAGGCAAGCGTGCTCCATCGTAGACTGCCTCATCGCTTAACATCACGCGATCTGGTCTGTAGTGCAGAAGGGAGAAAAATCCCCAGGGCCCTACTAGTTGTGAGTTTGGTGTGGCCGATGATGGAACACGTTGATCTAAAAGAAATCTATTCACTCTAGCTTTGAAGATCCCTAGATTGTAGTTCTCAGGAAACTATACTTTTAAACGGGTTCATATCTTCAATCCCAATGACATTACCAATTTTAATTCCCTGAACAATCTGTAAACGATATTCTGTGTTGTGTGGAAATTCTGTGTGAGAATTGTCTAATAAAAAAAAATCATCTATGTGCGTATTAGCATATTGAGCAAAAACTGCAAAAACATTTTAATTGAAAAATATTGTATGTAGAGTAAAACCTACTTGGTAGCCTTACGATACAAAAAATATGCAATCTATTAGTATGGAAATATTTACTAGGTATCAATTACAAAAAATATTTTATGAGTATTAAACTATTCAAAAAAATACTAACAGGAAAGTTTCAAATATCGTTCTAAATGCTGAATGATATCCGCATTAATTAGGAATCCACAAATGATTGTAGGATAGCGTAGCACATGATTATGCCATGGCGTAGTATAATGCCTCTGCAATACTTAGCTAGAGATCTAGTCTAGTGCAAATGAATTACTAACGACTTTCAATGCCATTCTCAACACGGCCTTTGTTTTTGCCAGTCGTTCAGTTTATTTCAATGTGATAAGTAGTGCTCGATTCAGCTATGTCGTAAAACAGGTAAGATAAATAATGCATAATTACTGTTAATTTCCAAGTTGACAAAGAACAAAACACGTTCTACAAAAACTGAAAAGTTCATCATCACAGAAAATGAAACTATGTAAAAATTTGCATGCACTATAATTTTTTTTTAAGTACTTATTAAAGTTGAAAAAATACTGAATAGGCAGATTTCACGCAACATTGACCCGCTAAAACTTGAGAATTATACTTGCCTTTTTTGGGTTTGTTTGTTTCACATACAATCATTCTGTTAATTCAAAAATTAACAACTACAACAGAAAACGTGTTTTTGCTATTTTATATATTTTCAGTTACTAATTGTTTTTTTATTTTTGAAACTAGTAGGATAGCACTAAAATGCTGGCGTGTTTCTGGCTCAACAAAAGATAATATAACCACGGCTCAACAACGGATAAGCGTTGCCATTCAGTGTGGTAATGCCGCTAATGTGCTGGGTACGCTGCCAACTGGTTGTGGGCTTGAGCATTTAGATTGTCTTTAGACCTTCAACGGCGGCAGTTCAACTGTTTTTGTAGTGATAGTTAGCTTGTATTTTGTTTAGTTAATAAAGGCACTTGCCAGTAAAAAAAAACTAGGTATACAATAAGCATTGGCAGGTAAAAGTTGTGTAAAAATAGGCACTGAGTGTAATAAACGTTATTAATCTCATTACTCTAGTTTACCGGCTCTGTTATCAAAGATCTAGCTATCTAATCATTGATATCGCTTTAAATAAATGTTTACAGTCGTCTCGCTTCAGTTAAGTCCTTGAATAGGTCGCGTCACGTCTCGCGTAATAATTGGTAATTGTTTTGTGAAAAGTTGATCGTTGAATGTTGAAAGAAAATTCGTAAAAATTGAGAAAAAAAAACTGTAAGTAAGTAGTGTAGTAACTATATTGTAAGTATCTATAATTATTATGTCTTAAAAGGTGTAAGTTAAGATGAAGTAACGCTTATAAGGATTTCTGTACTAAGTTCTTAAACTTTAATGGGCTTTTTTTGTTGCGTCTGTATCAACCACAATTTTTTTATGCGACTGGGTGGCAAGACCTGTAAGTGGATTGTTAATTGTTTTCATGACCATAGTCCTTTAGTCGTAATATTAAATATGTTTACATAGTCTTATAACGTCAAAGAAGTCATAGTCACAGTCAGAGTCGAGCAAAGTATTTTTGAGAATGGCCAAAATAGTATTTACATAATTAATAAAAAGCCCTCTATAGTCGCGTATTTTTTTCTGACATGCTTTATTGTGATGTGAGCCTGAACGACTTGAGAGACCGTCGTTAGTTATAAAAAATCGGTACAATATTATAGGCTATTCACGCTTGCCTATAATAGTTCAAAGCCTCCCAGAATATTGGGCTTTCAAAATTCAAAATCCTGCGCAACAATGCACTGCGCTCATCACTCTGAGATATTAGACACAGCCATTTCACTAAATACGGTGCCTTTGAATAAATAAAAAAAGTTTATCTGCTTGGTGATTATACGGACTCTACATTAGGTACTGTGATGTGGATTAAAGGACAATGTTTCCATAGAAATTATAAGGCATAGCTAAATTTTACATGAACTCAGTATGACGTCCAAAGTGCAGGATATTGAAGCTTAAAACTCTGGGTATCACTGCAGTTTTCATGAACAAACGTTATAAGGTAAACTACCTAAAAGTCTCGTCTACCATAAGGATAAATAAAAAACCTCCTTCTCTCCAGATCTTTTAGCAATTTATCTTTTTTTGTACAAGATAGCTGCTCTATATTCTTCTAGTTTCCTTCTATAATTTAAAAACCTATTAATAAACATATCTAGAAGAACTGTTTTTCTGACGAATCTCTAGTGTATTTCCGCTTCTACGTCGCTTTAAGACAGCAAGGAATTTAGGATATTAATTTTTTCCGAAAAATAAAAAATTAAATATTATGTTTTTCATCTAAATAGAATAGAAATATCTAGATTCTAGAAGATGCAACATGTAACACAGTCTAGGTAAATATTTGTAAAACTAGGGTAAAATTTAAGAAAACTATCGAGATGGTTATATATGAGTTATATTTAGAATTTCTTTACACATTGAAGAGTATAAATTAATTTTAAAAAGTTTCATGGATTTACCTTGGTAGCTTTAGAATTAATAAGGTTCTAAAGCTTTTGACACCAACCAACAGGGACCAAACCAACTTTTAAGTGACAGAATTTTTTAAATCAGATCAGTAGTTTCAAAGCCTATTCAATGCAAACAAACAAACAATGAATCAAATCTTTCCTATTTATAATATTAGTATGATAGTATGGATGTACATACCTTGAATGGGCATTACAGTTTCCCAATTCACCCATTCAAGGTTAACTAAAACTAAAAATAAAAACTACAGCACCCCTAATCATTGAACAAAATCCTAAATAAATACTAACAATAATAAATATACTATAACTTAATTAACAATATTTTATATTATCTTAACCATAAAATAAAAAGCTTAAGAATTTATAAGAAAAAGGTCATGGAAAATCTTTTTTTTAAAAACTAGATTAAATAGGTTAGTGTATACAGGATTATAAGGAACGGGGGTATGCTAAGCCGAAAAGGGTTCGTAATACTTATCATTATGAACAACTTTTGCTATGATACTAACTAACCCTAAAATCGCGAAAAAAATATCAGCTGTTCCATACGTTTTTACAAGCGTGAATAACCGTGTACTATGGCACAGTTATTATTTTTTGCGATTTCAGGGTTGGTCCCATGGTAAAAGTTGTTCATAATGATGAATATAATTATTCTTTTTTGGCTTAGCATACCCTTTCTTTATAACCCTGTATGCATTACTAAAATACAGACGATGCCTATATGACATCGCGATTTTTCTATAGTCAAATAAAGTTATGGAATCACAAGAATTTATGCTCGGAACATTGTTTGATTTTCCTTAAACTTAGTAGCAAAGGTATTGTTAAAATCATTAGTGGATACCTACCTAATTATCTGTGTAGGTATTTTGTTTGTAAAACAGGTGGCTGTTATCAGAATATCAGTTTTTTCAGTACTTTAATAATAAGTAAGTCAAACTTATTGGAATTTGTAATCGTTATTACGCATAGTTACATAATAAAAATAAAAAGCGGACAAGTACGAGTACGACTCGTGCTCTGACGGTTCCGATGGAAGGAAACCTCAGAGCGCGAGTCCAAAAATAATAATAACTGAAGTTGAAATATTGAAAGACAAACTTAAGTTTGTAGTTGACAATAAGCTTCTTCGATACATTCCAACTACAAAATGTAAGTTTGTAAAGTTTTAAGTTATCGTTAATTTTCTGTTTTTGATAATTTATTGTTCATTTTAATTCGTATATAATAATTAGGTAGTGATAGTTTTAGTTCTTATTAAATTTTTTAAGTTATGCATAATAAAAATATATTAGTTTGTAAAAGCAAAATAATTATTTTTAAATGACGTAACTTCAAATTTATAACTTTCAGATTTATTCCTATATACGTGCTATGAGACCTTGCCTCTTGCCAACATTCATGATTCTAGGTCATTGGGAGGTACCCTATAGGTTTTGGTTCCCCTGTGAAATCGCAAAATATGCGACATAAACGTTCATATCTTTTGATTGCGTTGACTTACAACTTTTATTTTTTTACAGCCCATAGAAACCGTAGGCTCAAGTATTTAGTATAAATTTAAACTTGATACCTTTACGCGTTCTTGAGAAAAACAGACGGACAGACGGACAATGAAGTGATCCGTTTCGGGTTCCGTTTTTTCCATTTGAGGTATGGAACCCTAAAAACGGGATGACTTTAATTCTATGGAAGATGGGGGGCGACCCTTACGGTACTTTTCAATCAAAGTTGTGCTACGCAGCTATGCTGTGAGGATGTCAAGTAGCACGCATCCCTCTATTTATAGACATAGCTTCGTTGAACCCGTTTCCACCAGTGCTCAGCTAAGCTATGAAAATAAAGGTTCCTTATTTGTGAAAAAACTCCAGCCGATAGTTTTATTTTGCGTTTTACAGATTTCAAAATGACAGTACGAGCCTTATCACCTGCTCTTAGAAAAAAAGCAGAAAAGGAAATCAACGAAAACCCGAGACGAGTTGGAAATGACCTCGAGGCGTTCAAAGCATGGCTGATGAAGCAACCCCATCTGCACTTAGTGAGACCAAGTAATACTTACTTTCTTGTATTATTTTCATTCTTTTTTCATAGTCATTAGCGCCATCTATCAAAATCTTAAAGAAGCAAAGAAATCGGTGGAAATTGTGAGCTGCAAACACGAAGATGGTTAACGATGGTTAACGTGGATGGTAGTTTGTGAGTGTTTTAGTTAGAAGTTCCAAAGTTTGCAACCAGATGCCACTATTTAAGAAATCTGTAAGGAAAAAAGAAAAGTTTGTGTATTTTTAACCGACTTCGAGATTTTTTTTTACAAATCAAATTAAAAGTAATTTTATTATCAGACTCAAGTTGAGTAAATCTAATAGTATAATTAAAATATAAATAAATCAGAATACTGTTTTAAATTATCACTGTCGTTTACTACAGTTATAAATATTATAAAGATTTATAACGGGATGTTAATTTTTGTCTTCCCGTTAACATAGTGCATGTAACCATATGTAACCCACATGTAACCCGACTATAGTAGTTATCTGAGCATCTAACTGCGCCGAAATATCGGGAGCTCCATCCACTACCTTCATGGTAAATATCCCGTTAGTAATCATTATAACTGATATAAATCAGAATTATATTATTATTACATACAACGTCACTCATTCTTATGTATTTCTCAGCGGACCAATGGTTACTGGCGTTCTTAAGAGGCAGCAAATTTAGTATAGAAAGAAGTAAAGAGAAACTGGACATGTATTACACAATGAGGACCTTAGTGCCCGAAATATTTGCGAACAGAGACCCTTTGGATGCCAAAATCCAGGAAATACTTAAACTAGGGTAAGTAAGTATTAACGAACTAAGAAATCGTTTATTTTGCATAAACCTTTAAAAAGACCACCAAATGCGATTGAAACTATAGTAGGAGTAACTGGCTTAATCATAAGTAAGTAATTCCCGTGTCATATAAATAAAATATTGGTTACTTTAATTCACCCAAGTCTGAAGATGATCCTGATGCCTGCTCTTGTTTGCTTGTTCAGTGTCACTTAATATTTTGTACTTCAATCATTCGTAAATCTGCATGGCCCTGGAAACGGCCGGTCACCGTGTGCTATATAATTATCTGCTTATAGCTGCTAAGTAATTAAATATTTCCTTGAAACATGGTATTTAATGTGTTCATAATTTGAAGAAGTGTCTTTAAAATTAGACTTTACGGCCTCAATTTTAAAGTAGGCGGCTAACGGCGGCTAATGGCCTATACGGCGGCAAATTTTTCCATGTTGATGAATGTTCTTTACGATTTCAGAGCTTTTTTACCATTAAGAAAGTGTGACAAAGAAGACTCTCCGAGACCATGCATCATGAGACTTGGGATATTTGACCCTTCAAAGTATCACTTATATGATTTAGTCAAGGTAGCCATAATGACAACGGAAATACTAATGCTGGAAGATGATAATTTTACCGTCGCTGGTGAGGTATGATCTTTATAAATATTTTAGCCATTGGTGCATAATGCATATTTAGATGAAAAACTTTTCTGTGTGACCATTGTATATTATTTACAAGTATTAAGGTATTTGATACCAGTGTATACATTTGCCGTGGACTTCGTTGTTCGTTGTACTTGAGAATTATGTGACGTAGTTAGTAGGGATTTCGACAGATGATGCTAATTTGGATGAGCAATCCACACTTTTGGCAACTTTATGTGTGACAAAAATTTGCTTTGAGTATACTTTCCTATACTACCTGCGAAAGACGCACCGTAGGTAGGCGAGCACTAGATGGACCGACGACATTGTGAGAGTTGCGGGCATCCTGTGGATGCAGATGGCAGGCTGTAGTTTAGTGTGGAAGTCAAAGGGGGATGCCTATGCTCAGCATTGGACATCTTCTGGCTGATGATGATGATACTTTTGCTTGCGAATATATACTCAAATTAGGTACGTACTTCTCTCATCATCGTCAGGTGTCGTCCAACACTGGACGATCAATGCCTACTGCTTCTTGCACTGACTGTCTAATCTAATCCTTCCACCACGATGTTTCGTACCAAAAACGGCCCTTATTAGAGCTCTCCCCAAATAGCCCCTTAACTGTAAGTCATGAAACATCGACTTGAAAGAAAAGAAGAAGAAGACCTATCCACTGCTAGAGTATCTTCTCTTGTTCGTGAAATTCTTTCCGGCCCTGTGTATCGTCAACTGCTTTCCAGCTGCCCTAACATATTAAAATATAATATTTATATAAATTACTTGCTAGATGGTGGGACGAGCTCGACTCCTACTGCAGCGGCTCGACCATAAAAGTAATTGACCGTGAGAAAAGAGGAGAGAGGAGCGACCTTTATACTCAGCAGTGGATCAATCATGGCTAAAATAATAAAAAACCATAACTTATTAACGATTTCTGCATCAAGCAGATAAATAAAGTAGGGTGTGAACCACAATCTCTAAAACATTCTTATTTAAATCTTACATTGGTAACTTGATTTTGATTTCTTAGCAGCAGCAGAGAAAGCAAGCGAGAGAGAGAGAGAGAAACAAAGTTCGATTAAGATTAAAATAAGACTGCTTTTGAAATTGTGGTACATACGCAGGTGTTATAAATTACATAAGTACTTTTTAATTTCAGGAAGTGGTGGTAGACATGAAAGATATAAAAGTAAACATGCTTAGTCAATTTACTCCGACGTTAGCAAAGAAAATCATCTCCTGCTTCGAAAATGCTTTACCTATACGCGTGAGACACACCCATTTCCTGAACCCATCTACTGGATTCGATACTGTATTCTCAATATTTAAAATGTTCATAGGAGAGAAGATGAAAAAGAGAGTAAGTAAAACGCTGTAACTTTTACGGTTGTTCCCTGTATTTAAAAGTAGTAAGTAGTGTTGGCGATATTTGACTATCTACGATGGTCTTAGACCTAGTATACAGTAGAGTATAAAGTACTCTTAGTAAGAGTCTACTTTGAGACAAATCAGCGTTTTAGAAAATTTATGTTTGTATGTTTGTTCAACGATAACTTGAGTACCGTTCATTTGATCTTTATGAAATTTTGTAGGTAAGTAGTTTAAGTAAATACAATTTTCAAGTTCCTATATCCGTTGAGATTCAAAATTTTGGGTGGCACTAAACTTTTATAGGCTATATTCGCTTACCATAAGGTAAACGATTTGCTCGTACTCGTGAAAAGGTAAGTAGACAGACAATGAATATTAGTGTGAAAATGTATTTATATTATTAAATATATTTATTAAACTTAACAACAACGAACTTCGAACTTCGGCAACGAATCCCTAGTTCAGACTAAGCTCCTTAGTCTTGAGCATCGGCGCAAAGTTGCTAGTCTATCGGTCTTTTATCGAATACATTTCGGAGAGTGTGCATCTGATCTTCATGATCTTATTCCCTCCTGCCCATTTTTCTATCGGACTGCCAGAGCGGGCACAAAAAATCGACACCGCTTTATGGTTGGTATTCCGAAAACCCGAACGAAGCGCTTTGATTCCACTTTTATTGTGCGAACTGCTAGTCTTTGGAATGCGCTGCCTGTATGGGTGTTCCCCGATAGATACAATCTGGGTGTCTTCAAATCACGAGTGAATCGGTTTCTTCTATGCAAGCGTGCCCCACCATAGACCGCATCATCGCTTAACATCAGGCGAGTTGGCGGTCAAGCGCAAGCTTATTATTTATAAAAAATAAATTAAAAAAATACTTGCTTTGTTTAGACCTTGGAAGCTGAATTAGATCCAATTTTCCTATTTTTTTTGCATGCACCTTAGTTCTGGTGACAATACACTATGCAATGTCCAATATTGTAGATAATATTTTCAAAATGGCCGACAAAATATTTTCTTTTTTAATAATATCTTGTGTTCCTTTAAATGTTTTGATCTGTTGGATACTTGTTCCTTCTGTGGATGTGATACTGCAGGACATCAGTGTTAATCGGTGTGTCCATTGAGTCCTTTGCGACAAAATAGAGATAAAGGAGAAAGAGAAGATCTAAGGAGTTCAGCAGAATTCTATCGAGGATCTGGATTCCATAGTAGGTAGTTCTATCTTTGAGAATATGATGAATATAAGAATATGAGAATGGGTTGTTCCCATTTGTTCTAATCTTTGTTCTACCAATAGAACAAGTAGGAAAAATATTTTGTGGTTGTTCTGTTGTATTTTTTTAATAATACCATCTCGCCTGATGTTAACTTCGATGATGTGGTCTACGTTGAAGCACACTACCAGGCTTAAAGATACAGAATATGATAAAACCACTATGCTATTCACGATGTCAATGCAAAAACACAATCGATAATAAAATATATTGTTGTTCTAATTTTAGATTCAAGTGCATGCTAAGAACTACAAGGGATTTTACAAGACTGTACCAAAGTCGGTCCTGCCGATTGAATATGGAGGCACCGACGGTCCTATAGAAGACTTAGTTGGTAAGTTGAATATTATACTTAGTAATTTTTAAACTTTCGCGATTTGAACACACCTTTTAAATGTTCATCGGGACTTATCACGTATTATTTATGCTTATGTCACTTATGTAATTATGTTGGCATGGATGCCAAACCACAAACAATTTTTTATTTGGATATTCTACTCTTAAGCTTAGTTACTGTTATGAAGGTAAAACTTACTTAAATTAAGTATATTTTGGTGCTCTTAATTGCGTAAATGTTGTGTGTCAAAGGAAAATTATAATAATGTAGGTATAAAGAGCTGCATTATGTTTAAATGTAGGGCAACGACATTTATCCCTTGGGCACCCTTGTAACAGCCTGCCTCATCTCCCTTACTTAGGTATACCTACTCACTTCTATTGCACCTTCGTAAATATTTTATTGTTATAAAACTAGAATATTAAAACGTTTCTATATTATTATCATGTGGAAAGTGGATGTTCATATTTAGACAAAGAAAAAAAAATACGCATCAGTACACAGACATCCAAAGGTCTCATAAGTAAGGATATGTATATCCAGATATTTACATTTCCAGTATGTCTAGTACTAGAAAAATTTGCGCCATCTGTCAAAATATTTACTAACTACGTTGCATCGCTCTCCAGTAGTACCTCCGACGACCGCACACCAACGAAGTCAGTGTGCGATTGATTTCACACTAGTTTTATTCAGGCTTGGGGCCTAACTGACAACAGCTAATTGCGGCACCTAATCCGCTCAGTTGGAAAATCACGCGACCGCAAACCGTATCTAGGCGCGATAAGGTTTGCGGTCGCGTGATTTTCCAACTGAGCGGATTAGGTGCCTGTAATAGCAGTTGTCCGTAAGGCCCTTGTACTATTGTCTTATTTGCTCAGGCTTACCACTGATTCGGTCAGTACCATCGAAAGAGTTCCATTGACATCCTAAAGCCTCCACTACACTACTCGCGATGTTGCTTCGACAAGGTACTGGTCGAAGTCTGAGGAACGCGACTACACACTTCGTTGTAGAACTACGGCATACTTCGAGTCCTTTGACGAGCGCAAAAACAGACAACGATCGGAAGTCACCCGAGTCGAATCGAGGTTGCTCGAAGCGAATCCTCTTCTACCACGAGAGTGTAGAAGGGTTCGCTTAACTTTGATCAAATTTGTGATTAGAGTAGTGGGCGTTTTACGATATCATATAGGTATAAGCCGATGCAGACATCAGACACCTTGTTGGAATATAGTCAGTCATATAGCCATTGGATCAAAACATGAACACGTCGAGCATAACAGCATGGTTTACCTACAATCTAGCAGCTGTTTAATATCTCCTGTAATATAGTTACATAGTATCTATCAGTAATATAACTTAAGTTAGATATTATAACTTTTGAGCAACTTAACTGATTTTCATCAAACAGCTACAGAACCACTGTAAGGAAACCTGCTCTCAAATTAAAAACTGCATTCCACGCGTTTGAGAACTACGATGCCTCAGACAAACAGACATACAGACTTTACTCTTACAACACTCCTTTTTTAAAATGATAAATGTTATTTTCTATTCCTATAATAATTATCAACTCCTATGTTTACTTTGAACATTATACCCTATTTGGAATAAGGATTTATTTGTTTCCAGATTACTGGAAAACGAAGGTGGAAAGCTATCGCGAATGGTTCCTAGAACAAGAAAAGGCCCGATCAGACGAAGCGAAAAGAATGGACGCACCCCCCAAGAACTCGTCAATTGTCTTCGGGGTAGAGGGCTCGTTCAGAAAACTTGAAGTGGACTAGAAGAATGGAGACTGTTTTGTGTTTTGTTTTTAGATACAATTTATGAATCTATTGTTATTGTTTTAATGTCTCATCCTCCTCCAGCAATCCTTTGTGTAAGTAATTCTGAAGCTTTGAGAACATTATGATGAAAAGACCGCCTAGTGCGGTTGAAACTATAGTCGGAGTAACCGGCTTAATCATACGTGAGTAATTCCCGTGTAGTATAAATAAAACACTATGATGGTGTAAAGAAACTTTATTAGGGATATTGATGCCAAAATAGCGTTAAGTACGTTGGTTTGGTAATAATCATTATTAGTAACAAGAGAAAAAAAAAAACGAATAAGTTATATCAATCAATTAACAGAAGCTGTTAACTGGCTATAAGGGCGCCCAAGATACAGGCTTTGCCTAGTTTGGGGCCCATTGGCACAACTATTTTTGCTGCTAGTAAACTGTTCGTTGGTAATTATTATATGATTGTTAATTTAAATAACTGGATTTGGGATTAAATAAATTATTATTATTATTATATAAATTCTTTAGAAACCGGCTTTAGTTTCATCATTATTTTTAGATTCATAATTTTTAAGTAGAATAACACAATTTTGGTACTTGGTTTGTCTGTAGAATTTCACAAAATTCAGACCCGGAAAAAACTAGAAAAGGTTATCATTTGTTTTATTTTTCCATATGAAAATAAAAATAAAATGGAGTTAAATAGGTATTTGTTGTGGTTTTTTGTTCATATTCAAATAAAGGGATGTCCCTATTAGGTATGTGAATCTAGTAAATTCACAAAAAAAGTTAGGTATATAGGTACATGGATTTAGAGTTTTGCCGGGGTTGTGGGTCGGGTTAGGGGTTGTAATATAGTCCTTGGATAATATTGTCAGTCTTCGACACAGACATACAAGAAAGGTCAATAAAGAAATATCTTGTGACAAAATATAATGGTTTTGTCTATAATTATGTATACCTATGTTCATACAAATAATTATAGACGAAACCAATATATAACGATAACATTGGTATAATTACCTATTATTAAAATAAATAAATTATTAGCATACACCACAAAACTGAAATTGATGCCACAAAACTGTGTTGGTACGTACGAAGGCAGGCGACTCATGGTAAGATGCAACACGACTCATATAAAAGGGTATTATTACGCTCTGTAAATTTATCAATGAAGCCTATTTAAATAAAAACAGCAATTACCACGTAAAGAGTTGCACAGAATAGGTGTTGCAGGATGATGATTTAACACTAAACTGGAAGTAGCTGGTTCCTTAATGAATAGTCGCAAAACATTTTGGCATGTCTATGAATTAATAAAAAAATTGGTGGGCACTACGGCCATTAGCATTAATAAGTACTAATTACATTTTACGGTATTGTCAGTAGGACCAGTGTAACGTGAACCGTATGCTCCGTACCGGTTTCGTGATAATACTTGGTAAGTAGGTGTAGGTAGTAAGTTGACTGGTGTAGCGGTAGCGCGTCGTCAGTCGTATTCCGATACCGTGTAGTGCGCACGTTCGTACCGCGCCAAGACGTCGCGTGCGCAGATATTATGAGCTCGCCTGCCCGACCTCGCAGGCGTCTCTTTTACTACCTATTCGACAGAGTTGAACCATGACGCAGGAGATCGACCTCTCCCGGCACGATGCCGAACCCTCGCTTTCCTCCCGCGAGGCTTCTGATGACGAAGAAGTCGTCATCAGAAAGGACAGAGCGAGCGTCCGAGAAATGATCCTACGCTTCGAAAGGACTAATACTTTACGTGATTCTAGTGAATCATTGGTGAAATCGAAGGACCCTCTATTGGGAAGTTTAACGAGTGTAGTGAACCCGATACAGACCCATTTCCTGAACCCAGTGACAAGATCTCATGACAGGAATTCAAATGTTTCAGTTAATTCTATTTTGTCAAACGCTTCTGAAAACAGCTGTGAATCCAGTTCGTCAGGATTTGTTTCCGATAGAAAATCAGTACCGCACAGGCCGGCACCACCACCCCCTGTGCCTTTTAACGATGACACATCCCCAGAAAGTAAATCACCTCCACCTGAAGTGGAAACTCGGTTAACGGAGAGGCGGTTTTCTTTCACAACCCCAAATTCATCTCCTGTTCTCACTAGGCGATCGCGGCAGCCACCTGTTATAAGAAAAAAATCGACAGCTGGTTCTCAAGGACAGTATAAAGGTGAAACGCCTTGGTCATATGAAACGAAAGCAGATGTAAACCAACCACGACCGAGAGCCGAATATTGGTCGTATACCGTCAAACCAGCAAGCAGCCGGGAAAATCTAAAAGATGAGGCTAGTTGGCCCACAGAAATGGAAGGAGAACATAGGCACTTAGTGGAAGGTGAACAGCATTGGTCGTATGGTGTGAAACAAAGTGATTTAGAAAAGCTTTTGAGACTGAAGAGGTCTGAGCCATCCGACACTGAGGAAGAAACTAAAATACCTAATGTTCCTGGATCAGACAGTGACAGTAGTAGTGATGATTCTGACAGTGGTGATAACGGTAGTGAAGGAAGGGAATACATACTAAGTGGCGATGATACAAAAATAGATGCAATATCGACAGATCATTCCACGGATACCTTGATAGATGAAGAAAAAGATGAGGAAGAAAACGACGACTTGTCTGATGCTTCAGAAGGATCAGATGTCCGTAGTAATAACAATTATGACAATGTTAGTATTAAGTCAATATCTTCCTTTGACATGATTCCTTACCAAAAGTATGATAGTATTACAGTGTCTTCAGACGAGTTCGGTTCAGAAGTGTGTCATGCGCCAGATTCTGAGTTCCTTACAGTGAGTGCAGTGAACGAATGGTGTGTTTCAAAGTCCGCAGAACCGGTATTGATTCCAGTTGAATCGAAAAAGGAGAAGTATCGCAGGTGAGGTCACTTGATTTTCTAGATATCTAGAAAAATATTTGCGATATCGCCGCTTGGCTTTGTCACATTACGATAACGTTATCTTTGCCTTGTGAGTGCGAGTAGATATGATTAGTTTGCCTTTGTCTGTACATTATTGGTTGTTCATGATAAAACATGATATTTGTGTTAAATAAAAAAGTACCTTGAACAATCCATGCACAGTGGCCTCTTCCTCAAAGTTCATAACCACTACACTATCTGGTCGACTGATCTGGTTCATAAATTCTAACTTTGTGTTTTTTTTATACATATACATAATAGAGGTACTATCAATGTTAGAGTAACAGAATAAATAGTGCACAATATAATTATTATAGCACATAGTGTAAAACAACTTTAGTTTAATCATTTAATGTATAGATGAACTAACAACACCATTATAATGAAACTGTATTGGCGAAGTTCACACGTGTTCGTTGACAGTTGACAGTCTTTTGTCGACTGCCAACGAACACAGTATATAAGTGGCGGTTGCATTGCAATCACCCTCTTTTCTTTGCTCGAACCTCGAAGCGATAACAAGTGTAAACGAATTGTGTGTAAAACAGTTTAAAAGGTGATTTCTTGGCTGAAAAGCTAACAATAGATACCTACACAACACAAGGTGTCGCAGGTTTTTTGCCTTGATGTATATTCATATGGTCTGAGGCAAGGTGATTACTCGTACCAGCTAAATATCTCGTATTTGCAGAACGGTTTCACACAATTTTTCTTTTGAATTTTCTCTAATTTTCTACGCAAAATTAATTTGAAACAAATTCTTTATTTTTGAGCATGACTAAAAGTTCTGAACAATTTTAAAGCTAGAAGCACATTTTTCTTATTAAAATTTTAAAGTTAGGGTAGAATAATAATTGAAAAATTCCTGTATTTAATTCATTTACCCATATATATGTAGAAAAACACTAAATGACAAAAAAAAAAAAAAATGACAAAAAATGTAAAAAAAAAAATAAAAAAAAATGTAATGACAGAAAATGTTGTTGCACTCAATAAACTGACGTTTACAAAAACAAAATGACGATAGCGTTAGGTAGAATATTGTTGACCAGTCAGGGCTTAGGAATACAAAAAATTTCGGCTTTGGTATCTTTGCGTTTCGTAACAGCCGATTAAAGGGCTTTCGGGGTTGTAGGTGGTTAGTTTCGGGGATTTGACCTCCCATCGAAGCGAGCCCAGGAAAGAAAGACGTGGTGTGACCCACGCCGTTGTGAATAAATGAGGGAAATGCTCCTAGCATTATCTGGGAGTGTTGTTTCCAACAACGATCTAGGGAGGCAAGACCGGTACGTTCCAATAATGGAGATCTAGCTCTCTGTCAGGTACAGAGGCAAGTCACCACAAGGGTTGTAATAGGTAAAATCCTACGTTACCTGGCTATAAAAGCCATTTAAGCTGGCTATGCCCGGGCTATAAAAGATATCCTATCATTACCAAAAATATGAATGATCTTACGATCTTTTCCTTGTAACCAATGCCATCAATGCCATTCACTGGAAATTAAAATAAAAGTAGCAAAAAAAACTTAATTTTATAAATCACAAATTAACGTGATCGTTCGTTAGATCTAGGCATAATTTTATATTATACTGCCATTATCCTATAGAAACAATTGAACGATAAAATCTCGCAAGTTAGGACTACATCAGAAGGACGACTCCTGTGCTCGAAATTTAATTATCGAAGTACCAATTTGTAAACTTATTTTAAAAAAAATTGTCTAGTTTTGAAGTTAAAGCAAGAAGTTAGTGGTAATTACTGAATCGGTTAATTGTTATTTAAAATAGTGCTTATTGTTTGGTTAAAATTCTTTCATTTCAGCTGCTGCGTCCAGCCTTTTGAATATTATTTGTGTCAATCTTCTGTCGATCTCACCAGTTTTTTCTAAGCTCATGAATGTCATGTTCAGATTTTGCCACAAAAATGCTAATATTATTATAATCAGTTCATCTCCAAGTATAGTTTGTGTGACGTCACGCAGTATATTTGTATGTAGACGCGCGGGCGTCCGATGCCAAGGTTGTTTTTGTATTTACGTTCTGTATGTATTAGTGGGTACAACAGTGATATAATAAACTAATGACACACGATTTGTTTGTTCGTGCTTTCCTTTTAATGTGTGAATATGCACTTTCTTAATGTCACGATGTCGTCACAGATGATATAAAAGTTTACGACATAAGGGTACCTATTTACTGTTTTGTATTTTGATATAAGTAGTATTAGGTAAAACACTGTTTTAAACTATCACGGTTGTTCACTGAAGTTATATGATCCAACCACCCGCATTCTTCAGTCTTCCCGTGAACATGGTGCATGTAACTGCGCCGAAATATAGGGAGCTCATTCCACAACCTTACCACGGTAAATATCCCGTAAATAATCATATAACTTTAGTATTAGGTAGTCGGACTATCTGCAATTGTTTTGATTCTAGTCTTTTTCTTCACCCACCACTGAACCAATACGATTTCAAATATTGTTTAGTAAAACTGTCGAGTGAAGCCACCTACAATTAGTAAATGTTTGAGCAGACAACATGTTGACCACGTCTTTCGTACTGAACGATGAGTCATCGACTTGAAATCGCCGTACAACTTTCTTTACAAAACAAATATAGTCGCAATATCATAGAAAACAAGTTCTACTGTGCGAATAACTATGAAATAGCGAAGAAAAACCTTTTGTTGGGCATTATTATTCTATGGAACAGATTCTGTCTTGCGTTTTTAGACTTGGTCATGGTTGGTTGTTCATAATTATAATTATGGGTACAATGACCTTACAAATAACTACACTAACTAGAGTATTGCCGAATTATTCTCATGTCTACAGATTCCCAATTCTACAGATTCCCATGTCTGTCTACCGATGGTATCCTGTATTAAAAATTAATAAGAAAAGCCATTTTAACATCGTTTTTGATACTAAAATATTACAAAAAGTGTGTATACCTACGTAAAAGATATAAAAAGTATACAAAACTCACTATCATGTTACGAAATCTACGTTAATAGCGGAAAAACGTCAAGGTCAGTTTTATTTGGGCGATTGCAGGTTTTGTTGAGAAATTGTTTTACAATATTGAATTTATGTTCAAAACAACTGATAATTCTTACTAGATGTTCATTCTATCATTATGGTCAGTAACAGTAGGTAGATCTTAGGCGAGATTTTCGAAAGATTATGTAGGATAAACCCCCTCGGTGGTCTAGAGTGCCTTATGGCAATCAGAGGGCAAGGAGATCTCCATAGGAACGCGTCGGTGCTAATCGTAGCATGTTGCTTGAGAAAGTTGAGACAACCCTCCTCCCATCTCCCCACAACGACGCTGTCACACAGTGCCGTTTTCTTCTTTGGGCTTGATTGACCACGAGATCAAAGGCCATCTTTTAGTTGGCTGATATGTCAAGTAGATGATACCAAAGTGGTATTCTTAAGCCCATTACTCCAGAGAAATACAGTACTTAGATATATAAAGACCAGCTAAATAACATATATCAAAAAAAGTATTTTAAGTTGACACTTTGAAGTTAGCTTGCACGAAAACTACAAGGTAAAAGGGGAATTTAATCACACTAATATAATAAATGCCAAAGTTTGTGGTTAAGTTTGTATGTTGTTCCGCACTTATGCCAGAGCCAATCAATTCTTGGACCGATCTTAACTCCGTATTAACTGAACGGATTTAAACGATATTTAGTATAGCGGTAGTTTATACCCTGGATTAATACATACGTAGGCTACTACTAGCCCGGAAAAAGTCCCTGTAGGATAGAGAGTGAAACAGGAGGCGCTGTTGCAGGCCCAATTGCAGGTTTCTCAATGTTTCATTCAAATGTGAATGCATTAACATAACTTTTCAAAGAAAGTAGGCCAATTTTGAATTTTACTTTCGTAGAAACAGTGTCGGTTGCATCAATACAAAAGCTTGACCCAGTTCATTATCATGACTGTTTTATTTTTATTCTGATTATAATGATAACTAGACTGTTTCGACAGGTGTACTCTTACACCTCTTATTGATAAATAGGTACTAACTTTTGCATAAATTATGTGATTATGAAAATTACTTTTGTCAGACACGTTGGTGAGCACTGCTATTTATGTTTTTATTTTTATTAAGAAACGGATTATTTAAATACATATTACACATATAAACGCATATTACACTTTGTATAAGAAACATAATAAAACTACTTACAAATAAATATACCCTAAACTAAACTAAAAACTAATCTAAAAGATACATTGTATATTATAGTATGACATCTTTGTCTAAAAGCTATTAATTTTTACCTATTTTGGATTTCTGGATATACAAATTATATGCTACTTAGCGAGCTATGGAAAGAACTGTGCGCAGCGTTTCTCTGTTCAAAACGAAGTCATTTGCCAGAGCACTGAGTAAATTTTTTAATTAATAATATGAATTTTTCCTTTAAATAGATCTTTACAATAAAGTTATAGCGCTATTCCTCAAACTGGGTGCAATTAAGTACCTGTATTTTGGATATAAATATAAATAAATAATAAACATATGTTACTACAAATAAAAGACGTAGCTTAGCGGTTAGAGCGCTCGGAGCGTTAACCCGGATGGCGTCGGTTCGAGTCCAGCTGGTCGTCAATTTTTTTAATTGTCTCTTACATTTAACTAACAGTAAAAAAAAAACTTTTGACATTGTGGTTTGTTGGGCCTGATTTGGTAACTTCTCAACACGTGCTATTCCAACGAGCGAAATACAGCTCAGACTAATTTATCACTAGACTTGTCTAGTTTTAAATTTCATAGAAATAAATAATTTGTAAAAAATTTAGATTGGCTAAAATATTGCAACAGTGATAATCTTTTTTGACATAGAACCGTAAGTGATTGTGAGAAAGGGTGTTTCTGCGCGGAAGTAAATCGAAAATGAACCGATGGAACTGGAATCTAACTTACACATAGATTATACGTAAAGTCTGGCATCTGCGACTTTATAACGTAACTTTTCCGGTAATGGCTTTCACTATCAACTGGGCTCTGTGAAGGCCATCACGGTTTCACGAAACCCAGTCTATCCTCCATGAAGCCCACTCTGGGTTTCTTGGAATCGAATGTCTTTACTAGAACAATGTTCAATCTGTCATCATCGATCACGATTTGTAGGCGATTGTCCATCAGTCTACGCGTACCTGATCAGTTTCAGAGTTCCAGATGTTAAGATGCCAAACTGTTTCGTATATAACCTATACGTGCTATAATAAATATATATATATATAATAATAATATATAATAAATAATACTTAAATGATACCTAATAGGCTTAATTTATCCGTCTTTTCCAGACGGTTGACCGAACGCGTGAACGAGTTACTACATACAGAAAACGTCTACGTAGAAAGGCTGCGACATGTGGTCGAGGACTACATCCCCGAGATGTGTCGGCCTGACCTCCCGCCGGACTTCCGGGCCTTGAAGCCAGACATCTTCGGAAACATTGAGAGGATATTCCGGTTCCACTCCGAAGAATTCCTCCCAGCTTTGAGAGACTGCGAAAATGATCTCAGGAAGCTTGGGCAGTGTTTTAGGAGATTTGTAAGTACTTAATTGTATTAACCTGATCTATAATTATTTTATTATTTTCTTATAATGTGGTTTTAGAGTTTTTGTAACGATAGGTAAGGTTCATCAGTTTATCATCATCATCATCAGCCAGAAGACGTCCACTGCTGAACATAGGCCTCCCCCTTTAACCTCCACACTGAACGATAGCCTTCCTTTTGCATCCACTGGATGCCCGTGACTCTCACAATGTCGTCGGTTCATCTACTTACTGGGAGGCCTACCTACGCTGCGTCTTCCGGTTCGTGGTCTCCACTCCAGAACCATCAGGTTCATCAGTTAGTAGATTGGAATTTCTCATAATTTTCATGTCAGGATTTCTGCTATTTATGACGTGGGCCTTTGTTATTATCTTTTAGAGCTAGGTAAAGTTTGTGACTTTGTATGTTTTAGGAGGTAATTTCCGGTACCACTAAACTAATTCCAAAAATTATTTCGTTCTTTCTTTCGTTTCATTCTACACTATTCTTAAATTACAGGGGCTATTTTGTTCACAATGCAGGCAAAACCACGTGCAAAAGTTAGTTATTAATGAGTATATATACTGGTCACATTGCACTATACACGTAACCCTATCATATTTTAAGCTAAAACTAATCCAATATAATCTTCTATTCTGTATTGTATGGAATACAAAATAGGTTGTACCATTTTGGACCATTCGTTTTTATGAACACCAAATTCATAAGAACTCCCAAGATAACTCAAAAGATAGTAAATTATCCAAGAGAAAACAGACGAGATGAGAGCTCTTTGTAGACATTAAAGACGTGACTGGTTAAACTAAGTTGATGAACAGATTAGAGATAATTTTACTAAAGTTATTCCAATAGAGAAAACGCGGGAAATTACCGGAACAGAGTATTTCTATGGGGATGCTGCAATGTTGTCCATCGGCGCCAGTCACAACTTTCTACCTGTCAAGTCTACCTTTCTATTAATAAGTAGCTGAATTAAAAATCGATTTCCGAGAAATAGGTACGTTAAAGGATAGATAGAAACATCGCACAGTGCACACAAGTAAACGTAATGACTGATTACGAACAAGATCAGTATAAAAAACATTGGTGTCACGGACTAGTAGAGCGCGTGATTCTATGCTCCATTCGCCACTATAATAAGACCATCTTTCCTCGTCGACTGTAACTCTTTTAAATAATAATTTCACACTACCGTAAATTACCTATAGCTCTATTTAAATTGGCTGAGTTATCGTTAAGACATTAGTAATGCACGATTCTCTACAGCATCGCTAGATTGCCCTTGCCCGGGAATAGTTTTTACTTAGTTTCTCAGTGAAAGTGGAGAGCAGGCTTGCTAGTAAGAAAACTAATTAGAAGCAATGATATGAGCATTTACATTTGGATATATTTCCTACAATCATACGTAACATTTTAAAAATTGTGTTTTATTTATTTATGAATAGGCTTGCGTTTGACCGCAACCTCGGCTGATGATGCGGTCTTCAGTGGAGCACGCTTGCCTATAAGAAATCAAAAACACCCAGATTGTAATTAACGGAGAACACCTATTCAGGCAGCGCATTCCACAGACTAGCACTTTGCAGAGTTTGTTTGTTTGTTCTTCTTTCACGCTGCTGCAGATCGACGTTTTTTTGCATAGAAATAATTTAAGGCCGGCAGAGTGACTTAGGACATAGGAAATAGCGCATAGGACTTTTTATCTCAGATAAATGTATGGTTCCTGCGGGAATGACTACGCGTTTGAAATCGCGGGGTGCGGGAAGTTAGTTATTCATAATTATGTTTACTTCAATGTGCGCTTTTGGTCCTTATTCGATTAAAACTATTTCGGTCACTGTCTCTCATTTTAAATTACCTATACATTGTTTTTTAAACCCCTACAAAAGGGCTTAACAGATTTTCTTGAATTTTTACCTATAGATATCTAAAATAATAAGCAAATAATGTAAATATAGGTTAAATACGTGTGGTGATATTTGAATCGTTCAGCAGCGAATACTCCAGACAACTATCTTTAAAAGTAAAGATTCAGCAATCAATACGCCAAAAATGCCTCTAAAATGTAGTGCTTATACCTACTCGTATATATGCGTATAATATGTGTACTCGTATAAGCACACTATTGCTCACAGTCGCGCATTTGATAAATTTTTGAATCGCAATGTAACTGCATAGCAATATAGTTGGTTTTGTGAACAGTCGTTTATTTGAAAATTTGTCTAGAGTTTCACGTACTTAAAGTCCTTTGGCGGATCGACCCGAAGTGGGTCTTGGCCTCCGATACCAGACAATACCGTTGGCCCTAGTCCGGCGCTGTCTTCTGACAATCGTTACCGGATCAGCAGTGCAAGTACCGTTCTTTATCGATCATCGAATTCGATAAAATGCCATAGAATCAATCACAGCGAGTAACGAATGGCATTTTATCGAATTTGACCATCTCAACTGTCAAATTTGACGATCGATAAAGAACGGTACTTGCACTGGGGGTCAAGACAAGAGCCACACACTGTTAGCGTTCACGCCTGCGGAAAGATGAAATTGTATGAAAATGACATTAGCTTCAGATAATTTATCTCATGCTAATGTCATTGTCAATGTCATTTTCATACAATTTCATCTTTCCGCAGGCGTAAACGCTAACAGTGTGTGGCTCTTGTCTAGACCCCCTGGTGAGCCGATAACGAGTTTACTTTAGTCCACAATTTTAGTATGTTTTATTGGTAGTGTTGAATCTATAGTTTTAAAGATCGTTGAGTCCGGACAAAAAAAACAAAACATACGTTCGAATTGATAACCTCCTCTTTTTTGAAGTCGGTTAAAAATACAAATTCCATTTGGGGAAATGAACACGTTTCTTTGTTCCAGGAAAAAAGGTTCAATATGTACGTAATGTACTCTAGGAATAATAAGAGAGCCACGAGACTGGTATTCGAGCACAAACCGTTCTTTCAGGTGAGTCCTTTTTATATTAAAAATGTAATGATATTCATTTTGAATATTGCGGTCGCATATAGCTTTATCAGTAAACATGAACGAAATAGCCGAAACTCCATTTCCTGCGATATTGGTAGATGTTTGTCGTAATTATATACGTGTTTCCCGGTTTAAGGCGCTGTATACAACCAATGTAGCATGACAGAAAAATTTAATAAAATATTTGTTCCTACTAATAAGGTATCTCAATTGTAATTTTTACAAGCTTTTATTTATCTTACCGCTTAAGGGCAGCCAAAAATTTTTTTTTGTAAAAGTTAGAAGCATCTTTTAAATAAAAGCTTGTTTATTATACATATCTACCTATATTGTCAACTTCTATAGTTACAATATCCACAAAGTGTTTGAGTAAAGTACTATGCAAGGCTTGGTGGTAATTGAGCATTTAAGAATTAACGTATGCTGGCCTCGGTTACACCTCAGTCCATTATCACGTTCTTCCATTAAAGCTTTTGATGCCTGTGGTAGCAATACTATTATACTATAGAAAAATTGTTTTAATATTTCACTTAGTGTAAAATGTGCGCAAGAGATAGCTCTGGTGGTGCGGGAGGTCTTCATTACGTATCTCAGACACCTATATGTATAAATACGTAGCTAATAATAGGCGAGACTAATCAATGAATCTAAAAATATAGCAATTGTTGTAAGTGGGGAGTGTTGACAAACTTTCTCGTGGCATCAAGTTAACAAACGCGATTGCCACGAGATTGTCATCTGCATTTGAATAATTTCGTAATGTTAATGAATAGAATTTGCAAAAAAAAAAAACTAGCTGAATAGAGAACCGTCCTCCTTTATCGAAGTCGATTAAAACACCATGTTTTGGACCAGGTTTTTAGTTTAATCAGCTGCAGTAAACTATAACACGCTGTTATTAATAAATTCTGATTACTTTTGCTTGGGTTCAATTTTATTGTGGGTATCAGGGATTAAATACTTACCGAGTATAAGCGCTATAAATAAATATTAATAAAGAACTATGTGGCCATAATACCTAGTCTGTTATCCACATCACACCGGAAGAATTTAAATATCTTGTTAGAAAATAGCGCTGGTAGAACATAAAGTTAGCTTATAGTTTAGTTTATTTTTTGATTTTAAGTGGTTTATTTTAAACTAAACTAAAACGTTATAAAATGATTATAATTCAATCACACTTCATGACGCAGAAATAAAAATCAAATTCCCAGGGAACTAGGCACGCGTTTTACTACTATCTCACCTGATAAGAAGAGAAGATGTGGATTTCGATCAGGTCCGTTTTTAGGGTTCCGTAGCCCGACAAGGCACCCTTATAAATTCGTCCTGTCCGTGAACGCGTCCGTCCTAATTTTTTAGAACCTTATTACTTTTATAGTTATAAGGCCTTTTCGTAAAATTGCATTAGCAAATAATATTTCTCAAGTAGTTTTATTTTCGACTAAATCATAAAAAGTATATGTCATGTTGATCTGATTACCTTTGAAATTTGGTCCACAGAGCTTCGTTCTTTCGGTTTTTACTGTGACCACCAGTTTCTGAAGTATGATGATTGTGACCACAATTATATGACTTTGGCTACGAAAAACGGAATCCTACCGAACGGAATCCTATCCTGCGTGTCTTGAGTCTCGACACGTCCTTAGCTAGTTTGATCGTATTGAGTTTTGGCGTTTGACTGTCCAAGTTGGCCTCCTCTAGGATTAACTTAAATTCGTTAGTCAAATGACGAAACAAGCTATTGGTGTGTTTTAAATATTTTTCGTATCCTTCTCAGCTATTGGTTTTAATTTGACTAAGACCTCTTATCAGACGAGGCTTGACTAGCCAAACCTAGAAGCGTCTGAGCTTCAAAGTTTGACTTTAACATACCAACCTAAATTACACTACAATCATATGGACACTGGACAGAGCTGGCGGTAGTGTTTCCTCATTGTAAGTTTACGGTGTATGGTAAGAGACTGTTAGGTTACCCAACCGTTGGTTAGTCTACCGTTAGAAACGCGTTTGCAGGCATTTTTATGTTATAAATTTTAACAGGATTTCTAAATGTAACTACCGTTACTTCGACTTAATTAAGTCACTAATTTACATTTGCGTCTAGTGTATCTTATTGTGTTATTTTCATTGTATTTGGGAAAAACACAAATGTTATTAACTTTTAATACAGACTCATAATGGGCAATCGCAACTATGTTTAAATTTGGATATATTATTTCTTTAATTTAGCTAGGTATTTATTTACAGGATTTTTTTTTCAAATTAATTTTAAGTATGTATATTATGTATTTTTAAAAGTTACTAGCGGGTGATTTTCCTACTTGGTATTCAATATCGGTTACGGTGTCTATGTACATAACGTTGCTACTTGTAAATAATTTCATGACATTTATAAAGCTAGTCTACCTATGACCACGGATACTGTAAAGTAGTCGAAGCGTCAGTAATTAAAATAACGTAAAATACACGCGATAAAAGTTTAATTTCAATGTTAGGATAACAATGTTTTAACATTCAAAACTGCTACTAATATCTACATGAAAGTAACTAATGCATAATCTATATGCAAATTAATATTTAAAATGACATAGACGGTAGTCAATAACGATATAAGGCTAATAATGATTATCTTTGAAGGTAGCTATCTATTGGTAGTATGTAATGTAGCACCATCATTCTTTCCAACTAACGTTCGTCGCACAGACATCCTCTTGCAGAGTGATCCTTCGAAGCATCGATCCTTCGATCTACTCTTCATTGCACATAAGTAGTTTGAACCACGATAACACTTGTTGTGATTTTATTAAATGTTTTAAGAAGTTAATTAGTGGTTTATGTTTCAAAAAGTTGTAACGTTTTTCTTCTGGAGAAGCAAAACGGAATATTTTCCGGTGGTTAACGGTAATAATCAATTGAGTAAAGCCGTGTATTGGATCGGTTCCACCGTGCGAAAGTACTCGATATTTATTTAATAGTCTCGCACCATTTCCTAGCTGGCTTCTCAGTCTACTTCTTGTATATAATTCTGCTCCAGTAATCTACACCTCACCACAGATCGCGTATCATTTGACCTAAATTACACATGAAAGCCAGTGAAAGGCTGTTAAATTATATGACAACGATTTGATAAATACTCGAATCGATTGTGACAATCGATTTTTGTAGATAGATAATGATTTTGAAATAAGGCTCTTTCCTTACTTTTAGCTATTTTGGTCTTTCTAGTTTGAGTTTGTCCACTTCCATGGTTAGCTTGAAATTATAAGAATGGTGTCATATCAACATTGAATGTTTTATCTAGGAAACCGTAGAAACAGAAACAAGATAAAGGATGCTCGATAGAAAAAAAAATTACACTGATTTGCACTTTTCTTCCTATTTATTGGATTTATTCAAATACCTATTTAGTACTAAATGAGGTCTACGATATTTTAATATACAGATATCATAAGTATGGAGTAGACCGTAGAGACACATTTTACATTACAGCTATAGTACTTTTCGAAAAAATGAGAATAACCTCAAAAATTTAAGTAGCGAACACGACTGTGTAAGCGCCATGGTTTTGCTTCATTGAATGCGACTTTAATACAAAATATTAAGCCTTTATGGTCATCTGTAGTAACAAGCGTTGCTTAAAGGTAGGAAAACCTCACCTTAAATAAGAATGAAAAAAATATCAAATACACCTAGTAAATATCATTTAGTACATAGATGCAAGAGTTTTTATCAGGCGGAAACGTTCAGTTTTTAGGGAAAATCCATACGTAAAACTGTTATCACTCCCGGATTCAGAAGAACTGGGTAGGTATGCCGTGATGAAATAGCTTCTAATCGCGAAACATGCAAAATGTTTGTTACTCATTTATACATATGAGTTGATATTTAATAGTCTATTTTCGAGAAAAACGTAGCTTCCAAGCTATGTTAGATACATAGTTCAAAATATATATGTAACTTTTTAAACGTAATTATCAGCTAACAGACGTGTGGATTTGGCTGACAAACCGCCGTCCAAGCAACGGGAGAGAAAGAGAAAATATTCTCCCGCTGGTTGGACGGCGGTCCGTCAGCCAAGTCCGTCTCGTTTGTTAGCACTATTATGTTTGTCCGCCAACTCGCCTGCGTTCTACGATGGAGTACCTTGCCTAAAAGAAATCAATAAACCTCGCAACTTGAAGACTAAATTGTAACCATCCCATCAGATACAGCATCAATGCTTGCAATGTTTGGTGTATACTTTGTTGGTTATTATTACAAAATTCATGAAAAAAGTGCATTGCACATTTTAGAAATACCAATACATGTTAGATATACCGATAAAATAACTTAAATCCTATGAAGTTTATTTATTTTTGTTATTGGCTTAGGTTTATTCGCCAACTTGCCTTTTTTTGCTGTCTGATGCTGTCTACGATGAAGCACGCTTGCTTGTAGAAGTTATAACAATGTCTAATTTATTTTGCAGGAAATGTAGCTTAAATACACTAAACTATGACCATGAAATCTTCACAAGCTTAAAATAGGTTCTAGTTTTCTTTTCTTGTTGTTTTTTATTTTATTTTATTTAATGATAGGCTTACGTTTGATTGCCAACCATCCTGATGTTAAGCGATGATGCGGTCTACGGTGGAGCACGCTTGTCTAGAAGAAACCGATTAAGTGGCGGTGTGGTCAAAGATGGTAATACCTACCTACCCTGGAATTGGAGCTGGCTCTCAAGTTCAGATATTTTTGGTTGCTGACCGCATATCCATTGTTTTAAATATTTTTGCCTTTTACAAATTATTAACTTTAACACATCGAGATACAATTCCTATAGAGTCACAATCGTGCCATAAAATATTGTATCTTGATGCTGTAACATTATTAAAAACATGTATAAAATGCATTTTTTGTTTTCAGGAGATACAATTAGAATTAGGAGACAGATTAGACCTGTCTAGCTACTTACTGGAGCCCGTACAAAGGATACCCAGGTATAAACTATTCCTGGCTGACTTAGTAAAGACTTACACGAATTATGAAAACGAGAGATGCGAATCGGACTCCAGGATATCCAAGCTCAGCGTGGACAGTGACGAGACGGGCGGAAGTAACGGAGAGTCTTCGGAAAATGATGAAACGCCTTTGGAAAGCCTGACATTAGCAAAAACTATGATCGAGTGTGTGCTGACAGCGGTTGATGAAATAATGGCATTGGAAAACATTACTGACTGTCCGGTGAGTGAGAGAATTCATCTTCGGTTATTTAAATCTGGTTTACAAATGGTTTACAAACATGTCAATTAACGATAGAATGAGGAAATATACTACATACCGATTTGCGAAAGAAATTTAAAAATTTTCTACTTTATAGCAAACGAGGTTAGTAAGTAAACAATAGGTGCTGCTAGTTTTTTTTTGTAGTGTAATTTAATGTGTTAGAATCGACTGCAAAACTTATTTAAATTCATAACCTAATTATTTAATTTTAGATAAAGAAGAAGAAGAAAACTTAGAAAGATAATTAAACTCGTTCTAAGCATTTATTTGCTCTGATAGCTGTAATAACATTGTAAAAAGCTAAATGAAGAGCACTTCTGATCACTTTCGTTAGGTTTTTTAATGGAAGACTGTAGCAGGTACCCGATATACTTCAATGAAATATGAAAAGAAACGGTTTTTATTTAGCTTTTTCCAATGTTATTGCAGTGATATATGATTCTGGGTATAAGTTTCTTTGCGCGTTAGAATCCGGAAAGTGGATATTCGCCAAAGAGTCAGTGACATAGCTATTAAAAGTTTGTTAAGTTAATCAATGCATAAAATTGCTTTGCCTCGTTCTCGTGTGGTAAGATTTCCATCAGCGAGAATTTAAAAAAGAAATTTTAAGCGTTTAAGTAAAGCCGAAATTATAAGTACTTTCCTTTGGCCTGCCTAAAACATCTAAATTAAATATCGATTAGCAAGTTTACGGCTGCAACTAAATCGATTCATATCGAAAAAATTTGGCTCTAAACGTGATACGCAGCTTATCGTTTGAGATTGCGAACATCGAATTTGTTTACGATAAGTTCTTGCGTCACGCTTTTTTATTCAGATATCATGCAAATGTTAAGTAGGTATACGATAACTTGCTATAAGTAAACTAGTGAACATCCTTCTGCATCTTGAGTGTAAGTTTAACTTTGCTTTGGTCTTTAGTAAAATAGCTTCATAGAGCTAGCTCTATGGATAAAGATCAAAATGCAAGTAATATAGGTACAACAAAAACTAAATATTGTCAACGACAAATCTAGCAACCAAATGTAAACTTAACTTGTAATAGGCACTATTGTTTAGTCAGTGACCTAACAGAGAAATCATTGTGGTAGTAAAACGGTCTCTACTTTGCCTCTATTCTAGCTTTCTTTGCACTCAGCCGCAGCCAAGTTAACACTTCAACAGTGTCCGTAAACTCTACTTAACTGCTTGTTTTTGCGATAACTTTAAAACTTATGCGTGTTATGATCGCATAAATACATATGAAACTATTTTAGTACTTGCTCGTAATAAAAATTCTACAATCTCTATCGGTACTCGCATATTTTTATATGAACTTCTTATTGTGAAACGGTACTTTAGCTGTTAAATGGGTGACATGATTAATTATTTAACTTATTGCATTATGTAATTACATACGGTAGCCTGCAACGACTTTTTACAACCCGTTTCGGCAACTTTCGAATACTTTTTGAGTGACATCTAATGTGACAGCTGTAACTATGTTTCATCATCATCATCACTATCAGTCTCATTACCAGTCTATTATGTTCCCACTGCTGGGACACAGGCCATCTCTCAGAGAGATGTTTGGGCTCGATAATAACTTCATAAGTTATTGACAACTAATGAACTTTTACTATTTTGATCGTTTCTTTACCCGACGACGCAAAGCTAAAAGGAGGTCATTGTAGTTAGCGTGTATATTTGTTCCTACCTACAGCCTAAACACCTAAACTGATTTTGTTAAATGCGAAAGATGTAGGAAAGGCGAGAAGAAGTAAAGTAGAGACAAAAAATTAAGCAGTTATGGGAACTGCCGACGGAAGTGAAATCAAAAAACTTTGGAATAACTGTCACATTAGCATGTCGGTGATGCGCACCACATGCATAGGTAAGTTTTGCCCCTACCAAAAATCACTCAACGCGGCTAAATAATTGTCACTCCAAAAAGATTACATCAACAAAATGATCGCACCAATTCATGTGACGTATCATTGATTCTAGCACGACCCGTGGACTCACCAACTCAACCCACTAGTGGGATGAGGTAATCCCTCAAGATCTGTACTTCAACCAGCGGGATAAGGAGGAATCTCTCAAGACCCGAACACCCACCAGTGGGATGAGGGGGACTCCCTCAAGACCTGTACACCCACTAGTGGGATGAGGGGGAATTTCTGTTTACCGGTGTATCTAATTAGGTATTTTCAAATTATAGTGAGTGATACATAATCTTTGTTTAGGTGTTATCATCATCATCATCATTTAAGCGATAGAACGTCCACTGCTGGACATAGGCCTCCCCATCGATCTCCAAGAGGGTCGGTTGGAAGCGGCCTGCATCTAGCGTTTCCCTGCGGTCTCTTTTAGGTTAAGGTTAGGTGTAGCGAAATACGATTCCCCAAAAATACCTATCACTATCGGGGGTTTTTTAAAGTGCCTACCATACCCTTTTATGTTTACATTTTTAAATCAACAGAAACATCAAATCAATCAAAGAACCTATTAGAACCTGCTAGGTATTTCTGGTTGCTATTCAGCTTGGTAATGCTCCAGCACGCTGGGTACGTTGCCAACTGGTAGTGGGCTTGAGCATTTTGATTGTCTTTAGACCTTCAACGTATAGGCACTCCAACTGTTGAATTTGTAGTGTTAGTTACCTTGTATTTTGTTTAGTTAATAAAAGAAGCTGCAGTAAAAAAAAGTTGAACATTGTTTTTATATTGTTTTTACTATTTCCAGCATTACCTGAACCTCCTGAACCAAGGTCGTCTCCTCAAGCAGAATGAGTTCTTCGCGATGGACACAGCGAGAAGAAGGCGGCAGCTTATGAGGATATTCCTGTTTGACAAACTGGTGCTCATCACGGCCGTCTATAGGAAGGTAAGGCTTTTACATATTAAATTATTCTGCCTATTGGATATGAACTCAACTCAACCTGCAATAAGTGGAATGAGATTCCCTCCTGCGGCATTTCCGGGTAACCATAACATGGGGTAGGGTAGGGAGGCCTCCCAGTAGATGGACCGACGACGTTGTGAGAGTCGCGGGTATCCAGTGGATACAAAAGGCGGGCTGTCGTTCAGTGTGGAGGTTAAAAGAGGAGGCCTATGTTCAGCAGTGGACGTCTTCCGGCTGATGATGATGATGATAACATGGAGTTCTTCAAAAGTTAGAGGTTGGCAACGTATCTGTGATGGCCCTGGGGTTATACAGGTAGTATCCGATGGTGATCGCTTACCATTGAGCGTTCCACTAGCTTGCTTTTTTTCTATGGCATTAAAACAACCAATGAAGTAAAATACAGAGCTATACCGAACGGTTGTCCTAAGCCGAAAGGGGGTCATTGATAACTAAATTGATACATTGTTTCGTTTAACCGGTTGTTTTCTATATACGGTGGCGTCGTGGTGGTGTTATTTTTCTTTAGTATATTTCTATGAACTAAACATGATATGTTCAATTTGCTAAGTTTTTACGTTTATTATAACCATAATAACGTATTTTAACCGACTTCAACAAGGAAGGGGTTCTCAATTCGTTTTTTCATGTTTGTTACCATAGAACTCCGTTAGTTAAGTAGATAGTTACAAATTTTATTGCCTCTTCATTTGCTTAATTGCTTTGCTCATTTGTTAATAATATACCTGATTCACACGTTTTACTAAATTTTGTTCCAGTTGGCCCCTAGAATATAAGGTAAAATATAAAAGGGTCAAATTGGCTGCGCAAGTTCAAGTTTATTGTCGCCAACTCCTAACTCATTTTCAAAACATTTTCGTCACTGCTATTTGAATTACATCTGGCTATTATATATAGTTTTAACTGGGCTTTGTTCTATTATCTATTTTGCGGGGATAGTAGTAAATAAGGGAATCGATGTACTTTGATAGGGGGAAGTCATAAATATCTCAAAACTTATTTGTTTCCGTGTTACTTATTTATTAAGTGCTGAAATTTTTGCAATTTATATAAGAAACTTTTTTCAAACTGTAGTTTTTTGCATAAATAGGAGGGTCTTCTCCTGCAGCAGAAATGTTGTTGTTATTTCAATTTATATTATTATTAGAATTCATTGCGGTTACATAGATTAATTATAGTATTATGGTTTATAGGAGTTTAACCACCTTAAAGTTTTGTAACAACCTAATAACAGTAAAAAAGTTTTATACTCACCAAAATAACAAATTGGTATCCAACTCAAAAGTAAAACGTGAAATGTGATAATTTTCCTCACACCTTTACTTTTTTGCAACAAGTAATATTAATTAATCTATTAAAACAATACATCTATCATTATTGGTTACTTAAAACATTTATTTACATAAGAATCTATACTTAGTAGTTAGCCACGTATTAGTTATTTTATTATATAATATACGGCCTTTCGGCTTAGTTTACCTTTTCCGCATAACCCTGTAAATACATGATATAAAGTATGACAGGGTTGAGGCGAGATCCGGTCACTGGATCGAACTTCACGATCCCTAGGACACTAGACATTGTCAGCATGAACGTACTAAGAGACATTATTTACATCGCAATTTTAACCGGGAAGATAGATTTAAGTTAGCGGCGTTGGGGAATCCCATAGTAAGCAAGTGTACAAACCGCGGTTTAGGTACTAGGACATTTAACTATAAAGTCAGCATTGTGTGTTGTAGTGACAACCCTGCGATTTTTCAAGATCAAGTGAGGGTAGAAGAACAAAACACCCGCTCTTCTCACCGAACTCACCCGCAGTTTTCAGTCAGCTTGTGACCACGGCCATTGTAACATGATGGAAAATAAGACATAAAAAGTTGAGCGAAAGGTACCTCATAACTCATCATTTCAGCCATAGGACGTCCACTGCTGGATCGATCTCCAAAAGGGCCGGTTGGAAGCGGCCTGCATCCAGCGTTTGCCTGCGGTCTCTTTTAGATCGTTTGTCCATTTTGTGGGTGGATGTCCTACGCTGCGCTTACCGGTCCATGGTCTCCATTCCAGAACCTTTCGGCTCCCAAAGAGTACCTTTTATATACTGTCGGCACCATCGGCCATCTGTTCTGCGTGATATGTGCCCTGCCCACTGCCACTTCAACTTGCTAATCCATTGCGCGATAAGTCCCGATAAACATTTAAAACAAGAGTTACGTCTAAGGAGTATTTATATCAGACATATATGTGGCCACTAGCTTTATCCAGTGTACCTATACAGCTGACATTGTTTTGAAAAATGAATTCGCAAATATTTATGTCGCTAATATGAATCATTGAAATGAGTCATTATTATCATGTGGCAATAAAATTTTATTGTAAATAATGAAACCGTTGTCTGACATGATAAACTCAGTAGCTGTGCCGTCAAACGATAGCAATTCCACTGGGATTTCATATTTTTGGTTAACGATAAGTCAGTATGGATTATGAATGCACTTACTGGACTAAGTTTGCACTGACCTCATTTTAAAGCTTTTCATACCTCATTAGAATTCTAAGCATTTGTGCGACGTTTTCACTTTGCAAAAAGAACTTAAAATAAAGGTTAAAAAAATCTAATTATATGTTACTTGCCTGTCTTCTATCGTATTTACTGAAACGAAAAAAGGGTGTGACAGCCTAGGCACATCCCTTTGGTATAGATTTCGTCAGTTTTCGAAATCTTCTGGTGTATGAAAAAAACCACTATAAATAAGTCTATCCTCCATACAATAAGTAGAGGGAAGGGTAGACATTTTAAATGTGTAGGTATTTGCAATGTAACGCTTTACATTTCTTCATCAACGTGCTCCACCCTTGCTTGCATTAGGCGAGGCCAAACGCAGGTCTATTTCCATTAAAACTCCATGTACCTACCATATTATCCGCATCATTCCATTGCGGTAAAAAAGTCACCCGGATAGCCCTCGTCTTATTGTGACTTCGAGTAAGTAGCTATAATTTAGCAATGAAATATTTTTTCACCACATTAATAAATAAATAAATAAATATTCGGGACAATTTGCACTTACGGCCATCTGACCCCAAACTAAGCAAAGCTTGTGATATGGCTGCCAGAGACTGATATACATATACATATAAATATTTTTAAACACATACTTAAATATATTACTATATTAGTAATAAGTAATAATTAAGGCCTTTTTATTTTCATTGTTTGATATACCTTTGTACGTAAATAAATAAAATAATAAGACTTAAATAGATATTAACACCCAGATATAGAATAAACACAAATTTTCATCACATGAATGTTTGTCCTACGTGGGAATCGAACCCACACCCCCAAGCGCATTGACTGCTATCTAACTACGGCTGTTTCTTTGTAATCATATCAGAACGTATACAATTTGGTCGAACTTACATTTTGTTATTGTTTTAGCTCTCTAAATGGAAGCGTTATATCTACAGTTTCCTGTTTAGCACTTACCCCTCCCCTTGGTCGTCCATTTGATTACATTTTGAGCATATCGTTTGCAGTTGTGTGCCGCTCAATAATGAAGTGTGTGTTTGTAGAACTAGTAAGAATATGTCAGTGTGTGTAATACGTGTTTACTTCCTTCAGCTTTTGGCGAAAAAAGATCGTGAGATCCAAACTATAAAATAATATTAAAGATTTTAAAGATTTAAAGATTTTTGATTTCTTAAAAAAGTAACAGCATAAAAATAATAATTATATTATGATATTATATTATCAAAGTGTTAGCTAGCTATAGCACTATTATCTAGGTATAGCAAATATAACTTTACCTTGATATTTAGTTTACCAAATTAACACCAATTTAGCACAGCCCGGGTCGAGCAAATACGATAATCATTCAAATCCCACTAGAGCTCACACATAGTTATGAAAACCGTCTGCGAGTTGTAGATTTGCGTCTATTAGTAAATTGCTTACCAAGAGATTAAATTAATAAATAGACACACAGATATGTAAATGCTCTAATGTTTTTAATAGGCTTGCGTTTGACCGCCATCTCGTATGATACAGTTAATATAACAGCTTGAAAAACAAGTATAACAATCGGCGGCCTTATCACTAAGAGCGATTTGTCCCAGGCAACATTATCATGGAGAGGATTCAGATAGAAAACCGACAGATGGTTTCTCCCGAGTTAAATACTTGCTGTTTATTTAGAATGCGAGGAAACTAAAAATAGTATTTTTTTATTGACACAGACAAAATACACTAATCATGTGGAGCCAAAACTATAAAATAGAAAACACAGAATCCCGTGAAAATTTGCTGTTTAACACATTATTGAGACGAATTAATAAAGGCACTTAAAACAATTCCTAGTCAAATCCAGTCACATCATAGTCAAATATTGAAGTAAAATACATTTCTTTTTTACACACCAGAATTACAAATTAAACTTGTATACAATGGCCTTTTAGCCATAATATAAACATGCGCACCAATTAACATTAAGAAAGATAGTGTGTATTATAAAGTCGATAAGTTGACAGTCCAGTCCAAATAAATGCGTGATAATTTAGTGTAGGTATTCTATACATTGCCTAGGTATTGTATAGAATACCGGATTATACACATTGCCGGTACATTATCCATTACCTAGGTAAAGTATGTAATGGGTAATAATATTCATAATATTTCATACATTGCCTAGACGCCCCAGGTATTCCATACATTGCCTAGTTATTGGATAGAATACCTGAATTATACCCATTGCCGGTAACATATACAAACTCTTTGGTACCATTTGGTTCATGGTTGGATTCTTTATTCAAATTACTTTTCAATATATTGTATGGCAGTGTGCATGTACAGTTTTCTGAACATGAGAAATGAATAAAGGGATCAATGGGTATAAATACAATAATACAGCAAACATACAAAAATCAACAATTCTAATTTAACTGCAATGGGCTGTCAGTAAACTTGCAGTTGCACATAATTACATATTGTTCCGAATGGCGAGGAGCTAGCTAGTGGACATTTTGAACCAACTTCAAAAACGGGAGAGGTTCTCTTATCAACTGCATTTTTTGTGTATGTTACGCGAAGCCTTGCTAAATGTAAACTGAGTTTACTGTTTTTTAACAGGGTGAATATTTTAGAAAATGGGTGTAAACAATTCATTACGCAGTGTGCAGCTATTTTTAGAATATCCTGTCCAGGGGAAGCTGCCATGCCAAATTTCATCCAAATTCATTCACCTGTTACGGAGCAGAATGAAAGTAAACATACACACATACTCACATTCCCAAAGAAATATAACTGTGATGTGACAAATTTTAAAATTTCTGGTACACTTGCCGTCGATTTTGACAGTTATAGTAACACAGTTGTACGGGATATTTACCCTGATAAGGATATGGATGGAGGTCCCAATATTTCAGAGTAGTTTCCATCAACAACCATATCAAGGTAAACATCCCGTTAATAATCATATAGCTGTAGTGAGCATCCGCGATAGTTTAAAACAAAGTTATAAGAATATTTTGATGAAGTGAGGTAAACCATTAAGGCCTGCTAGCTCTTCCACTAGAAGGATATTACGCAATGGTTTATAGCGCCGACGCGACATCGTGGCGTCTCCTCACTGACGCCACTGGAACCTTTAACCCCTTTCCACGCTTGTTCTGAAAAACTAGATTAAATAGGGCTTAACGCGTTGCCAACAGCTTTAAAAGACGGTTAAAATATAAAGCAAACTGTTACATAATTTTGTAACAAAGTTGCTTCCTAATGGCTTGAAAATATCATGAACTACTGTTGAAAAGAGGCCAAAAGAATCTACTGAACTGGAATAGTTTACTTTGTCTGCAAACGAAAGTTCATGGACAAACATGATAATGCAAATATTGATCTACTTCTATCTTTTTTATTCTCTTATTAATTGCTTGGACCAGTAAGAGGCGTTGGGGCAACTTAAAATCACTGATGAGCAAAACCCACAAAAAAAACTAACAGTCAAAAGTGGTTAGCATTAGCATTGCCATTCAACGTGGTAATGGTAATAAAAATCCATAACAGCATGTTGGGTACGCTGCCAGCTGGTAGTGGGTTTGAACATTTGGATTGTCTTTAGACCTTCAACGGTCTATGGGCAGTCTAACTGTATTTGTAGTGTTAGTTTTAGCTTGTATTTTGTTTAGTTAATAAAAGCACTTGCCCAGGAAAAAAAAGTGGTTCATTGTACCTAGTATATAATCTTTGATTGTACTTATCATTATGAACATTTACTTTGCATTTACTATATAGGACCAAAACTGAAATCAAGAAAAAATATCAGCTGTTCCATACTTCTATGACATTTTTCTATGGAATGTACATTTTGCTTTCAGGTTTCGTTTATATATTCACGTACTTCTTGTATTTTAGCGTCTGATGTCAAAAAACGGGGAGTTATAAATGTTGACGCTAATATGTTTGTAGTTCCCAAACGGAAGGACCGATTTCAATGAGTTGTTTAGGTGAAAACATTTTGATGAAATTCAGTTCAGCACAAATGGCTTAAAAATTCAAGTATGAATGTGCCTAGTCCATTTAATTAGAATTTAACAAAGCTGCTAACAACTGTAGACAAAATATCGTACTAAGTACCGTGATTAATGCATTTTCTTTACCTAAACATCGGCATAATTTCCTAATATCTATAATAATTTTAATCAAAATTAAAGTTCTTCGAGATGATATATTCTGTATAATATTTTGCCCTAACTTCCGAGGTATTATTTATTAGCTCTATAAATAAATCTAGCCTGGTATCTAATAGATCAAGAAGGTTCCAAGTAACATATATGGGATGTATAAAAGAAAAAGAGGTAGTGAAAAAAGATTTCCAAAAGTTTCGAAAACTGGGAAAATATAACTTTTTTAAATTTGATAATATGCTTGCGTTTGACCGCCAACTCGCCTGATGTTAAGCGATGCTGCGGTCTACGATAGAGCACGCCTGGGGGTCTAGACAAGAGCCACACACTGTTAGCATTCACGCCTGCGGAAAGATGAAATTTTATGAAAATGACATTGACAATGACATTAGCATGATATAAATTATCTGAAGCTAATGTCATTTTCATACAATTTCATCTTTCCGCAGGCGCAGGCGTGAACACTAACAGTGTGTGGCTCTTGTCTAGACCCCCTGAACAGTCACAGTACCTGCATGAAAAATATTATCCACTCAATGCGATACAACCTGTATAGTGTATAATATAATCGAACTTCTAAAGAATATTTTAGCCACCAAGGAATACGATAACATTTATCATTATTAGTGCCACTAGAAGTTGAAATAGTAGGCTTGTTTATAATCTTAGTTTTCTTATCTAGTTATATTTACTGAGACTTGTTCATATCAGAATCTTATTTATGTAGAGTGAATAATATATCTACAAACTTTACTTTGTAAATTATATTGTTATATTTTTTTTCACCTATTTCTTTTATTTTTTATGGTTGACAGGCTAGGCATTTGACCACAGCTTACCTGCTGTTAAGTGACACCGTGGTATAAGCCACCTTCTCACCTTAGACATCCGCTTAGGCCGTGGTAGACATCCACAATTTTTTTTTGTAACGAGTTGACTTCTTCTAAAGTAACCTGGCTGTATTGGGGTACAGCCTGGTCAATCTGGTCATGTAGGATTGTAAATTAAAACTCCCTTAGTAGCCTGCCTCTTGCCAAACTGAGGGTACCGGGATCGCCATAGGAACGCATTGGTTTCCTTAATCCACGTCACCTGAGGCAACACTCCCAGAAAATGCGTGATGCTGCCGGTACACACCGTTAAGTGCTTGGCGAAAGGTGTTTTAACTTGAGGGTGGTAGCTAGCCAACTGCACACTACCTTAAAGTACTTTACAACCAGTCCAACATTTTATGGTTGCTCACGATGTTTTTCTTCACTGGCAGCTCAGCTAATTGTTGGGATCAAAACCCACACCTGGGGGGTGGAAGTCCAACTGGTGAACCTTTGAGCTATAATCGCTACTTACTGTAAACTGTAATTGTAAACTATAATTACAGCATCTTCATTGTACTTTTATCAATATCTAAAATTACTTGTAAACTTTGTTTGTTGTTATGTTCTTTCATCTAACATAATAAATCTATTGTCAAATCTAATGCTAGGCCTCAACTGGGTTCCGCGTAAAGGATTTACTAAATACATTAGAATCTTGACTTCAGAGATATTTTTTTTACTAAATCTACACAAATATGTTTCCAGCAACCTCGGGTGGAATACTTCATATACAAGGACCACATTCCCGTGGATGACCTCGGCATCACCGCCAAAGAACAAGACCAGGTCAAGTTCACCATCTGGTACAAGAAGAGGAACCTCAAGTCTTACAAGTTGGAGACTGGTGACCCAAAAGTGAGGAACGCCTGGGTGGAGGAAATCACTTCATTGCTGTGGGAACAAGCTATGCAGAAGAAAGGTAAGGTTTAATGGAAAAATCATATTATCGGCTACAAGGCTCAGCGGCATGATGGTTGGCGTCTCTCCCACTAGATGGCGCTGTCAGTGTGATTTAACATTGAAGAGATCCTCTCTACCCACCTCTTGGCTCCACCATCATATCAGTTTTATTGGTGCCAAATTATTGTGTTGTCATTCGAGTTTAATATATTTGTAATAATTCAAATCGATACGACATTTAGACGTAGGTTAAATAGACTTGATAAAAGGTTAGCTACTTAGTTAATAAACTGGCCAATTACGAGTCAGGCTCGCGCACTGAGGGTTCTGTACCATCACAAAATACAATAATTATCAATTTTAAAACAACATTTCCATTTATAGCTTGGTAATGAACAGAAATTTATCACCGACTCACACTTGGCCATTATTAAATATTTGTTGTTATACTCTAGAGTGTGTACTATATTTTTTTTATTTGATGTAACTTCAAATGAACAACACAGATTTTTTCGTTTTTATGTGCTGTGAGATCTTGTTTCTTACCAAATTTCATGTTCTAGGTCAATAGGAAGTGCCCTATAGGTTTTGATTCTCCTGCGAGTATCAAAATATGTGGTATAAACGGCTGTATCTTTTGATTGCGTTGACTTAGAAGTATAATTTATTCACAGCTCTAAGGGATTACAGAATTGATTATTTGATATAAATTTCAACTTGAAACATTTCCATGTTACTGAGAAAAAGGGCCTTGACAGACAGACAGATGGACAATGAAGTGAATATCAGTATCTTAAGTCCTATAAAGGTTCTTTTTTATCTTTTGAGGTACGGAACCCTAAAGATTGGGTAGTGCGCTGGTTGACCGATCGAAACAAAGGTTTCAGAGCCTATATACACACAGATTGCCTTGAGTATATATGTTTGCGAGTTTGTATATTTGTTTCACGAAAATTTGCGTACTGTTAATCCAATCTCCATGAAATTATGTAGACAAGCGGTTCGTTTCATCACAATATATATGAGAAAAATTGGTCCAGAGATGCAAAAATATACGGGGCACGATGTCACAGATTGGGCTAACTATTAGTTGACTAAATGAACGAAGGAGTTGGCTATAAAGTCGTTTGCTTACGTACACAAATAATACAAGTAGAAATATAATATTTACTTCTTTTTCTATGACACGCAGTCGTAGCATCAGCTTACTGTTATAATATAAAACAATGCATCGGACAATGTCAACTAACTATGCATTTATTTTACCTACCTCGTACCAGTCACGAGTTGTAATATGACGAATATAAGCATTGATTTTAAAACACATGGATATCGAGTATACAAATACAAATACAAATCATTTATTCGGGCATAATTTATAGTAAGCTATAGTAATGATCCCAGAGGCTCCCGAACTAGTCAAAGACTGTGTGACGGGAGCCAATGGCTTCTCCTATTAATGTATCAATGAATTATACCGTATTATACCGAATTATAGTATAGTACAAAACTAACGAAAACTTGTCCTTTGCTTACCTATATTGGTACATTTAGATTTCTTTTAGATAAACCGACAAACTAATTTCCATTGTAACCTCGTTAGAACAATGTCTAATTTAGGTTTCAACTAATGTAGACTAAGTGCACATTTTACATTCATAGTTAGTATAGAAGTAGTACCATAATAATATCTCCTTTGTTTGTCTAATCTGAGGTTACACACGCGTGGACATTCCCTCGGAAACCGTAATTTTTTGTTGTTAACCGATATTTGTGTTTATTATATATCTGTGTGTTAATATTTATTTAAGTATGTATTTAAAATATATATGTTTGGTATCAGTGTCTGGCAGCCATATCACTAGCTATGCTTAGTTTGGGTTCAGATGACCGTGTGTGCAAAAATGTCCCGAATATTTATTTATTTATAGTTCGATTAAAATGTAATCGAATTTGAAAAAAAATATATAGGTATGCAAAAAACACATCGGTCCGTTGCTGCCTTAAAAAAGTACAAACAAACAAACCAACAAACAAATACCTATACTTTTGCATTTATTATTTTAGTATAAATGTTTTTTGAACAGTGATCCGATATCTATGGTTTTAATTTTTAATTGTCTTTGATTGTAACATTCAAATTGTTTATTGTCTCATTGTACAATCAGACTTGATTATGCATGCTCGGTTATTCAGTCTCTTTTTGGGATATTCGGTGTTGTTTAGTGCGTCCCTAGTCTAGCGTATAAAACGAATGAAGTTATTATCTATACGTATTGTGAGTAGGTAGGTATATTTACCTACTTATAGTACAATGCATTGTATATAATAACCGGTGCGACGGAGTTATGTCATTCATCTCCGATTGCATCCATTCAATAATATTTTTGTACTATTGTAAAGAATTGAATAACGTACATACCTTTTTTATTGTTCTTGATTGCAATTTTAAGCAAACAAAAACAAACGATGTAGAGTAAAAAGTGGGATATTGTGATAAACGCATATGTATGCTTGTATGTAAATATTTAGATTGATTTGATTTTGGTAAAATAGGTTTTAATAGAGTCCTGTAAGTTTAAGGGGTCAGTAGGAAGATGACGTTATCGTAAATACAATACAAATGGCGAATAGATCCCAAACAGCTAAAGTTGGGTTTTTTTGACTGAAGCCTTCTTGTTTTGTATCTTTGAATAGGTTTTTTTTAAAAATGAAGTGAGGTTTGATACATGCTGTTTTAATTTAGCGTACCGTTTGCAAATGTATGGTCGGCAACAAAAAAAAAATGCCTAGGTTTTTTAGAGGAAGAAACTTTTTCCACGAGTTCCTATTAAATATTTATTAAAAGACCACAAACAGGGATTATGAGAGATGTCGCATTCAGCTTTTCTTTGAGACTTACACATCAAGTACCTATCGAGCAGCTGGATCAGAGAGTTCAATTGATCCAACTAAGAAAGCACTTGTAACTTTATTATCATTTAGATAGAGAGATGGTCGCATCTGGCACGCAACCCGAACTAATTCCCGCATAGTTAATACAGACAAACTTTTTAAACGATCGTCATCTGCGCCCTATACATACAGAATACGTGACGGAAGGAGCCGGCCCTTTATCATGATCTGACGGCTGACGCACTCGGGGTCGACGACTTAGCTTTTTTTATTTGACACTTGGCAACTTGCATGCTGCTCTCTGTAATCGACAGTAAGGAAATCATCTTCTTTATTCAAATCTAGAAGTCTGTTTTTTTAGTAGGTATTAAATTTACTGAGTTGTGTGCCTTGGGAGAGGCCTATTTTGGCAGTGGATTAAAATAGGCTGATTATGATGACGATGATATTGTTTTCTGCCAAAATACTGGGCTACGCGGAAAGGGTGTACTAAGCCAAAAAGCGTTCATAGCAATGCTGCTAAAATAAAATTGCTAGATGCTAAAATTGCTGTCAACTTCTCGTTAACGGATATTGTCACAGGTGAAAACAAGATAGAGCAATTTTATGTTTTGCTTAACTTAAGTAACGTTTATAAGTAAGGCCGTAAGTATATAGAGTTAATTTTTTTAATTACATTTTCATGTTACCCCGTCACGACGCGTTTATGGCAAGGAATCTCATGTGAGATAGAGAATAAGCGCCCAGTAAAGTTAACACGTTAAGTGTACATTTGCATAGCGCCCTTACTGTTTATTAGGTTTTTATTGGACACTTGGCAAGTTGCATGTGCATTACACTGTGGGAACGGCAGGAACTCCACATATTTCTTTTACAACGCCAACCGTTGTTTTGTAATCGCAATACCGTATGCAACGCTGTTTGATACACTTTACGTAAAATAAAATTTAACATTTCACACGCTACTAAGGTACTAATTTCAAAGCAGTTTTCTACACGTGTGCGATGCTAAGATATTACAATAAAATAAAGGTTTTCACAAAATACCGTCTAAAGAAGCTTTTGACCAAACATTGAGATTGTACGTGACTATTTTATACCTATCGATGGTACTGCAGCTGTGTAATTAAACTCAATAATAATTCAAATTGAGTTTGAGTTTGTAATGTACTCAATACTTAGTAAATTACAAGCAGCGTACATTTATGGAATACGAACGACGAACATGAAAACGTGGGCTGAGAATTAGTCAATGCCTTCATACGTTAGTTATGGACTAACTATAACATATAATAATTATAACCTTTGTGCATTCGCCTTTTTTGTGGAAAACCTAATAAAACGTCATTGCGCATTAAAATATGGTACGCACGTCCCAAGATACGAGATATTAAAGTACACAAAATTGTTTAAGTCTAATTTACGTCGAAGTGGATTCTTCAACATAGGAACACATTAAATACCATGTTTTAATACAGTAAAATTAAAATGCAATGACCATACAAGAAACGAGTGCATGACTAATAATGACCATTTAGCTGGATAATTTATTGTTAACTATGCTACTGACCATAAACAAGGACATACCTGATTAATACTTTACAAATGGTAGTGGTTATTTAATTCGTACAACAATTACAAAGCATAAGGATATTATATACAACTTATCGATAAAAATATAAAACTATTACTACTAAAAATATAGACAGAGAAAGTAAGAAAATAACCTAGGTGAACAAATCGCTACCATGCGGCAGGGTCCCCAGAATGCTGGCAGCATTGCCCCGCAATGCTGTAGTGGTTAGTTATCATTTATTCAGAATCGTTATAACATTCAAACTCGATTTGATATTCGACATGGAAAGTAGTGTTTTGAAAACAGTAAACCATTACTGGTTTATAAAACACTTCATAGGTGTCACTTACAGCGCAGCATGATACAAATATAGTAGGTACATTGTCTACAATTTCCTCAACATTTACTGAGTACAAAGTTATCTGTTTGAACGACCTTCCGGATAATTAGATAGGAGATGAGAGGGGAGGGAGATCGTTTGAAACTCTCTGTTACGTCACATTCCCAGATTATGCGATAAGACTGGAATGGTGTTTTTTTTTCTGGGCAAGTGCCTTTAATAACTAAACAAAATACAAGCTAAAACTAACACTACAAATACAGAATTAGACTGCCCATAGACCGTTGAAGGTCTAAAGACAATCCAAATGCTCAAGCCCACTACCAGTTGGCAGCGTACCCAACAAAATAAAAATGGTGTTTAACTCTTTTTGATGTGTCTTTTTCGCTTACCTACCTAAGCTGGCTGATTCAACGAAACCGGATTACAGAATAATTTTGTTTTTACACTTTGTAGTTTTTTTTTGGGTTTTTGTAACTGCCTACTACAGATACCTAAAAAAACCTTCAAATATAGCTCAATAGTTGTAAAATTCATCGGGCGTTAAAACATTGCATCTACACAATGATTAGTCGAGTTATTTTTCATTGAGGCTGGGTCACTGGCCAGAGCTTTTTTCTTTCGTACCTTTTGATACATATAAAATCACAAAGGGATAGCAATTTTTGTGTTGATGATTTATAGGATGGCAAGGATGGAAAAAAAATTGGAAAACTATATTTTTCGATCTCTTTCTACAAAATAAAAGCACATAAATAATAATAATTACTTAAACACATTTGCAATGTTATTATAAAAATAATGCCCAATTAGTTTTAAATTACTACTTATTTTTTACTTTTAAATTGTGCGAATATATCTGGCCGAGCGCGGCCTTAAAAGAAGAGTAGGAAATATAAACAAGCACTGTGATGTGACATTAGAAATTCCTACTGAGCACAATGGTCTTTTGTGTACGCGAAACAGCCAGCCTACTCACGTATTGAAATATAATAACTAGTGGTCGTGAATGAATGAATCATGCGTGACCGCGACATTACCGCTGTTGATAGTGTTGATTTGCTAGAGTTCATTTTGCGTCGTTAAGTTAGCATTATCTAAACGATGGTCTGCGGCGACAGTCGCAAGTTCCAAGTTCTAACTATTATTGTTAGTGCGGGTTCGTGGCCGCCGGAGTTTATAGCAATAACTCGCCAGTTTGAGTCCGGCCGATGTCCGCCATTGTACTTTGGTTTATCAACAAACTGACCTCTATAGATAGGTATCAACTCAATGTCTTGCTATCGATTGCGCAGATAATTTGGATACGGAATCACTCGTACAATTTGAGCTCTATTGCTGAATAGTCTCATTTTTATGTTAAACTTAAAGCTTGGAATAACTTATACAACCGTTTTAATTAAATAAAAGCACCATACATACCTCTATTTGTCATACTTTCTACGTACGGCTTATAGTACCCGTAGTTAGTCAAAGAGTTTTCAATGATTTTTTAAATAACAACAAAAAACCACCAAAGACGTAGTAGGGATTTTTTTATAGTTTACAGTCAATAGGATTTATCATCACCGTCATTGTCATGCGTTTTCCCAATAGTTTTAGATAAACAGTTATCTAGCGATATATGGGCTCAAATATTTGTTAGAGAAATAATCTAAATATTTTATCTAATTGAATTATTTGATATAATCTATAAATAGAAATCATAGATAGAGAAATAGATATGATCAGGAGTTACATTTAAGTAAATTACTACTTAACTAAGCACTTCTTTGCTATAAAGTGAAGAAGGTGCCTCCTGAGATTAAAACACTGTGTAAATATAGGTAAATTTTAAAGAAAGGTTGTGGGTACTCCTCTCTCATGCGCTACCTTCCTCACAATGTTCTGCCATCTGATGCTTTTGGAAAATTACTACACGGAATATTTTATTTTATTATATTGGCTTACGCTGTTGGCCTTACGGCCTCTACAGCTTGACCAGACTTAGGCCGTCGCCGGGAGTGGGGATTAGACTTGCCCAGGCACCCCAGAAGGGATGTGCCCGGAAGCCCTAGCGATTTGTTGAACTGTTTGACTATTTGGAGATAATCTAACCGATCTTCTAACATATCCTGGGGGTTTACGATCACGCCGGCGGGAACGCTGTATGTATGTGTGCCTCTGGTAACCGGAAAACTAAATATTTCCCATTGCAAAGAGCAGTCGGATCGTACACAGAATAATGTTTCATTTTCTTTTTTTGTGCTGGAGCGAGGAGCGCCCTATTTGGATTCGCAGTTTTTGTATGATGAACTTATGATGAACTATAATTTTTATATGTATTAGTTGTGGGTCTGAGTGTGAGTGGTTGGTTTTTTGTATGTGTTCCGTGGAATCCCCAATTCAGGGGACCTTTAGTGGGAGCTATATGATGCGTGATTTTCTAGGATTGCCATCCCAAGATTCAACGTGGGTTTTCCTGTTATCGTTATTAGCTATAATATAATGTAGTGTATATATTATCGGAACAATATCAGCGCGATATCAACAGCTTTCGTCAGGTGCGCCAGCGATTAGAGCTAGTACTCGGAAGATACGATTTATAATGTTGGTATATAGGAAAGTCCTAACGATGATTAGCATGACTACGGCATTCGCTATTTACGATAATCACTGTTAAAAAGGCGATAATCGCTTTGACGTTGAATTTTTTAAATAGAATAAGTGGCAAACAAGCGATCGTCCAGCTGATAGTAAGCGCGCTGGTGGCAGCTGGTGGTCGCGTAACTGTCACTTCTGAAGTTGCGCGCTTAGAACTATCCAAGGTTGCCGAAGCTGCATACCTTTTGGTGACTCCATCATACTTTCTTTTTAATGCAACTGCACTGACGAGACGAGCAAGTTGCTTGCTTGATGGTAAGCGTCACTTTTGCTCATAACAGTTCAGTTTGATTCAAAATTTAGAACCCCAACAGTTCAAAACCCTGCACGGCAATGCAATTGTGCTCGTCACCCTGAGATATTAAATCTCTTTATGCCTAATAATTTTACTGAAAACATATTCTTTTAATCCAATTTATTATTAATGTGTGCAAACAGTACTTGGTAGTGTTCACCACGCGTTACTGCTTGGTGGTTAAATAACTATCTACGCATGAGTACTGATCTTCATTTTACATATTCAACAAAAATTAAAAGATATATATTGAAATAATAAATTTACAAAGATAACAATGTTTTGTCAAAGAGGATTTGGAATAAGCCAATAAGGGCTTTTTGTCTAATAACCCCTTCCGGCAATCAAATGTGACGCAAAATCGATTTCTAGCCAAAAAATTCAAAAATCCCCTTCGCAGGAGATATTTTTGGAATAAGCCATTTATCTCCATCCATCTCGAGTTGACTACCCAAAAATAAAAGTTACAATGCTTGAGAAGAAGCCCAACTAATGATTTTCGCTTTAGAGGGCCGTCCTTTAATCACGTGATGTTTTTTTTTTTGCATTTTTTAACCCCCCCGCCCCCTTGGTGAGGTTTAAGACCATTGTTTGTGTATTGGATTGTGATATGTCGTGATTTTTGCTAAACCCCCTCCCCCCCTTTCAAGCCTCACGTGATTAATGGACGGTCTCTTACCAAGAAGTGAGTTGGTGGTCAAAAGCGGAATTTAATACGATTAAAAAAAATCTAATGATTTTTTCATTTTCTTTTCCAGAACTTCTCCTGCAGCAGAGAAACAAGCGCGTTTCCATTGTCTCCATGAACAGCCAAGACTCAGCTGACTCTGAGAGAAATGACGACAAGTGTAAGTACCTATACAATATTTAATCTCTTATCTAATCATTGATCACTAAATATGGCGCTTACTCAACACGTATTCACAATCACGCAGATTACTAAAATCAAAATTGACACAGTGTTTACGCTAGTATTAGTCGATATATAAAGCACGACATTCTGCAGGGTTAAACTAAACCGAAACGAGGTCGTTGTACTCTTAAATAGATAAAAAAACAATTTATTTGACATAATAATATTGTGTTGTTTGGCCACAAGATTTTTGGCCACCTTGTACGTCATAACAAATGAAACCGTCATAGAAAGAAAGGTAGAAGGAAAGAGGGGACCGGGAAGACCAAGATGAGTATTCTTAGACCAAATAAAAGACAAGGCAAATGTGTGTACAGGGAGGTCAAATCGTTGACAGAAGACCGTCAAGCCTGGAAGTTACTTCACCGACAATAGCTTTGCTTTTAAATGTTGAATGAATGTCTTTTTTTTTTGTGCCGTAGGTGGCAAACAAACAGACGGGCTGCCTGATGGTAAGCAGTCACCGTCGCCTATGGATACTTGTAAAACCATGAATGAAAGAATGTTGTAGAAAGTAAATTAGAACTCATTGGCTCCTAATTAAGTTTAATTGTTTCAGAGCCAATGGTCTATCCCATATTCATTACACAGTAAACATTACGTAAAAACAGATAGAATAAAAAGAAATATAAAGTAAAAAAAAAAAAATACAACACGACATTAAAAACTATATTATTTTATAAGTACTGGGAATATAAATATATAAATCATCATTATAAACAATTTTTACTATGGGATTTTGGTCCCTACTTACTTTTAATAATAATATTAAAAACAGTTCCATAAAAAAAAAATATATCAACGAAATGGATGAAACAGCTGTTTTTGCGACTTCAGGGTAGATCCCATAGTAAAAAAGTATGTTTTAAATTAATAAAGTTGATTTTTAGTTTTTTTATTTCATAATAGTCTTGCGTTTGACCGCTAACTCGCCTGATGTAAAGCGATGATGCGGTCTACGGTGGAGCACGCTTCCTTAGAAGAAACCGATTCACTCGTGATTTGAAGACACGTATACCCCTATTAATAAACTTGGAGTAGCCTTGGAATAGTTACTCCGTCTTTTGTCTTTTTCGATCGAGTTCAAATTTTGAAAGAGAGAAATAGACAAAACTATTCCAAGACTACTCCACGTTTATTAATAAGGGGGCCAGCTTAAAATAACTATTCAGAGAAGGTAAGTTTCCAAACAACGCCTTCTCAAAATGTAAGCTACAAATTCGCTTTGTAGCTTACGTTTCGATTGGTATTTTAAACGATTTAAGCAAGAAAATTAATGGATTACCTGTGGAATGTCACACCATAACTCTTATGCTGCTTTCTGATTTCTTGTGGTACGATTTCACCGCGCAAATTGTCATAGTAAAATTTTTATATATTTTTGGTGTCATATATGACACCATTAGAATGGCTTAAATTTTGCGAATGTACTTGGTTTCTTTGTGTAGTTATTCTAAGGGGGCCAGATTGTAACTATCGGGGAACACAATGGAAGTAGGGTATAAAACGTCCTTGGGGAACACCCATTCAGGCAACGCATTCCACAGACTAGCAGTTTAGCATATACCTACAATACGTATAGACCATATAGCAATTTGTGGTGTGAACAATAAAGAGTTTATATATCTATCATACATTACGTTATTAATATTTGTTATTCAATTAGATTCCATTTCACCATTAATAATTAATATTGTAATACAACTACTAATTATATCGGCGTCAAAGTTAATTTATGCAATGTCCATTACTTTTTGTGTTCAAATAAATAAACCGTTGCTTCATCATTGTTACATCTCTCCTCAGGTCTGTTAGATGGTTTCGTACTCGTGAAATTGCACCAATGAATTGCTTTGTAGGTCAGTAATATTATTAGCAGCTTTGTCTTTTACGTTTTGTTCTTAATTCGGTGGTGTGGGCTCTTTCTGATGCTGGGGCCTCATACGTAATGATCATGATGAGGCGCTTGCAGACGTTGCGTAGTGCAAATAACAAGTAGAAGGGTGCCTACTACGCATCGTCTGCAACGGTGTGCTTAGTGATAGGCTTTGAAAGTGCTTAATAGCACTTTGTGTTGTGCAAGTGAAGCCTCGTTTTCCCGCCCTGCTCGCGCAAAGCCCACTGCACATCGTTCGTCTCGACACTCATGCGAGTACATACTCGCACGCGATTTGTGGCGTCACCGCGCAAGTGGCTACGTTTGAACGCCTACTTGTACTTGCTACTTCTACACGTTACTTGTACTACGCATCGTCTGCAAGCGCCTTTACTATCGAAATGTCTTCGGAATGATTTGGGTACAAGACATAAATAGATTTTACATCTAATATCTCATGGCAACGAGCGCTGTTCATTGCTGCGCAAGATTTTGAAACGTTGATATTGTAAATTCTGTGTGACAATGAACTGTTATGGGCTGACGCTTACCATCAAGCGAAGGACTTGCTCTTCTTTTTGCATTAAACATACAACGCGATAACTTGAATATTTGCGCTATCGCAATGAAGGCCCTAGCATGTTTATCTCATCATCATCATCATCAATTTAATTTGTTTATAACATTTGCATTTAAATTTAGTTTAAAGGTTTGGCGCCAACGTTAAAAAACATGTCGTTCTATGATGTTTCCAAACTCCATTGAAGCATCTAGTAAAATTTCCACCACTTTACTAGACCATGACTCGGACTTCACCGTGACTTACTTTGCTGGACTCTACAATGACGATATTTTATAAAACTTAAAATATTTTATTACTAGACACTGACAAATGAACAAGACGTGTGACGCCAAAATCCTAGGATAATATATGAGAGAAGAAATAAAAACTAACGATTATCTATACTATACATAGATTCTATACTGAATCTATGATATTATATTATTATCTTGGCGTACTTTGAACATATATGCCTAATGAATCACTAATACCTAACTTGTATATCCTGTCCATTATCTTTTGTTATCTACTTTTACGCAATATTAAAGTAGGCGTCTAAACGTCTAACGTTTAGATAATTAATTGTAATACATTTTTACTTCTATACTGAAATAGTATTTCCGCTTCTTAATGGGGTAATCTGTCAAAGTGTCGTTTAACATAGCTAAAAGTGCTGCTGAAAGAATGCGTCTGACAGTTGCCATAATATTGTAAAAAGCATAATGAAAAAAATCTGATCACTTTTACCAGCTTTTTGAACGGAAGATTGTAGCTAATATATCAGTAAAAGAATATGTGTTTACTCAGATTTTTATAATGTTGTTGCAGCTGTCAGACGCAATCTCTCAGGAGCCGGAGTGTAGTACCGTTTATTATGGGAATTTTGTCATTATAAACTTTCTCTATTTGATAATTTTTTTGATAAAAAAAACCTAGTGATTGGTTGGCGGTAGCTATGCTCGCGCCATGTATAAAAAGCTTCTACCAGTTGACCAATGCTTTATGTGCTTGTCTTTCTAAATCCCTGTTTTTCACATATTACGTTGGTGTGCTAGTCCCATTCTTCTACAATAGGCTATCGGACTGATTATTATTTATTATCTTAAAAAATAAATCTTAAATTTATTAGATTATAATATTTTCTTTTTTAAAGCTGACCATAAATATTTATAATAAATAATATTTATATTTTTTTCATAAATATTTATTATTTAAGTGTTCAAATTTAAGAAAGATAATGCTTGTTAGACCGAGAGCGCACTTTACTTACGAATGACGTCACATGCTTGTAGCCATACAAACTCCATACTGACACTCGCCTTACGGGAAAAAGACAGAGCATCTTTTCCTAATCCGAACAATACATTTAAACACATATATCTCAGAATTTAATTAGCCAATTTAAATATGTAGTTTCTTTAGTAAGTGTATTTTATTTAATTATTATTATTAACAAATCAAAAACCTGTCCGATAGCCTAATGCGTTTTAATGGAAAAGTTCTCTTTTTATTTCTTTTCGTTCTTCTTTCCAATGACGTCAGAGTGCCCTTCATTATATTTTCCTTTGACAGTAAATTTAAAGTATTATTTCCTTCCTTACAGATAACTCTCTTCGAGGTGTACCTGGAGAAGTCAGAAGAACAGAGAAGAAGTTCAGAAGAACGACGTGGTACTGCGAATGACGCAACCTGGTACAACATTACATGATTTTCTAAATTGACGTTCCTTTACAAGGAAAAAATATTATGATACAGAGAGTTTGTAGTGTTGTCATATTTTGGGAATTATCAATTAATAATGATCAAACGTCACGTGATATTATCGAACAAACGAAGATCATGAAAGAAAAAAAGAAGTCTATAACTTTCTTAAAAAATATTAATTTATTAATTTTTGTTTTATTTTAAGAAACACATAGTCACAAATACCTAAAATCTACATACGATACAGCAGTTTAAATGTTTACTTTTTAGACGCACGATTGTGAATATAGTATTTAATAAAATAAAGTATTGCTCAATATAATGAAATAATAGTAAAGCTATACCTATGTACCTATAAATAATATAATATGTACCTAATAGTATATTTGCTCTTATCTTTCGTACCTACAGTATTTTTTGCCAAACAAAATGTTGAATAAATTGTATGTTGATCTATTACTTAATTCGGGTTATTTTTTTTCTCGGTTTATTTTATTTATGGTCACTAATAACAATATCAAAATTCAATTAAGTAATACAATTAAACTAAACCTATTCAAATAATCCACCCCTAATAACCCCGTTCCCAGCGCAAAGGTGCCCAAAACACTCGCTGCATTACTGCGTTGGATGGCAGTGGCCAACCTTTGCACCAGGAACGAGCCGGAGCGGGAATCACCACACTTTTCTTTGAGCCTGTGCCCTATGGCCCTATCTCCGAATTTGGGAAATTGCAAGATTATGACAGTAAAAGACTTCGGTACACATTTAAACATTTACATAGATTTAAATTAGAAATCTTATTTAAGGACCGGAATAAGGCATTTAAATAACTGTCTGCTTTTGAAAAATGTGCTTTGGTCGGTATTTATGTTTTTTTTATATTATAAATATGCTTGCATTTGGCCGCTTACTGGCCTGATGTTAAGCGATGATGCGGTCTACGATGGACCACGCTTGCCTAGAAGAAACCGATTCACTCTCGATTTGAAGACACCTAGATTATAACTATCGGGGAACACCCATTCAGGCAGTGAATTCCACAGACTAGCAGTTCGCACAATAAATGTGGAATAAAAGAGCTTCTCGGAATATCAAACATAAAGCGGTGTTGATTTTTCGTGCCCGCTCTGGCAGTCCGATAGAAAAATGGCCAGGAGGGAATTAAATCATGCAGATCGCACAGTCACACTCTCCGAAATGTATCCGATTTAAAAAAACCGATAGTCTAGCCTTAACGACGTTAATAATTCAAGAATATTGAGAACAACTTTTTTGTTATAAGTATATTTTTTAAATAATGACCAAAATAAATGGGAAACAGTTTATCTCATTTTTTGGGTCATTAAATAGAAATATTAGAACAAATGAGTTTTTAATATTTTCAAATATTAACTACGTACAATGACCGAAGCACAATATTTTCAAAAGTAGACAGTTATTTTATATTAAAAAACATCAACGTGCGAGTGAGATAGCGTCGCGCCATTTTCTGAGCCTTAATAATTTTATTTAGATACTGTAATTTATCCTATATCGGAAGCCTCCGGGCGGTCTTAAAACTTTGACGTTAGGACTGGCCACTCGGCCTACACGGACTTACCTACTTAATTTTATTTCGTTTATAAAATATTTTCGATAGTTATTAATTAAGATTTTACTTCGTTAAAAAATATAGTCATTATGATACGTATTGTTGCAATGTTAGTAGTATTTGAAATAAGTATCCATATAAGCAATTGAATTTAAAACTCAATAATTTCAAAGATGTAACGGCCTGCATACACGTTTTTTTATAACCAAAAATTTATGTTGTTTCGTTAATTCATTGTAACTTCTACTTTCCTGTATAATGTAAAGCAGTAATATATGTTAAAACTCAAATAAAATATATTTCTGTAATTATGTTTCTTCAGTTTTAATTATGTCTATGTATTGTTATGGTTCCTTCGCTACGAAGAAGGTTCCTCAGCTTGGAATCTATTTCGTAGTTTTTCAGACCTCCTTACGCATTAGTAGCTTACACAAAAATAAGCCTTTCTCTTATTAAGCCATAGAATCCGTCATGTGATTTACAAAGCGTTGCACGCCATCTGTCAAATAGTATGTAGTCTTTGGACTTTGGAGCCTTTTCTAGATCCCTAGTATATTAAAATAGTGTACAACCCTGTAATTTGCCGTTCTGTCAAAAATATATCTGTTTCATTCTGGTAACAACAATTTTGGCATATGAGTAAAGAATGTAATATGTATAATTAGTTTATGGTAAATTAGCACTACTTCTATGCCACTAGTTCTCATCCTGTGGGCCATCCAGTGCAAGTACTTGCGGTATTTTATCGATCGACAAAAGCCAATGACCAAAATTGGTGCCTTTTTTTTGCTGCCCTCAATGTTTCTTGGGAATTAGGTGCTGAATAATAATATGACTAACAACAGTTATGAAAGGGTATCATACCTAACATCAGTCTAAACTAAATTATATCGACTAGAAGAAGCGAGATAGGTACACAATTAAGATTTAAAGTCAAATACCTCATCTCTGACTGCGTTTGTTGAAAAAGTATTCATAAATTAATTCATCTGATAGTCTTTTCCAACGTGGGCCAAGGTTTCGACGATGGCCCGGTGGCCATCGTCGAAACCTTGAAATAAAACCAAATGCGCCACATCCCATAGTGATTTGGTCATTGTCTTTTTAATAACGATAACAAAGGTTTTGTTTTAGATACTGTCAAAACATTAGAATTTTATTAAACAAAAAAAAAACAAAAAAAAAAACAACTGGAATCCATGGAAGTAATATAAGGGTATACAAAGTCCTTTTTTTTTTCGGGCAAGTGCCTTTAATAACTAAACAAAATACAAGCTAAAACTAACACTACAAATACAGTTAGACTGCCCATAGACCGTTGAAGGTCTAAAGCCAATCCAAATGCTCAAGCCCACTACCAGTTGGCAGCGTACCCAACATGCTGGCGGCATTACCACGTTGAATGGCAATGCTAATGCGTTGAGCCAGAAACACGCCAGCATTTTGGTCACGCGTCGCATTAACCAGGCGCTCTGAAAGATTTTTGAAAATGAGGTGAGCTCCCGGTCCCCAAGGGCCCAATGTCTCGACCCCAAACGCCTCAAATATGTAACCACTGCCGAGGTTAGCATATTTGCGACGCTTGTGCTGCTCTGCCGAATTGGCAGCCGCGCCAGCCCTACCTTGTGTCTCAGGAAGATGTGACGGCGCTAAAGTATCGACACAAGTTGCGTCCCATACAAGGGGCCGCCCCAACCTCCAGGGCACAAGTGTCATACCGTCAGGCCTCTTTTCATCGTCACGCGCAAGACCACTCGGTTCGAGCACAGCTGCGACATTGGCGGTGGACAGTGCCCTGCGTATGATGTCGTTCAGGCTAGCGTGTCGGCCAATACGACCAGCGCTTCTCGAGCAAGAGAGACCATGGTGACCGAGCTGGTCAACAGCAGTACCACACTGACAGCGATGGGCCTCACAGCACCTTGCACCCAAGCGTAAGCTGACAGCTAGACGAAATGCGGTTGGATCTAAAAGGCTACCTGTGTTAAAAGAGGGCATGGCTTGCAACCAAAGTCCCGATTCCCAAACAGAGACAGCAAGAATACGAGCGCGATCTGCAATACTAGGACACGTATCTAGTAGCGATTTCCGTGCTAGTTCGCAGATCGGCCGATCCCACAGTCTCTGGGAAGACAACTTCCTGGGAAAATCGGTATTTGGACAAGCCAGCCTCCAAGCATTCATTGCGTCTTTCGAATGAGATACAACTACATCGGAAGGACCTAAAGAGGGTGCAAGGATTTTTTCTATTAATTTATGAGTACTATGAAATGAGGACAAGAATGCCGGTAACGCAACACTTGAAATTTGGCGGATCCCTAAGCCTCCTAACCTTACAGGTAGTGAGGCTTGTAACCATGTCCTGTCACTCAAATCAACATTCAAAACCGATATTAGAGTTTCCTTTACGACATTGTCTAAGCTCGAAAGGAGCTCACCGTGTTTCCACAGTGGACTACATCGTAAAGTGTACATAAATTTAGGAACAAACAAACAGTATCTGATAATTGTAAACGCCATATGGGCGTTAATTTTGAGTAACCTGTCGGAAGCACCCATAAAATTTTGAATTTTTTCCTCAACAAAAGGTGAAAAAGACTCATCCAATATCGGTGAACCCAGGAGACGGACAGAACGCCTGTCTAATAATTTGATATTGGGAGCTAAATTATTGAATTTTTCAATAACCTCATCTTTATCCGGACATGAATCGCAAACAAAAAGTTCGCATTTAGAAAAAATTAGTTCCAAACCAATATGACGAAATTCGTCTATGAGAAATTGCAAATCACTTAGAACAGTGTCAACGTCGCCTCCTAAGGTTCCGTCATCCAAGTACCAAACATTAAGTTTGGACTGGAGACGTTGAATAATTGGGTGAATAGCCAGGCTGAAAATGGCGGGACCGAAAGGATCACCCTGTTGACAACCGACTGATGATAACAAAACATTGTTTTGGTATGTCAATTTGGTGGGACTGCCATAGCATTGCCAGAGAAAATTGAAAAGATCAGGAATTTTATCTTTTACTTGTGTCAACAGGGCACCGCGATCGACCGAATTAAAAGCGTTTTTGACATCCACCTTTAGCAGCACCTCTCCACAATTTTGATCGAGAAAAGTTCGGACAGAATGAACAGCAGCCTCACATCCACCTCGCGAACCAAAACCAAGCTGTATTGGTTGAAAAAGGTTACTCAAAAGAGTGACCTTTTTCCTACATCCTGCCTTGGCCGCGAGGCGACGATATGTGGTGCCAACCGCAATAGGTCTGATACCACCGTCTTTTTTGATAAGTGCGCATAAATTAGCACCATACAAAATTTCAATGACGTCATCACTGACCCGTCCAGATAACATGAGATTTACCAAAGCTGTCAGGTCTTTCAAGAGGGACTCGCTAGCCTCACCACAACTAAAAGATAGAAGATCTTTTAGGTGTTGAGGCGTCAGACCATCTAGGCCTCCAGCTGAGCCACTCTGAAAAGACGCGACAGCCGCTGCAACCTCCTGGCATGTGGCTTCAATGACAACGTCATCTGGTTGTGGTGGATCAGGGAGGTGGAGATTTGCCGCTGCAGGTGGATGTTTTTCACGAAGTGACTGAACCGTAACTGGTGTATAAGGAGCTATTGTGTCGCTAGAAAACAAGACGCGTGCGGCGCCTTTGATATTGCCATCACTAATTTTGCTCTCTACTAATTTGAAATTAGTTGAAACGTCAGTTTTTTTGGAATTTAAATTATTCCGATTTTTTGGCGGAATAATATTTGCAAGATCTAAAGGATTCCCTTCCAATACTTTGTACTTTACGCAGTTTTCCTTTACTCTAGTAGTAAGGGACTTTTTGTTAGAAGGGTCGAAATGTACGTAAAGCACACTGTATGGAAAAGTAAGGAGATGTTCCCAGGCGTGCTTAGAATTTATAGAAATAACATTCCTAATTGCTGATGATAAACAAAGAGCAACCGAAATACGAGCACCACGCGGGATGCGTTTTAAAATCGGGAAAGAATTTTTATATGAGCTTAAAACCTCCCAAAACGGTTTGGAAGGAGAAGCAGCGCTCGTGAAACTGCTACTTGGTACGAATGAACCCGAAATTGGAGCCGAAAGATTAATTTTGTGGCATCTAGTATTGTGAATTTTAAGACCTTTTTGGCCTTTGAAATAACGGGCCTGGGGACACTCCGGGCACTGTATCAAGTTTGTCTGCGACACAAAGTTAATTTCTGATGCCGCATTTCGTCCAGAAGGGGTGGAAAGTGACATGATAACAACAAAGGGCTTATCTCCAAGCTTAGTATTCCTATCTAGTGACGGCCGCGAGACGTCAGGCGGTGACGTCGCTCGGTGTGCGCCGACTCGCCGGACGGCGTTGACATGGAAACAAACAAACACTAATGAGCGGAAATCTGTCAAAAACTAAGATATTTAAGGAAATACGAAAAACAGATGTAGAGACTTTCCCTAGCTCTACAAACAATACCATGTAAGAATCCAGAAATAATAAAGCGACTGGTAGGCAGAAAAATCTTCCACAGTCGCTAAATCTGAAAAAATAAAGCCCAGAAATTTCTTGCCAACCTCAGTTGACAAGTTTTTTTTTTTTTTTTTTAATTTTTTTTTTCAAAGTCCTTGGTGGAATCAAAGAACCTGGACCTTATCTTTTTGAAGATATAATTTATTTATAACTGATTTCAGAAGGTAGGTACCTACTCAATTTGGTCAGTTTTTTTAATGTACTCGTATGTCATGGACCTCTATTACTGGCGATTACTCCTCCATTTGTGAACCGATTTACGTGTTTATTTTTTAGTTTGTAGAAAAGCTTTCTATGAAGTCCAACAAAAAAAAGATTGGCTTTGACTCAATAGTTTTTAGCCAGCTCCAATAATGCGAATATTTTGTTTGAGCACCAGTTGATTTGGAAATATCAATAACTTTGGTCGAGCGCCCACTAATATTGAAGTTAGTTATTTATATAGATAATTAAGTCGACAACGAATGTAAAATTGATCGATATCTATAAAATACAGTATACATACTGTAGTATCGGTTCTGTTTTGGTAATATATTTGGTGAAATAGCCCGTTGGTCCAGTAGGTAGTGAAACTGTCTTCTGCGCTTGGGGGCGTGGGTTCGATTCCCACCTAGGAGAAACATTTATGTGATGAACATTTGTGTTTGTTCTATATCTGGTTGTTATATTAGCCATTTCTCAACTGGATAAGATATGGAAGGATCGTAGCATCAGCAAAAAGACAAAAATGACTCTCGTCAACACCCGAGTCTTCTCTATATTTCTATACGGGGTTGAGACATGGACTCTTAAAGCTAGAGACCGACAGCGCATAGGCGCTTTTGAAATGTGGTGCCGGAAGAAAATGCTTCGTATTCCATGGACTGTGCATAGAACTAACCAATCGGTTCTTAAAGAACTCAAACTCCTTAAGAAACCAAGGCTTTCCAACACATGCCTTCGGAGAGTTTGTGTGTTTTTTGGCCGCATAGCCCGTAAGCCTGGTGATAATCTCCAAAAACTAATCGTTACCGGAAAAATAGAAGACAAGAGACCGAGAGGAAGGAGCCCAATGCGTTGGACAGATCAAATCCGCACCACCCTCAACACCAACGTTGCCGAAGCGGTTCACGCTTCTGAAAGCCGGAACAGATGGCGGAACATCATAAGGGAGAAGTTGATGCCGTGATGGGTCACGACCCCCAGCATTGGGGAATCGACGAAAGGAGGAGGATCTGGTTGCTAATATCTATTTAAGTATGTATTTTAAACTATATATATATGTATATCAGTCTCTGGCAGCCTTATCACAAGCTTTGCTTAGTTTGTGGTCAGATGACTGTGAGTGCAAAAAAAAACATAGTTCCAACTCGCTGCTAGACGACCTTTACCTTGCATATCGGTGACAACTCAGTCACTGCTTTATTCCATCATGGTTTAGCTTATTGCAACAAAATCCGCCATACCTGCGTTGCGTGTGAAAGTTGAAATGTCGTATAGCGAAGACAATCAAGAAAGTTATAGCGACGAGAGGCAAACGATGATGCCGGAGTGCATTTGCCATTTGTATCTTAGCAGGGGCGAATTTAGGCACTTGTACAATAAACACGTAACACTTTTTTATATTTGAAAGTAATGTTGAATAAAGTGTTGGTCGCTCGCCTGATGTTAAGCGATGATGCGGTCTACGATGGAGCACGCTTGCTTAGAAGAAACTGATTCACTCGTGATTTGTAGATTCACGTCCGCGGTACGCGGAACTGAGCACAAATTTCTAAGCAAAAGGATTTTCATCAAAATGCCATCACTGGCCCATTACATATAAAACTCGTCATGGTAAATACCGTAATATATATCCCATATTATAAATACTGTATAGACTAACATATTTTTTTTACTTTTGGAAGAATTCACAGTCACACAGTGGACAATGGAGAAAGCTATTCTTGGCGTTTTTTTGCGCGATAGAATCCGGAACGAGAATATTCTCCGATGAACCAGAGTAACCGATATTGCTATTAAAATTTGGAAGTTGTAGTGATAATGGGCAGGCCACATCGCTGGAAGAACCGAAAACAGATAGGGAAGAAAGGCTCTTCACTAGAGACCATGACCCGGAAGACACAGCGTAGGCAGGCCTCCCACTAGATGGACCGACTACATCGTGAGAGTCGCGGTATCCAGTGGATGCACATGGCAGGCTGTCGTTCAGTGTGGGAATCTAAGGGGGTGGCCTATGTCACCAGTGGACGTTTTCTGGCTGATGATGATGAAACTAACATACATAATTATAATGAACACATAAAACACTAAAAAAGTTATTTTAAAGTCTGAGATTTGGCTGGCTGTGTCGGTCGATAGAACACGTCTTCGGGCCAGAAACCAACACACCTAAGTACGTTAACACATAAAAAAAACACTTGTTTCATCCCTGGTTATTCTCCGACGTTGGATCACGCGTTCAAGCTGTCACTGGCACTCGACAGCAGTACTTTTTGTCTCCTAGTATCTTGGTTAAAATGCACCTTTTAAACGACGCTTTTCTAACCGTAGTATTTTTTCATCCAAGTCGCATTTTATGCCTTTATAATTTTACAGAGCTTCTGTGTATGTGTGTGTGTGTGTGTGTGTGTGTTTCTGTGTTTTTTGTATTCTGTCTGAATACTCAGAGAGCAGAGTTCAAGCAAGAGTTTTATTAACAAAAGTTTTAATTATGCTGACATAGACAGGTAAATGTATCATCAAATCTCGTTTTCACACCGAGAACTTTATACGCGTAATTTCGCGCGGACAATCTCGTTTTTCGTTTTAAAACCATCTCATTTGTCGTAAAAACGTAAAATGAAGTAATGAAATACTGTTACTTGAAATCCGCAATGCGAAAAATTATAGCCCCGGCTGTGAAGTCGAGCGGAATATTCTACCTGAAGGCTAAATTTTATTGCCCGGCGCTGTTTTCGAACAATTGCATTAATAGTGTATCAACGGAGCACCAGCGAGGCTTCTTTACTGCCATGGAGGCAGCTACGAATACAATTAAACTTTTAATATTTTAACGCGGCTAAATCGTACTTTCAACAGGCAACTATATCTAGGTACATGTAGATTTAAGACTTGTTCATTTTATTGCAGACCTAATTTCAGAGTAATTTCCTTTAAACTAGCATTGGGACTGGTTAGATTAGAAGATAAGCATGAATGCTAATCAGATGATTATGATGAACACATAATTATGATGATTATGATGATGATGCAGTCATTATTTCAGCCATAGGACTTCTACTGCTGGACATAGGCCTCCCCCATCAATCTCCAAAAAGGCCGGTTGGAAGCGGCCTGCATCCAGCGTTTTCCTGCGGTCTCTTTTATGTCGTCCGTCCATCTTCTGCGTGGACGTCCTACGCTTCGCTTAGCGGTTCGTGGTCTCCATTCTGTAACCTTTCGCCCCCATCGGTCATCTTTTTCTGCGTGCTATTCTGCGTGCCTACTGCCACTTCAACTTGCTAATCCGGTTATTGGCAGTAATACTTATTTATTCCTGTTGAACTAGGGTAGATCTCTCTCTGGGAAAAGGCATTTGTTTCGGCAGTGGGAACATGATAATGACATAATGACCATGGTGACTGATGACATGGTGGTTTAAGGTTTTAAGATATTAAGGTCGCAACTCATAACCTAATTTAGCAAATTTTCAGACAACTTTGCCTAAAAAATGAATGAGATGTTTTTAGGGTTCCGTGCCTCAAAAGGAAAAAACGGAACCCTTATAGGATCACTTCGTTGTCCGTCTGTCTGTCTGTCTGTCCGTCTGTCAAGACCCTTTTTCTCAAGAACGCGTAAAGGTAGCAAGTTGAAATTTATACTAAATACTTGGGTCTACGGTTTCTTTCGGCTGTAAAAAAATAAAAGTTGTAAGTCAACGCAATCAAAAGATATGAACGTTTATGTCGCATATTTTGCGATTTCACAGGGGAACCATAACCTATAGGGTACTTCCCGTTGACCTAGAATCATGAAATTTGGCAAAAAGCAAGGTCTCATAGCACATATATAGGAATAAATCCGAAAGTTATAAATATGAAGGTATATCATTTAAAAATGATTATTTTGCTATTACAAACTTACATTTTGTAGTTGGAATGTATCGAAGAACCTTATTGTCAACTACAAACTTAAGTTTGTCTTTCAATATTTTAACTTCAGTTAGTTTTTTTTTTGGTCTCGCGCTCTTAGTGTTCCTTTATGTCGTATATTTTGCGATTTCACAGGGGAATCAAAACCTATAGGGTACTTCCCGTTGACCTAGAATCATGAAATTTGGCAAGAGGCAAGGTCTCATAGTACATATATAGGAATAAATCCGAAAGTTATAAATTTGAAGGTATTTAAAAATAATTATTTTGCTATTACAAACTTACATTTTGTAGTTGGGATGTATGGAAGAACCTTATTGTCAACTACAAACTTCAAAGTTATCTTCCCAGAGACTGTGGGATCGGCCGATCTGCGAACTAGCATGGAAATCGCTACTAGATACGTGTCCTAGTATTGCAGATCGCGCTCGTATTCTTGCTGTCTCTGTTTGGGAATCGGGACTTTGGTTGCAAGCCATGCCCTCTTTTAACACAGGTAGCCTTTTAGATCCAACCGCATTTCGTCTAGCTGTCAGCTTACGCTTGGGTGCAAGGTGCTGTGAGGCCCATCGCTGTCAGTGTGGTACTGCTGTTGACCAGCTCAGTCACCATGGTCTCTCTTGCTCGAGAAGCGCTGGTCGTATTGGCCGACACGCTAGCCTGAACGACATCATACGCAGGGCACTTTCCACCGCCAATGTCGCAGCTGTGCTCAAACCGAGTGGTCTTGCGCGTGACGATGGAAGGAGGCCTGACGGTATGACACTTGTGCCCTGGAGGTTGGGGCGGCCCCTTGTATGGGACGCAACTTGTGTCGATACTTTGGCGCCGTCACATCTTCCTGAGACACAGGGTAGGGCTGGCGCGGCTGCTAATTCGGCAGAGCAGCACAAGCGTCGCAAATATGCTAACCTCGGCAGTGGTTACATATTTGAGGCGTTTGGGGTCGAGACATTGGGCCCTTGGGGACCGGGAGCTCACCTCATTTTCAAAAATCTTTCAGAGCGCCTGGTTAATGCGACGCGTGACCAAAATGCTGGCGTGTTTCTGGCTCAACGCATTAGCATTGCCATTCAACGTGGTAATGCCGCCAGCATGTTGGGTACGCTGCCAACTGGTAGTGGGCTTGAGCATTTGGATTGTCTTTAGACCTTCAACGGTCTATGGGCAGTCTAACTGTATTTGTAGTGTTAGTTTTAGCTTGTATTTTGTTTAGTTATTAAAGGCACTTGCCCAGTAAAAAAAACTACAAACTTAAGTTTGTCTTTCAATATTTTAACTTCAGTTAGTTTTTTTTTTTTGGTCTCGCGCTCTGAGGGTTCCGTCTAACGGAACCCTCAGAGTACGAGTCCTACTCGTACTTGTCCGGTTTTTTTTAAATATTAAGGAACTACAATTTTAGATTTTCAGTTTTAGGGGTGTCCCTGATTCTACACAACCACTTCATAGATTTTTTTAAAACACGAAATAAAACTTTATAATTTTTTAAATTTTGTGAAAATGACTTAAAGAGTTATGCTCAGTTCCAGCATTTATATTATGCTCTGACTGCTGCGATAACATAGTAAAAAGCCCAATAGAAACATTTTCTTTTAATATTTTACTGAAGTAAGTATATCGGGTACTTGCTTCAGTCTAACGTTCAAAAACTTAGCGAAAATGATCAGAATTCGTGGTTTTCAATCAGATTTTTACAATGTAATTACAGCTGCCAAAGCCAATAAAACCTTGGACCGAGTTTAACAGAGCGAATTAAAAACAATGCAGGAACTGTGAACCCATTCATTGTCCATCCCTGTTTCATCGGGGTTTGCAAGAAAAACCAATATTTTCATTAGCGAAAAATGCCCAGGTTATTTTGCGTCATCGGAAACGCTGTGATACGCCAGTCATCAATCGAAGTTTTATTGCATTATTCATGACCACAAAAAATTGCAACAAAATGTTTGATAAAAATAGCGCAATGACGTCTCAGTAGACGAGGGATGTTTACTGCTCTTTTCTGAGCCCAAGTTGTTGAACAGGAGTTCTTAGCCGCCTTTAACACTCCCCCGGGGGTTCATTTATACATTCGCAACACGGAGGCGGCAGTAAAACTGCGTTATCCTGGTCATTATTTAGTCATCGCCCGCACGGTCGGTGCGCTCGGTACTTTCTTTGACCACGTTGCTAGAAGGGGCGCGCGTTCTACGCTCGGACTCTTACTTAGCGAATTTCTATCAATTAAAGTTGAAAATATGAGAAAGACATTGGTCTGGCCAGTGAACGCGGACTCAACTAAACATTATTTACTTTTTTATTATTATTTGAAGCAAAACTATTTTCTTAATGTGTTCATACTGTATCATAGAACCTGCCGACCACATCGACCAATAAAATGCACCGAATTACTCCCAGCCAGTGCAATTTTATGCACCCACATGAACCTGAGTTCCGTTGTAAAAGTCGTAACTTAGTTTATGATATTTCTATTGAAAACTTTTATAACTGAATGGATGCAGGTAAGAGTGAACTCACCTTTAAATGGAAAATAAAAAGTTACTCCTGTTATAGAATTTATTCTGTTTTGAGAAATCTATTGTGGAATGGAAACACTTTGCGCAAGCTATTTTACGTCAGCAAAATTGATCTTTGTACCCATTTTGATACTACGCATACGTCGGTGTTAACTTCTGAAATATGTCTGAAAGTTCTGCAAACAACAGACATTTGAAAATTTTATAAAGAGTAGAATTTAAAAGTTTTAATAAGACACTAAGAGAAGAGTAAAGAGGCTGTAAGGACGGATATACTGGGGAATAAATCTTTGGTATCTGTAGCTACTGAGGTTCTGTACATTTTAGAACTAAGATTTGGGTTCATAAATCAAAGTTAAAAATCTCACCTGATAATTTAATGCTATTTTAATTAAGAAGTTCTGTGCATAGGACTGTGCAAGCTCTACGTGATCTGTATTGTCAGGGACACGCTAATTAAATAGGTTTTTTTTAAAAGGTAAAAGTCCTAAAGGGAATAGTGGGCGTGTGTACGATATATACACGTATACTAAAACAAATTGCGCGGACTTGTGTGGTCGAAATCTCTTTGTACCTACAACCAATCACACGGACTCGAGCGGTCAAAATGTTCTTCTAACTTCCTTGTTCAGCCAGAGACTTAAAATTGGCGGCTATTGCGAAGTCAAGAAAATTTTCCAAGATATTTGCCGGTATTTCTGGTCACCGCTTTATTCATCGACTTCTTTCTAATAATGTGATAAAATCAAAGAATTTCACACTGTATCACCGTATCACAATTCTTTCCGGTACCCTGTCGTTAGCAAGGCGAGTGGTCACGGCGGCGGCTTATTCCAGCCAGTTTATGAGCCAGCTGCTGACATCGGCCGGTAAATCTCCTTATTTATCTGTGAAACATAAACCGTGGTCTCAGCAAAAATTAATTGGCTCCCACAGACCTCCTTGTCCACATTAACTATTTCAGAGGTTTTTGTTTAGATATAGCCTTTTGTTAGATATCTACTGCGACGGTGTGAGGGTGTGAATTTTGAAGTTGATACTCAATAACGCCAAGCAAAAAGTTTGATAGGTGCCGTTCGTGCTGGAATAACTTGGGTGTTATTTGCGTAACCTGCATGTAAGTTACATTGGTGCAGAAGTTGGAATAACTCTTTTTTATGCATGGCAGTATAAACGAGGTTTCTGCATGTTACTTACTGCACCGACTGCTTAAAATCGGGTGAGGTGGCGGTCAAACGCAAGCTTATTATTTTAAAAAGAGAGTATAATATTGTTCATCCAAATTGATAGCAGTTTAGCCAAGCTATGAAAATAGCAGCGGGAATTTTTCCGAAACATTACATAAAAAATATTTGGACTATCAGTTAATTTCTGATATTATGATACACACCTCTCCACCTTCTTTTTATGATAGTCTAAACAGCAAAAAAGATCAGAAAACTCTAATTATTTCCTGTCGTGCAAAAACAGTTTAGGCTAAAGCACCCGTAATCAACTTTTCAGTATGCTATAAATATACTTTTTATATTTACCCCAACAAACTTATCTAAAATTTTAACACCGAACAAGACGTTCAGAAGCAGGATAAACAAGCACCAGCATGTGTTATGCCATACTACTTTTTATTTTTATGAGGGGACCAAATTTGGCGTGCTGCTGAAACGACAGATCATAACCGTCGGACACAGCAACTGTTTGCAATCCTATCCGTAAACCAGCCATTGTTTTGCTCACGAAGATTTTACACATCCAATCTAAACCTTTACTTGTTGTGATAGAGTTGTTTTTTGCTTTGAATGTATATTGTGGTTGCATCCATCAGAATTGTTCTTTGCACACGCGTGGCGATTTTATTCGAGTCGCCATAAAAAAGAAGTAGCTTTCACCTGGTACTTCTTTAAGCGCAGCTTGTGGCTACGAGCGAGCACACTTCATTAAGGTTGCCGTATTTTTGTTGTGTCATAAAACTTGGTGGAAGAGATTTGAGTACATTGTACCTACATTTACTGAGATAAAAGAGATTAACATAGAAAATATTTTTGTCTAGAATTAGACAGCAGTGGCGGAATACAATTTTTCTAAACAACGGTTGTTTTATTATTTGCGGAGTGCCTAGTGGGATAGGGGGGCATTCAGCTTTTACGTGAAAGCTTGATACACCACAAAAATTCAGTGGTAGTGACAAAATTTGCAGCTTTTTGGTCGTATGTTTGGCTGTTCTGGAAAGCGTACAATCATGTATCGTGATTTCGGGGTTGTTACAAATACAGAAAAACTAAAAAATTGCCGTTTTATAATCTGCTGCTATAGCCCACCCCAGCCCCGCTCAGCCTACCCCTAAATTCACCACTGCAGATCAGCAGGCTACGAAACAGCTTAAAATATCTATCTGTATAAATAATCACATTCAGAAATCAATTAGTTGTTAGTTAGTTATTATTAGCCTTCTGAGCTTGGAGGCGTGGGTTCGATTCCCACGTAGGACAAACATTTATGTGATGAACATTTGTGTTTGTTCTATATCTGGTTGTTAATATCTATTTAAGTATGTATTTAAAACTATATATGTATGTATATCAGTCTCTGGCAGCCATATCACAAGCTTTGCTTAGTTTGGGGTCAGATGACCGTGTGTGCAAAAATGTCCCGAATATTTATTTATTTTATTTATTTATAACACTAGCGACAGGCTTCACACGTAAATTACACCCGTGCGAAACCGGGGCGGGTCGCTAGATATTTCTATATAAACCATCCGTGAAAAATTATTTAACTGATGGTGAAAACCGCATCAAAATCCGTTGCGTGGTTTAGGAGGAGTTAGCGGTTGTACAGACAGACAGGCAGACGCGGAAAGTGACTTTAATTTATACTATGTGATGAAGATTTAATATAAAGAAGAGATAAGTAACATAAACTACTTAGATCTGAGGATCTGCAAATTTACAGAGGTTTCAGAGTCTTGATATTGATGATCTATGTAGCTTTATGGTACGTACAAAATATTATGAAAATTTTAAATATAAGATTGCGAGCTTTGTTCATTTTCTTTGACTTGGCAACACTTATGCTTACGAGACACGTTCAGTATGGTATAGCAACGACGACAATGGGTCTAGAACAAAAATCACAGATGCGACCACTGCTGGCGACGCAACAAGATGAGATTGGAGAATCTCCAAGGACATGCACCTGGTTCCCTGTATTCGATACCGTGGTAAGTTTATGTCAAAAACGTACTTAATTAATGAAAAATACAACAGGAAAAAGTTCGACTCTGTCGGAAGCGTTCGTAATCTGACTCTAGACTATGTCAACTAAAATGTGTTTCACGATTAAAATCATGATTTACTGTAAATATTGTATCCCTAGTCTCTAATAATCTAGCCTCTTGCGTGAAAGTATATAACAAAAGTGCGTTACACTAATTGTAAATTATTGCCTACTTAAAGGCAACTGGATTTAACTGGTAAAAAAATTACGTTAAGTACCATTATTAAAATTTGTTAATAATTGTGAACTATGATGTATTTTATATGAATTCTTATGAAGACACAAAATAGTACTTAATGTACATACGTCGCTTAAAGGCCATGACTGTGTAAAAAGGCATTCAGAACGATCGAAACTCTTTTTATCGTCATAATGCGTAATGAATGGATAAAAAATCCTATAAATACATTACCACATGAGATTGAGATTTATTGTCAGCAATTTACGAGTAAACTCTTTTATACGCACTAAAATATCCCTTAAAGTAGCGCAATGAGAATATCAGATTTTATACGTCTAGAAAAGAGCTTTAAGTAAATTTCGCGAGTCGAGGTGAGTGAGGTACACATTTTTATGTATTCGGCCGTAAACTTGGAGTATAGTTTTATGGACATGATTTCGAAAGTGCGTCGAGTTTTTGAGGGATTTATCTCTTTGGAAAAACAAGGTGTCTGTTGGTAAACGACGTTTGGGTACCGCTATAAACTTTTGCATATCCTTTCAGGTAACCATTTTTTAAAGGTAGCACTGTATTTTTTTTCTGTAAATATCTGAGTCTCCATTTCTTCGCGTATGGATGAAACTACGCTGAACAGATGTTAGAGACTGGAGAATGCGTTTATTTAAAACATTGTTCTTTTTGTTTAGATAAAAGTGTATTTGTATGTTAAATACTTGTAGAGATACCTCGAGCAAAATAGATTTTGTATTTAAATTAGAATTTTGCTTGAGCAGCGTATTTTTATCAAGCATAGCATTATAGAAAATAAGAAAGGGACAATTTTTTGTCTACTATTTAACTGATACGTTTTATTTTTGAGCTTCCAGAATGTGTTCAGCTGTTAGCCGTTTCAGGATGAGTAAACAATTTGTGAGAGATTTTCGGAGCCGTTTTTCTGGTAAGATTTACTAGATAGCACAATTTTTTTGAGTGGCTAAATACTATTACCCTATTTTGTTTACGGGGGGATATCTTCGAAAAATACCCAGCTGCATTGGAATGTAGCCGGGTTATGTGATATTGCTAGCACTAAAACCCCTTGGTGGCCGGCCTCTGTGCCAGACGGAGAGCACCGTATCTCCATAGGAACGCACTGACCTAACCAAATCTGACGGGTTATAAGTTCTGGATAGTTGCGGTTATATCGCCATTTATGGAGCTAGCTGGAAGTATATTTTCTCAAATTGCCACACTGAAAATCTCTTATTACATTATTTCAATACTAGCTGTGCCCCGCGGTTTCCTCCGCGTAGTGATGAAAAATGGTGATGATGATGATGAAAAGTAGCCTATGTCACTCTATGGCTCTTGAACTATACCCATGCAAAAAAATCAGGTCGATCTGTTGTTTCGTTGCAGCGTGAAAGAGCAACAAATATCCATACATCAATACATCGATACATACAAACTTTCGCGTTTATAATATTAGTAGGATTTGTTGAAGAATAAAATTGATGTAAGTAAGTACACACGTACACAAAACGATAGCAAGACTCCATATAATATACTCTATGATTACTCCATACGGATGTTAAAGAAACGCTTCCGATAACGAAGATTGATTATAGTTGTGGTCTTACGATACCATAATAAACGCGATATTTCAAATTTTTTTAATCTAACAGCTTTGGGGATTTAAATACAACTGTTTTTACTATTACAGATTTTTTTTAAGTGCGCAATGTAATGCAAATAAAATCTTTAGCTATAGCTAGAGATCAACAAACAACCTCCACACGCACACACAGTCAGCGCCATATGCACATTTGCGCGCTTTTGTACCTACGCGGTTAATTGACCCCGAGTTTTGTACGATTTACATTGCTGGTTTGCAAAATACTAAACATAGATAGTATAATAATAACGTTTCGGCTTCGGGAATGTTTTTCTTACACCCGGTATAAGATAAAAGAAAAGCATGTGGTAAAGCAGTAAAAGTGCCGTTTCGAGTTAGTCAGGTGGCGTTGTTTAGACACCATATCACTGCCTGCAGCGATCCATTGCGATGGCCGAGTAATCCCTACCGGAGGCTTTGTCTCACGTCCAGCTTACTTTTATTACCCTGCCTGCATCGCGAAATAAAACAAAATTGGCGGGAATTTATGACCCACGACCCCTAGGTACCACCTAGTGGGGCGGAAAGTTTTCAATTTGAAACGAATTACTCGTTTGTTTTGTGTAATAAGGAGGGTTTAAGGTAGTATGGGGCCGCAATGGCTGTCGCGGGCTTCCTTAAAACTACTTTCTTGGTTTTATTACCTGAGTGGTATGGGTGGGCGTAAGTCGGCTCTTGAAGGTGTGTTTATTCGGAGTACAATGTTTGTTGGGAGTGCTCGGGGCAAATGATTCGAACTTTTACTGCACCCCGTGGGAAGATGCTTTTTCAAGGATATATTATGTACACTTTTTGTTCCTATAACGTTACCTGCAAAGAGTTTTTTAAGTCAATTTGGTAAAAAAAAAAATACAATAAATTTACTAGGTACCGCGCAGTGATTTGATGTCTTGGTGCGGAAGTTTTTCTTACGCGCTTAGTTACAACTTAAATCTCAGGTAGCTTATTGAGAAGTATTAAGCAGAATGTACTTATCTAGTCGAGGACACGTCCGTAACGTACTTCATTTATTCGAGACTAAAGTTTTCCTTACTACCCTACCTTACAATAAACTTAAGCTATACTTATAACCCAGATTAGCCTATGCTACTCTTTATAGCAAAAAATACGGTTCGGTACGGTTTTTGGTTTACAAATTTACAAAATTTTCGTAAAACATGCGTTTTAGGATTTTTGAGCTTTCTGATTCTATCAAATAAGTAGAAAGATCAATAGAAAATTAAATTTATGTAATAAATAGTTTTTTTAATTTTTATTGAATATAACAGCTTAAAATTTTTGTAAACTCAACATAGTCAGCCATATTTTATTACCTCCAATATACATAAGTCGTTTTTCTTAAAACTCTCGGAGGGAAGTTTGTGAGTAGATTTCGTTAAATTACTGACATTAAATAAACAATTTGAATGTTAAGGTTTACTTCTGCTATATTCGTCTTGACAATTAAGGCTTTATTTTTTCAATCCCGAAAATCCGAAAACCTAAAATTTAACGATGAATTTTGAACCTTTTTATTTCAATGTAAAACAATTAAGTACTAAGTTTTTTAACACGTATATAAAAGAACCATCCGAGAACCATATCCATCTCGTACGGGCTCATATAAATAAGAACGACGATCGAACAGCGCATTAAGCTGCGTCGTTTTACAACAACATAACATTCTTTAGGTAGCAAATTGAATGTTAAAGCGCGTAACCTGCCCCTAACTGAATAAGTTATGGGGCCCGTGCTATTGGTAATGAAACTTGAATGACCTCGGGCGTTACCGTCTGCGGATAACATTTCCGTGTTTACGCCTCTATGGTGGGGTTTGTCTGTTGTTTTAAGTAACAAATCACACCATTATAAATGCGATAGTGTTAAGTGTGTGTATGTGTGTAAGTGTGTGTGTGTTTGTATGTAGGTATTTTTGTCTGTACCCAACTTTGTGACGTGACCATACCAAATTTTATTCATATCCACTAGGATGAAATTTCCTTGGGAGCTTATTTATACCTATCATGGATTTTAAGAAGGATTTTGATCTCGAAAAAAATACTGTTCCTGTGGGATAGCGGGTAAAACCGAGAGTGCGCTAGTTGATAAATAAGTATGTTTGAGACAATATTTTGAGTTTTGAAAGCTAAGTAACTTTGAATTTTCTTGAATAACCCCGGATTGTACATGTTCGGAAAGACAGACGCAGGTAAGGAGACCCACACCTCTGATGTTTGGTTCAAAAAGGTGAATTAGAAACACCTAGTGCATCTGAATGGAATTTCTACCATAAGAGAGTGTCTCCTTATCGTGCGTCTGGTACAGTTATGGAAGAACGGTTATGGCAGCATTAGGTCGTGCAGTTCTTGGGCACACTCGCTGTAGTGCATTCTGTAAAATACTGACAGGCTAGCAACGCCACGCTGGTGCGACAGGCTCTGTAGCCTGGATTCCACCAACAAGTTATCACTAATGATTCTTTTTGCACGCCTTTCTATGATACCTAGGTTTAGACTGTCGTATAGCATTGATAGTTCAGTGGTTGATGCGTTAGATTACCAAGCTGCAGGAAGAAGAAGAGCATTTTTGAAGATTACAAAATGAGCGCCGGCGCTTGCTTCGTTTCAGTCGGTCTCTAGCCGTAGGAAGTGCGACACAAGACTATTGTTACATAACGAAACATCTGACAAAATTATGGCTTCGTGTGCTTTCCCGAAGTGTAAAAATACAACAAATAGCCGATATCTAGTTTTTAACAATTGTACTGTCCATGGCCGCATCGGTCATATGTTGTGCGTGCTATGTGCCCTGCCCACTGCCAGTTCAACTTGTAATAGATGCCTAGATAATATTTTTGTTGTAATTTTTATGTTAACCTTGTTTTGTGGTATTTTAATAAAGAGTTTTTGTATTGTATTGTATTGTATTGTAATATAGTTCTGTGGTACAAAATATTACAGTTCTACAAGAACAAATACATGTCGTCATAAGAGTCAGACTTCAGAAGGCAACAAACATAGCATTATGGACAAAAGGATTCAGTAAACAAACCAAGCTGAATTTCCTTGGAGTCGCACCCAAAGTTCGTGAAGAATGCCAGTTACTCAGTTACCCAAGATCCGGGAACTTTCCATTTTTCGATTGGCAGTGTTACTAAGTTCGCAAATGTAGTTTAACGATTGCTTTGCGTTCAGAGTGGAGTTTCGTTTCTAAACTATTTATTTTTGTTGTGCGAGACATTTATTTGTCAAGTTTTTAACAAAAGATTTAAATTCAGCAAAGAACTTATATACAGGGTTATTGATAACTTCTATACACCACTAAACTTTTGTTTACAACTTTTAATAATATTATAGCTTTCTCCCGCGTTAAAATAATCAATAATTTATTGCACATTATGAAATTCATTTACATATCTTAGGATGTTTCAAGTAGGTATCATTAATGACCCTGATTGGGTATGGTCTCAAAGTGCGTATGTATTAGATCGATTTACTCCAGAATTGATTTGACTTTTAGGTACTCATCAAGGCTTTAGTAACATTTTGCGAGCAGTATGTCTTTAAGAGTTTAAGCAAATTTATTCTCATTTTCTATGTCTTTTTTCTCTATTCTCTGCGTTGGTAGTTTATTACATAATTATGTTGGCAGCCATTGTGCTTGGGCCGAAGCTATGTTTTACTAATTTAGAGATTGGTAAGATACATTTATGTCTATAGTTAGACCTATTGGATAATTTTAGTCATCAGCAATTTTCCTGAAAATTGTGGGTATTTTTTTACAAATTTTAAATTTTATAATGTACGAGTATGTTTAATAACGACGTAGTATAAGTGACTGCAGTGCAATGCAAGTTTCCAATAAACCGACCAAGTGCGAGTCGGGGTCGTGCACTGAGGGATCCGTACCACCACATAACTCGTTAGCTTCTTAAGTACAAAAAAAGACAACATACCAACAACGCCCAGGCGGTTACCCATGTACCAGCCGCGCCCGACGATGCTTCACTTCCGTAATCGGTGATCGTACGAGAAGCGGTGGTGAACAGAAATTTGACACTGACTCGAACTTGGCCATTATTTATTATTTGTTATACTTTAGAGTGTGTACTATAATCATGCCAAGTTAGACGCTTGTAGGTATTACCGTTTTTACATTAGAGCTGATACAAAAATACGTAAAAAAAAATACGTTTGTTGTATGGGGACCCAAATTTTTTTTACTCTTTGATTTTTTTTATTTTTTTTTTAATTAATCCGCCGTAACATTACATATTCTATTATAGTCTATTGTTGTACTAAAAAATATAGCCGTTAAAAGGTAGGACAGACAGACAGACATACGGACAGACAGCGTCGGCTGAGTAATAGGGTCTCGTTTTTCCCCTTTGGGTACAGAACCCTAAAAATACCTTATTGTACTTAATGTGAAGTTGAAGCGGCTCTACACTATTCGTCAAAGAAACAGATTTGTGTGTGGCATGAGTTTTCCAGAATGGCGCAAAAACTCCATAATTGAATATAGAAAGAAGGTTGTGTGAAAACGATTGTCTTATAATGTGAAATTTATCCAAGACGGTGTTACCAGTTAGTTGCATCGTTTCTTGTAGCGACAATATTCTTGTGTCATTTGTAGCGTCGGTCGGCGATTATCAAAGCAATCAGACGCCCAACAAACTACTTCCGAGGATCGGTAGTGTCGAGCAATGCAGCTTGATATCATTGCAGTGAAATATATTATTTATTTCTTAAAAACAACTGTGACGACTAGTGTACAACTGTGTGTGTGTTCGTGTGTTTGTGTGTGTGTGTGTATGTGTGTGTTTTTCATTTGTTACGACGGAATTGATTTATCAAAGGTAAGGCTATAGTATTAAAAAACGTGTACAATTAATATAGTACTTACAGCGCGATAAAGTAAACTGGGTCTTTAGTTACAATTTTACATATTTATTTTTATTTAATAATATGTTTGCGTTTGACCGCAACTCGCCTAATGTTTCGAAACGAAATTCTCTATTTATTTTATTTTGACACTTGAACAGCAATTTTTTTATTACTGCTGTCCTGCTTATTTTATGTAAAAGAGTGTAGTGAGCACTATATTAAGTTTAGTGCTCACGGCGCTTTTTTATATAATTTGCATATATATTGCATAATTTGAAGAAATAGCAAGATAACAAAAGATTAATAAAAATAAAATTAGGTAAAATACGTATATTTTTATAAGGTATTATTATTCAATTGTATAACCTCATGTTTTGTGACTAAAATTTTAAACCATCGACAACGATGAAGTTAGAAAGCCAACACTAAGGCAATTGAAGAGTGTTTGCTCAAGTTTGGGCGGCTGCGGCATAGGGTGGGCGGAAGCGGTCGAGAGCAGTTCCTAGTTTAACTGTTGCGTCAGTTTATTGTCGCTGTAGCTATATACGCTGTGTATATACCTATTTAAGTATTATAAAATAACAAATGTATTAAAAATGATACTAACCAGTTGAAGAAACAAAGATTGAGGTTAAAAAAACAACTTCAATTTTAATTTTGAAGTAGGCAATAGCGATGGTAACAGATCGAATTAACATACTAAAGAAAAAAGATAATAGAAGATTAGGAAGTTAAGTGGCGAAAATCGGAACCGTAAAAGTGATTTACATTTAGCCGTGAGCGAGGAATATATACTTCGAATTACTGAAGCCATTCGGTGCTTAATTCGTAGGCCAGCCAAGAAGGATGGGCAGGCTCCTCCCGGTCCCCGAGTTTAATTACAAAAGCAGGTTTATCCACTCTAATTTTGGGAATTTGGCATTCCCCGCGCGAACCGCGGAAGGGTCAGAGTGAAAGAAAATGACATTCGTTATTCTATTACGGTAAGCAAAGTAGCAAAGAAGAGCCCTACGTCGGTAATTACTTTTGTGTACTGTTCTGTGGATTATTAGGAGCTATTTGCGTATAGTAGGTACCTCCGGCGCTGGCTATTGTGCCGCGTCGATGGTCCTCTGGTGACGTCATGCATGAAGACAAGATTGCTTCGTTTGTGTCGTTATTCATGCTCTTGCAACCACGTGAGGGCTTTTTACGATTTCGGATGTCTACGTGCTCTTTTCGCCGCGAGGGATGCGGAAAGTATTTTAATGTTACTTACAATTTGGTAATAACTTTTTTGCATAATTTAATGTTATTTTTACAACTGTAATTTGGTTAAATTTTATCTAGGCTTAGTAGGGCTGGGTGGCCCGCGCGCCTACGCCGTAGTGGGTCTACAAAGCTACGAATGGCGTCGTTGGTGCGTTCTAGAAAGGCCATAGAGCTCCGTAACGGGCGAAGTTTTCTCTCCTCGGTCGTTACGAGGCGCGAATTGCCAGCGTTACAATTACAGCGTGGCTCGCCATATTTATGCCAGCGGTAACCAAATTGCCCGATATTATTCCATCCCATTGAGTGCGAAAAGCGCAAATTAAACCGATTTTATATTGGACGATTTTCCCCGAGAGCGGCGCGAGATATGTTCGTTGTTAGATAAGAAGCCGAGAAGATTGCGTTATGAAATAAGAAAGGGATTGCGCGATGGAAGAGTTGCTTTCGGATAAATATACAGCGGGCCGTATTGCCGGGTCTATAGCGGGTGAATTGGTTACGTTTTTGATTGCGATTCAGTTTGTGGGGGTTGTTGTGTGGTTGATTGAATTAATAAAGGGTTTATTGGCTATAAATGAAGCAAATTTATTGTTTGTTTGCTTTAATCATTGAGTGCAAGGCTTTGTTTTATATGTGATTACCAATGAATTACTTATTAATAAATAGCTATTAAGTTGTTAATTTAATATCAGCTCCAGTAAATAGCAAAAAAAAATTAAAAAAAACATACAGTCGAATTGATAACCTCCTCCATTTCGAAGTCGGTTAAAAAATTAAAAAAAAACTTATTGAAACCCGTTTATTTTAATCAGTTTTGATATGGTTTTGAACGTGAGCTGATAGCCGGTAGCACAGAAACAATATATTGATATTATGAACAAATAAAAAACTATATTCATTTTTTATATGCGATTGCGGCCGTCAGAGTAGTCAGAGTAAAAAAGGGCAAATTTAGTTATGACGATCACGTTTTAGACGAATGCAAAAATTGTAAACACGCGCGTAAAATTTTAGCTGTTTCTAAGCATTGAAATTATTTACTCATTAAATTGCAATTTATAATATTTATTGAATTTTTGCGGCACAATTATTTGTAAATCAAATGTTCATCACCATTATCATAACTAACAAAATATATGCATTCATTTCCAGTCATCAGTACTTGAAGCGCGGACAAACCGCGAACCAGCACTAAAATTTTACAACTGAGTTGCGGCTCTCCTCAGCTGACTGAAGAAAATGGAAAAGCAACCAAAAGATATATCTGTGAAGGGCGAGATATTCAGCAACTATATAGCCTAATGAAAGAGAACGAGGGGGCTCGGCGCTAACAACTAATTGGCCATTCCGAAAACTCATTTGAACACAAAATGGTTTCTGTATTTAAATTTCAGCATTCCGTAAAACAACGGCGAAAGTTAAATACATAAGGCATTTTGGCTGCTCATGGGTAATTTACTCGACGTTTGGTTAATCCAATTCAGATGCGATTTTATTGAACAAGGATCTAATTGTGAATAAATAAAAACAAACTTGTTTGTTGCAGCAGAAAAGACCTGACAATAAAAGCTGTCTGCTGATATCAAGGTATTAAAGGATTTCATTTTGGATAGCATGTTTTCGGAGAATAAATGACTTGATAATGCTTCAAAAATAGATAACTATCTAAAATAGCACATAGTAATTAATATTAGATAATTTAAAAACTTTGAAATTTTTGAGAATATTAAACAAAAAATAGAAAGAACTCTTTCCAACCTAAAACTACTTATAATTTTAATTAAATAAAACTAACCTAAAAGCTTCTTGGAGGAAATGAGGCTATACCAGCATTATAACTGGAAGGCTATATTTAATTTATGGCTAAAATAGGCGCCAGGATATTGTTTATTAGTATTTATTTAATAAATCAGTATTCAATAAAATCACAATTTGTCCAATGCTTTTAATTATTTATAGTAGTTTTTTTTTAATAACAAAAAGAAGTATTAAAGTTTATTACATTGCAAGCTAGCACTATAAGGACTCACTACAAAAGCCTAATATTACATTTTCTTTTAGCTAACTCGATTTTGAATTAGGTTTTTACGGAGGGATTATTATTCAGCGCGAGTGGAGGGACAGTAAACTTAGTAAATATCATTACAGTTTAGGACATTTCTATAATAGATCAATAGTCTAAGCGGCAGCGACATTCTCTACAGCTTTTAGACAGCAATATATTTTTGCAGAATTATACCACTTTTTCATACCATGTTGCATTAAACTCATTTTATGAATGCAGAAGTACAGTGTCTAACTCTCTGCCAGTCTCTGAGACTACTATCTACTCTATATCTACTCTATATATATCTACTATCTTTTTTGTATCATCGCTGATGCGATTGATGATTAAAAGATAGTCTTGCTTTCACGCGTGACATTTCTCATTTAATGAACATTTTATAGCATAGATTATCTTTTTCAAGCGTGGAGTGGTTTTAGGAATGAAAGTAACATCTAACAAACAAGGTTAAGCATATAGACTGTAGTAAGCCTATGGAGGTTATTGTACTCATCATCATGAACAACTTTTACAATGGGAGCAACCCTAAATTGGTGAAAAAATATCAACTGTTCCATAGAAAACGGTCATTGACACTCGACAGAATGCATGAATGCACAGCTGCTTGTTTTCGTAATATCAAGGTTGGTCCCATAGTTAAAGATGTTCATAATGATGAGTACAATGACCTCCTTTCGGCTTAGTACAGTCTATATGCTTAACTCTGTATGTTAGATGTTACTTTCATTCCTAAAACACAAGTGAAACCACGAGACGCTACTAGTGAGAGATGTTTCTATATAGTTTGAACATGGTGTTAAACGATGAGATGTTTATGTAGTTGGCGGTGCAAGCTGCTCGATCCGACGTCTGGCCTGGCTAATGACAACGATGTTCTGAATACTGAACGGACAGCGCTGCACCGACCAATGTCTCGGAACCTAAACACCTTATGTAGTCGATATTTTTAACCGACTACAGGAGGGAGGGAGGTTCTCAATTCGGTCCATATACTGGGTGTAAGCGAGACTCACCTGAAGCCAAAACGCTATTAAGACAGGCAATTAGGTATTACCGAAATCTTAGCTGCAGCTTCAACGCGTCGTCATGGAACCAGTTTTATGACACTATTAGAAGACGACTTTATCGCCAATACAAGCCTCAGCTCGATCGGAAGTCATATTAAAAGAATTTTCGAATATTTTGTTTTTAATACCATGATAAATACCTATTCCGTGAGTACAAATTTATAGGCAAATGAGAGCTTCTGTAGAATCAAAAAAATTTAAGTAAAATAAGTAACGAATAATTCACGAAGTCAACTTTCACTGCCTACTCGAAAGCTTTTGAAATACTATGTACAGGAAAAATTTCAATAAATAGAGAGTCCTAAGAGTTTCTAAAAGTTATTATAAATCAAATAGTTTCACTTTCCTCTACTTAAATTGTGTTTTGTTTAAGTCGTGCGTTTGTCCGTGCCGGGACTCGCGACATATTGTCTGCGAACTCTGCCGGCGCCTCTCCAATAAATAAACAGGTCACATATTGAAGGGGGAGGAGGGGAATACAATTGTAACTTTCTTCCTTCGGCTTACGGGAAGGCAAAGTTAAAAAAATACAAGTTTTCTTACCCACGCGAGCTTGAAGGCTTGACAGCGTTCGCACGTACTCGCTTTGGGACTACCTATTCACACTATTGGGCCTAAGTGTACATCTCTCATTGTGATTGGTATCGAACTTGGCCGTATTATTACTAAACCGATCTAACCATACTCTTTACTGCCAAAACATAAACAATAGAGATAATAATTAAAAAAAAAAAAATTTTTTTAAAGAAATCTTATGTCGTTAATGTGTGTGTGTGTAGCTTTGAGCTATTATATTTCAAGTTTTAAGTCTGTTGCTCAATGGGAATGCAGTTTAAAATTGTTTTTAGTTTCGAACATACAAACAGACAAACAAGAATAAACGTTAAATTAAAACATGGCAAAAAAATTGTAAGCGAGAAAAGATATTAGATAGATAGAAAATTGTGTACGCCAGAAATAAAAATAACAAACAGATAGAAAAAACTTACGTGCTAGTTCAAGAGCTAGTGCCACAATTGGCAGCCTTATTGGAGTTTTAGTCAGGATCCCAATTTTTTTGAAAATATAATATAGTCTATGTTACCCGGGGATAATGTAGCTTCCCAACAGTGAAAGAATTTTTCAAATCGGTTCAGTAGTTTCGGAGCCTATTCAATGCAAACAAACAAACAATCAAATCTTTCCTCTTTATAATATTATTACTATAGTATAGATGGATGACGTAAAGAATATCAACAGATCATGTTATAAAGATCTGTCTACGTTTTGACTTTTCGCGTATTTGAAGTGACATACGTGATAGAAAACAATAAATACATAGAAAAGATTAGCTTATTGAAAATTTATGCATATAAGAGTAGGGAGTTAAAAAATATTTCACTTTTATTGTAAGTTCATAAAAAATACTTTAACCATTAAATTATTCCAGACTTTGGCAATAAAATTATACTTAACATTGGTATGCCACTCAATGTCCACCTTCAGTAATCTCGGAATAAGAATGAGCGGAGCCATTAAAACGTCCCAAGATCCAGTGCATAACAAGCAGCTACTTACCAAGTATTCTCTCAGAGTATTTCAGATCATATTTTGAAGTTCCGAATAAAATTGGTTCGAAATTGAGCTCATAAAAACGGGTGAACTAAGTGATCGATCAGGGGTAAAAGTTGTTAATCTTGTCTCGCGCGGCAAAGTTCCGCTCGGTAAATTCTGAATATTACTTAAAGAAAGGCAACACAACAAGCAATTAGTATGCAGCGAGGTCGCGTAACATTTTTTCACATTATGCTAAGTCCCAAAGAAAAACTGTAGGAAGTCCGAGGGTGGAACGGGCTCTCCAGCGATTCCCAATAATTCATTAGAGCCGGCGTCGTCACGGGGTACGAATTAAAATTAATGATTCGCGAGGATCGCAGCCGCCTTCGGAACATCTCATTGTATTATCTAGTCACTTTTTATCCTTAGAGATAATTCGAACGTGCCGCGTCGCAGGTGACGCGGTAACTTTTCACATTTAGCCAGACCATCGTAATGCGTTGATTTGTTTACGAAAAATAACGCCTATAAATTTTTTTGTACAAAATGTTGAATCTTTGATATGCACTTGATCGCATATTAAATTGACATAGCATAACGTATTTGATTCCTAAAGAAAGCCTTGTCTAGAGTTTCAATGCATCTGATTAGGTGCCACGTCTAAAGAAATTATCCGTGTCTAATCAAACCCACCATAACGTTTCAAGAATTTCCCTCGACGTATTACTACGCGCCGCCACGGATACATCTATACAATATGCAATTAGGTATCACCGCTGCTTCACTTCAATTTGGCTCTAATATCTTTTGATCCCGTGTTGGGATTTGCAACGACATTGTCGCGGGATGATTTGATGAGAAATTCTGGCGAGAAGACGCGACGCGACACACAAGTCGAGTTTCCAGTTTCTTGTCACGCGCGCCTGGCTCAAATAAGGCTTACTACCCCTGCCGCCCCGCCTGACAGCATAAAGTAGACTGTAGAATACCTAATGTATCTATCCGTTTTCTTTCTCGCACCGGCCGCTAAAAATGAATTAACATCTTGATTACAAAAGTTTGTTGAGCTTTGACGACAAACTTTTATTTTTAAGTAACGCCGACCCTAGAATTTGAGGCTTCATCAATAATTAATCAGGTCGAGCTTAATTAAAACCTTTTTGTAATCACGTTTACAGTTGTTAGATGTTTATTCACCAAAAATTAATATTTTTGGTTGTGATATGATTTAGTTGAAAAAAGAGATAGTAACGCGGCTGGTGGCTAATCGGCTGACGTCTCAACTTAGTTGTTCTTATTGGTGGTGTGTTCATAAGCCGGGTAGGCCGGCTCGGGTGCTCGCCGAATTCCAAGTAGCGCGCCGACTTGCAAGATACGGTAACAAATTGACGACAATATTTGTTGGCAGTTGGCTGTCAACTGGCGAGGTTATTAGTGCGGCCGCATGCGAGCGGTTCCAACGCCACTTACTTCTAACGACTTGGGAACAACTTTTTCGGGAGCGCGTGCCGAACGAAGAAGCCATTGTGTAAATGATCAAAGTAGATATAGGCAAGATAGGAACCGTTTACTTTGATTGTTTCTGGTCCTGTGATTTTCCTTTTGTAAAGTAACAATACCTCTAAACGGAATAATCGGAAGCATGCGAATTATAAAATCGGCTTGAAACGTAAAGAATATCATTGTAGTATTTTTAGTTCAAATTTGTTTATAATATACTAGCAGACCTGACAGACGTTGTCCTGTCTTAGAAATGTCAAACACGCAAAGTCAAAATTGTAAATTTTATTTTTTTACACCTTGGGTTACATTATTGGAGTTTTAGTAAGGATCCCTATTTTTTTGAAAATATAATATAGCCTATGTTAACCAGGGATAGTGTAGCTTCTCAACAGTGAAAGAATTATTCAAATCGGTTCAGTAGTTTCGGAGCCTATTCAATGCAAACAAACAAACAAACAAACAAACAATCAAATCTTTCCTCTTTATAATATTAGTATAGATTATAATATAATGATAAATATAAAAATCACTACACTAATATAATAAATACAAAATTTTGTGTTTTTAAGTAGTTATATATTTGTCCGCACACTACATAAGTAGCAGATCGGTTTGAATAAAATTTGGGTCGCGGCTAGTTTTCGTAAACCATAATGTAAAGAAAAAGAAAACAATCGGTAAATAACTAAGCCAAGCAAATGTTCACGAGCCAGAAAACCTTTAACGTCATGCTTTTTCCATATTACTCAATCTCAGATTCATTCCGAGATGTACTTAAACAGCCGGAATGGACTCCATGTCGGCCATTTTCCTTTTAATTGGTCACCAGTCGTTATGCCTTTCAGTTATCGGAGCACGTACACGGATTGATTACTCAAAAAGAGTATTTCCGCTACTCTACTACTCAATTTGTACTGTAAATGAATGAACTCTAGAGAACGTGTGTCGACGACGTACGTAAAGGTCTGGTTCAAGTAGACGCACGTTTTTCGCTTTAACTTTTCTTAAGTAATAAATACTAATAGGGACCTGGTCAAACATTTAGTGGAGGCGGCTGGAGTCGCCAATGCTGCCGCCTACTTTTGCAAAAAACTAAGCATTGCAATGTTGCTGCTCTGGCCACTTTCCCATCTACCATGGAGCTTTTTGATTGGTATTCCAATGTAGTTATTCTTTTTCTTTTTTATATTCGTTATAAGTAGTTTTTATTTTTAGTAGTTTTTTGCCCATAGACTTTCAGCAGGCTATGGGCAGTCTAACTTTTTTGTAGTGTTAGCTTGTATTTTGTTTAGTTAATAGAGGCACTAATTACTTGGTTAAAATCCTAACAATATTACACAGTTTATTAAGTACAATAGTTAGTATAAAAAGTGCGTCCATGAGATAATGTGTGTACGTAATACAAAATAAGCTATTGATTTACCTAATAGATCATACATTTTGTTTAAGCACTAAAAAGTAAGAGATATTTATGACCCAACAGTAACTGTGCTAGGTTTTTTTTAAAAGGAACTAAGAATCTTAATATGTTTTCAGTACAATTTATCAGGCAAGTCCCATCACCATAATAAATGGCAATAGAGTTTTAAGGCTTCGAAAAAATATATGTTCGTGACTCGGCAGGCGCCGCGAGGTCGCCCCGGCCGTACAATTGTGTAGTCCTAGAAAGGTGGCCATCACAACTTGGCCTTTGTGTTTCCCCTGTTTTTCTTCTAGAAGACCTTGTGGAGAAATCACGCAGGGGGTTGTGGAAGGTCACTGTTCCTGGTGGGTGTATAAAGTGGCTAATATGAGCAGATCACGCGTATGGAAATTACAGTAGAATCAATCACGAACCGCCCAAACATGCCTCGCAGACAGCACAAACAATTCCGCCTCTAGGATAATGGTTTTCCATAAAAATTCATATCTTTTGTTCCTCTCAATATGAATAAGAATTTTCAGTTTTCATTTTCAGCTGTTCATTTCCAGCTGTTTATTTTTATTAACATTGTATTGTTATTGTTATTATTTTCATAGAATGGTGTAGGTCTCAATAGAATATTGAATTTTGTTAACTTATACTCGGTCTTGAATAAAAACCATAAATTCTAATCACTTTTAATAGGGTTTTGAACGTCAGATTGAAGCTGGTTGCCGATATATTACAGTGAAGTATTAAAAGATAATGTTTTACCGTCTTACTACAAAAGATTTAAGAACGCTTTAGACATGTGTTTAGCAGTTGCTTCACTGTGAAAAATATGTTAAACACGTGTCTAAAGCGTTCTTAAATCTTTTGTAGTAAGACGGTTAATGTCTTATTATTATTTATTTTCATTCGGTTTTATATCATATTATTGTAGCAGTTGCGTCAGCTGAAAAAACGTGGACCGAGTTTAAGTAGTTTTACGAAGTTCGTGGAAGTTTGTTTAATTTTTTCAATGATACTTATTTTAGCTAGGCTACTTAAAAATGTAATAATATAGACTGATACTTTTTTTGCGTTAACTTTTCGCAGCGCGCGTAGACGTTGAAGAAGACTGCATTTCTCACGTTCGGAAAATTCATCGCCAAATAATAATCAAAGCCACCAAAACCCCAATTGAAAGTACTACTTATTTGATTTAAATAAATAACAATGAACCGCGAAGCAAATGGTAGATATTATTAAAGACACTTAAGGTACAATACATTTATACGCTATAATTTTTTTCTTAATTTGGCTCTACACTAATAATATAAAACACTGTTTTAAACTATCACAGTTGTTAATAAATAACAAACGTGAAAAAAAACAGGTCACGATTTCGATTATTTTCTATTATTGTATTTTGCCAGTTCCACGTAAGACATCTCGCGTAAAACATTGTTTGCACCCCATATAAAAACAATCTACGTAATAGTCGTAGCGGTTATTTAAAAAAAACATTATGCTTACGGGTAAAAAATAATATACGGCATGTTACATACTTGGAGGTATCGATCTACTTATCAAAGTGACACACTCACATTATCACGTGCTCGGTAATTTTCTATAAAAAACACTTTTCTCTCTCTCTCTATCTCTCGAATTTATCAAATTTGTGTTCTACAAGTTGTTTTCTGTGACGGGTAGATCAATGCCCTTAAGTTTGTAGCACCCTTCATCTTAAATCTCATATAGATTTATTTAACTTTTCTACAAACGGTTCTTAGATATAAATTAGTTAGATTCAATTCGAGTATACCAGAAAATAAGAGGTAAACCAAAATTGAGACCTAATTCCACTACATGAAAGCGATAGGCCTTATCCCAATGTAAATAACACAGTTACATGGAAAATGCTTCAGATACGTGACCGTAATGTGTTTCCTATGGTAATTCGAAGTCATATTGAGCACACATAAAATCAGATACTAAAATACACATCAGAAAATTCAAAATCACTTACGTCTGCGGACGGCGTTCGCAGGCTGTGTCCTAGCATACCAATAAAAATGTAAATGCCACAAATAAAAATATGTTGCTTTTGAAGGAGTATAAGCCTTTGATGTGAGTAAAATCAGGATTGTTTGTAGGTCCGTCAGTGTCGCGGCCGAGTCATGATATACAGAATTTCCCAGAGGAGCGGCCGGTATCTGATAGAAATCATTGAATTATTGCTCGGTTGCTGCTGGTTATTTTATTACGTACTTGTATCTCGCCTGGAAGGAGTTCAATGAACTTGCCTTGCAGACAATTTTTTTTTGCTTCATTATAAGTGAATATTTGTCACTATACTGTGACTGGTTAGACAGAATAGACAGTGGAAATATTCAGGGATATCATTGTACTCATAATTATGAACAACTTTTACTACGGGACCAAACCTGAAATCGCGAAAAATGAAATCCGCTGTTCCATACAAAAATTTCATTGAGACTACGAAATGTGTGGAACAGCTGTTTTTTGCAATTTCAGTGTTCGTCTCATAGTAAAATTTGTTCATAATGATGAGTACATATATGTCCCGAATATTTATTTATTTATCTCCCTCAATATTTCCACAGTCTTACCAGTCACCCAGTCTTATACGTTTGAAATTCGATTGCTTATTTTTGCTTATTCGATTGCTTATCAACGCTTGATATTGCGCTTCACAATCCTACTATCACATTATTATAATCAACTAGCTGAGTCACGTGGGGTCACCCACACGGACAATACTTAAGCAACCATACATTTTTCTGGGATAAAAAGTATCTTATGTTACTCCCCGGTTCTCTTACTTCACTATGCAAAATTACGTTGTTGCTTTATTGTTTCGTGATAGAAAACCAAACAAACAAACCAAAAAAACATATGCACATACTGAGGTACTTTTACATTTATGCATGCTATTAGTATGAAGTGAAAATTGTGAAAGTTTGTTTATATATTATGTTTGTTCCCACTTCGTAACTTCGTAATAGTTAAACGGGTTTTAATGAAATTTGGAAAGGATGTAGCTACACTGGATTAAAGTACGGTACTAGCAGCCCTGGAACAATAAACGGTTCCTTTAGGAGTGCAAACCCTTTGATTATGTATAATTATGAATCAAAGGGCAAACCACGCGGCGCTAATCGTTTTAAACATAATTTGACTTCTGTTACCTAGGTAGTTTTATACTGTTTATTGTTTTTTTTTGATTACCATTGTTTTGTATTGTGTTTTTTTAAATATATAGTTTTTTTATACCATAGGTGGCAAACAAGCTGACGGGCTGTCTAAAGATTAGAGAGTAGTCACTGGCGAAAAACCGAAGATCGGACTGAGTGGCGTGCCTTTGGAGAGGCCTATCTTCAGCAGTGGACAACTAGTACCTATATAGACAAACTATAAACTTTTAAATTTCAAACAAAAATGTGCTGCTCAATTGTTTTCAAAAATGACTTATGCCACACTTGTATAGATAAAAATACTGAATATTTGAATATAACACGTTATCACTTACCGATAAACCACGCTACAAAGTTCACACAAACTTATTCATAGAATAATATACTATACAAGTTCGGGGCCGGAAGAATTTCAATATATATAATATTATGCAGGTTGATTCTTTGAGCGCGGGTCCGACACAGAGAATTTGAATAAACCGATAGAGTAGAGGCAGTTATTTAGCTTTATACATTTATTTAATAAATAAACTAAATTAACGGATTTGGAACAGCCACCCATATCTCCGAAGTCAAAAGACGCCACTCTTCCTTATCTTGCGTAAGTTTATGCCAAGCATAAACGTTCAGTGTCCACAAACCTATTTCTCCTTGATTTCTCTATTTCTCCTTGTTTCATACAAAGCATTATAATAAGATAGCCCATTGATCCAGTTGGTAGTGAACCTGCCTTCTGAGCTTGGGGGCGTGGGTTCGATTCCCATCTAGGACTAACATTTATGTGATGAACATTTGTGTTTGTTCTATATCTGGTTGTTAATATCTATTTAAGTATGTATATCAGTCTCTGGCAGCCATATCACAAGCTTTGCTTAGTTTGGGGTCAGATGACCGTGTGTGAAAAAAATGTCCCGAATATTTATTTATTACTTAAAAACTAGGGTGGGTAGTGTCGTGGAATTGGCATGGCACAACTTCTTACTCAATAACTTTGTTTTTTTCGGTTTCGCTAACATTTTACAGCAATATCCACACGAAGGTGCATCTTCGAATATAATTTGTGTAACCCGTTGTGGAGTTATAAATTTTTTTGGTCGTGCAGAGTGAACTTTGAGGTTCTTTTCAACTCCATCCTATGCTTAAAGACGTAGGCGGTAGAAAGAAAGAAAGAAAATAAATTTTATTCGACACCTTACGGTACGATAGCGTAAGCTTACAAATAGACAACGTACAGGTGTATATTTTCAGAATATACATTTCTAGGGGATGCAGATGGCAGGCTGTCGTTCAGTGTGTTAATGTTCAGCAGTGAACGTCTTATGGCTGCTGATGATGATGATGATACAACACTTGGTGACACGAGATAATTGGTGACAATAAAAGCATTTTATTGCTAACTCTGACGGGAACGTAGTCTGGAAACCTTTAATTTTTTTTTTACATTAAAAGTAGTTTGACAGATGGTGACAGACTTTTTGTGGGTCGTTTTACTAAGAGTTTTGTAATGCGCCACTATTGATGGTTTAGATAAGTAATATTACAATACAAAAGTCTCATGACTATCCAGTATAGCATGAAACCGATCAAATTAACGCTGCTTCTTCAGTTTAAAAACATCAATGTAGTCACTCCACCGCGTGCACACCACTTTGCGTGACTTGTTCAGGTTCATAATGTCAAATTATCTGAATGTCTAGTTTTTTTTTGTATAAGCTGGGTATAAGCATTACATCAAAAAAAAAAAAAATAAATACAGTTCTCCGACAGTCATATCAAAGAAAATGCATTTTGACTAGTCCTTATTCTATGGCGTTACATGAACTGTCACATGTTTTTCTATCTATCTATGAAGTGTGAAATCTTCAGCTCACACACGTGGTTTCTATGCACGATTGTTCGAAGCGTACAACCTCAGATACTGTCAATTAAATACTTCATGCCGATAGCAAAACCCGAGCAAAATATTGTTCGCCAGAGGTCGCTGTTTAGTCGTACCCCGGAAAATATGTATGTTTTGCCTCCAAGGAGCAACGATATTAGATTCAAGAGGTAGCGGGATCCACGCCCATAAAACTCCTATCTCGGTGTTATGGATGAATAATTGGATGCACTTGTTTTACCTGTTTGGTAAACGTGAATTTGTATATTGGCACAGAATACATAATAGTAAAGTTATTGGTAAGGATTTTAGTTAAACTGAACACGAATATTGGTTACTCTAGTAATATTGACATTGGTATTTCAATTTAAATAAAGTTCTAATCACTTTTAAATCGGTTAATTATATAAAAGACCGAAGTTAAGCAACGCACAATCGGGTCAGTCTTCGGATGGACGATCGTAAAGTGATATTTAAAGCTATGCGCTGCCGTGGGTCAGATGACTCGTTCATTTGTAGATACCGTTTGTTTGTCTTATAACAACAACCATCTACCCTAACGAACTAGCAAATTATTACACATCAAGCGATTTTAAGGTGTCAAAGCTAAAAAAAACAGTAGGTAGATAATATTAAAATGCATATATTTTCCCATTGATTATTTTAGAGGAATTCGCTGGAAATCATCGTCACCATTTTAGCAAATCTAAACATCGCTTTGGTACTAAAACAACTACTGTACAACCAACAGATTTATTCAAAGGCCAGACGCAACCGCCAGTCGCTCGCAGGCGAATCCTAATAAGCACTTATCTGTCCGGAACGAGCGTTTCCTCACAAATCGTCATCGCTCCACCTCATTGGGGTCTGTATCCTGTATCCCTCAATCGAACACTCAGCAGATCTTTTCCGACGCCCGGGTGGCTATTACGGCCTGTACTCGGGATCACAGCTACATTAACACTGTGCCTGATGAAAGATAAACATTTGACGTGAGGAGAGAATCCGTATGCCCGTCACACGGGCTGGGTTAATTCAATAGCTGATTGGATTTGGGCCACGATCTATGCTCCCGTTTATACGGCACGATTTGTGCTGTTGGATTAGGTGGAAAAACAATGGAGATTTGGCGCTGTTTATTCCTTATTATATCTGATCTCTTTTTGAGTTTAATTTAAAAGTAGCTTGACCATGTGATATAGAGGTTTTAGGTGTGTTGCCAATTCATTGTGACCAACGTCTGACATTAGTCAATTATTATTGTTGATTTACAACAGATATAAATAATAATCGTTACAAAAACACCTTATATGTGAATCGTAAATAATTACATAATTATAATTATGTAAATTGTTGAATAGCGAAAAACTATTGACCCATCTAGCGGAAAATACGTCAAACAATGCGCCACACCACGCATGATGTTTGGTGTCTATCCCACTAGATGGCTCTGTTAGTATCATTCACGACATTGAAGAGTTCCACTTTCCGTCTCTTGATCCTCATCAGGTCAGTTCGATAGCAAAAACTAATTTTACTATCGACTGATCTGACTGAGTTGGTTAAAATTGACTCCCAAGATTTGATTACATAGTCACTCAGTCAGCCAGCTAGCTAGCTAATTAGTTATTTACAAGTAAAAAAATACTACTAATAAGTACAACATAATAATTATCAATAAAAAAAACTGACTTTAAAATTTATGAATACACAATTTCATTTACTTGGGTGACAATTTTCTTCCAGCTATTTTGATTTAAAAACCAAACTACTGAATTTATTTTGATACAATTCTTATGAGAACAATCAGAAAGTATATTCTTTCAAATAAAAAAAGATTATCTAAATCGGGTTTATAAATGATAGAGTTGCAAGCATAAAAAAAAAAAACACTATCGATTTGAATTTGGTTAAAAATAACTCTAACTAATATTTATAAAATTTTGTATTGATATATAATTTAAGTTGTCATTTATTTCATTTACATTTAACATAATAATATACATAAATAGATAATAATATTTGCCTTGGAAGAACGGGAAGTGCCTGATATGGGATGCTACTTGCGTCAGCACTGTCGCCGCCAGCCACCTGAGTCGCACCTTCCACTCACCGTCAGCAGCGGCGGAATATGCCGCTGATAAGAAAAAGGAAAAGTTCGCGGCGTTGGAGCCGTACAATTTTGTGCCCGTTGCCGTGGAGACCATGGGTTGTTGTTGCTCCCATTTCGGAGATAGGGCACAGGCTCAAAATAAAGTGTGGTGACTCCCGCTCCGGCTCGTTCCTGGTGCAAATCACAAGGTTGGCCATTGCCATCCAACGCGGTAACGCAGCGAGTGTTTTGGGTACCTTTGCGCCGGGAACGGTTAGGGGTGGGTTATTTGAATAGATATTAGTTTAGTTATTAGAGAATACAAAATATTTTGGATTTATTTGACATGATTATGTATTTAAATGTAAATGAAATAAATGACAACTTAAATTATATATATATATAAAAAGAAACAATACTATTATATCAGTATTTTGAAATCCAACATGTTTTTACTTTTTGATCCGGATAAATCAATGGTTCCTGCAGGATAGTATAATAATATGAGGTAGCAGGCACTGCAAAAAATAAAAATAAATTATGGAAAAGTACATTAGTTTCCGTTTCATAAATACTGTGCAGTTTACAAGTAAGTATACATAAGCAAGTAGCTCTACTTATCTCCCAGGAAGCATCCAGCAATGGCGCTGGGCGAAAACAGAATATGTACTTAGTTTAAAAAAAATATCATTTATTTTTATTGAATTAACTTAAACTTAGCTCTAAGTTAGATACTAAACTACGATCTTAGCATATCTTAATTCTATCGTCCAGTATAAAAGAAGCTCGGGCACCGGCCGTCATTTCGCGAGCGGTTTTATATTCCATCTTGTGTTGACAGTGCATTGTTCTGTGGAACCCTATTTATCTAGGTGATTTGTTTGCACCACGACGCCTACGATCCAACTCAGGGTTCCGTAGTAATTGAGACTCGGGATATGGAACAAAACAGTAAGGACAACCATGTATTCACTTTCATCAATGAATTATTGTTGTCACGTTATCGATGATGCTCGGGAACAAAGGAATTCTCCTAATCATTTTAGTGTAGACGATTTCAGCTGACTTTGCTACTGATTATTCCTTAAATGTCTCGAGTTTAATGCACTACCTCTCACATCCCTGAAGCGGCGCTGATAGGTAATATGTGCCATTAGTCCATATTTGTTGTAGGATAAATTCTAAAAGTAAGTAATATAGACAAGTTTATTTTCTTGGAGTGTGTACATTTTGCAAATGATAATAAAAAGAGCCATATTTTTTATTTCACCCTTTTTGGAACAAAAATGTATAAATTTTCACCTGAAATGCTCACCCAAGCTCACGCTTCTCTGTCATTTACCGGACATTGTACTCTTATCTGTTCTGTGTCCGGACTCATAATACAAAAATAAATAAATAACCAAAAAAATAAACCCCCGTGATATATGTTCCAAACGAGAACGCTTACGATAACGATACTATGTGATAATGATTTATGCACTATAAAAAACGAAGTGTTCATATAGGTATTTTATAGGTAAGCTCAAGACACTTTTTCGTAAATGTTGTATTAGATCTAAAATCCATGTGCCGGTAAATCAATGCTTATCAGAACTTTTATATTCCAGCGAACACGCATCGCGCCCCGCCTTCTACCTTCTGTATGAATCCTCTCCATCCTAAGGTTACCTGGAAGAGATCGCTCTTTGCGATAAGGCTGCTATTATTGCATTAGTTAATTGTGGTGTGAACAATAAAGAGTTTATTTATCTATATCTATCTATCTATTTACAGCATTTGAGTAGCACCCATACTGATTACTTACTTTTATATCGATGTGGAGATGCGTGACTGTTGAACTGTGCTCGTTTCCAAATAACTTCGCAGACTGAGACGTCTGGTTTGATATTAAGGAACCGTACGCGTGGGAATACTATTAGTTTTAAGTATCTGCGTAGTGTAAATGGGACTTAATTAAATATATTAAGTACCTAGTATTCTAAAAGAACTCCTAAGTACCTATTGATAAACAAAACATTCAGAGTTTGAAAAACTGTGATTAAATAAAAAGCTTTATTATGTGGAAAAAACCCATAGATGTGAGAAGTTGATGATTGTTTACAATAGAGAGATCTTTCAACGCTTCTGTTGTAACCCTACAGCCAAGCTATAGTCCTCGCACCGCTTCTTGCTTCACTCTTCGCATTGCCGCGATTATTCCTTGAGCAGCTACACACTGCTTTCTCTACTCGCACCTCTCTTCTCACTTTTCATCGTGTGATCCGCATTCGGTTTTCGTCTCGCTCTTACATTGTTGGTCCTTTAACACGCGCGCAAAAACCTGACAAAATAAAAAGCAGAAGGCAAGGCGAAGACCGTAACGAATAACTCAGCCACACAAATTCTCTGCCTACTTTCCTCACAACTCGTCGATAGAGGGGTTGCAGCATTAAAAGTAAAAACTGTTATGGAATAAAAATTCAAGTTATCTATGGTCACATCTGTGTGAAATCTTGCATCACTAATGACTAGAAAAAACAATATTTTTTCTTCCGGTATAACCTTATATTACGAATAGCAGTCTATATGGTATCCACATGTATATGTTCACTGATTTACTACACAGCCTTTCGGCTACCAATCCACAGCTCGACTGTCCTGACGGCCACTGAACGACCCAATATATACTTTCCCTCTCTACGTCAGTTAGCCTCCCCCCCCCCCCTACTGCAATCGCTAACAACCAATGACAAGTGACACCTATTTTGACTTTGATACTCATAATTTATATTCATGGACGTAAGCACGTCAATGTAAATATTGATACATACCATATTTACAACTATTGACAAGAATCCCTACACTTACATAAGATGTGTTTTCTTGTACTTACATAAGCAACCTTAGTATTTTGTTCTGACAACTGGTAACACCGTACCTACATAAAAACAACTGAAACTGTTTGTACATGTAGAATGTACATCTCCATGTTTTCTTTCGCAAAAAGGGAAACAAAGTAAACTAAGTACTTACTTTACCCTTGTGCAAGTACACGCGTTTTTCAATTCCGTCAGACAAAATTCGTGAGTGACCTTGTGTAGTTTGTAGAAACGACAATTACAGTGTAGAGAGTATCTAAACTTTTAACGATACAATGCTCTATTACTATAAATAATATGAAATATTAGCAAATTAACACTAAACCCCTGAATAGAATACATTATGCAAATAAATAATTAAATTTAAAAATTGGAAGGCATATACAGATAAATGCCAGCATTTCGGACACTTGTTGCATCTCGTTTTAATACAATTAATATACTTGTTATATTTATGCATATATTATAAATTTATTTATCTTTGCGGTTTGGACAGAGATAATTACACAAAAAACTGCCAAATAAAAATACAAAAAAAAAAAAGTTTATTAGTAGCTGCACCCGTAGTTCTCTCATGCTGAAGATTTTCCGGTAAAAACAAATAAGTAAGGAAAATAATTATGTCTGTCCTCATTATAACAAAAAGAGATTCTTGAGAAATTTTATCAAGCACGGTTTAGTTTGGTCGTGAAGTGGTCACAACAGAGATAAAAACTTTCACATTCACACTGTTTTAAACTATCACGGTTGTTCACTAAATTCACTCATTCCACAACATTACCACGGTAAATATTCCATAAATAATCATATAACTTAATTTCACATTCACATTCATGATATTGATCAAAATGAATCTCGTGTACGGCGGTTATTAATAAAAAAATACGACTAGCTTATCGTAAAGTTTTTTTTTAATCTATCAAGTTACGATGGGCACGATTAAAAATAAAAAAAATATATTATTATATTACGATATATGCATCAAAATTCATTCAAATCTGCGCAGTTTCCGTTTTGACGTTTTTCAGTGACATGTGATGCTGAGTTCCAGTGTGTTTACGACCGACAGTGTTTTGCGACATAGAAGGGTTAGTTTCTACCTGTGCGTGTTTACTACGAGAGGCTGCGTGTATTTTGATGGGTTCCTGTCTGATATGTACAGTAACACGTACGTGATGTGTAAATTTTGTGAACTAAACTTTAATGTCTTTAAATTTTTATGCTGCGTTTATGTATAGCAGATTTAGTAAGCTGCCATGGTATGGTCAAGTAAAGTAGAGGCTACCTAACATCTTAAGGAATTTAACACTACAACTTTCCATTCTCGATTGAAAGTCTAGAGGCGGATCCTAGACAAGGTAAAATACAAGAGTATAAGTGTAAGGTTTCTGTAGACGATGTCGACAATAGAGCGAAGTAGAGGAGAAAAGTAAGGAAGACTGACACCATTTGGGATTCATAGTCTGGAGTTTATGTAGCAGCTGATACTCTTAAAACTTCACATTGACTGCTGTAAGATGTAAAAAGTTGATTGAAAACCGTATATTATTCTGATTATTTTGCTCGGTTTTTTATAGTAAGATAGTACCAACTATAGTGAAATATCAAGTTTAAAAAAAATCATTCGGCCTTTTGTATTTATTCTATTGCAGCTGCTAGAACTTTAAAAGCTTTTGAAATGAGCATTGGTAATACAAGATTGGTCTAAAATAAAAGATTGCCATAAAATAAAATATTCAGTAAGTATGAAACATAGGGTTTGGGTCCCGGGACGTCTCGTGTCTCGAAGTCCCGGGACTTTTCGTAATTTTAGTTGTCTCGAGTCCCGGGAGTTTCGGATCGAGCCTTGAGACGAGACAAGATTGTCGAAATTGTTATGTAATCATTTTTATTTTCAAATAATTGAAGGAGCGTAACGCCATCTGTTAGTTTAATGAATAATTACTTGGTCTACTACGTAACTACTGAGTACACAATATGACCAATGATTAGATACTATAATTACTAAATAATAGTGTCTATTATGTCTTCTGTGATAATAGTAAAGTTATTAAGAATTTGTATGATTAGTGTGACTAAGTTCGTTTTATAATTATATGATTTAACTGCTTAAAAGTGAATCTGTGTGTGATGAAAATAAATAAACAAAGCAATTATTAGGACTGAAATAAACGTTTAAGTTATTAAGTTTTAATTTTCTGTTTAATAAAAGTTGATTTTTACAAAACATCGCATCTTTTAATACGTTTCACAAGAAATAAAATCAATAAAAATTCTTCAAAAAAGGCTTAACCCTCTTAAAAACACAAAATAAAAAATCTTAACAAAACATAAAAGTTTTGACGTCCCGGGAATTCCCTGGACTGGATTGTAGGCTGTCTCGTGTGTCCCTTATGACACATTAGGACTAAAACAATATTTCTGTGGCGCCAAGAAAAAGGGTATAGTAAAAAATAATACTAACAATTTTTTATTTTCTTTTTTCTCATATTTTTTTTATTTATATTTAACATTACATATTTTTCGTAGTCCAAGTAAATTACTTACTTAAAATTTTGTAAGGATGGCCCAATCTTAAAAATATAACAATTATCTATCAATTTCATCAAACGTGCATAGAGGTCATCGACAGGCAAATAATTTTGCCACGTCGATGCTACAACTAGAGGTACAGGTAGAGCGAAAAAGCAAATTCTATCCTCAAAATACATTTTCATATTTCTTCACCATCAATTTCAATTCAATTAAAATTGTACACTACCCATTTAAAACATAATACACATCATCTGTTCTTCTATTTTATAGACCAAAATAGGTGAAATCTCTTCCAAACTCTTACATTACTAAATCCTATCCCATCAATTTAAGAACGTCATAAAATGCTCTCACAGGCCTATGACACATCCAAACAGTCTGGGGTAAAAGCTGTGCGGTGTAAAAAATCCCCTAATCTAGTAAACAGGGACTAAATGACTCACTTCGCTGCGGGGGCCACGTATACCGGCTACAAGGGCTATAGGGAATTCCGGGGGACTTAATCTTTACGGGATAAAGTAAGAGACATGACCCAGGTGCCAGTTGGTACGCGTAAATTGTCGGGCTCATGTCTGTTGGTAATGTTACCTTACACTGCGTACTTACGTTAATTACCAAATTGAGACAATTTTTTGAGTAGCTTTTAAAAATAGAGGTAATATTTCGGCTTTTTTGTATGAATGCTACGCGATATCTTCGATATCGATCCTTTTTATTGAATAGGCCATATTTCAAGGGTAGTTTCATTTAAATTTGAGGGAAATATTCCACTTGTAAAGAATATGAAAAAAAAAAACTAGTTCAAGTTAAGTTATCGTATGTTAATTAGGGAAGAAAAAAAAAGAAGAAATATTTTTTTTGGGAAATTTAAGGAAAGAAAAAGAAAATTAGGGGATGATTACCTTTCATATAACTACCCGTAATGCTGCTGTATTTTTTTTTGTAATTATTTAATGATTCTTCATACTTCTATCTAGAACTATCTGATGCTATTAAACACACACAAAAACATGGAAAACTAAACCCCAGACGCAGAGAAGATATTTAATTAATTTTATCATTCAAACATCTGTCCGACCGGGAATAGAACTCGAAACTTCCTGTTCGTAAAGCAGTCGTGCACTGAGTCTGAACGGCTGTAATTTCTGCCATACCAGTCGTTTGGACGATTAACTTTTATCTTCACTTTGTATTACGAAAACCTGTAAACACCAAAGAACCGGAGTCGCCAACATAACTGTTAAAATTTGCAAGTGTTAGTGGCAATGGGCAGGCCACATTGCTCGAAGAACCGATAACCGATGGGGAAGAAAGGTTCTTGAGTGGACACCACGAACCGGAAGACGCAGCGTAGGTAGGCCTCCCACTAGATAGACTGACGACATTATGAGAGTCGCGGGCATCCAGTGGATGCAAATGGCAGGCTTTCGTTCAGCTGTGGACTATACTATTATAATAAAGCGATCTTGTGATTTAATCCCCGTAACTTTCAGTATTTGTATTATAAAAGGACAATCAAAATTAAAATGACTATACTACCGATTAAAGGGATTTGACATTTATGGGGCATTTATGACTACAGTGACGTCACAAGCAAGAAGTTCTTACTCTCCGTACAATTGTTGCCCCTTTTACTTGCTTGTGACGTCATATGGTAATTCGACCTAACACTCTATTTAGGTCGAATTACCATATGCATTCGTATGCTATTTGCAGTCGAGTCACGTGATCAATGAAAAAATTATATTTTTATTCTGTATTTTAATCTGTTTTATTTTGTAGTTTTTGGCATATAAATATAAATTTCTAATAAAAATCTAGGATTACACTTGCATCAATAATATGTATTTTAAATACAGACAAATGATAAAGGTTGAATGACTGAAATCTACGACAGACAATGAACAATCTATGTTCACATGACGACCAAAGAAAATATCATTCAGCGATCTCAAAAAATCTTATATCGATATACTTTTTCCTTTAGTCTAGACGATTTATTGAAAAAAAAAAAAAAAACACTTTCACGAGATCACGTGTTTACCCTTTAATTACGTTGACCTCTAAGTACCGTCTGCGACACCGCAAACAGACGCCACTAAGACAAGAAAGCGTTAAAATACAAAGGGGATAAATCCCGGAGTTAACATTTACAACGTTACCGGAACGGTTTTTCATGTTTAAAACACAGCATTAGGTGCGGGCCCCGCAGTCCGGTCCGGTCGCTACGTGCGGCGTAATCGCCGGCGCGGACGTCTGCGTAACACGGAAAACCGTTCAGACGCCCCCAAACAGGGGTGTTTTACGCCCCACACACCCACCCACCACTTTTACGATGAATCTTCGTTTCTCCGCATCAAGAAGTAATTTTAGTGTTCCTTTGCCGATTCAATGATAGCACTCGGCCTGATTGGTTAAGCCCCTCTTTGATTTAATTTCGGGTTAAGTTGTGCTGCGGTTGGCTCCGCTGGGATTTGGATACGCGATCGGATATTTGAATCTGATACGTTACTGTTACGGCAGACTGGAAAACGTTGGGTTAAGCTGGTCAGATGAAATCCGAACGCCTATGTTTAGTTTTAAATACAAATTACTCGATAAAAGGAAACCTAATTTATAACAAAGGTTGTAATATATTTTACAACACATTTGCTCAAAAAGTGCACTTACGAAGCCTGTATACATCGTTCGAAAGTTAAACATTACGGATCATACAACGGAGCGTGCTGTAATGAATTTTACCGCACGCTCAGATGTATAGCATCGTGCGTGTACTTGACGGTATTTTTTTAATTTCCGTCATAATTACATAAGAATTCCACAAAAGAGTTTCATATTACGAGAATAAATAAGCTGAATGATCAAACCTCCTTGGAAGCGCTTTTGCTCAATACGTTTGTCTCAGTTTAATACTAAAGAGAAAATGAGACGAAAGATGTAGTTCTAATTTTCACCACGTGATAGTGGCGCTATTTGCATGTTCGCGCCATTTTCTTATTATATTATAGAAACTATTGTTGTGACTCAAAATAATAAAATTGTTTCATTTGTAGCCTTTTTTTCTCGCAAATGTGTTGTAAAACGTTGTATGGCACACGTGCGGATTGGTTTTTACAAACTCGTGACTATGGTAAGCCCTCGACTTCATCTCGGGCTTACATTCGTCTACTCGTTTGTAATAACCAACTTACCGCACTTGTATCATAAATTTAACTATTACTAACATTACCTACTAGAGGTTGTATTCTACCACGAGCATTTCTAAACTGATAATATTTTATGTCAGATTTGTTAGTCAAATTAGTTCACAAAATACAAAGACGTGATAAACGAATAGACGCCGTAAAATTCTTTGACAATCTTGTACGAGATAAATCGAAATTCATGTACTAGTGAAATACACGCAAACAGCGGCCGGCAAAGTTAGTATGAAAATGTTTAAAAATGCCTGATAAAAATTACTATGACTATAACTGTAGTGTTCATTCAAAATGTAACGAACTTTCTACTCCAAAACATATAAGGCAACAAAGGAGGTAAGTTATTAAAGATTTTATTAAAATTTTGAACTGGCTCCAAATAGAAATATGTCAATAGTAAATAAGATATAACACAATATTGACAAGTGAAAAATTAAGTCATTATTATGCACAACTTAAAAAACAGAAAATTAACGAAAACTTAAATAAGTAACTAAAAGTAAAACATAAGTGAAAAATTATTGTTGTTCAGCATTGATGCTGGATATTACAATATTGTTGATTTAATTTGACAAAATGAGTTCCAGCGAAAAAAGTGCACTTACTTTGGCGAAAATATATTATGTTAACGCCACCTGATATTCCTAAAAGTGTACCTTAAATTTTAAAAAAATATACATTCAACATTTTCAACAACTGTATTTTCCATTAATATAATAAATAAACATGTATTTTGGAATAATATGTTCTACATAGGTATATACTACTTAGTTTGAATTTCCACGCATTACCTGAGAAAAGTACTTACAAGGCTTGGCCGATATATGCTGGCCGCGGCTACGCCTCGGCCCACATTTTCACGTTCATCCATGAATAATTCTGTTGCCGGCCACGGCAGTTATGTAGCGTACACCGATCTATTACTATACCTACTACGTATCTAAGGTAGCGTACTATTACAACTACAAAACCTCACAAGAGCAATGTTTTTTTTATCAAAGAAGAGAAATTCGTAATTTTTTCATCACAAGACGGATGCGTTTTTGAAATAGTTCACTTTTCGCAATGAAAGCAGAGCAAAGAAGAGGCAAGAAGGCTGCGAAAAGAATGTTTAGAGGTCCAATAGAAAGTCACACGCTCCACCGCTGCGTCCACGACTCTTTGAGGCCAGCCGTCATGAATACGTAATACAAGGGCAGGATGCGAATTCTTTCGTTTATTATTCAATCATTCGTTCGGCGCGAGTCGGCTTTAATTTCATGGCGGCTGGGCACGAGCCCGGAGCGACGACCGGCGCCTTAGTGTGGAGCACGACCAGATAGGTACTACCGGAATTATGCTATTAATTACAACATCGCGACAGATTGTACAAATTTACAGGGCCGCCTCGGAATTGCCCCGAAAGTTGTTTTAACTTGCGCCAAGACTAATTTTGAGGGTACTTTTATGTGTTTAGTTTTGCACCTAAGTTTGAAATGTGCTGCAAGGTCTTTGGAATAAATTAACAAATCGTAGGGCAAGTTATTTCACTTCACGGGTTTGTGAAGTTATAGTTCCTACAACGTACTCACATCAACGGACTATGAATAAATCAAACATTAATAGCAATTGTAAAATTTTAATAACGTAAGCTTAAACTCGTGGTTTTTTCTTGGTTTAGGATGTTTTGAAACTTCACACAAGCTTTTTGCATAGCATTTTGTCTCCCGCCGAAGAATGCAAAAAAACACATACAATATTATTTATTTCACTAAATATAATAATAATTTATGACACTAAGTAAAACGAATTTCTTGAGGGCCTCAAACTCGGCTCTTGAGGTCCTTGCCGGACATGAAGAATTCGTTGAAAATGTTTTTTTAAATTCGTTTAATTCACGTTAGATAGGTAACCGTTTCTAGCACTATAACATAATTTTAAAAAAATGTGTGCTTAAGACAACACGACAAAAGTGAAAACTTCATCAAGGTTATATCTCTCTCGCTCCCTTAGTCGACTGGAGCCGACTTTACCCGAACGAGTATCTGAGCATGACAGTCACGCGAGTTCAGTGCTTTTTACCCATCCCAAAAAGTTCCTAATGTGTCTAAGAAGTTTTCACTTCAAAAAGTATGTAAATTAAATACAGAATTCGTTTCTATACTTTGTTACCCTCACCGCAGAATGCTGTGAAAAAGACAATTCTTATTCTAAAACGCGACGTCAAGGATGTGGAGCGAGTGCGTGCTGGTTTTGATTGAAACCGCCGCCCTCCAGACACCGAATTGAAAACGCAAATGTAGTGACACATCTATTAACGGAACGCCACGGAGCCACCGCCAGAAAATTAAATCACGTTAGGTGTCACCATATTTTTGGCTGGAACGATGACAATGAAATAGTCTGATAAGATCACAGATATACACAACCAGATCGGCAATATATTTTAGTGAAAGAGACAACTTGATATGGCTCAGCACAAGTACGAAAAGGACATAAATAGATTTTGTTGTCCTTATCGGCGTGACCTGTTTTTGGTACCTCAAGTGTCAAAATCTGTAATAATCAGTGACAAACAAAACGGGTCTGAATTATATTTATTGCCTTTTTTTGGTGATTTAATGTGATAAATGCGTGTTTCCTCTGAGAAATAATTGTAAAAGATATTTTACAATGGTTGGTTGTAGCATTTTGGGCTACAAGAAGCGCAGTGAGCGAAAATACGATGATGAGCGAGAGGCACTGAGCTAGCCACGCTCATTGAAAATCTATAGGTAGTAGATCTGTGGATAAGATATGAAAGTCAAACTACGTAGATTGCGATATGAGTTTCAGGAAAAATTGCTGAACCATAATGACAAAAGACTGGAAAATTTGATCATATCGTTTATTTATTTTATGTATACTATAATTGTTTCTTTCGATGAAATTTTAAACTAGACAAAAATAACGAATGTTATTATTGACAAACTCTTTTATATAAATAACGAAATAAAATACAATGACTTGTAAACAAAATTACCAACTTCACATTTATTTATGATTTTTAAAGGAAACTCAAAATTAAGTAGGTAGTAGGCAGTATAGACATTGTTATCATAATTTCAGTTACCACTATTTTCTACACCAATTTTCACACGAGAAAATTTCTCACTACGCAAATGTGAGCAGAGGCAAAGGTACCAATCTTGTGAAATCATTTTTACGACTGTCAAAGGGATGCTTACATTAAAATTCAAGAGACGGTCACGCGACCTTGTACTGTCATGTTCCTTCACCCTCAATGTAGGGTTCTTGCGAAAACGGCTTCTTAAATAATACATGTAAGAAAACATAAAAACGCACATTTCTTCCCTCCACTTGCAAGCACTTTCCAAGAGAAATGTCCTAAGAAGATTGCTTTACATTTACATACAAGTTACATAAAGTTTATTTACCTCGACGGAGAAGTCTATCAACTTCGGAAAGTTCTTGACAAATTACACCGAACGGTCATAAAGCGAGGTAAAAAGTTCAGAGCACGTTGTTTTTCATCAAGTTTTTCTTAAGACCTTTTCATGAACGCAAGTTTTGGAAATTAATAGTAACATGGCTGCAGCTGGCTGTGACTAAATGTTCATTATTTTTGGTACTAGCCCTCGGCGGGCAAACATTTATCGGGTCCCGAGTCGAGTCCGTCAAAGTAAGTAATGTGTCCCACGACGTCTGGTCTCGGACCTCTCGCATTCGCACACGATTCAAATAAAAAAGTCCGCTATCACTCAAGTATGCGTCGCCATTCACTCGCTTGCCTAGAAATTTGCTCTCTAGACCCGTTGGCAAAATGTGGATATTCCGAAAATTATAAACTAATTCCTGAGTGGACCCCAAATTGTTCCCAATATTATTTTTAATTAACTCATTACTATTTTATAGCTCTTAAGTTATATTATTTGATTAATATAAAAGTTCCTACAAAATAAATGGTAAGTCATGTCCTTAGTAATCCGTCCAGGGCAAAAAGACGTCGGGAGCGAGATGTGACCCCGGGTTCTACACGGCCCTTGCAAATGGACAGGAAAAAGACGCGGCAGGAATGCGTGGGTGCTTTTAATTTAATATCGACTAACACCGAATTCGAATCGAAAGTTTGCCGACGACGTGTTCTGCTTAATCCGGGCCTGTTTGTCGCTTTAATATTTATTAACATCTCACCGTATTCGGGACACTTATTTATAAATATGAGCTATTAAATTCTTGTTGAGAGATCATGCGTGGTGGAAGAATACAAATAGATGTGGTCTATAGAAGTAAAATAGATCTGGTATCGTTGGTATTCAGATATCAATGGCCCACCTACGTATAGATACGCCTACTGCTTATGGTTTGATGGATGATCTGGAGTGCTCTAGCTATAGGTATTATAGGTTTGAATAGATTGACATGTAGGTATTAAGCTTGTTAGGATCACTTTTCAATCATCATCACTCTCATTCCACCTCTTTTTTTATATGTAATACCTATTTTTGCAGCAGGTTTCAGCGGGTGATTGACCCAGTAATAACTTTATTTTTAAAATAAAAAATAAAATTAAAAATAATAATTTGTTAAAATTTGCAAGTTGAAGTGGCAATGGGCAGGCCACATCGCTCGAAGAACCGATAACCGATGGGGAAGAAAGGTTCTGGAGTGGAGGCCACGAACCGGAAGACGCAGCGTAGGTAGGCCTCCCACTAGATGTGGATGCAAAAGGCAGGCTGTCGTTCAGTGTGGAGGTTAAAGGGGGAGGCCTATGTTCAGCAGTGGACGTCTTCTGGCTGATGACGATGATGAACTTTATTTTACCGTCCGGTTTCGCGACTAGTACTAGACTCTCGTCATATTGTTTTCGTGTTTTATCACAGCAAGAGTTCTTAGCTTGAAAAGCCAAGTGGTCTGAAAAAAGCTATTACATATTAAAGAAAGGAGGTGCAATGAGTGATGATTATGATTAAAAACTGATCCATACAAATTTCTTGATTGTTTCAGAATGACGCAGTAATGACAAAAATAGCATGAACTGGGCAACTATGGAAGCAAGACGTTCGTAGCTTAAAGTATCAACTTTGTAACTTTAATCTTCCTTATTGGTCTGCCTCAAGAACAAAGTAAGGAAGCAAACACGTAGCAGCAAATACTTCAGTTCCCTTCGGCCGTAATTGAACCACGTAGAGCAACATAACTTCCAGCGAAATTTTCTCAAGACAAGGTTTTGCTGCGAAAAATAACGTACGCATTTAAAACAATAAAAACACATTCGAGACTGACGGAGGCGCCTTGAGTGAATTTTCGCTGGAGGCGGCCCGCGTCACGGAAACGCGTATTTACAACGTAGGCCGAGGATGAATAACAATGGATACGGTAAAAAAATTGCAGTAACTACACATTGTATTAGATGTACTTATAAACATTAACCTGCGATTCAATCAATAACTGATAAGGTCACTGCACTGAAATGTTTGAATATGGGAAAGCTCTAATTTTAGCATAAAAATAAGTCAAATATTGTAAATTATGGTTAGCCGGCTGTTGTTGTAGGACAAACAACTGAGACCTACAAATGAACTAGGTAGAGATTAGGTAGAAATGTAAATTACGGTCACCCATCCGAAGATTGACTGGAAAAGTTTAAATAACGTTTATTATGAAATTATGTTTATAAACATTAAATAATGTTTTAAAATATACAAAATGCTTGCATTTAAACAATTTCAAAACTAATCCAACAGATACGGTACTCCATAAAATTTATATATTCACTAGCTGCACCCCACAGTTTCACCCGTAGGAACCGTAAATTTTTGCCGGATAAAAGGTCTTATGTCACTTTTCAGCCTTCCAACCATCTCTATGCAAAAAATTATGTCTATCTGTTATTCTGTTACTACGTGAAAGAAAAATAAACAAACACACTTTTGCATTTATAATATTAGTATAATTCAGTAGTAGGACCTGCATTCCATCAAAATGCCCAAGGAACCGTGGTAACTGCTCTTTGAACCAACTCCAAATCGGAAAAAGCACCTGTACCGCTCCGTGTCTTTAGTCAGTAGGGCAAATTTCATTTCGACCGTTACGGCAGTCCGAAACCCGACTTGAACTGCGCCCTACTCGCGAACATGTGTTAAAAGACTCGTCTCTGAAAACTGGATAAAGCCCCTGTGAAGTGAAAGACAGTGACTAAAGTTTGCGTAACCGATAAGATACCTAAAGGTAAAGTTTTACAAGTGTGCGAAATTGTGCAAGACTTTGATGCACTATACAGTATACAAATTTTTGACAACTAGGGTTAGTGACTAATATTTTTTTATTACCTCATACAATAGCTGATCATAAATAGAAAAAACGAAATTCTACTCAAAAATTGGTTCAAAAATAAATAAGCTATTTATATAAAGTATTTTAATTTCATGCTAGACAGAGAGCGTACTATGCTAAGTTATGACGTCACGCCTCAGGCGCGCCATATAAATGCTATACTAACACACGCTTTGCAAGAAAGGGACAGAGTATTTTCTCTCTATTCCCACCTAAAACTTTAAGCGCTCATATCTCAGAGATTTATCGGCCAATTTATTTATATATTTTTAGTATGTGTAATGTATTTAGTTATATTCAGTGATATGCCTGTTATTCGTAATAAATTAAACATTAGGACAAATGCCTATTCTTTATTTGTTGAAAAAAATATTACAACAAACAACAACATTTCGTAGCGGCTCACTCGCGTAGCTTGCATCGTAGCTTATCAAAGTGCTTTTAATAGAGCGTGTTTTTACCAGACTACGGCAAAGCCAATGTTATGGTTATGTCTATGTATGCATGTTTGTATTTACGTATGTTCTACCATAGCACCTAAACTGCTTATTTGATATTGATGAATAGATATCAATCGATTCGTTGTTATATAGACCGGGTGACATAAGCTACATTTTTCAAGTACCTAACAAAAAAAATACCGTTAGTAAAAAAATCTAAAAAAAAATAAATTGAAAAAAAAAAAAAATTGAAAGAATTTGAAAATTTTTTGTTTGAAATTGGTTGAAAATGGCAAGTTCTTTTATGCCTATTACTATTATATCGAATAACTAACCAAAATTGGGACGTGCTGTATAAGGACGTAGTCGAGTTTTAGTTTTTCGACCTATAATCTCTGATTGCATTTACCTATTCGATCGCGTTGTAGAGCGAACAGAAGCGCCATCTAGAGCCATCTAGAATAAGTTTACAAAATTTGCGTACTTTCTGGTTCTATTCGTACATCATCATCACTAACCTTCACCTCTATCATAAGCTCAGCGACACGCACTCTTGCAACATACGTAATGCTGATAGGCTTGTTGGTATCAAGCACTTCCCTCACAAAGTCCGGAATGTCGACGCACGTTATGGGGCCGATGGTAAACAATCGGTTGCCAAAAACAGTGACAGATGAGCTCAATCTGAGCTGTTTTAAATTTAAATTAAGACGCTGGCTTATCGATCATGCATTTTATTATTTTAATGAGTTGGTGAAGGTAAAAAATATAAAATGTATAACACGGATAATTTATATAGTTTGTTTTATCATTTTTTTAAATGTTATTTCCGTTATATAATTTTATTTCTATTTTAGTACCTTTTAAATGTTGTATATTATCTGTATACATTTCTTTTATGTACCTAAACATATGTATATTAATAAATTACTTTGACTTTGACTGGCTATTCTTTAAGCCCACTGGGACATACGCCTTCTCCTACTTTTACATATTTTTTTGCTTAGCGCTAATCTCGTCCATAGATTCACATTTTATATTTTTTATACTTCGTACACTAAGTTCTACAATGCAACAAAACGAGCTGCACAAGATTTTAAAGTAAGAAAAAAAGCATACTTTCGAATTGATAACCTCCTTCTGAAGTCGGTTAAAAACTTTACATATCCAGTACGAGTAGAATGCACAATAGACATAATTAGCATGCATTCCACATTCAACTTCTTAGTACTCCAAAACAAAACACTTTCAAGTTCCAAGTTTATTTTCCAAGTTTGTAACTTGCAGGTACAGTCGTCTGCAATACGTACGAATATGACATTAAAATAAAACAAAATGAAATCATAATTTAATTTAATATTATAAATGTGAAAAGTTTGTTGGTTTGTTTGTTCCTCTTTCACGCAGCAACAGAGCAACGGATAGACCTGATTTTTTGCATGGGTATAGTTCAAGGGCTGGAAAGTGACATAGGCTTCTTTTCTACATCATCATCACTACGTGGGTGAAACCGTGGGGCGCAGCTAGTTTCTAATAAATGTACTCAGCATAAACTCAAAAATTACTTTTGGTGTTTGTAACTAAAATAGATAGATGCAACTTCTGCGATACCGTAAACATATTTAGGTAAGTGCATAGTTTTTTTAAGAAAACTGCATGATAAAATTAAAGGATTACAAAGGTAACGTACTTTTACTATGTACTTAAATGATATGAAAGATGGATATAAAGTTTTTAGCAATTACAATTTCGCAGTTTGCAGGTCGCTCCTGAAATACCTTTTTGAAAAATATTTTGTTATATTAGTATTTTTACAACGTGAGATACTGAGTTGAAAATACTGTAGCTTATTTATATGGGGTTAACGTAGGACGCGACACAAAAGAACATGATGATATTACTGTATTACCGAGCCACTAACGTGAAGGATGTTATATTATTTACTATTCGCAAATTACTTCTTACCTCTAGATACAAATACAAATGGTTGTAATACAAATCTGAGCCTTTCACGCCATGATTCAAATCTGCTGGTCAAAAGCAACGGTAATCATCTGTTATATCATGTGTGTGTAATTTATGCTGTAAACAATAGAGTTGATCTATCTGTCTAAATAGTACCTTGAATGGATCTCATATACAGCGTTAGCTACATTGTCTGTTTGTTTGTTGGGTCGAAGTCAAACATACAACTAAGACAAAAAAACTTAGTCTTAAAACCAATGGAACCACTTTATTTGAGCCAATGGAGTCACTTTTGAATTTGACCGTATCTTGACTTGTTTGCAATTGGTTTGACTCCACACTGGGTTGGCGTAAATATATATTAAATTTAATAACTGCTTGCGTTTGACTTCCACTCGCCTAGAAGAAGCCGATTTACTACATTAATTAATTTACACTAGTTATTCCAATAAATAAAAATTATTTTTTTATGATTGATTGGCTAGTTGTTTGACCACAGTTCACCTGATGTTAAGAGACGGTTTGGTCAAAAATTGTAAACATGCCTAGCCTGGAAAAGAAATTGACTCTTAAGTGATGCTGATGTAACACACCGTTAGGTAGTAATTAGGTTAAATTAATTGGTAAAAAATTAAAACTTGAATTCTTTAATTTGAAAATTATGTACCTACCTGGCTAAATAGACAAAAGGCCTGGAGACAACACTAAAAACATTGTAAGTATGTGATCTTTTTATGACAACAGAACTTACTGACTAGGCTACACCGTCACCTTAAAGGTGAGATATGATTGATATCATTTAATGCTTGACAACCATAAAAAAAAGTTGTCTGGGCAATCCGATTATAGTTAACTTTAACAAAAATATATCCTATGGGAATAGCTTCGGGAACACACTGTTACTTTTATATTTGATTTATTTTATTTACCCGGCAAGTCGGTTTTCTTCCCGCACGTACTAAACGATATTTGGCGATCCCTAAGACGAGCCGTTTGTCACGTACGTGACGCTGGAGAGCAAAATGGAAACTTCACTAAGTTGCCGAAACGTACAAATAAATACGTAAGTCCTGTGAAAAATAGCTATCGACTTGAGTGTTTGGGAGTTAGTCGGAAGTTATGAAGGTACTGTTTTATAATACCTACTCTTATCTAATACACAATAGTTTATTGTCACATATTTTTCATAGCATACGCAGAAGTAGAATCAGAAGTTGAACTCATGAAACAAACGGACTGTTTACACAATTTATTACCATAAATATATATATCATTTATGTGAAATAGTAGATTTTTGCATCGAGCGCAAAGTGAGTTATTAATGCACGAGCGTTATATTGGTAACTAAATTAACACGAGTGTATTAATTACTCAGTTTAGCGAGGTGTGTAATCTACTTTTCTTTTAACTACCAATCTACCTACCGCGATAAAATATACCTACTCAAAATAAAAACTCAAGCTAGCAACATGGTATCAGCAATGCCTTCAGTGTTACAGTGGTATAAGGTGTGTACAGTTTTGAAGACGCGACAAAATTTTAGCTATTGAGGTCTCTGTGAAGACATAGGTTCTTAAAAAAATGCTATAAGTAAGTAATTGTTTTATTTTTGTTCAGTAAAACGTTGAATAATAAATATTTTCCTATGGATAATTATATCCATTAGTAAATTAAAACTGCTAAAGACCTTAACCAGTCGTTTAATAGCCGACTTTTGACGTATAATTTACTTCAGTCACGATATCAACATTCTTAGTAAAAACGTTTTAATAAGTACGATTCAAAACCTTGGACATTAACTGCCTATACGTGAATGCATTAACGTTTATTAAAAAGGCAACTATTATGTCGATTATGTACATAGTATTAAACATCTACAGTATATACGTATTTCTAAACACAATAGAAATTTGCGATCTATAATGTTGGTGGGAAACTTGGAAAAGAAAAGAAACGTGTATGTTATTATTAAAAAAAAAAAAATACCTGACTGCAAATATTGGCATATGACATGCTTATTTGTTATGTTAATGTATTTGTATTCTTTGTTTGTAATATTACGATTCAAAAAACAGCATTCAAAAAACTGGACGACATCTTCAAGTCACGCCATATACCACAATGTTTGAAAACTCGCCTCTTCAACCAATGTGTTCTACCCACCATGACTTATGGTGCCGAAACATGGACCCTCACACATGAGGCTGTGCACAAAATCAGAGTAGCACAGAGAGCCATGGAGAGATCCATGCTAGGCATCAAACTCCAAGACCGAGTTCGTAATACCGAAATCCGACGAAGAACAAAGGCTCGAGACGTCGGAGTTGCGGTAATGAAATTGAAGTGGAGCTGGGCCGGACACGTTGCTAGGCGCAGTGATGACAGGTGGAGTAAAGTCTTAACAGAGTGGTGGCCGAGGCAGGGTAAGCGGAGCGTTGGTCGTCCAGCTGCAAGATGGGTCGACGATATTGTTACTATCGCGGGTCGAACCTGGACTCGTATAGCACAGGACCGAGGCAGATGGCATAACAAGAGAGAGGCCTATACCCAGCAGTGGGATAAGGAAGGCTGTGGATGATGATGAATATTACGATAGAAACCAAGACATGATTTTGTTACTTTTAGGAAATTCACACTCATTGATTTTATATCTTCAATAATGTGGAAATGTACGAGCGAGAGAGCTGCAGAGGGTATACAGGCCCCTTAAGGCCCATCCTCTCTCTCTATGGGAGAAGGAGGAGTCCCAGCAGTGGGAACATGATAGGCTAAAATGATGATGAAATGTGTGATTTAAACTAATTTAACTACAAATTTCATCAAGAAGAAATTGATTTTAGCTCACACATTTTTTCTATAATACCTTTTTACTGCATCCCTCGGCAGCGGCGCGCCGACGCCGGCACCGACTCGCAGCCAGCAGGAGTGTTTGCCTAGAGATTAATGATGCGGCTCAGAGCGCACTATACCGGAGCTCTCGACAAAAGGGCCTCTTACTTACTCTTTGGTGCCTACTGAAAAGGCCGTGAAAACGGGAAAATGTTAAACTTTTGTATGACTGAAGAAGTTACAGTTACTTGTACATGGGAATATGTTTTTTTGGATCGTTTTTATGCTACATTTTCTTTATAATCTAGATTTTTTGTATAACAAAACCGTGTATGTGTCAGTTGACAAGTTATATTTTAGGTACCGGTTGCTTGTCCTAAACAAAAATAATTGTTGTCTTCAAACGTACTGTAAACTCCGACAGTCAAAATATATGAGAGTTTACCTGAAAACTTACTAGATGCGCCCCGCGGTTTTACCTGCGTTGAAACTTTCCCTCTGAAACCGATCATTTTACAGGATAAAAATAATATGTACGCGCGCGCGTTTACATATAAAACTACATTTAAAATTACATATAAAATTAGGCTATTATTTCTACCACAACACAGAACATTTTCGATTAGGGATATAATTTAAAAAAAATATAAGCAGTTTCCATTGTCATAATAATCTAAGAATTTATTTTTTCAAATTACAATTTAATTAAAAATGTCAAAAAATTTAGTTATGTAGATAAGTAATTAGAATTATACTTATAGTATGTCATTAGCCGCTGTTGCTTAGCTTTGTCAGTATTTTTTATGTTATTGTTAATAAAACATTCGTATCAAATTAGTTTAATATAAGAAACAGCTACGATTCGTGCCTCAAGCGGAGGCTGCACCCTTCTCACTTTAAACTGTATATTCTAATTTATGGCCTCCAGTATTGCACTGCTTATTACTTCCGGTGCAGTTTCGGGGACCGGAAGTACATTTTATGGGGTTGTAAACCATGAGCGCCTTAGCATAATTGCTGTGTTTCATTAAATTAGTTTACCCATCAATTATGTCTTTATGTTAATTCTGTGGGTGTAAAATCTGTGATAAAGTGGGTGGTGTATTGGGGACTGCTAATGGGCAAGTCTTTAGCAATTATGTAGATATGGAAACCCGATAATCTAAATCGTAACGTTTGGTAATTAGGTTGAAATTAGAATATTTAATTTGAACGTTGTATTTTTTACAGGTAAAGCTAGCTACTCACAGATAAAATGTGTTTATTTAGGTTTTAGGTGATAGATATTTTTGTAGGGATGATGGCTCATTGGTTGGCGCGTTTGGATTCCAATCATAAGGGTGTAGGTTCAAATCCCAACAATACGCTTGAGTTGGCGGTGAAGGAAAACATCGCAAGGAAACCATAGTATGGCGGTAGAGCACTTTCTTATGCTTGGTAGCCAGCCAGGTTGAAAATCTGAAGAAAAAAAGTCGCCAAGTGCTTGTGAGTTCCAGCTGCATCACTTGAGAGCCATTTCTCATTGTAGGCTAGGCGTGTTTACTATTTTCGACCACAACGTAACTTTACATCAGATGAGCTGTGGTCGAACGCTAGCCTAAAATCATGGGAACAAACACACAACATATAACATCATCAGCCCTGAGAAACCCACTGCTGAGTATAGGCTTCATTTTGTTTATGCCACTCTCTTCGGTCTCTCGCTAGTCGCATTTACTCGTTTCCAACCTAAGAACATTTGTTTTTTGATCGAAGTGTCCAACAGCTATTTTGATGTCGTCTGTCCACCTCATCCTCGGTCGGCCTGGGTTCCGCCGACCTGGTCTCAGCCACCACGTGGTTACTGCAGTGCTGTACACCACCTCCCCCTGGCCATATTATAATGCAAATAAATTAAATATAAGTATACGTATATAAGCATTGCCATTCAGCGTGGTAATGCCGCCAGCATGTTGGGTATGCTGCCAACTGGTACTAGTGAGCTTATGCATTTGGATTTTCTTTAGACATTCAAGTGTTCTATCCAACTGTTTTTTTAAATCGTAGGTTAACTTTTTAGGTGTTTAGTGTTAGCTTGTACTTGGTTTAGTTAATAAAAGCACTTACCCGCTTTTAAATAATAATATTAGAGTAAAGTGATGTTAAAATATGTGTTATTTAACAATTTGTCAGCTCAAATTCTATAAACATGTACGGTACGGTAGTATTTGTAATACAGTATGCTGAATTATCAATGAGACGTTGTCCATCACTTAGTCTAGACGACACAGCTGTGCTTCTGTTCTAGGAGTAGTGAAAAACATTCTACTAAATAAGTGATTAAAGGTAATAAGGGTAAAAGCGGAAGCCTGACCGCAATATATGTACTGTGGCTCAAGTCTTATCGTTTAGGTAGTTTGCTAGTTGTAAAAGATTTCAGCTTGTATATAAAAGATGTACGGAATTATTCTCATTTGTAAGTAGTTTAGTTTAGCTGCTTCAATCTAATTAAGGATTTACTATTTAAATGTTGTTCAAGGTTATGCGGAAAGGGTGTACTAAGCCGAAAGGAGGTCATAGTACTCATCATTATGAACAACTTTTACTATGAGACCAACCCTGAAATGGCGGGAAAAATCAGCTGTTCCATACATTTTGTAGTGACAATGACCATTTTCTATGTAAATACAGATTTTTTCGCGATTTCAGAGTTGCTCCCATATTAAAAGTTTTTCATAATGATGGGTGTACTAAGCCGAAAGGTAATGAAAGGAATGATGGGTGTACTAAGTCCTTTCGGCTACACCCTTTCCACGTAACCCAGAATATAAATAAAAATTTGATTACCGGCCGGATTTGAACCTGCGCAGCGATTTGGGTAAACGCCCCGATTGCTCTAGCCACTAAGCTACGGTCGCTTTCCTGTCAGTCTCTAAAGTATTGAACTGTTTTTGCAACCAATCAAAACGTTGGTGGTGCCATCTATTATACATGCAATGTTTTAAAAATTTCTTCTATATTATTTGTTGAATTTTTCATTGCGAATTACATGTAGCGCTTGTGCCCTACATCAATAAAATGTCAACATGAAGACTATTTTCAACCGACTTAAATAAAAGAGGTTCTCAACTATATCTCAAGGTTGCATACATTTAAATTTGTAGATAATATTTCACCTCTAATAGTGAAAACTAAGGTGATTTTTCTTAAATTTTAACGATTAAAAAAACCATTGGAAGAGTTCGGAAAATAAAGTGGAATGACCAAAGCAGTGAAAATGATAATGAAAAGCAGCGATCTGATTCTAGAGTTCCTCTGAGATGATGGACATGGAAGTGAAGGCGACAGAAGCAATGTCGATTGTTTGAACTTCAATTCTTAGTTTAATGGCTGAAGTTAAAGCAATCGACATTACTTTACAATCACTTCCATATCCATATCAGAGGAACAGGCGACAGAAATAGTACACATTTATGACCTTAAAATGCGCCTCTATTGTAGAGTTCTGTTTGAGACAGACAGACAATGGGTACATGTTTGAGCCTTTTGGGGTCGAAACTTTAAAAACGTAGGGCTGGGTCACAATTTTTTTTAAAGTTTATCTAAATGTCTGGTTGGAGCACCTTGTGGCCAAAATGCTGGTCTGTATCTTGTGCAACGGGTCGGTATTTCAAACCGACGCGGCAATGCGGCCAGCATTTTAGGGACGATGCCTTCGGGCAGTGGGTTTATTCAATTAGTGCAGTATATATTTATTTTAATTTAGATAAGTTTGAGATGATTTCAAATGTATGCCTGTTTGAGATAGAGTGCATAATTAATTAATCGTGCCGCTATTGATACTATGATCTGAACCCAGCTTAGTCCACAATTTGCTCTCTCTTACCGTTGTATCGAAGTTCCAGCAGACCGTACGCTAGACGGCTCAACAAAACGATCACAAAGCAAGTGTTGCAATATCGTTTGCACCGGAACTTCATTTATAGTTCAGCTAGCGGTTTCGTGAGTGCTCTACATTTTCAATATTCGCCTGTTGGTCGCATCATAAATCTTCTGAGCGCAGGCGCTCGCTACGACAACCTGCATTCCAGCCCCGCCTTAATATTTAATGAAAATTGTTGGTTTAGCTTAATTTCCACTACGGGCTTAATCGTTGGGAGGGCTTTGGATTTTTAATGGAGAACATTTTTTGAGGATTTCATTCGGTCGGGCTCAAAATGTATTCTTTGTTTATATTTCGTTGTTATTGTGATTTAATTTTAATAAAGCAAAAATTAATATTCGAAAATTGCAATGACAACTATTTACTTACATCAATGGAAAATTATAACTAATTTAGAACAGTTTATCTAAATCACAATGCGCAATGTCACTTCATTACGCACGCTGTTCACGTGCTGTTCACCTACAGATCTATCAAAAAATCACGAAAAATCCCTTGAACCAATATTATGTATTAAAGCCAATAGCAGCTACAAAGATGGGATTCATGCTAAGAAATTACATAGTTAATTACAAAAAAGGTCAATATTACAAAAATCTGATTTGGTACAACGAACTTTCATGAAGGTTCGCAATATTTAGGTTTATCTGCCTTCATCAGAGCCTCTAATTTGATAATAAATAATCTGTATCGATTCCGAAATTAAAAAGCACTGTGAGACTACGCCTTTATTAAAAACCAAACCAATCAGGTGGGTCCAACGTTCGGAACGTAAGCTGTTTAAAAAAACAGTATAATATAGGCACTTTATCGTGGTAGGTTCGTTTGGTTTTCAATGTGGTTGGCTTGCACAAAAAGATGTATTTTGATACATGAAGATCTAGTTTGATAACTATAGTATTTGGTTGGTATGTATTGAGCGTCGTATTTTTTAACCGACATCATTAAAGGTTCTCGACTTGTCTGTATGTTTTTTTGTTGATTACTCGATATCTTTGTTAATTGTGAGCCGATTATAATTATTCTTTTGTATTAATATTATTTTTGTAACTAAATCTTACCTATTTTTCTATTGGATGACTAAAGTGGGCACAAAAGTGCAACACCGCGGTAGATATTACGAAAACCTGAACGAACCGCTATGATTCCACTCTTATTGTGCGAACCGCTAGGCTGTAGAATGCGCTGCCTGAATGAGTGTTCCCCGATAGTTACAATCTGAATTACTTTAAGTCACAGGGAATCAGTTTCTTCTAGGCAATCAGGATTCATCGTAAGCCGCATTATTGCTTATCATCAAGCAAGATGGCGGACAAGTGCAACCCAATATTTTTTATGGGTTATATATTGAGGTTGCTCCCATTTGAAAAAATAAAAACCACCTTTATTGTTGGAAAATAAGGGGATAAATCCCGTTTATAGAACTTCCCGTAGAGTTGGTTGTTATAATTTTGTAAAACTTTATCAATTATTATTATGATTCCAATAAATGTTATGTCATTACTTACTTATCTACCGGCGAGGAAAGAACATGTCTTCTCAGTGAATCAAATTGTACCATTCCTATGCCATAAGTTTGTGTGGACATCATCGTCAACAAAATCTAGCAATAATTGAGCTCTCGGTGTCAATGTTTAATCCGGCGGAGCGTAGCGGCCGTTTATCAATCGGACGAAAAAACAACGTATTTCAATATCCTCTGATTAATATCCGCTGCCAGTACGCCTGCCGAGGCAAACATGAAATTTATGTACTGCGACCGACGGGGCTCTGTCGTTTTGCTTTTAAAATTACGAATGTTTGGCGCGACGATTGGCTGCCGCGTCGTGCCCATCTGTTGCGGCGCAATTAACATTCACATTAGGTGGCCTTTTTGCCTTTTGAAAGAGCTTTGTTCTCAGTTTTACGATAGCAATCATTGTTGGGAACAGAATAAGTTGATTGGCACCTAACATTGTAATTCTAAAGCATGCTGCACAAATACATTGATTGAACCAGGCCTTACTTTGCTATGCCTTTTAGGGTTTCGTAGTACTACAATAAACTTTTTTAATTCCTTCTTTTCATCCTTCTGTCCTATCTTTTAGAACCTTTTAGAAATTTCTATAGTTCTTAAGGCAAGACACTGTACAATTACAGTTATGGTATACCTAGACAAAACATTATTTTAGGGGAATATGTGAAATAGTTTTTTTTCGCTGCCCCCTTTCTGGTGGATTATCGTTGAATAGGTCTTTTGAAATGAAGGTAAGCTAGATCACTTATTTTGTAAGTGTATCCTATGCGAAATATGGCCCCCAAAAGTGGCAAAGTTGGTATCCGCCCCAGTACTTATTAAAATTATCGTGAAAATTATGAAAAATTCATTTTAGTACAATGATCTTAACAAAGAATATTACCCAAGTAGTTTTATCTTTGGCTAAATCATAAATAGTATATGTTATGTTGTATGACATTTCTCTGAAATTTGAGTCCCCCGAGTCTCGTTCGTTAGAATTTTTCTAAAACCACCAATTTCTAAACTATGAATGTAAACATAATTATATGGCTTTGGCTACCGAACCCTACCATATGCATGTCTCGAGACGCTCTTGGCCATTATTTGTATTTAAATGTAATATTATTATTATCATAATTTTAGATTAGTTTAAGTTATAAATTTAAATATAAGATAGTTTTTATTTTACTTGTGACTTTTAGAAGAAAGATAGTCATATTTTTTTGTTTGAAAAATTATTATCAACACAAATTAATAATTAATATGGTTATTTAGGTTAAATAAAATGTTGTCTCAGTTTTTTTTGTTCATGTTAGGACAAATTAGAAAGTACTTAAAACAAGTTTCAGTAAAGTGATAAATAAATAATTGATTCCTTATTTTTTGATTTGATATTGTAGCGGAAATAAATAGATTTTCGTTTAAGAAACTTTACATATCTTCCATTCCGCAGTGCATCGTAGTATGTTCATCACATTGTCTTTTCTTCTGTCTTTACTACCCGCAAATATCATAGACTTCATAAACTCGAACTGTATCGACGCACAAAAGCCTGTCAATATAAAACAAGGATTTATAAATGTAATTCCGAAAATTAAATTTAACTCGTCCCCATAAAATTTGCAATATTTTAAGGTTAATTTATCCACCTTTCTGTATGCTTTGTCATCATTTGCGAGTGCCATTCCAGTAGGAGGGGCGTGCGACACTGTATCTCATTTGTTAATGATTTATTTTTCGATAGCGATTTTCATTTTCCCCTTTCTGTTGCTACAAATTAAACACATAAGATAGCTAATCATGCTAAAATTATACTTACGTGCGAAAGTTTGCGTATGTATGTCTGTGTGTTACCATATTTATGTAATATTCCGTAACAGCTGAACAAATTTGGATAAAATTGTGTATATAGAGATAGCTTATCAAAATGTATTTATTGAGGATAAAAACAGTACAAAGTGATTTTTTTTATATAAAAAGAGCGGCAAACAAGCATGCGGTCCGCCTGATGGTAAGCAGAAACCGCCACATAAAGACACATTGGATACCTGTAACACTAGCGGTGTTGACGGTGCTTTGCCAGCCCGGAGAGGCAATTGTAAACACCCTTTTTGAAACACTTCATGTTGAAGCTCGGCAGGAAGACCTTTAGGGAAAGATATTTCACACCTTGCAGGTCTGCGGAAGAAACGAGTGAAAAAATCGGACCGTGTGGGATTTCTAACTCTGCAAGATGTGGAGGTGAGCTTTTTAACGGTGTCGAGAGAAGGTTACACATAAAATAAAATAAAACTAATGTTAGCATTATACAATGGTAGGATGTAGGTTGGTATTGGTGACGCATTTCAAGCGTTCCAATAATCGACTGAGATAATCTCTTATTTGATAATCGTGTTCAAATAATATACCCTGGATTCACACATAATCGCATACAATATTTTTATCCCGAAAAAAATAATTAACGGATCCTGTATAGGATAACGAGTAAAACCGCGGCGCACTGCTAGTGTAGAATAAGTTTAGTTTTTAATTAAATTTGTATACTAAATTCAAGTAGTTCTTACAGGTGCCAAGCTGAAGGGGAGCTGGGCTGGCCACGCCATCCTTATGCCAGAAGAGGTCTGGGCCAAAATTCCCACCTTAGCGCGACCCCGTGAAAGGCCTTCTACCAGATGGTGCGAATTCGAACAGGCAAGAGTCAGCTCAAGACCACCAAAACTGTAAATTCCAAAAGGAAGCCTGTGTCCAGCAGTGACTCTACAGTCTAGAAACAACAGTTTTTTTTGAATAAGTGGCATACAAGCTACGGGCCACTTGTAAATTTGTGATTGTTTAAATATAAACAAGTTTAAAAAAAGAATTAAAAAAAGTCATCAAAACATTCCCACAGCACTACCTGCAGTCATAAAGATTGAACCCTACAACAAGTTAAAAGAACTTTTATTAAAATAACAACATAAGTCGTTAATTTGTTTGCAAAACTGCGCAGACCATATTATTTATTCACTTTGTTGAGACCGCGAGGCCAACAGTGTCGCGCTGCTTTTATATAATTCAGAATGTTAGAGACACGCGTCTTGGAGCCAGCCAGTCCTAATTTAGACTGGCTTTCTCGGTTTCTGTAGTCGATAAAGTTGCAACCTTTACCTAAACTTTACTTTAATATAGATATATATAGATAGAGAAACTCTTTAATGTGTACACCAGATATAAATCCACGTTTCTAATCTGTACAGCCAAGGATTGAAACAACCTGCCAGCTTCCATGTTTCCTGAGAGATATAATTTGGGCCTTTTCAAGGCCAGAATGAATAGGGATCTTCTAAGTCTGCGTGCTTCATCTTTGACCACATCGTCGCTTACCTACCAACAGGCGAGTTTGTGGCCAAAGGCAGACTTATCCGCGTTAAAAAAAATACCAACATAGAAAACATTTACGAGCTAGCGCCACAAGTGGCAGCCTTATCGCTAAAAGCGCTCTCTTCCGGGCAACCATTGGATTGACATAATTTATGTAAAAGTGTAGAAGAGGGATGCTAAAACACTTTTAATGATATCTACCATTAAATAAATACCACGAAATGATATAGTACAATATATATATATGTATATTATATACTCGTACATACTAGCTGACCCGACAGACGTTGTCCTGTCTTAGAACTGTCAAACGCGCGAAGTTAAAAATCGTTGCTAACTTTTATTTGAAATTTACCGTTTTTCTACGTAATTTTATTATTTTTTCTCTCCATTAGAAACTTCTTCTTAGTTTAAAAAAAAAACCGGACAAGTACGAGTAGGACTCGTGCTCTGAGGGTTCCGTTGGACAGAACCCTCAGAGCGCGAGTCCAAAAAAAACTAAAAATGAAATATTGAAAGACAAACTTAACTTTGTAGTTGACTATAAGGTTCTTCTATACATTCCAACTACAAAATGTAAGTTTGTAATAGCAAAAATTTTTTTTTTTTAATGATATAACATCAAATTCGTAACTTTCAGTGTATATGTATATGTGCTATGAGACCTTGCTTTCTGCCAAATTTCATGATTCTAGGTCAACGGGAAGTACCCTATAAGTTTTGATTTCCCTGTATATTCGCAAAATATGCGACATAAACGTTCATATCTTTTGATTGCGTTGACTGACAACTTTTACTTTTTTACAGCCGATAGAAACCGTAGACCCAAGTATTTAATATAAATTTCAACTTGATACCTTTACGCGTTCTTGAGAAAAAGGGTCTTGACAGACAGACAGACAGACGGACAACGAAGTGATCCTATAAGGGTTCCGTTTTTTCTTTTTGAGGTACGGAACCCTAAAAAAAGATGAATTAAATCAGTAAAGTTGTTCTCAAGTTATGGCGTGTAATAATACAAACGCGATAAGTACATATAGTGGACCTTCGCATTATGCCAAATTGCCAATGTACTACAGTAATATATATTTAGACATAAATCATTATGAGCATACGATGCAAAGGCAGCAAGGAACACTAACAATGACAAAGTAAATAACAACCAATATGAATTTGAAGCAATAGGTATGCCCAAAACTATCTTCCGACAGAAACTAACAGTAACAAACACGAAACTAAACTTGAGGAAAAATGCTTCTTATGCCTGCTGCTGCAGTAATGTACTAGAAATAAAAGGACACATAATATTTGTTTACGTAAGACTGCATCAGAAGCCTTCAAGAAAATTGCTAATTGAAGTTCTTGAGACTAATAGGTTTTCCTGTTATAGAAAATCTACTTTCTCTTCGCAGAAAAATGGCGATCCGGCGTCGATGGTCAACAAATGAAATTAATGCATTTCTCTAGAGATATAAAATGCCATTAGTTTCGCTCGATGAGCTCGCTTCGGCGAACATTCTCTGGTGCACGTACTTGATGAGAGATCGATATTACTTATTATCGATAAATTAGAAAAGTTTCTAGGGAAAGTTTTAAATTTTGGAGTGCAAAGCGTCGTGTAATTCGTTTGTTATGACACTCCGGGTGTCATCAGCCACATTTTGAAATCGAGTTTTTGTTTTTCTAAAGCCGGCCGGCTCTTCTGCATCCAAAATCTAACAAAACAAATTAAACAAAACATGATTAACTAGCATCGGAATTATTATGGACGTCCGTTAGTGATTCTCATTGTGATCGCAAATGCTTGCCATCTCGCTCACGAGCGAGGTGCGAGTACCTAAATGGAACGGGATGGCACACGATCGTTATCACAATCTGAATCACAAACGGACATCTATAATAATCCCGATGATAGCTTGACATGTATTGTAAAAGTCTGGGCACTGGGAGACCTAGGGCTTTAACAATAGTACCTGGGTTACCGAGCTCCACTTGTTTTTTTTTTACTTTATTGGTAAACTTAAAAAGTGAAACCATATCTAAAAATAAAAAAATATCCAAATCGTTAAAGCCGTTTCCAAAATACGCGAAATTAATTTATACATACACAAGAATTGCTCGTTTAAAGTTATTAGATAGGTGCATGCTATAAAAAGAGAGAGAGTTAAATTTGAGGATACGTTGCGCTTTGCTAAAAATGTGGGTCAAAACCACGTACATTTTCTATAAAAGCGGCTTTTATTACAATATCTCACTGGGGCTTATTATGTTCAAAGATACACATATATAAGGCATCTACAACTTTGATCAACAGTAAGGATATCAGTTAATTTACAAACCACGTTTCGTTGTGTTTTTATCCATTACTGATACTACAAAATAATGACGGTCAGGCCAGACTTGGCAATACCAAGGCTCGTAGAGCACAATGGCCAAACATTAAGTACATGAATTACATCGTAATTTGAGTAAACTTAGGTACACATTGTGCGACGGCCGATTACAAATCGGATAGAGATACGACGGTATTGTATTGTATCGATACAAATGTTATTCGGGAATTTACATTACTTACTTTCTCTATGGATTTGCGTGCATAATAGAATAGCGTAAGGTGCACTGGGTTACATACAAAAATTTATAAAAACTGCTGGTTATGAAAATCGCTAACGACTACTGATAAAAATCAAGCGCTCATGGAAAAATAAAGATGCATCAATTACTTACCTATATCCAGGATTATAAATAATTATTGTTGAAAAAACCGAATGACAAGCTTATGTAACTCGTTAAATAGGTAGCAAAATAAAAATAATGACGGATGTTTGGCGTCTTTCCTCTAGATGTCTCTGTCATATTTTTTATTTATTTTAGGCTCTTTCACCAGTTGTTGGCGGTATCGTTCACGCCATTGATGTGTAACACTTCCAAACTCATCAGACCAATTTGATGGTACCAAATTATTGTTTTCTCATCCAAATTGCAAATACTTGCAAAGTTTAAAATCGATACGACAATTACAAGTAGGTTATAATAGACTTCCAAGATTTGATACCTTGCTAGTTAGTTAGCTACAAGGTAATGTACGTAAAGCATGTAACAAGTAGATACGTGCCAATTTTTTAGTTCAAGCTTATGATGATGATGGTTTCTTGATAGTCCGATTTTAACCACACACAGTGGAAAGAAGCACTAAAGGGGCCGAAGCGAGTAGCCAGGGTTATTGTAAGGCCCGGCGACGTCTTATTTTATCTAAATCCTATTTTGTGTCCCAAGCATAAATCGCGCTAAGGCGTGTGCGTTGCGTGAACATTTTCTTATTTCCGAGCATACGTGCCAAGAACTGTAAGCACGGATCTTGCCCTTTGTAATATGAAAATATGCTTGTTATGGTTGAGGCCAATATTGGGGACGGGGTAATTACGACCATGTGTCTTCTAAGCACAGATCCTATTTTAGATTGGACGATTGCCGCATCTACAGATTCTAAACTAAAGGCTGCGGTATTAGTATGTTTTTCCTATTCCATTCTACGATCAAAATATAAGAATCCTTTAAAAATTACTACTTTCAACAGATCCTCCTAAAAACGTATGTTTTCTGAAATATGCTCTCTATTATATCCAGCGAAAAGCACTAAAAAGTTTGGTACTTCAAAATTTAGACAAATTTTAGATTTACAACTGTATAGAGCTGTAAATTTCGCCGAGCAGACATACTTCAGTTCGACATTAAATGAAAATAAAGGATAAAAGCACTGCTCTCTTAATTCTTCTGCTAAAACGAGGTGGGATTTTTGAAAAACGTGTTTCGTTTGTAGAACACGTTGGGTAGATTGTGGAATTGGACCACTGCCATTGCAGTAAAAGTGGGGATAAATCGGCTGGGACGCGTTCCCTAGAATGACCTAGATGAAAAAGTGGCATGTTCGTTTTGACTGCCGTTTGTCGATTCGAAACAGTTCGGAAAGCAAATGGTACTCTTTCTACTAACTACGCTGTAAATAGTGAATGACTGTTCGAATGTACACTAATATCAATCTCAATGCACATAAAAAGATACGGAAGTTTTGTAAGTGTGTGCGCGTGTTTGTTCTCACTTAACTCCGTAACGACAGAACGGATTTAGATAACATTTGGTATGGACGTAGCTTATGGATTAGATAAAAACATTGGCTACTTTTATCTTGAAAATATAGTTTCTAAATACGATAGCGGATGAATCGTGGGAACTGCTATTAATCTGTTCACCTCTTAGGTACTATCAGTTTGGGGGAAAACTATATGAGATTGGATTATTGCATATTTCGATGAGTTTTTACTTACTTTTGTTACCTACTTGCATGCCAAGGTATATGTAAATGGGAAAATGTATCTTAGCTAATCTAATAAAGGGAAAATACACTCCTATTGTCGATTTTTTACTGAATCATAGGTATTATAGCTAAATATTACATTATAAGTTATTGTTGGTATTTTATATTATTGTGTTTCTATTTATGTATAACTAGAGACCCGTCCGCCCAGCTTCGCACAGGTGTAATTTACGTGCGAGGCCGGGGTAGGTTGCTAGTTATATATATAAACCTTCCTTGAAAATGTATCTAACTGGTGGTGAAAACCGCATCAAAATCCGTTGCGTGGTTGGAGAGATAGAGATAGAGATAAACTAGAATTAAAGATTTGTATCCATCTTACAGCTTGCCGAGCGGTAGTATGTGCCCTTTGAATCTGACTGCACCTGGTTCAATCCTCGGCCTTACACACCAATGACTTATTTTGTACCAAAATAAATTAAGTATGTGCAGTTCCATCGCCCAAAAACGGTGAAGAAAAACATCGGGAAGAAAACGGTATGCCCAAGAAACTTAAAAGTTCAAAGACATAGTACGACATTCACCAATATGCACTGGGCCAACATGGTGGATTATAGCCCATCCTCTCTCTCTGAGAGAAGGTCAGCAGTGGGAACATGACAGGTTGGTAATGACGATCAATCTTATATTAGGATTCGTCTGTTCCTTGGTTAGAAGGTCTAATCCTTCTATAACAGTGGGTGTATTGTAAACAGGTCTCCATTATTATATTATAAGGTACCCGTTCTAGCTATGCTATCTGCGTCAGGCCTCTGATAATTGAGTTCGTTCAAACCAATAGTACAATAGATAAACATATATTTATTACCTCGCCCCCGCAGGTTCACCCGCGTGGTAATTCATTCGGAATACTTAAAATATTCCGGTACTAAAAGTATACTATGTCACTCTACGACCTTTCAACTATCTCTTCACAAGAAATCACGTTGATCCGTACATAACAGAGCTATGGATCTGATGCGTGAAATAATCACAAATAAACAAACAAACCAACAAACAAATACACTATCGCATTTACAATACTGATATGACAGAGTTTATTTTTTCGAGTATATTTATTCCGATTAAATTTAATATAAGGAGAATTAATTTATGATAAGATAAAAAAAGATGCAGAGATAAAAATAAAATATCAAATATTCCCCTACTTAATAATACCGCTAAGTACCATAAAGTACCAATATTTGGTATTTTATGTTAGCTCAATGTAAGGCAACGCCACATATCAACACAGAGCCTTGAGATAACAACAGATTACAGTCTAGTCTATATTGTTTCTGCAAGCTTCCGTCGATGTTTAAGGCGGGCTTACGATTCGAGGCAATTTTTCTAATCCATTAGGCTGTCTGATGTTCAACTTTTATGTGGGCCCTACCACCGAATGTCTCGCGAAAACGAGTAACATCGCTCAAATTATTTCCAGTGGGGTTTTTACGATTGCCGTATCTTTTTATACGCACATCATCTGTAGATATGTGCACATAATGTTTAGGTGCGCTACGTACGAGCGAAGTGTCCATAAATCGAATTCGTGAGTCGAATTGCATGATACATGTATGGGCGTTTTTAAAGAGTGTACAACTTTTCTAGATAAAACTTGATTCGGAACTGAAGTTACTGATTAGTTTTGCATGCATAGCATAGAAGAAACGAAGTTTACTGATTGATTCAAATGAAGGGCCATCTACAATTTTCTAAAAGTTAATTGTTTACAAAAAAGCGGCGGTCCACCTGATGGTAAGTAAAAGTACACACAACAAAAAAGTATCCAATCTGAAAGTATATCCTTTATTATTAATTTTTTCAAAAGAGGTTCCGAGGTATCAAACATAAAAATTCAACAAAAAGTTGCAAGTTGCAATTTGCCGAGTCAACGCTATGTGGAAATTAGGCGTTTACAAGTTTAGGATAAATTGAGCATTTGGATTGTCTTTAGACCTTCAACGGTCTATGGGCAGTCTAACTGTATTTGTAGTGTTAGTTTAAGCTTGTTTTTTGTTTAGTTAATAAAGGTTTTAGCTTGTATTTTGCTAAAGGCGAAAATATTTTTTTTGGGTTCGGATAAATTGGAATACATTTTGAAAACCTCTGATAACCTTATACTTTCAGATTGGATACTTTGAGCTGGTAATCTTTAAACGGCTGAACTGATTTTATTGAATCATAATTACGAAAACTCTCGATCAAGTCATCTATAAAACAAAAAAAGCGTATCAGGCGTTTGGGAGCTACGATCCTGTGGCATGACGTCATAGCTCCCAAACGGCAAAGCGACAGACACACAGATACACACGTTAAACTTATGACGAACCCTTTTTTCGCGTCGGGAGTTAAACTTAGAAATAGATAATCTCGTCAGTTTTCCAAAATCTCAACTACAGCCATAATTCCAATGTCATCGGCTTTGTACGTAGTCCGCAAAAGTTAGTTAGTAGATCTACGAAGGTCAGTTCTAGTTGGTCTCAGTTATTAATACAATCGAGAACATTGAGTAAGTTCGACAAATTATAGTGTAATCTTGGGCGGTACGGCGCCGGGAAGCGCCGCCGAGTCTGGCCTTCGAACATTGACTCTACTTCTCTACTTGGGAACAACGCAATTTCGTCAGTTTGGTTCTAGCCCTGTAATTGAGCTATTTGAAATTTTAGTAGGTTTGTATGTTTTATAACACAGACTTGACCAAGAGTCTTATTGTGTAAGACTCTCTATAGTCCTTTAAGTCTACCTATAGTCAGAAGGGTTAGTCCCAGATTTGAAAGTTTTCGAAAAAAAAAAATCGGATACGTATTGTTCCATACATTTTAGTTAAGCGCCTCCAGGGGAAACGCGGAGGAACTAAAATCGGTAGTATTCGGTGGTATAGATTGCTTCACTCTAATACGAAAAAAGTTTTCGAATACCTTTCAGCCCAGCAATGTATGGAAAAATACGTAAACGAAAAAAAGTTTTCGAAAACTATCAAATCTGGGACTAAGCCCCCTGGTGGCTATAGTGATCGCGTACTTCGTGATTCAAACCTGCTTAGCTGGTGAGGCGGATGTGCTATCACTGAGACAAACCGGTTGCCAAAAAGTCACAAATGAACCAGCGATACCTCAAGCAAATCCGTTCAGCCGCACAAATATACAAATAATCGCATTGAAAATATTAAAACTCGCGTGAGGATTCATTATAAATTAAAACTAATACTAATAACAACCAAAACTCATATATTTATTTATTTATTTTATTAATGGCTCCGAAACGGGTCGATCATCTCGACCGATAAAACATAATCGTGAGTGCAAGCCGGTGTTATAATAATTTAAAATATTAGTGTGAAATTGATATCCGATATCTACCTACTAAATAAAAATCTTAGTCACTGACATAAAACGCAGTCTTAACTACTGGATCGGATTCATGAAATTTTGCAAATGTTCCGTATATAACGAAAGTGAGCACTAAAGTACGATTTTAGAAAACTAATCCCTTAAATGAGGGTAAATAAGGGTTGATTTTGTATAGTTTAAAGTTAAATACTTTTTAGTTGGTATTTCTACTGGTGAAAGTTAGACATATCTTCGTTTCTTGGAAACTCATCCCTTAAGGGGTTTAAATAGAGAATGTAAGTTTGTATGGATTTCGTTTTCGACTTCTGTTTATAAGTATAAAGTTAGTTGTACTATAATTTTTTTGAAACTCATTCTCCCTAAAGAGGATTAAACCCTGCGAATGAATGTTAGCATGGAAGTTATCACTTTTAAAGTTAGAGACGTGGAAATTGGCGTGCTTGGCATCTGACCGTAAAAAATCCTAAAATGTTGGTCATGAGAAGTTGTCGATGGGAAATCCCATCGAGCACACGGCTCAAAGAAACGCCGACGTGGATTAAATTGTGACTTAATTCCGTGATTTAACAACACATTGAGAAGCTTGCCAAATCTAGGCCATCGTGAAGTGCGTACGTGTAGGCTGTCCTCAATTTAGGATAAAACCAAAATGCTTACTACGCTTATGAGCGAAAATGTTTGTTTTGTGTGGGTGTGTAGCCGCTGCGTCGCGTCTCCAGTCCCCTAACATCCGGACTACTCCTCTGCTATACCGCCACAGTTCAATAAATACAGCAGGGTGGTATCTTTACATGTTATTCAGTATCAACAGTCGATTAAGTATAATTTTATTATTAATCTAATCAAAAGGGATAAGTAAATTTCTAGTCGAAACTAATGTAATAAAAAGGGAAACGTTTTCTTTTGTTGATAATGTATGTTTGTATGAGGTATCTTTAGAAGTACTGAAGCAATTCTAACAACAAGCTTTTATTTAAATGATGCTTTTAATTTTTATATCGTAGCCATTTTGAAAAAACACTAATCAAATAAAACAAATCAAATTAAATCAAATCATTTATGTGCTAGAATACATTACATTTAAAGGTCTTAATATTATATTTATGTCACTTTGTACTCAATATTGGGTATTGAATAGGTAATTAATAATATTTATTTATGTATCAAATGTTTTCATCATCACTTTAAATTTTAAATTAAGCCAATTCTAAAAAAAATATATAATCAATGTATTACAAATTATACAATGCCATAGTCAAGTCAACAATTTCCAAAAATAAAATTGTATGCAAAACGGGTAGAAGGAACTGTTTCTAATTCAGCTTGCAATTTTTGACGCAAGCAAACTAACAAACAATGCAAGTTTTTTTTTTGTATAGAATGAGTGGCAAACTAGCAACGGGCCACCTGATGGTAAGTGGTCACCGCCGCCTATAGACACCTACAATACCCGGGGCATTGTCTGTGCGTTGCCTACCTTTGAGGACTCTATTCACCCTTCGTTTGAAGCAGTCCAAATTATGTTTCGGAGGAAAAACCGAAGGTGGTAAGCCATTCCACAACTTACATGTAGGTGGCAGAAACAATCGATCAAATCGAACAATGCGAGTCTTCCACGCATCTATAATGTGCGGATGGCATTTTTGGCGATGGCGGCTGGTTCGGTGGTAAAACCGAGATGGTCCCGGGGAATGCTCTGATGAACTTTTTGACCTTAGCCCTAAGGTCAAAAAGTTCATCAGAGCATTCCCCGTTATAATATCTGTAGAACAAGCTGAGCGAACCAATGTCTCTGCGCAAGCTCAGCGGCTCCAACTTACCAGATAGGTTCGGATCATCGACAAGTCTAACGGCTCTTCTCGGCGAAGCTGTGTGTATAAGCTAATTATGCACAATAACTGAAAAATTACTAGTTTCTCAATATTCTGTAGAAATTTCTCGACATTAAAAAATCACAGAACTATTAACAGCCCCATCGACCTTCATATATTATGATTTCTTCTATTGAGCTTACGACAGTCTCAAGGAGATTTGACCAGTCCAACTTCTAAATAAAAATTATTGAATCTTAGTAAGCTGTTAGGACCTGAGTCAAAGTAATAATATTTGTAACAACGAGAAATATATCCGTGAATCGGTATCCTACAACATATAGAAACAATAGAATAAGACACAATAAAGATAAAGATAATAAAATAAAACAACAAGACTCACTGCATAGTATGCACCACTGCACTAACTGCTACGCACTTTCTGTGGTAGTCTAGTCTTGCTGCGCTTGGCTGACGTCAGGACCATATTTTACACACTTAAAGCTGTTTGTCGTGTCATACTATTATACGGCATGTAAGGCTTGGACTTATTGCCAACGCCGACGAATAACTCAGCTTAAATTGTTTTCGGAGTATGAGCCGCTCTATTAGATTAGATAGGTACCTACATTGAAACGCTCTCATTGCAAAATGAAGTCGCGCTAGCTGCGTCACGCTACTTTTCTTACGAACCTGTAGTGCAAGTACCGTTCTTTATCGATTGCAAATTTAACTGTTGTGGTCTTCAAATTCGATAAAATGCCATTTGATCAGTACTCGCTATGATCTATTATGTGACATTTTATCGAATTTGATGATCGATAAAGAACGGTACCCTCACTGCAAAACAGCTAACATTCGATTTATTTATTTCTCCAAGTATCATAAAGTATAGTAACTTGTTGCAGAGAAAAAGATTTTAAATATTCATGTATTCTGCACCCTTAAAACCATAAGCACGTTATGGGCCCTTAAGTTGAAATATAAATAAAATATTATCCAGCAAATTTCTAATAACCAATAAGTGAGATTTAAAAACAGAATTATAGCGTCTAGGGACCGAAGAACATCATTTTTATCAATTGTCTATTATGTTAGTTCAGGTTCAGTTTCCCATATAAAAATGCCATCAAAAGTACAATGCCAAACATGTAGGCAGATACAGTCTATTTCTATACCATACTGCAATCAAGTCGCATTATTTTGTGTTTTTTTTAACAGTGAAAACTTTGACTTGAAGCTGCAAACAAACTATTGTACGCATCTGTAAGCCACGGCTGGTCCCGACGCGACGTATGGGTATTCGGAAGCATCTTCGTCTGACAAAAACATCCAGCGCACCAAGTTGACTTCGGACATCCGATCACTCAGGTTGGCTCAAGGTCACGTCTGCAATTTATGACTGATAGATAGCTTGCACAGTTAAGGGTCATTTATTATCTAGATCGCGTCCATCAGCCGTGGCTTACGGACGCGACTTCGCTTGATATTTATTACGTCCACTCTGAAATCTTTAAATTTTATGTTTGTATGAGAATTTCATGGTTGTCTGTAAATTTGCCAACGGGTCCCCACTTTTATCTTAATGGACGTCGTTTACGCTGTAATTCTTGGATGATGTACATCTCTTTCTAGTAGTATGTTGGTTTTAAGTATTTATGTATGACTTTCTTTGTAACCGTCTGGTTATTTTAGCTGAAGAGGGGAGAAAGGTCAAAAAGGTACCTTCCTATCTGGGTAAATAGGTACCTATTCTAAATGTACGAAAATATGGAATTTCTACGAGTAAAAGTCGGAAACTTAAAAGTAATCAAATCCTAGATTATGTTTTTAGTTGTAGTAGTGAATGTTAATTTGATAACAATATTAAGTTTTCTTTCTAGACACACTCTTAAAATTATAAGAAACTAGCTGACCCGACAGATGTTGTCCTGTCTTAGAACTGTCAAACGCGAGAAGTTAAAATTGTCGTTAAGTTTTCTGAAATTTTCCTATTTTGTACGCAATTTTCTTAATTTTTCTATCCATAACAACCTTCTACAAAGTATAAGAAAACTTTTAAAAAAGATGCATAAAACCTTAAAGTCTTTCTGAAGTTATGGATTCATTTATATAAATATAGATTATACGACGAACAAAAATACAACTCCGAAGTAAGTAATTGAATACGTGAGATGAGATGCAATATTTGTTAGCTTTTTAATTTTATACGCAGAGCAAGCCTAGAAAATTTATATATTGGCGCAATAAATTACTTTTATTTGCATATACATAATTGAATAGCGTTTTATATATTATATGTTATACTAACTCGTAGAACTAATATTAGTTCTACTATTGTTAGTTGGGTCGAGCATTTGGGATTATCTTTAGACCTTAAACGGTCTATGATCGGTCATACAACTGTTTTTTTTTGTTTGGCTACGTTGATTACTTATACTTATTAATTTTTATTAGTTTGCTTGTATTTTGTTTAGTTAATAACACTACATAACTAATACTTGTCCGCATTAAAAAGTTTCATCGTCAAACCACTGTAGAAAATGAAAAACAATAAAGATATGAAGCAAAAAGTACATATTTGCCGAACAAAAAATATATCTGAAAACTGCTTTGAAGTTTCAGCACCATTAATTACTACGCTTATTTTGTGAAAGAGCAAATACAAAAATTCCCCTTATATAGAAAAAAATCTGCATCGTAACGTTTTTAAAATTCAACCCGAAAACTTTGCCGTACAACAAAACGCGATGGCAAAACAAAAGTGATTCAAACATCCATACGCGCGCATTACCCAGTACATCCGCAGGCTAAGTAACATTTACTCAACCCACCCCAAACTCGTTCAAGACGAATTTTACTGCTGCTTCATTTTATGTTATGAACACACAAACGTGTTCGCCGCTGTCTTATTTACGAATAATAAAAACAAGGAAAAGCAATGAATCTCTGGCCACTTCATCTCGGGGTTTTAATATTTTACGTGACCCCTAAAATTTTGGGTCGGGCGCACTTTTCATTAAGTCCTGATTACCCGTAGAGAGTTCTCTAGACGTCATGTCGGAACCACGATGTTTTCGGCGAAGTGCAAAAGTTTTATTATATTATGATTACTTGCATGAAGCGGGAGACGTGGCGACGTGACGTGGTCTGGACGAACTAGAGACTAGGTGAACAGATGAGTCACAATATTGCTGAACTTCACAAATACTTGACAGGTACATGTAATAAACGCCTTGTAAACGCCGTTTAAAAAAAAAAACAGTTTTAGAAGTTCTCTTTTCTATGAAAATATGATAGCACCTGGTTCGATCCTCGGCACTGCACCAATAATTTATTTAGTACTTTATATAAGTTACTAGTGACCCACCCGCCCGGCTTTGCACGGGTGTAATTTACGTGCGAAGCCGGGGCGGGTCGCTAGTTATATATATAAACTTTCCGTGAAAATTTATCTAACTGATGGTGAAAACCGCATCAAAATCAAGCGGCCATACAGACACACAGACATACAGACAGACGCGGAAAGCGACTTTAATTTATACGTAGTATATATATATATATATATATATATGTATAGACTATAAGTAATCGATCTTGTAATCGAATAATAATTTTTTTCAAGCTATATTTTAAGAATGAAACTTGTAAATTTTTCTGGCTACTTATTCATGTCCCTGAATTTTAATTATGACGTAACAGTAAAAAAAAAAAAAATATATATTATTATTAAACAATAATATATTTTACAACACATTTGCTCAAAAAGTGCACTTACGAAGCCTGTATACATCGTTCGAAAGTTAAACATTATGGATCATACAACGGAGCGTGCGGAAATGAATTTGTCCGCACGCTCAGATGTATAGCACCGTGCGTGTGACTTACGGTATTTTTTTAAGTTCCATCATAATTACATAAGAATTCCACAAAAGAGTTTCATATTACGAGAATAAATAAGCTGAATGATCAAACCTCCTTGGAAGCGCTTTTGCTCAATACGTTTGTCTCAGTTTAATACTAAAGAGAAAATGAGACGAAAGATGTAGTTCTAATTTTCACCACGTGATAGTGGCGCTATTTGCATGTTCGCGCCATTTTCTTATTATATTATAGAAACTATTGTTGTGACTGATATTAAGTTATAAACAAAAATTGTTTAATTTGTAGCCTTTTTTTCTCGCAAATGTGTTGTAAAACGTTGTATGGCACACGTGCGGATTGGTTATTACAAACTCGTGACTATGGTAAGCCCTCGACTTCGTCTCGGGCTTACATTCGTCTACTCGTTTCTAATAACCAACTTTCCGCACTTGTATCATAAATAACTATTTTTACTGTTACGTCATGATTAAAATTCATTTCATTCATTTTCCTTCACAAGTAGATCTGTGTTTTTCTGAGATATTTCAAAGTATCGACATAGTACATTGTCACACAAAATAAATTGTAAGTCAAAGAAGGTTGCTGTCGCTCCGGGAGGTTGCTTCAAGGAGGCATATCATCATCAGCCAGAAGACGTCCTTTGCTGAACATATGCCTCCCTCCCCCTTTGAATACCACACTGAACGACAGCCTGCCGTCTGCATCCACTGGATGCCCGTGACTCTCACGATGTCGATGGTCCATCAAGTCGGAGGCCTACCTACGCTGCGTTCATGAGGTATATGTAACGCGGGTGAAACCGCAGAGTGCAACTCCACAACAAAGGCAATTTAAAAAAAAAATACTGTCTTTTGTAGAAGTGTTTTTGAATATACAAAAACGAAACCATATAATTATATCTAATAAAAAATATTCGTAATTCAATACACATTTTATTATAAACGTCTAAAGAAAATGAAGGGTTGATCGAATATGAATAATTAATTTAAAATACTTTCAAGTTCTGTTTTCTAAAAACGCAATTAAAACATCAAACGACGAATTAACACGGTCGCGTTTAACCCTTTTGGGGTGAAACTCTTTTATATCAAAATAACAGATTTTAAATTCATCAATTTTATTAACTTCATTTTAATTTTCATGAAATCAGAACTTTGTAGATTGGTTTGTTGTTTGTGAGCTAATAAATTTGAATTAGTTAAAGTAGGCGTATATAATATATCTTTCCATGATAATAAGTACCTATGATTTTAGACAGAGTAACAAAGTACATTATTGTCGCGGTAGGAAAACATCTGCCTTGTCATAAAACATTTCCTTCATTTTTACTCCCGACAAAATATATATAATATATATATAATATAATATATAATATAATATATGAAACAGCTGATTTTTTCCGCCAATTTTCCGTAAGTCCTAGTACAGTTGTATGTTTTGACGTATTAAAGCCGCCCTTAGGAGGATGCTGATTACCAGTAACTCTGTAATATAAATCTATTATTACTACAAGTATGAATAGTTTTTTTAACCTTCTTTAGTTTTTTTATATCTGATAATCTTCAAACGGCTGAACAGATTTTTTTAAGGTGGTACGTTTCACCTATGTGGAGAAATTCAATATTCAAACAGTTTTTTTGTCCTTGTAGCTAGGCTGGGTAATTATTCTAATATAACACGTTGTTTGCGCAAATCGTTCGTTGTTCTTTCCATTATCATGTACAGCTATTTGACAGTAATGCACAAATTGATCGCAATTTGTGCGTTACTCGCAAAAATTGGTTTATTGACAATACATTTGTTTGTGTTGTTTGTGACATACCCACAGTGTTTGCGCAAATCGTTGATTATTCTTTACATTGTCATGTACATTTATTTAACAGTAACACACCATATTACATAAATTTGTTAATAAACCGTTTGAAACAGCAAAAACTAGTTTATTGACAAATGTAAGTAATAATGTGCATTAAAGATAAATAGCTTTACATGATTTTGTAAAAAATGATAATCAATTTGCGCAAATATTATGATCGTTTACAATAATGACCCGGCTTAGCTACAAGGACAAGAAACCTGTTTTGAAATTTGAATTTCCCCTTATAGGTGAAACGTACCACCTTAAATCATAGCTAAGAACACACAAACAAAAAAAAAACGCTTCATCCGTTTGGGAGCTACGATTCCACAGACATACTTAAATATACACACGTTAAACTTATAACACCGCTCTTTTTGCGTCAGGGGTTGGTAAAATAATTAAAGACACGTGCCACATTATACAGAGACGCTGAAAATTAATCGAACACCTGTCCGATTTTTATTTGCTTTTCGATTATTTTGCTCGAAAGTACCGAAGAAATTTAAAAAAAGTACCACCACGGTATAATAATCGATAAATTAAAACCGATATTTTTTTAGAAAAATGTGCCTATACTCTATTTATTTTCGTTTATTTGCTTTGGAAGCAGCAATAACAAGGTATTATTTTTTTTATATTTCACTGCATTATATCACGTACCTTCTGCATACGTTAAAATTTAACGAAAGGGATCGGAATTCATTTCACCTTTCTATCTGCTTATTACAATGATATCGCAGCTGTCAGAGCAAATCAACGAATGGAAACAGTGTAGTATTTTATCATGATGTCGAGTGAGGGTACCTAAATTCGCATAAGTGTCGTTACGCGTGTTGCGGGAGCGCCCTGTGCTTGGAACGGGCCGCAGTCGGCACCGCTGCCCCGGACAACCTCTACCCTTCCAATAGTTCGATTCACCTGTCCCCAATAGCTTCACTTCCCTCTAATATGGACGCCGATCTAAATTCATATGAGCGGGAAAACATTTGTGTCCGGAATACTTTCCCCCGAAACTACGAGCGTCCGCCCGCCTCCGTTCGTTTGAGACACAATTGCGCATGTTTGCATTTTTATCTACTTGTTGTCGTGGGGTGAATATGAATGCAGTCTTTGTTTGGACTATGCAAAGGTAAATATTAATATTGCATCGGAATTGTCTTCGACCGACAATATTTTCTATGTTTTGACGTTGTGGATATAGAGGATAAGAGATACAAGTATAAAGAGCTTTTCGATTTGAAATGCGGTTTAAAGTATTGGGGTGGATTAAGTTGCGATATGGTTTTTAAATGTGGAATCATTGCACAGACTCGTATATTGTGCTTATCGTGTGCGTATGTTTTCTCCTACCTGTGCGGCTTAAACGATTTTCATTAATGAAGTGTCGAAATATTCCTATAAGTTTAGGGATAGTCACTAGGATTCTGACGTCATTATAAATACGAGATGGTGGCAGGTATAGTAAGAGGGAAAAAATAATTTAGCATCACCCCTTAATGTGGCGAATCATTTAAAATAAAATTATAGGCCTTGTCTTTTAAAATAAAAGTGAGTTTTGGAACATATTTTTTTGTTCAGATGAACTGTACAATTTGTAAAATATGATCCACATAGAAATATGTCAGTTTTTCATTATTTTTAAACAAAAACAACCATGTTTTAAATTGACTGTGTATTTTAATAGTAACTGATGTATTGTGATTGGTGATTTTATAAATGCCAAATGTTTTATTACTTACACAAAGGAAAGAATCATACGTACAGATTAATTACAAATAATTTTGATGGTTTGTATTAGTTTCAGGTAAAGCATGTTCTGCCTTTTCTACCTTTCCAAAGCGTGATTGCCACAGTTAATTCAAATCCACAGCAGATTGTCGTCTAAGCAAATTAGCCTAACATTTTGGGGGAACAGAGACCGTTATAAAATGAAATTTTCCTAACATAAAGTGGCTGAGACGGCTGCGACACTGGATCTAAGCACAACCACAGTACAAATTTAACCAGTATACCGTCAAATTAGTTAAACCTTCATTATAACTGAGTAATTAGGCGAAACAGATCTAACGAGTTTTAATTTTTTAGATCTTTAATGATGAAAACATGATAAGATATATTTATAAATTCATACCTACTCGTATGACATCTACCGTGATCTACCTACCTAAACAAGATTAGCCTTACATTACAAACTACTACTATCTTTTTCCTTCTCAAACCACCGTTTTTTAATAACTATATTATATATTTTAAGTATTACCTACTGGTAATTAGTATAGCCTACATGGAATGTATTAAAATTATTTATACTGCCTATTATTATATACGTTCATATAAAATTTATTACATCATGTAACGTTGCGTTTGTACCTAGACTAGAAGAATAGCTTTAGTTTCTCATTCAAAGTGAATGTACAAATTCTTTTTGAGAAAATATAAGTCTTAAACCCGAAAACATGAAATATGAACATAATGTCGTACTGTATTTTGGCAAATTTATTGAAAAGCTAATGATTCTAGTGTAGGTAATAATATAAAGTAAGCTAATAGTACTAATTTAGAATATTGTTTTGTAAAATATATTTTTTAAATTACATATTACTTCATCAAACTATTAGTAGTAATATAGTAGTAAAATTAGTTATTAAAATTCAATGACTGTTTTAAAAAGGGGGAAGACGCGTGACATCCAAACATGTCCCAATAAATATGGCTCTGTTTCGGCTCGAGTCAGCGGCGACGTTGACGTCTACACTGTAAACGTCAACTTCATCGCTCAATTAGACACTACACTGGACCATAAAAGTGACATTTAAAGAAAATTAAGTTAATTGTTTTTAAGTATTTACGAGTGAAAAGTAATGCCGTAAATCTTGTTTTTGTCTTTGAACTGTTGGTGCACCTTGTGAAAACGCAGGAAGTAATTTTTGCTGCTTTATTTCACACAATTTTGACAAGTAATTCACGTGCTATCAACACGCCAGTTCGATTGTGACTGAAGTGGATTGTCCCCCGGAGCTTATATTGTGCGGTCCACGTCAAGAAGTTCGTCCCGTATCTTCCCCCTATTTACTTACATCAATGTTAAAATTAGTTTTTTTTTTCCATATTAGTTCCAAATATTTAAAGTAACTAAAATTATAACTAAGTACACCTAAATTATTCTTATAATAATTAAGCATAATCTTAATGTACTTACACAATTAACAAACAAAACATCATAATGGGAAGACTATAGAAAATTTATTTCTTGTATATTTTTTTATTCAAAAATGACTTAAAATTTTTGAAAAACTCTACCATTAACTAAACAACTGCTGTCCTGAATATTTATTTATTTCTTTAATTGCCTCCAATTCACAGAAATAGTTATCCGTAAAACTCTCGTAGAGAAAGTTTGATAGTGGATTTTGTTATATATCACTGGCATATTTTTTTTATTGAATGTTTATCTATACTAATATTATAAAGAGGAAAGATTTGTATGTAAGTATGTTTGTAACGAATTGGCTCAAAAAGTACTCGAACGATTTTAAAAATTCTTTCACTGTTGGGAAGCTACACTATCCCCGGGTGACATAGGCTATAATCTATACCCGTGCGAAGCTGGGGCGGACCGCTAGTATTTTATATTTGTCTAACAATATGCACGAAAATCAAAATACCTGAAAATAACGAATGCATTTTGTAATACGAATCTTAATGCAAAAATAAAAATATTTTATGAAAATTGCTTCAAAACATTTAATAGTATGTTTTAAGTTATAAAATTCATTTGAAGTAAGTAATCTTACTGCATTACTGAAATACGGTGAAGCGGTCCACCCTCATGTTTCTAAATAAATTATGAATATTTACCGTCACGTTACGCTTTACTTAGACGTAATTATTTTAATCTCACTCTCGGATGGCAATTTCGTGAAATTGATGCCAAAGGAGAGACCTTTAGTGGCCCCCTTGTTGGCGTAGTTCAGGTTTGTGTTTTATTTAAAAACTCTCTTGGCCATATACATATATTGTAATGACATCTATTTTGACATATTCGGAGAACCAAATCGACCAATGGGATAGGGGCAAAAAACCCGATAATGATTTGGACTTTTAGAAAATAATTGTACCTACCTGCTTAATTTTATTTATATTTGACATTTAGGAAATTATTAGTACTAATATTTTATTTGACATTTTGAAAATTGTAATGGATATTATTTTATTTGATGTTTAGATTATAAGCCTGACATTGTTTACTTTTACTTTTATGGAATTTTAGTTTTTGAATTTATTATTATTGTTTCTAATTATTATTTTTCTGTGTTACTTTGTGAGGTAAATGTAATTGATCAGATCGTTTTTATCTCAATAAACAAATTTAATTTAATTTAATATACCTATTTGTAAGATTCTATGAAAGTCTACAATGAATCTAAAATGAAATCTAAACTCCGATCCCTTATCTCATCTTAACATATAAAAGACGAAAAAATATTAAGATGACTATCAAAACAAACCAACTTCGAGTAACTAAAGCTGAAAAGGTCAAAATAAAATCTTTGTCTCTGTTTTTATAAATCCGCATTTTTGCGATTATTTTTTTATTCGCGCTCGAAAAGAACCGAGTAGGATAATGTAAAGCTCCCAGGTGCGGTGTCTGCCTTTGGCTTACACTGCAAGCTTTTAATTAAGAAGCTGTAAGATACACATGAGTCGAGATCAGTTACGTTGTTTAGATTCTAACGTTAATTTATAATCACTCCCGGGAGACTTACTATCAGAGAAGTTTATCCACGCTTTAGGCCCCGGAGGTTACTTAGCCGTATATAAAAGAAAGGCAGCCTTCAAAAAAAAATATGGGACCACCTATGAGATATGACCTACCAACCAAAAAAAGAATCATCAAAAACAATTCTAAATTGGCGGAGTAATCGCGTAACAAACATACAAAAAAAAAAAAACATACAGTCGAATTGATAACCTCTTTTTTTTCGAAGTCGGTTAAAAAAGGAGGGAGTTTACAATTCGGTAGATTAAAAAAAAGTTACCTCAGAACTCCGTCGTTTATAAACCGATAGGGAAAACAATTTTTTTTAATTGAAAGGATTATTATCGGGTTATTTGTTTAAAATTATTATTTATATTTAGTTATAAATATAAAACTATATTATTATTTTTAATTTTTAAGTTAGTTAATAATATTATTAAGTGTTGTCTTGGCTCTTTGAAAATAAAATATTGAAAGGATATACTTTCAGATCAGTCCCATAGAAATATTTAAATTGGTGTAGTACTTTGGCTTCTAAATCAAAATTGCGTAGATATTTTATTAATTATGTAAAGTCGATTTTTAAATTTATAATTATCAATGATATGTATGTATGTATGTATGTATATGAGTTGTTACGAGTACAAGGACCTTTGTTTATAAGGCTGTTAACTTCGAAGGGAAATATTTACAAGAGCTAGGTGCAAAACGCCTTAACAATATGACTAATCCAAAGCCTTTCTACACCTACATATAAAATAATGATGGTCAATTTAACTGTGGGCCTTGCAATAGGACCTTCTAGACAAAACTTGGCTTCGGCAGCAATATACGCGTTCACAATCGGAGCTAGCTAGGTGAGCTGTTGACGGGTACGTTAGGCAAGACCACAGAAAAGAGAAGTAAACAAAAAAAAATCTTTTCTGTGGGCAAGACGTAAAATCATTCCAACTCGACAAAACCGGCTAAGCTCTTGGTGACCCGGAAGAGATTTGATTTAACCGTGCGCTTAAGAATGTCAAATACAGAAATAATATATTTAAATAACAGCGATGGAGGCGAAGTGGTAGCATGTGCGTTTTATAATCTGGCTTTACCCGGTTAGATCCTAGGCCCTGCACCAGTGACTTATTTGTGCCCAGTTTCGATGCCATCGCTCAAAATTTTATAATGAAAACATCGTGAGAGACTTGAGGAAACCGGTATGTCCAAGAACCTCAAAAGTTCAAAGACATATGACATTCACTAACATGCACTGGGCCAGCATGGCAAATTAACCACCTTCTCTCTCTAAAAAAAGGCCTGTGTCCCAGCAGTAGGATCATGATAGGCTGATAATGATGATAAAATTAAAATAATTGTAAGTGATTACTAGGTAAATTAAAATCAAGCTAAATTTACATCATATTGAAGTAGATTACTTTCAAGCGAGTTTTAAGGCTAAGGTTGCTTACCTTCTTAATTAGCCACCTCAATTAATGAGCCACAAGTCGAATTTAAATTCAATCGGGTTCACAAATGTAACGAACATCTTATTCCAAACGCGTTTCCGAGTAACAATCCTTGTAATTACACCAAAGCTCTTCATAATTCAGTACGCTTACCTTGCCGCCCGCGAAGATTGAGTTTCATCAAATATATAGGGGTTCAAAGCGAAATTCTTTTTGCGTTGAAGGAGAACGCACCCATTTTGGATAAGTTTTTTTGACCAGGGGCCTTACGGACAACTGCTATTACAGGCACCTAATCCGCTCAGTTGGAAAATCACGCGACCGCAAACCGTATCTGGGCGCGATAAGGTTTGCGGTCGCGTGATTTTCCAACTGAGCGGATTAGGTGCCTGTAATAGCAGTTGTCCGTAAGGCCCCTGGTTTCTAAAAGACAGGCCTATTTTATTTGGACCTAAATACTTTAATGTACAAAAGGGTATTTGCCTGATTTTACGAAACCTTCTCAAATTGTTTTTCTTTTGGTAAAGAAAGTTTAGGAATCGGTTTGGTAGTTCCAGAGGTTATCCTTACCTTCTACAAACATAATGAAGTCACAAAATTACAAACTACCTCTTTATGATATTAACTAGCTTTGCCTGCAGCTTAGCCCTCAAAGTGTACAAAATAGCCTATCTCACATATCAGTCAAGGATAGTGTAGCTATTTGTAAAAGAAATTTTAGAATAGGTTCGGTGGTTCTAGAGATTACCTCCTCCAAACAAAGTCACAAACTTTACCTCTTTATAATATTAGTGTACAGGTACCACATACTCCTGAAACCCTTATTATGTCCGCTTGAAACTCAGGTACCCTCATAATTTCGCCCTCATAAAGTCTCACATTCTACGCAAAACCGCGTAAAATCATAAGAGCACCCTTAGAGGCTCAACGGTCTTAAAAATTAGCGAAACTCTATTAGGGAGATGTTCTGGTAAACGAATTTGCGTTATCGCCTCAGCCGGGCGAGACACGCGTGGCATACTAACTACGAGTACGATGCGACAAGGCTCGAAATGAACTTGGTTAAAATAAGAACTAACAATAGCAGTCGTAAAATTTTCACTTCAATGATAAAGTGAGAAATACGTAGTTACAGTGTCCGCATACACTATTAATATTTCAAAAAGGTAAAGTTTGTAAAGTTGTGACTTTGTAAATTATCGTTTGTCTGAGGTAATCTGTATGAGAACTCTATTATTGATTATTTGAATAAAACAGCCTTCTATACTAATTTATTTATTTATTAACTGCAAGACCTTATTGTCGCTTTTTTAGTTACACCGGAAGAGAGAGAGACAGACATCTTAACGGTGTTGCCAACTGCACCATAGATAATATATTCCAACAATCTGTAGAACAACTGCACCAACTTACTTTGATACGAGTTTGTAACTTTGTATGTTTGTATAGGAAGTTATCTCTGGAACGACTCAATCGATTCTGAAAATTACTACATTGATGGAAAGCTTTAATATAGCTCATTATCTAAGTAATATAGGCTGTGACCACGTTGTGTGTGGTATTCACAACGCGGATGAAGTCCTGGGTAAAGCTAGCTTACAATAAGCCGTGTTGCACTATATGCGAAGCCGAAGTTGTGGTCCTGTAATTACTTCTTTAAACGAAACCACCATCAGAGGGAGCCACTTTTGTCCGGGCACGGTTCTGATAATCGAGTTATACCCGGTTCCGGGATCTTAGACGTTTTTATAACCGGATGCGTACGTGTAAGTGGATAGAGAAATGGGCAGGGTTTTGTTTGGTTGCGTTCTATTAAATATTCAGTGATTGGCTTTTATTTATCAGCCAAAGCTTTAATAATAATATTAAGTTTTTTTCCCGTTGGGTATTGGGGTAATTTTGCAACAAACAGTGATAGAGGTGCCAGCGAAGAGAATGCCAAATGAGAAAAAATTATGCTGGTGATGATACAACTCGTATATAAAAATAATCAAAACTAAAGACTTGAACAAAATTGATGTCATTGGCTATAATTTTTTCCATAGATTTAGAATGCAAAAAATCAATGATTTTTTCGAATAGTAGTTGAAAAATTAATAATTGTATTTTGGCCGATCATATTTCGCAAATGTTCCATGTATGTACCTGGTAAAAAAAAAAACCAAGCCTCACTTTCATTTACAAAAATCTATTCAAATATAAGTCACACGAGGTGCAGTCAGAAAAAAAAACAACCCGACTTTAGCAGTGTGAGAGCTGGTGCCATATTGTATTTTTCATAATTTGAAAACGGTAAGGATTTTTTTTCTCGAATTTTGATTATTCGTAGAACAAAAGTTGTTTGTTTTGACGTATTGAAGTCGTCCTTTGGAGAAGGCTAACAGATTACCAGTAACCCTGTATAGGTACATACACGTTTCTATCTCTTCTCTTCTGTGCATAGTATAAATTAAAGTCACTTTCCACGTATGTCTGTCTGTCTGTCTGTATAACCACTGACTCCTCTTAAATTACGCAACGGATTTTGATGTGGTTTTTACCATCAGTTAGATATTTTTTCACGGAAGGTTTATATAGTATTTATAACTAGCGACCTGCCCCGGCTTCGCAGTCGCACGTAATGGGGCAGGTCGCTATAGTATATAATAATCTCCTATTTGCTTTGCATCGTCGAGTAAAAATGACGCCCACACCAATCGTCGTCGAATCGCGTATACTCAAATCTCTATAAGATTTGACATTTTACCCTTGTAATACGATTATGTCAAGCTGTGTCCCACTAAAACACTCTACTTTAGTCTACAGAAATACATCTTATAAAAAACGAATTTGGAAGAGCAATAAAAGTAAGCAGAGCAGCGTGAGTCATGTTGTATCGCCATTAAGAAACTGCGGGATAGAGGAGTGTCAGCATTCCTAGCTCCCTGAAAACATTGAAATAAAAGAAAGCTCTTCTGGAACTGACATTCATTCATTGTAATTTTTATACTATACTAGCAGCCTCGGGCTTACCCGCTATCTCTCAGGAACAGTAAATATGTCTTCCGGAATAAGAATAGCCTATGTGTTAATTTATGGTAGACGCTACCTTCACACAAAATTTTATTCAAATCCATTCAGTTGTACATTACACATTATACCCAATTTTGATATATTTTTAATACGGCCGCCAAAATAATAGTTATTTATGATACAAGTGCGGAAAGTTGGTTATTACAAACGAGTAGACGAATGTAAGCCCGAGACGAAGTCGAGGGCTTACCATAGTCACGAGTTTGTAATAACCAATCCGCACGTGTGCTATACAACGTTTTACAACACATTTGCGAGAAAAAAAGGCTACAAATGAAACAATTTTTGTTTATAACTTAATATCAGTCACAACAATAGTTTCTATAATATAATAAGAAAATGGCGCGAACATGCAAATAGCGCCACTATCACGTGGTGAAAATTAGAACTACATCTTTCGTCTCATTTTCTCTTGAGTATTAAACTGAGACAAACGTATTGAGCAAAAGCGCTTCCAAGGAGGTTTGATCATTCAGCTTATTTATTCTCGTAATATGAAACTCTTTTTTGGAATTCTTATGTAATTATGATGGAAATTAAAAAAATACCGCACGGTGCTATACATCTGAGCGTGCGGACAAATTCATTACCGCACGCTCCGTTGTATGATCCGTAATGTTTAACTTTCGAACGATGTATACAGGCTTCGTAAGTGCACTTTTTGAGCAAATGTGTTGTAAAAATATTTAAATAAAAATTAAACGTACCTATCATTTAAATAAAAGCTTGCTCTTTAATTATTTTGAATTTAATGTTTGTTTGTTTTGAATGCATCTTTAAGTAAAGGGGGTAAGGGGCTCTAAGAGGTAACTTAAAAAAAATAGAGCCCTATTCCAGTCTTCTCGACATTATCTTGTTTACCCACACTCTCATAAGACATATTGTAACAGGAAACACTCACAATCACTAAACTAAACCAATATTACACAGGCCTTACATTATTTGCATCTCTGTTCATTTGGATATGTGAGAAAGTGCTGAGTTATAACATATTAAATAAATTATCGGACAGATTTGCTAAACATAACAGACTCATTGAAAAAATATAATAAAATAGGTACATAAGGTGTATATGTATAGGTACTGAGGAACTTATTAAAATTGGCTAACAAAGTTCTAAGATATAAGCGGACAGATTATGAAGCGATGCTCTGTCCTTTTCCTGTAAAATGTCTTAATGTATAGAGTTTGTATGACGTACTTACAAGTGACGCCATTAGTAAGTATAGTGCGCTCTCTGTCTAGCAATACATTAAAATGCTTTATTATCTTGCTTAATTTTTTACACATTTTAATTTTGTTTTTTATGGTCTATTTATGTCCAGCTTTTTTATACGACAATAAGAAAGTCCGTGTTTTTTTTTTGGGATTACTCAATTAATAGACTTAACGTTAAAATACAAACATGACCAATCTACTTCTCACTAATAAATTAAAATCCCAAGAAATGTTGGCACAGCGTCCAAGGTATAGCTCAAATGCATCAAAGCGTAATTTTATCTGCAAATCTGTTCCAGCGATGCGTTGTCTTTGACCACAGTGTGGCCGTCGTAAAGCGAGATACGCACGAGTCGTAAACTAAAACTGAGCTTACTGTGTGGCCAACTGCCATACGTATGACCCTGGCGATCCGATGGATTAGAATAACCACAATATTACGTGTACAGCTTATCTACGTCTAAATTATAGGTAGATACGTAATACGCACCAGTTTCAGACGTTAGGTAGGCAGATGATAAATGTGGTACTAAAAAAACTTACTACACTAAATGCACTACCACTATTATATTTTTTTTATTAAATAATAGGCTATTATACTGGGATATACCAATAGTAGTATGCGTCTGGGCATACCTTAGAACAAATAAATTGTGAACAAATTAATCGACCCGCTCCGCATTTTGTTGCCAGACCCAATGAGTTATTAACACTTAAAACTCTCTACTTAATACATTATGTATATGAATAATAATGTTGCTAGGTTACCTAATCTGTGAATGTCAGAAAAACAATTTGGGTGCGGAAACCTCGGTGCGCGAGTCTGATACGTAATTGCCCAGTCATCATCATCATCATAATCAGCCTTTTAACAGTCCACTGCTGGACTTTTAGCCTACCCCCAAAAGGGTGATTGGGCCATATCCACCACGCTGGCCCAGTGCGGATTGGTGGATTCACATACGCCATTGAATTCCTTCTCCGTGCGTATGCAGGTTTCCTCACGATGTTTTCCTTCACTGAAAAGCCAGTGGTATGAAAATCCGTACATAAGCTCCAAAGAGCTTATTGGTACCTACGGGCCTGGGGTTTGAACCCGCGACCTCACGCTTTCAAGTCTAGCGGTCTCCTAAATAGGCTACCACGGCTTATTAGCACTAACACGGCCCAGTGTTTATTAGTTGATATTTTTATTGTTTAGTGTTTAAACTTACTCGTGTACTCGTATCTCATCATCATCAAATTAAATAACATATCGAGTTGTAGATACATAATTTATTGTGTTGTATAGACCACAATAATGTGCCTAGCGCCACCTAATTACGCCTCCAAATTCGCACCCAATAATTGAGTAAAACCAAGTGCATTAGTGGAATATTTGAGTAACAGCATTAGACAATTTCCGGAACCGTCTCCTGCGGCGTCCGAATGACCTCCTGCGGTCCCCAGTAATCACACTTTATTTTTATTGCCGATATTATCACTAAATAGAATCAGCAGAAGTAGTAAGGGGAGCCATTTTTCTTAAAATGACCAATAGATGCTGAAATGGGCACAAATCAAACAGTCGTTTTCGGCATGTAGACCGTTCTAGGAGCTCGTCGATTTCGTCGTAGCGAGATAGATGGCGTTAGGTGGATGAAAACATTGTGTTATGATGAACCTGGGGCCTTACGGCTAGCTGTTAAAAGTTAAAAGCAATCCAGTTTAGGTGATGAAATAATTTTGCGCGACCGCAAACCGTATCTGGACGCAGTGGGCGCGTTATAAAAGGTTCATGTTCGCGTGATTTTCCGAACTGCGCTGTTTTAACGTTAGTTTGAGACAGCGTAACAAGATGGGCGTAAGGCCCCAATTCAGAAAATTTTATAAAGAATATACGGATCGAATTGAGAACCGTTCCTTATTAAATTCGGTTAAAAAACGAAACTTTAAAAATATAAATAACTGTAATTTTTTAACATTAAAAAATACTCATTAAATTTTAATTTTTATCTACAAACTGTTTATGTATTTTTAAACCACAAACAATACTATAGTGTGTTCCTTTTTTAAATCTACTAAAATAATAGTAGGCAGTCTAAATATAGGTTGATAATACCTTTTCCTGATTTGTGGCAGTCTGGCAGTCTTGAAAATGATACTGTCCTACGCTACTATATATGTACTTACTCACGGGTAAGTGCGTCACCTAGGGTGTTAACTCGGTAACTCACATCAAGGCGCCTTATCTGCTCTATGTGAGCCAAAGTAACTTAGCAACGGCTCTTCCCTCAACAAACCTTAGTAGTAAACCGCGTTGAATACATTTCTGTCACTGTAAAAAGAAAATATTTTGTTTTCGAGGAAAGTGCGGGCACATCATCATTACGCTGCGTAATTTTTTCGTATGTGCCATTCTCCTGCCTGTACTTTTATGCCTCCCTCCATAAAGACAAAAGGGACTTTGAAGTAAAATCACGTACATTTTTTGCAACTTACTTAGGAGAGATTCAGACCCTTGCCTTCCATGTTAATATTTTCTGGGAAAACATTGCGGGGACAACGCATGGAAATTACATTTAGATATTTGCTCACAGCGCGTATTTCTGAGTGTGGGTAGGATATTATATTTTACGTGCATGGAATCTAATAAAATGTTTAGGACATAGAGAGGCGTACTCGCGCAACTCTCAGGCTAAGGGCACATCGATGAGTGAATTGGGGGCAGATATAGGGACGTGTAACGAAACAGGATAAGGACACATCGATGACTGAATTGGGGGCAGATATAGGGTCGTGTAAAGAAAGCTGGCGTCATCATTCAGCAGTTTTATGTGGGTACACTAATACCCACATAATGCAGTATCGAACCTCATTAACGTGAAAGAGGTGAATGGAATCCCCATCTGCTGCATTAACATTACATACAGATAAAATCGATCGAATAGTAGAAATTATAGCCCTCCAAACACCTCTTACGTTACAAAGCACAATTACTTGCGTAACGAATACTAAAGCAGCTGAAATTGCTGCTTAGAAAAAAAAAGGATTTTCAAAGAAAATATGATTATTGTATTATCCTCTCAATATCTCATATAATTCAAAGATAACATTCTACTTCCTCTTTATTTTCCTGTAGTCGCGTCTCAGCAGACCTATCTTTGTGCTCGCAGCCTTACATAAATATAGGTAATACCGATTGAAATATAAATGAAAACCTCGATTTCAAAATTTTTCTTTTCCAAACAGAAACTTATTTTATTTTTAATTAAAGAGGTATTTTTAGTTGTAGCGTTATTGGTATTAAATGTTTATTTATTTATCTACAAACCATTACTACTATGAAATATTACTAAATATAAATATACGAGATAAAGTGGTATGAAAGAGCTCTATCTACTACGAGTAGGTATAGATATTAGATAACGCAGCTCGCCGTTGTTACTTTTTAGTTAGTTTAATTACTATTTATACAATGCAGTCGGGTAGTATTTTTTAATAATTTAAGTAAATAATTACTGTAACAAATCTTAATCTTTATTCATCGTTTCAGCCTCTAAATCTTGTTCGCCAGTAATTAAAATTTATCGATATTCGTTTGTTGTGTCGACACCCATTTGTTTTTATATATTTTTATTGTTTTTCTGTATTTTTTTACTAATTTAATTTTTTTCACAGCGGAAAGAGACCGTAGATCAAATACCCGGGGGTATCTCGTGTAAATTCCAACTTGGTACTTCTACGTGTTTCTTAGAAAAGGGCAACGAGGGGAACAGACAGACAGGCAGATGGACAGACGTAAAACAAAGTGATCCTATAAGAGTTTCTTTTTTTCCTTTTGAAGTACGGAACCCTAAAAACAACAAATTAAAACCTGAATACTAAACTAATCTATTAATCCGCTACCATTGAGAATTGTTGCCAAAATACTGGACCCATTACCTCGTTGTATAGCAATGCTCACCCTTTGAGCATAGTAGAGGCCGGCATTTTAATCACGAGTTGCATCGACCAGAAGTGATTACAAAACAACATACTCGCAATTATAATCTCATTTATAATACTAATATATCTATATTAGGTACTCAATAATCTTACTAATGGAGACGTCAGTACTCCTACTCTATCTCCTAGATACGTAATAACGCAGTTATGTGGCAATCTACTGACACATTCAATCTCAGGCTGTCTATAAAATTGTTTACGAGTCATCTCGCCACTGACGCTAGTGATTCATTATCAGGGTAATGACTGTAAAACGCGGGTGTTACCTACTTTAAGTGTTTGAAAACTGTCTTAAAGTGTTTAGAAATTTAAATGTTTTCTCGAGAGTTTCTGGCTGCAGAAAGGCGATTATCCTCGAAACAAAATAAAATACGCCAGCAAGTTAAGATATGGCCAATATGACCATGCATTTCGGACTACAAGGTTACTTAAGTAATGTCTAATTTAGACTAGGCTGGGAAGTACCATCCAATTTCCCTGGGGGACAGTGTCTCTCAGCGTACTAACCATCCCCCGGTTTCTTCATCCGCAAAAGCAAGAAGGAAGAAACCGGGATTCAAATTGGGTCTCTTCTTCAATAATCCATCAACTAATAATCAGTTTTAACTTCTACCTTTACTAGTTATTAAACTGATAAGGAATAATGTGCCAACTTACTGCGTTCCAGTTTAATTCAACGGTTAAAATGGCAACGTATACAGAAAAAAAAAATGGATTCCATCAAGGTACTTTCTTCCGTTGTGGCATGTCGCTGTAAAATATGACTCGGGTTTTTAGAAAACCCCAAAAAGTAGATACACCCACGTAGCATCTAACTCAACTAAATATAGCGTCGCTTTAGAACCAGGCGTCAGATTATCCTGCGTAATGAGATCTTGGCTGTGAATCATAGCTCTCCAGGGCTGCTACGACTCATACTTTCAAGGTTCATGGCTAGAGATGTTGGCGCTTGTTAATCCGGCCACTTTTTGTGCCTGACTCCGGAACTTTTTATTACTCTTCCCAGTTTTTACCACGGAATAAGGAACCTCTAACGACAATAGGAATAATACCCACAATAGACCCTTTCCGCCACCTTTTATTAAACGATGATGCGGTCTACGATGGTGCACGTTTGCCTAGAAGAAACCAATTCACTCGTGACTTGGAGACACCCAGATTATAAATATTGGAAAACACAAATTTAGGCAACGTATTCCACAGTCTAAGGGTTCGCACAATAAAAATGGAATCATAGCGCTTCGTATGGGATTGCGGAATATAGAACGAAAAATTGTCTCTTTTTTGTGCCTGCCCTTGTAACTAGAATTAGGATTTACTTTGTCAACCTACTCTACACAAAACTACAGTCGTGGGTTTTTTTAAATAATTGACTTGTGTTTGACCGTCAACTCGCCTGATGATAAGCGATGATGCTGTCTACGATTGAACACGCTAGAAGAAACCTAGCTAGGTTAGTAAAGTACATCGTAGAAAAGATAAAAGGCTACTAATTCATTTGAAGAAAAAAAAAAAACTAATCCAATCTAATCTAAGAGATCAAATCCAAATTAGTGTGTATAATTTTGTTTTGGTAAAGTTTTGGACTATTAAAGTTGTTATTTCTGGGTGGCACTGAACTTTTATAGTCAAACGTGACGCTTACCAGTTGGTGAGCGACTTACTTACCTAATTTGTTAATCAGTTGTATACAACAAAAATTGTGGTGACAAATACATATTGGCAATATATTGGCCGGATAACCCATTATCCGGCAAATTTATATAATTACACCTCTACCTAGGACTGTTCAAAGATTTCCCGGTCCTCCACGGTCGATACTTTGCTAGATAAATAAGACATTTTACCCTATAAATTGGGCTACGAAAATTTTATCTGAGAAAGTTTAGTCTGCAAGCACTTCGGTACGCACTTAAAGATATTAAATTGTTTGGAGAGCTCGTACCTGGAATTAAAATAAAGAAAACGCAGTTTACGATGTTTAGTAAGTTCTTCAGCAATATTGTTTTATTATGGAAACTGACGTGGTTCTCACACATTTTGTTTTTAACCGTCTTCAAAAAAGGTTCTCAGTTCGTATGTTTTTTTGTATGCGATTAATCCGCGAATTATGAGTTGATTTCATATTTTGATTCATGAGGTCATATTTTAGAGATGGTTCCATATAAATTTTATCGGATTGGTACAGCACTTTTTGAAAAAAAATCGACAAAAACAAAAATAACTATACACAGATGATGATTTGGTATGGTTCCCTTCAGTAAAAGTTTTGATGAGGACATTCAATCTCTGTTTTAACTGTATTTTTCTACTTTTTGTTTAAGTTTGTAGGTAAGTACAGTACATGTAGATATACCTAGTCTTGAAGTCGGTTTGGTTTTTTTTCTCCAAAAATCTTATGCTGTCATGTTTGACATCTGCCAGGCATCCTATGACAGCCAACTTTTTTTTAAAGATTATGTGCCAGTTCCGCTGCGTTGTCGTGCCGGTGACGCGCCTGTGTGTCTGCACGTACCTTAAAATTGGACAGTGTCTCTGACGCTACACAAAGATAATAAGTGCGTTACGTTAGGCGTTACGCACAAATAAATAACTACATCTTAATAAAAATACATAAAGATACTCGGAAAAGAAAAAATACATTCAGTCAGCGAAGATAATAACATTTATCTACTTACTTTGCACGAGTTTGTTTGATATTAATCCTCAGAAACACAAGAAAGTAAGATTTATTATTCCGTTCGAGTACTCGCACGGAGGTGACGTTTTTCGGGGAATATTTTAGTGTTTCAGGAAGTTGGTAATTAGTTTGGTAGTACGAAGGCAGGTGGTACCCCCTTAGTAGTATCATCACGTACCATAACTTTTTCATTTGACGTCTACGCGGGGAACTTTTCCATTTCTTTTTATTAAGATCGTAACGAAAATGAGAGTGGGCCTTATGAGAAACAGATACCTGATGGTTTTGCTAAGTATCATGATATCGTTTTAGTGTGTTGTTTTCTAGCAAAAGATCTGATGACACGTTTTGGGAAAAACGTTTCTCCTTTTACTTTTCCAATGTATTTTTAAATGTGTGTATTATAAATTTACGAAATATCGGAGTCAATATTACGATAATGTGAAATCCTGGCATGTGTTTTAACCGAATTCAAAAAGGAGAAGGTTATCAATTCGACTGTATGCTTAATTTTATTATTTGACTAGCAGACCTGACAGACGTTGTCCTGTCTTAGAACTGTCAAACACGCAAAGTCAAAATTGTAAATCTTATTTTTTTACCTTGGGTTACATTATTAGAGTTTTAGTAAAGATCCCTATTAAAAAAAAATTATATAGCCTATGTTAACCGGGGATAGTGTAGCTTCCCAACAGTGAAAGAATTTTTCAAATCGGTTCAGTAGTTTCGGAGCCTATTCAATGCAAACAAACAAACAAACAAACAATCAAATCTGTCCTCTTTATAATATTATTATTATAGTATAGAAGAGGGTTTTAAATTGCAAACAATATCTAAGAGCACTACAGATTTGACATGTTAGACTAAAAACGAGAGAAAACAAAAGAAAATCCTAAATCGTATCATCAAATTGTAACCCTTGAGTCTAATAAAGAAATAAACATTTTTACAAAGCCTATTGTCTCCCAAGAGCCTTTAATAAAACAAAATATGTGCTTCATCATATAATTTAGACAATTGCCAGGGACTATGGGCAAATGTTTCAACTTCAAGTAAACAACAAAACACGTTATGAAAAGATTTGTTTTCCCTTTTTGAATTCTCATTCTGGGAACATAATAAAAAAATACTTTGAAGTGAAATCACGTAGTACAGCAAAGTTACTTAGCTTAGTATACCAGTCTTTGTATCTTTTTGTACATTAATAATTTCTTTGGGTCGCACACGGGGTCTCAGAAAATACGTAGATAAGTTAGCTATGTTATTTTCTCATACAAAGCTGTCAGGATTGTAGAGATTTTATTTTTTACGTGCAAAGAATGTAATGAATAAATACATAACATGCCCCATTATAATAAAATAGTACAGCGTGTCAACATGGAGCGGTGGGTGGTATTTTTGTAAGTCAAAATTGATGGGATACTGCCAACGGAAGCACAAACTCTTATTAGGCGAGATTGGATCATTTTTGCCTTATGGGGTTTATTATTAGATCGCTGTCTCTATGATACTGAATAACACGTCTAATATAATATACGCTTATGTTATAAAGTAATAGGATCGTGAACAGTATAAAGACAATGAATTATACAAGGCTATATCATGCAACATGGGTACTAAACTGAAAAGAGGTCGTTGTACTCGTTATTATGAAAAACTTATATAATAGGAAACCCTCTGAAAACGTGAAAAAATAAGCTGTTATATCTATGGTACAAATTAAACAGATGTTTTTTTTTCGCGTAATCAGAGTTTGTTCAATAGAAAATGTTATTTAAAATTGTTAGTAAAATGACCTTCTTTCGGTTTATTTGCGATCGATGGTGGCGAACGGTACTTAGCATGTATTGTGCGCTTTACAATTTGACTACACCCGGTTCGATCCTCGGCCTTTCACCAATGATTTCATCATCATAATCATTTCAGCCGTAGGACGGCCACTGCTGGACATAAGCCTGGACCATCGATCTCCAAAAAGGCCGGTTGTAAGCGGCCTGCATCCAGCGTTTCCCTGCGGTCTCTTTTAGGTCGTCTGTCCATCTTGTGGATGGACGTCCTACGCTGCGCTTACCGGTACGTGGTCTCCATTCAAAGACCTTTCGGCCCCATCGGCCATCTGTTCCGCGTGCTATGTGCCTTGCCCACTGCCACTTCAACTTGCTAATCCGGTGGGTTATGTCGGTAACTTTCGTTCATCTACGGATCACCAATGACTTATTTAGTACCCAAATAAATTACGTGCAGTATCGACGCCATCGCTCAATAACGGTGAAGGAAAACAACGTGAGGAAATCGGTATGTCCAAGAATCTCTAAATTTCAAAGACATATGACATTCACCAATATGCACTGCGCCGGTATGCTGGGCCAATCGTCTCTCAGAGAAGGCTTGTGTACTGGCAGTGGAAACATAATAGGCTGATATGACGACCTTATCTTGGTTTAGAATCACCAATCTGGTAAGTGTGAAAGGTCAGGTATTTAGTATAATACAAGGGCGAAACTTAAATGATGCTAAATTTAAATGCGATGAGGAATGAAATCTGTAAGAAAAAATTACAGACTAGAATACAGTATAGGAAGTTATAACTAATTAAATTTGCATGTGCTTTGCGAAAGTGAATTGTCCATCGTGCCCTACTTTACCTACTTTTTTTGCTTCTTTTATATTTAACTAAGCGTTCGGCATGAGAACCTTAGCATATGGTCAGTTCAGCCGTGATTTAACTGTCCTTTTGTAATGCCTCGAACGCTTCCTTTTAATTAGCGTTCATTGGTAAAGGCTCAACTCCTCGCCATTATTTTGAGCCACCAAAAATTGAAAAGTGTTCTTTTTGTTGTATTTTGTTACAAACCGAAAAGGGTTTATTAAAAAAAAACATTTCTTTTCTATTTATTTATTGTGTTTTATTTTTTATTTTTTGTTAACGCACTTGGTTGCGTGAAACTACGCTCGGTACAACAATTATTTTGCTCTGACAGCTGCAACTACATTGTAAAAAAAACTGAATATAACTTTTTTATACTTCATGAATCTCATCACATTCAAAAACCTAGCGAAAGTGATCAGAATTCAAGGTTTTATGCAAAGAAAAACATTTACTAAGTTTTTGCAGCTTTCAGAGCAAATTAATGCTTGGATCGAGTTTAGTAAGTTAACAAAATGAAACAAAAAAGGTACCCATACCTTTTAAATTTTGGTGGGTTATAGTTGTGTGATATTCAGGTGATGATCGAGTTTCCACCTTAAATTCTTCTAGATTCACTTTAACACCACGTGACAGCATGTGTCACACGGGAACTGAAGCGCGACGTTCCTATCCTTATTCAAAATTTTGATCAATATTTTATGAACTCCGCTTAACGAACTAAACAAATTCAGAAGTATGACTAAGAATCACTTTAATTAAATACCATCAAAATTTTAATGGAACTTAGGGTACACAAATCGTAGTAAAACTTTCAAATTAAAGGTTCTACTATGAAAACAATGGACAAGTTTTGTAAACATTGGACAAGTTTTTCAATATTTTCTAATCATTTAATTAAGCTAGTTTTCAAAAATCTATGAGTGCCTTGTTGGTGCATGACCAAAATGCTGGCGTGTTTCTAACTCAGCGTATAATAAATTAGCATTACCATTCAGCGTGGTATAGTGCTGCCAGCATGCTAGGTACACTTGTGGGTACTTGTGGGCAACAACACAACGCGGTATACTTACTCGTACATCAATGCCTAACTACGATATCTTTGGCAGACCATTTTTCGTAAACTGTTTTTTTTCTTTCCTTAATAGAGTTTAAAACACTATGTTCCACCAAAAAAACACTATTGGTTTAATAAGATGATGAGCTTCACCGCGCGCTTACAAAAACAAAGATAGAAATAGTTAATATTTTTTACATATTAAAATATAGAGAAAGCTGCTGTTTGTCATAGCTAAACCATAGTAACTATGAAATGCATCATCGTGACTATAAAAATCTTAAAGTTAAACAGCTCTATCGGTTTCTTTTAGGCAAGCGTGCTCCGTTGTAGATAGCATCATCCCTTAACACCAGGCGAGTTGGTGGTTAAACGCAAACTTATTACTAAGTATATAACAAAAACTAAGTGAAATTGCATATGACTTGAGATTGGATGCTATTCACTTATCCTAAACCGGTTCTAATTCATGACGTAGCAAACCTTACTTTTCTTTTAAAAGACCTATTCAATGATACAGGATTTTTTCATCCCCACCTTATCTGTTTGGGAGCTAGCTAGTAGATATCTTGTATTTATGATAAAGTCACAGAGCGACAATGACTGAACTTGACAAAAAAGGTGGCCACCAGAAGTGAAACCTGACATCACGTCGGTCACGGCACACGAGTCGACTTTACTGCCAAGGCGCGCCAATAGATGTTTTACATCTACCAAAAGATTTATCATACCTGATTTATCAAAATTGGTGATGACGCTTAGGTTACAGGTACATACATCCATATATACATATTAAACACAATACCTTTATTTATGGCTTTGAGTCGAGTAAAAAAAACTACTAAGTATTTCTCAGTACCTCGGTAGAAGCATTGTGCCGCAGTGCGCCTTGCACCGGCCGATGCCGTTGACATCGGCGCCGCGACGTCGACACGCGACCAATTATTTAATACTACAAGCATTTTGCCATAAACTACACGTATAGGAGATTGCCGGTGTAAATAGGGTAATTTGGTAGTTAGGGAAATAGTCTGGACAGATTGGACGACTAAGCAAACTTGAAGTCACTGGATTTGGGAAAGCTCGCTGTCGGACAAAAATGCGTTTCAAATTTTACTCTAAAATATACCCTCACCTAGCAAAGCTTATGTTTTGCTAGCAGCACCATGTGGTTTAGCACGGTATTTTACAAGAACGTTGTGTTTATTGTGATAAAAAGTAGCCTATATGACTGTTATTGTATATTACCTCTATTTCAAATTTTCATCCAAATCAATGCATTAAGGAGTTGAGGAACAACAAACATACTTTTACACACACGCTTACAAACTTCCACATCTATAATATTACCGTGAATGTTGGTGAAAACCTTAGATGAAAAATACTAAATTTAAGTATCCAATAAAAAGCTACATAAAGGCATATTGTCTCAAAAACCCATGAAATACAAAAATCTTGGGTTCCGTAAGCACACCTTCTTCGAACTCCTTTCAGTTACCAAGGTAGCATACGAGATAGGAGGTTAAAAAGTATCGAAAAAAGATTACATTTAAATAATATCACCCCAGCGATCACTTCCCTCAACGCGTGAAAGGCAATTGACTACATGAAATCTGGCCTCTTGGGCGCTTCGTAATCAACCGGAGAGCACAAACTAATAAAGGATATAGAGACACAACTTATCTTATTGGTGTACCTATAATCTATAAATTTAACAGAGAGTACATTGATAGTCAAAAGCGCAATAAAATTGTTTGCGTTACTTTCTCTTATTCTATACCTACTCGCCATCTAGTTCGGATATGTGAGACAGTCCCGTCCACTGCTTTTCTGTCGCTTTTCTGGTTATCGTCCGATCAGTAAGCTATAGTGGACTTCCCGATAATCGATTTTTGTCCGCATTCTGTGATTGAGAAAAACTTCATTACTAATTATAAAGTATTGTGTTAAAATTGATAAAAGACTAGCTTTTGTTCACAGCTTTGTCCGCATTGCACACAAAACATATCGTATGTCACTCAGGGATTGTGTAAATTTCTATCAGAGATTTTTAAGAGAGAGAGTAATGTGTTCTGTTGTTTCTGAGATTACCTCCTACAAACATACACAAACATTACGTTTTCATAATAATAGTATTAGGAAGGAGTGTAGGAGCACATCTTTGAAATTTGCAATCTGCATATTTCTTATCTGTCGCACAAACGTATATACGATTTGAACAAAGATACCTTTTCGCAGCGTCTAAAAAGATTTTATCACGAAGAAAATTGATGTTATGAGCGTAGAGAAAATCACAATTTGCTATCGGGCGAATTAGCTGTGGCCTAGATCTCGGAAGCGTTTTTAGTTTGAAACGAAACCGTAAAGCCTCTTTATTTTTGTGGGCACTTAGTTTTTGCTAATAGTGTTTCGTTTTCTTATTTTTAATCTCTGCAGCTGCTAAACTGTAAAGATATTTTAAAGAAGTGTGTTTTGCATAAAATTTTAAAAAAGAAAACGTCACTGTAAGAAATAAGGATTGGGTAACCTTGTCAGATTTTTAGATTGACTTACTTTGAACTTATGAGTACAATAATATTTAAAAAAAAACACTATTTCTTTGTAAAATAATCATGACCGGACATCAGTAGGTTTTTTGTTTATAAATATTCCGGGGAAAAAACACCGTAAGACGTAAACAATCATACCAGGTTATAATGTTACCGTCAAAAAAATAAAAACTAAGTATGAACAATTGAAATGCTAAATACAGTTATAAAAACTGACGACCGGCAGGATTCGAACCTGCTCAATCCGGGTAAACGCCCGGAGTGCTTTTACCACTAACCTATGGTCGCTTTACTGTCGACCTTCAAATGTTTGACCGGTCTTTGCAACCAATCAAAGCATTTGTGACGCCATCATTGATTCTTGCATCGCCTGGTTAATGCGACGCATGACCAAATTGCTGGCGTGTTTCTGGCTCAACGCATAAGCATTGCCATTCAGCGTGGAAATGCCGCCAGCATGCTGGTTACGCTGCCAACTGATAGTGGGCTTGAGCATTTGGATTGTCTTTAGACCTTTAACGGTCTTTGCGCAGTCTAACTGTATCAGTAGTGTTAGTATTAGCTTGTATTTTGTAGTTGATTCTTGCTACATGGAAGTAAATCTTCACAGGCCCCAAAAGTGACTGAAATATGACGCCTTTACTACCTCCAGATATACTAGATTAGTTTTTTAGGCATAAACTGCTAATTAATACAATACCAATATTAACTCTGGATTTAAAAGAGACGTCTCTATCAATACATCAACATAATCTTTTCTGAAACAACCGGCCAACTTCAGAAGCAATCAGTTATTCAGCAGCAGTTGCTTACAGCTTAGGGTGGTAATTAAATAAACCTCTATACCAACAACGCGAATCTCGGTTAGTGGTCTGCTTCATAATTTCATAATCTTAATAGCTACCTCGGCGCGTAAAGTGGCTGGATTTAGTGCCTCCCTCCGGGCCAAACACTTTGCTGACCATACCTTATTTCTCTGCAATAAAACGGGCGAATAGACTCCGCCGTTTTTGATCGTCTTGTTCGCTTCTTACGGTTGCTAGAGATAAGCGGTTCAGCCGGATAATTAGACGAGTAATAGGATAATAAGTCAAGTAATATTTATTATCACACTCATAGCTCCCCACTAGAATTCCCTGTGTCGGGAAGATTTGGATCACATCCATCATATTGTACTATCGTCAAATTGTATATTTTCTCACAATTGTCCTATTTGGTCTGTGGATAAAACTGTTATTATTGTCATTTGATACTGCCATTTGTGAAATATAATGTTTGGAAGTTATCAATTCGACTGTTTTTTTTTTGTATGATTGTTACGCGATTACTCTGCCAATTACGAATTGATTTTGATGTTTTTTTTTGTTTGTTAGTTCATATTTTACAGGTTCCAAATTTTATCGAAATTGATATAGCGGTTAAAAAAATTAAATATCATAAATATATACACAGATGACGTTTTGGTTTGTGGTTCCTTCAGCAAAAGTTTTAATGAGGACTTTTAATCTCTGTTTTAACTGTCATTTTCTACTTTTACTTTAAGTTTGTACATGTAGGTATAGCCTTAAAGGCGGTTTTTGGTTTAAAAAAAAAATATCATGTTTGTAAATAACAACATACAATACAACTTTATTACACACCGAAAATACAAATGAAACTTAAACTAACATAAAAAACAAATTAACGGCATTATAATGGGCGGCCTTATCGCCTAAAGCGATTTCTTCCAGGCAACCTACCTTATATACGTGTTGTTCACAAAATTCTTTAGAAACCTCTCAAGGTTCCACCCCTATTTACTTGGACTTGACCGTGACTTACTTTGATTGACTTTAACTTTGATGTTTGACTATATTTACAAAAACTAAAAAATATTTAAATACTTTTTTAACAACACAAATGAAATTTAATGGCAAGAAAAATAATAATATCTACATAGAAAAAATATTTAAAACTATAAATATAAACAAACTAGCGCTAAATATAAAATTAACTAAACTAAATACTTGACATGTACGACGCCAAAAAAGTGCCGGATAATATCCGGAACTTTACTGCATTTCTAAAACTGTAATAGATTAGATATGAGTGCCGTGTTCCCTTATTGCCGTCCTTTATGTGGAAGATTATTATCCTTAATTGGGTAGTGATTCCGAAATAATATGTCAAGATATAAAGGTAACTTTTGTGGTCAATATTTCGTGCCTTTGTTCTTTTTTCCTAAGTGTTCCCTAAAAACAGATTTATTATATTGTTGACAGGATAGGCGTTAGACCACAACTCACGGCATGATGGTAAATAGTGAACACTTTCAGTCTGGAATGCTAACTGGCTTACAAGTGAGGCTGCCAGAAGACACCGTATTGCTATTCAATATTTTGAAAAAAACATTTCAAGGCATAATTTTGATGAAAACTCGCATTTACCTCTCAGTAATTCTTCGAGAACTTAATTATATGAGTTAAGTAAGTGTATTTAGCTAAACCACTGTTTTAAACTATCATGGTTGTTCACTAAAGTGATATGATTAATTGATTATTTACGAGATATTTACCATGGTAAGGTTGTGGAATGAGCTCCCGATATTTCGGCGCAGTTACATGCACCATGTTCACGAGAAGACTGTCCATAACCTTACCACGGTAAATATCCCGCAAATAATCATATAACTTTAGCGTATTTAGCTAATTTATCTTGGCTATTTAACCCTGGAGTGGTTGCACGGACTACGTATGTAGGCCACTAATGGAAAATCAACAAATTCTCAGAAATAAAATGTGTCAATTAATTGCGCTCCTGAATATTCTAAGTAAGATACCTAATTGACGAACGTGCTCAGGGCAGCATGGGCGCTGGCCGTTCATGGCTGTGGCACAGGAGGTCCGCAAAGTCCATAATATAATAGACTAGATAATATAATGAAGATCACGTGACCAATTTAGTAGTATTGCACTAAGTATTTAAAAAAAATATTAGTCATGGTACAACTGAGCTCGACTTCGAATGTAAGAGTTAAAGATAAAAAATAAAAAAATCGCTCCTATAAAAAGCAACTCGATTAAATATAAATTCATAATTTACTATGTATGTTTTACATTAGTTCATAAATAACTAGATTAAGCAAGCCCATTGTCAAAACAAATTAAAATAAAATTGAAATATATATATGAGTAGTCCACGTGTCCACTATTTAGACATTTTAGGGCACGACTACCGTAGGGTTAGCGTAAAATACGAGAGCTACTATTTACAAAAATAATCATGCCGTAAAATTTCGAAATATAACGTACTTTCATATTCACGTATTGTTGGTACGTGTCTCATTTTTATTCGCAATATCACGTCCTAAATAAACGTCTGAATTCCGTTTCTGAAAATAACCGTATAACCACGGAGTAAATAGAGCTTATACGACTGTAAAAGGAGTAACTGGCTCTCTCGCAGCCACGCACACATAACTCACAAACTTGCCCACAAGAAAATACATACACACGCACACTGTCCGTTCTGACAAAAGTCTACGACTTCATTAGCGACACGACTCTCTACGCTTGAATAGGGCTAAGCTACAAATAAATAAATAAAATCGGCAACGTGTATTATTTTAGTGACAACCATTCAAATACAAACAACGCATCTAGAGTCGCCGAACTTCCTATGCTTATTTCTCTTTTGTATAAACTGTCTAATTCTGTGCAGTGCAGTTTGCTACAAGTCGAAAAACCAAAAAAAATTTTTTTTTTCATTTACTGCAAAACTTAATTAATTGGACATCAACTAGCGAGCCACGTTCAATCTACACGACAAGGAAGAAAGGAGGAAGCAAGGAAGAATCTTATAGACCTAAAATAATTGGGCCGTGATCAAAACATCTAAGTAGAAAATGTCCATCAACACAAATAGTCCAGTAAGTGAATCATCAAATTCTAAGCGTTTAAGTTATTCAAGCACAAGTTTTATATTGTTGTTTAAATACGTATTGAAACACCACAAAGTGACTCTATTGCTTTCCACACGCTGCCACATAACCGTTGAACTTCGTTCTCCAGCGCGATTTATAAAGCGGAGAAGGCTAGAGTGCACGTCATTAATTCAATTTACAAAATAATGTCGTCGTGACGTGCTCAGTGGAACAGATAATCGCGAGAATTACTTTCCGAACGATGTCGGGATATACTCGGGTTAATAGAACAAATGAGTTTAACTTACAACTAGCATGTAATGTAATGTTGACGTCGAATGACCTTACAAGTCAAAAACCCATTAAAAATATACGATAAATCCATGCTGGAAAGTACTCTATCAACGACACGCTTACGAAAAATTTCACGCGCTAAAACGAGACCACGTCCATTTTAGCTAAGACAAGCTTATTAAACATTGCTGATTATGACCGAAATTATATCAACGTACTATGTTTGTTACGTTCGAAACTGAGTGCATAAGTTTTGATGCCGTAAACAGATCTAACATTACTAATCGCGTGCAGACCGCGATCGAATGAGTTGGTGTAGACGTATCAGCGAAACCTAACGCACGTGACCGGAGGATTTACTCGCGTTTGTGCTCATGCCATGTCGGTATAAGTTGCGCAAGAAAGCGATTGGCTGTGTGTGGATACAATAGCGATGGCAAACGAATGTGCGGTGTCTAGCGGCGTACGCACCTACCTACGTTTGTCCATGCGCGTTCACTCGCGTTCTGTTGTTAGGTCTGTACACGGCATAATTTCCTGTTGATTGCAACTTTGCAGTCCCACTGTGTAAACAATTGTGTTAACCATATGCTATCCGCCTGTTGACACTCAATCAAAATTCTATCAGCCAAAAGATAGCAAAGCGAAAAAACGTCCAATGCATCACATTGCTGCTAAGTAAAGAAAACGGCCATAGTTACATTATTAAAACAATTACAAAGTACAAAGTCTCCATTCCCATTCACGATTCTCCTCGCCTCGCGAAACAGAGAATTACAAATTTAATTTAATAATAGCAATAGAAATGCAACCAATAAATGATTCCCAGCTTGATTGCTCTGCCATTGTACTGGCTGGGAATTGGAATAGAATATTCAATTGTAGCAATTGCAAATAAAAAACGCTGCGTCCGAATTGGTGTCATTTTAGGAATACGATATACACTTTGCATATGACCCTCCTCCGCCAAGGCGTGCTGGTGGAATATTGTTGAACTATATAGGCGGTGTTGGGAATAAAGAACGAAATGGAAATGTTCCATGATTATAATGGAGAAATAAGGACTAAGGATTAAAACTTAGTATCGGACCAAACCGGATAACTATGAAGACCACGAATATGCAAACTTAGCGTAGGACACGTTGAGACTCGATGGTGTAAGGAAACTCCAATAACTGGAAGCAAAAAGCCGAAGATCGGTCTAAGTGGCGTATCTTGGTAGAGGCCTACCTTTGTCCAGCAGTGGACTAAGTTGGGGTGATTATGATAATGATGATTGGATAAAATATGATAGCTTGTTGCCTACCAACGGCCGATTTCATTATTGTCATATTAAACGAGTCTTTCAGATTTCGTCATAACAGACAATTAGTGCGCAAAAATCACAAAAACTGTAAATAGAGCCCCGCTTTGTCTTTAATGACTGTATCGATCTTAATGAAATTTGATAAAGAAATTAGGTATTTTCTATGACCCAAATGAAGGTTTTCTAATATTGTGTAAAGTTGTAATAACCGACAAGTTTTAAAAATGTGGTGAAAATCCGGAAAATTTGAACTGATTTAATAAAACTGTAAAACTGTATAGGTATTCCGATCTACGTCACGTAGAAAAGTTCAGTATATAGTGGCTGTACTAGGAACAGCAAATGGAATGAAAACATCGCAGTTTCGTTTTCATTCGTTCAATTAGCAAGAGTTTAAGCGCGGCGCCGTGGTGGCGCCACAACGCTGGCAGTATAATCGCTAACTATAGCTTTGAATTCATGAGAGATTTGTGTTATGGTATTTGGAAAAATATAACCACTAGTATAAAAATAAACTTCTTACAAATAGTTGTATAGTTTTCCGTTAAAATAATTTTCACATAACTTTGGCCCGACTAGATTTGCCTAGAAGAGTGACCCTCTTTTCACCAACAGGAGGCTCTCAATTCGGTACGTTTTTATTTTGTTTTTTATTTTTGATGAGAAACATCTATTGGCTCGCCTTGGTAGTAAAACTGACTCGTGTGCCGTGACGGCAAACAGCATGATGCTCTCTTATGCCGTCATGATTCACATCTGCCGAGCGTCCCGTGACGATTAATAATAGGCTTGCGATTGACCGTTAACTGGCCTGATGTAAGCGATGATGCAGCCTACGGTGGAGCACGCTTGCCTAGAATAAAGTATCTGAGTGCAAAATTGAGCACGCGGTTAATAATCAACTTTGCACTCTTGTATAGCAAATAACTATTAAAAAAACTCCCCATTCCTCATTCATTTTAAAGCATTTGTTAAGTTATTCCAAACAAATAACAGGTTTTTTAAATTTTATACTCGCTGATTTTTTCCTTTGAAAATGTTAAACGTGTACGAGCGACATAGCTGTGGCGTTACCATGCTCTTAACAGCTCGCTGAAATAATGATAATGGTGTGTACAAAGAGATGGTAGAACATAATGGTATCAACCATTTGGCTTTTAAGACCGTACAGTTAATTGCTTTATTAACTAAACAAAAATACAAGCTAACTATCACTACTAAAACAGTTGGACTGCCAATGCTCATATCAGTTGGCAGCGTATCCATCATGCTGGTGGCATTACTACGCTGAATGGCAGTGCTTATGAATTGAGCCAGAAATACGCCAGCATTTTCGTCTCGCATCACAATAACCAGGTGCTCTGAAAGAAAAACCGTCTTATTTGTATTTCCACGTCAAAGTGAAGTAGTTAAATACTGCGGCTAAATCGAATTTGGACGTAGGGGCACTCGTTTTTGTAAATAAGTCTTAAAATAAACTTTTCTACGATAAAAATAAAATTGATTATTCAGTGCGTCCAATGGAGTAGTGCATTACCACTTTTGTTATTCACTTTCCCTAATTTACGAGCAGTCCCAACAGGTTTCATTTGTGAGAGAGTTTCCATCTAGTTATTCCGTTTCACAAATACCATATACTCACGTATTTTTAATTAATGTTCTATGCTTTTGGGTAATAACTTATTCTCAACTTTTTATTCTGTCATTTTAGGTAAATGAAGAAATTATAAAAATGAGGAAAATCCGCCTAGTTTTTTAATAGTGCCAATCACTAATACTACCTAAGTGGTATAGTTATTGGAATTCTGTGTCTGTCTTTCTGTTTATTTATCTATTTGTTTCTTTTGCATGGCTAAACGGCGGAACCTATGTTGATGATATTTCGTGTGAAAATAGTGCGTATTATAAGAACGTACATAATTATGGTAAAATTCAATACGGTTTTACCTGCTATCCTGCACGAATAATTTATTATTCGGGATAAAAAGTAGCCTATATGTTAATCCATAAAAGCTACCTCAATAGTAAATTTAATTTAAATCAGTCCACCAGTAATGAAATAGAGTGGGAACAAAAATACTACAGCCTTTTGAATTAATAACATTAATGTGAAGTGATTTTACCCTTTAGATGAAGACAACTATACCAGAGCACTCAAAAAAATTAAATTCGCAGGTATAACCGCATGAGGTAATAATAAAACTACATCTTAAAATTTGTTAACGATTTATAACTGACCTAAATATAAATTTTACATAGACCTGAAAACTCTACATTCCAACAGCAATTAATTACCAATTCAAATCTCTGTTATAGCGTAAGTGGACTATGTAAAGAAGGTCAATATTTCGGGGTGGTAGAAGCAATTCGGGTTCAATTAGCGGCCAGTGCGAGCACACTTTATTTATTCAGAGGGACCGGAATAAACCTAAGGAAAAAATATCTCGGATAAACATTCATATGCGGATAGAGAACGGTGGTGAATTCTACAGCAGACGTAGCCTGTTTGCCTATAAATTTGATTTAGAGGATTCCAATTTCATTGGAAATAGCCTTCTGAGAAAAAGTTCATCGAGGTAGGTACGATTAAAGAGGAACCTAATTTAAAACAGGATAAACTTATATGATACTAATATTATATATGTAAAAAGATGTGTTTAAGTGTGTATGTTGTGTAGCCACACTCGACTCCGTAATAGGCGAACGATTTTGGATGACATAATTATAATTATGGTGGTAACTTATAACATGTAGGTAATTAACTTCCGTTACAGGCCTTAACGAAAAGCTTCTGTTAGCTCAGCTAGTATAATATAATTTTTCAAGGAAGAAATTCAAAATAGTTTTCCAATCAGTCTTCTTGAAAAAAATGTTAGAGGCATCGAAGTATTATCTTTACAATGTTATGCTCACTTTAACTTGTTTAACATTTACTATAAGTTACTGTTATATGGAAAACAATTGTATTAAAACCATAATAACAAATTGTTAAAGGCAAGTGCCTTTATTAACTAAACAAAATACAAGCTAATACTAACACAAATTCAGTTACACTGCCCAGAGACCCTTGAAGGTCTATAGACAATCCAAATGCTCAAGCCCACTACCAGTTGGCAGCGTACCCAGGATGCTGGCGGCATTAATTGTTAAAAGGTTGACATTGCGCATCAGTCTTTTATTTGACCTTTTCTGCCGAACCATAAGACAGGCTTGTCTTGGCGAGGCCTGTCATTTGGCTCATTCATGAAATAGCTAATGATAGAATAGTCACTCATAAGCTTTATCATGGATCTCATGGCTTTATCTAGGATAAATTTATGGTTTCTGAAGGATGCCGGGTAAAATTGCTAAACACAACTACAATGTACTTGACACAATACCTATCTATACTAATATTATAAAGAGGAAAGACTTGATTGTTTGTTTGTTTGCATTGAATAGGCTCCGAAACTACTGAACCGATTTGAAAAATTCTTTCACTGTTGGAAAGCTACACTATCCCCGGGTGACATAGGCTATAATCTATTCCCGTGCGAAGCTGGAGCGGACCGCTAGTAAGTAAATAAAAGTATTGTAGCGTAGAATATTAAACATTTTACGGATTTTATCGCGCTTTATTTTAATTCCTAATGTTTCATGTTTCGAACATTTAGCAGTGTCCGTGGTCACAGGAAGACTAGATGACGGATGTCTGTAGAAATGAGATGAAGTAATTTTTTTTATGCCATGGGTGGCAAACAAGTAGACGGGACGCCTGATGGATCGACTCAAGCAGATATTTACAAGTACGGCCAATAATTTTAATTAAATCTTTCCCTATGTACACAGCAGTCCCTCACGGTGTCCAGAGGTCTCGCAGTTCCGCACCGCCCTTGATATTTTATTAATTTTGATAACTGGATCTTTGCTGCATCCCAAGCAAGTTTCAATGTGTAATAGTCGCAAAATTTTAAGAAAACCTTGTGATTACGTAGGTAGTTAAAAGAAATCGCTACTAAATTTATAGTTACTGACTCTTTTGTGAGAAAGTATCTATTTTATCATTACGCACCTCTAAATTCAGCTTTGGAGTCCCCTTAAAAGTGCGTAGATAGATCGTCTTTTCTTCGCAAAGGTACTTCCGGACCCAGATTAACATAATAGGATATTTTTTATCCTGTAAGTTGTAGAGCTCCCGTGGGAGACCTAAAGTACCATGGAAATTCGTAGGGTGGAATCTGTGCGCTGAAAATCCATAGGCTTTTAACATCGGTGAAGTGTGACAATTTTTACACGGCTAATATAAAAAAAAAAACATGGCTCATGTATGAGCGTGTCTTTATTCCAATCATACTAATCACACTTCACACTAATATTATAAAAGTGTGAGTGTGTATGTTTGTTACTAATTCACGTAAAAACAGCCAGACGGATTTCGATGAAATTTTGCTTATGACCTGGATTAACATATTATAGGCTACTTTTTATCATCATCACTACTTTCCTTCATCACCAAGCGGGTGAAACTGCGGGGCGCAGCTACTATACCACTACGATAACTACACATTTATTGTGTGTAGGTACAACTTTAAATGCATGGCATTTTTTTATTTATTTATGTACTAGTTGCCATTTTCCGATATGGAAAAATTTGGTTCCGACAAGTACATGAAATAGAACCTTATGACATAGTTATTTTTTTTATTTTCAAAAGCAATTATTGTATGAAATATAAATTATACAAATATGTATGGTGATGATTTTCCCATACAAGGAGTATTTTGAAAACCATGCCCTATGCACCTATTTCATGTAAGTGTCACACCCGAATTAACCTTATTTTTCCATTCCGGTAAAAATGTCACCCGGCATTACCCTTAGTTTTAGCAGATCTTGTTCGGTACTAGGACGAGTTTAAGGCAGATACAATTATATGTATTATTATCAAAGCTTCAAGTACAGGCCTCTGACCGAGCACCGAGTGAGCGGTACGAGCATCAGCCACGATCTGCTCGTAAACCATCGCTCCAGTACTAAATGTCAATGTACAAGGGCAAGACATGCCTACCTGCTTCTATTTATGTATTTATCGGATTCACCTCACCCCAGCTCAAAAATAAAACGTAATTTTAAAGGATTTTCTGGAGGATTTTCGGGAATTCGAATGTCACATTAAACGTCGACCATTTTATTTCCCATGGTATCATAAAAACGTACGAAATGTATCCCTTTTTGGTTTTATTTGTTTGCAAGTAAATCTTTGTTGCGTACAGGATTACCTTTTAAAATGAGGAACTGTCTTGCTGTTTGTTTTCACCTGGAATTTTTTAATATTTATAGGACTTGTTGAAAATGTTGTTTTTGAGTTATGTTAAAACACGAGGACGTGAAACATTGAGCTATAATTATCTTGTGATAATAATTTCCTGCTAAGCTTGATAAATATCTAGCCGAAAAGAAAACAAAATTGCAGCGTATACTGATACTAAAAATAAAAATATTGCTAAAAAACAAAGCACTTACTTAGCTGTGTATATTTATATTATGTATTATGTGTATATTTATGTAAATAACATGGAACTTACCTGTTGTCATCATACTAATCCTACTTAATATTATAAACGCGAAAGTTTGTATGTATGTATGGATGTGTGTTTGTTCCTCTTTCACGCTGCAACGAAACAACGGATCGACCTGATTTTATGCATGGGTTATAGTTCAAGGGCTGAAGAGTGTCAGGCTACTTATCATCATCATCATCATCATCATCATCATCACCATTTTTCATCACTACGTGGAAGTGAAACCGCGGGCCCTGCTAGTTTGTTTTATAAAGTATGCGTGATAATTATAAGAAAACCTTTATGTGAAACGTCAGCGGCAATCGTGACGCGATGCTCTAGCGCATAGTGATGTACGCTACGAATCCATTGCGACGGCCTACCCTCCTAGTAGGTACCATACATTTTTATCATATCGAATATTTACTATTTATAGTTTATACAGTTGCGGATCATCGCTTACACAGAGGGAACGCCAAAATGCCACAATCGAAGATAAAATATAAAACCACTTTCATTTATAACGAGAATCGACTAATTCAAATTCATTTATTTCGATCGACAATTTGATCATACAAACTAATAAATATCCAATAAATGTATTTAATAAACGGGCCAAGTGCAAGTCGGGCACTAAGGGTTCCGTACCACCACAAAATACAAAAATATGTGTTAAGTAACAACATCACGTCCAGGCGGTCACCCATCCAAGTACCGATCACTCCCGTCGTTGCTTAAGAGTGCGTATAAAGCGAGGAAAATTTCTGATTTCACCCGCGCGTCTCGCATCACCCGCATTAGTATGAAACACAACCACGGCAGCGCGGCAGTCGCGCGCAGCTACAGTGTACACAATTCGTTTACTTGGAATCGTCATGCGGCAAGGAGTAATAAACACAGGATAAGCATAATGTTGGCGATTAGCTGGGTTCGGTCGCGGCGCGGAAAACCGTAAATTGTTTATTTCAATTTTCAAAATTGTGTTTTTTGTTTATTTTTGTACTTAATTTTTAAGTTTTCTACAATATAAATATAAAATTAATAAATTATATAAATTAAATTGAAATTGCCTAAATTAATTTTCAAATTAAAATTTTACGCTGGAGACAGAGTGTCAGAGATCGTTAAACATTAAATCAAACTAAACTAAACTAAACTAATGCTATGCTATGCTATGCTACGCTACGCTACGCTATGCTATACTATACTAAACGAAACACGCGAAACGAAATACCCGAAAGCCCGCTGGTCCAGTTGGTAGTGAACCTACCTTCTGAGTTTCGGCGTGGGTTCGATTCCCACCTAGGACAAAATTAATGTGATGAACATTTTGTGTTTGGTCTACGAGTATACCTGGTTGTTAATATCTATTTAAGTATGATTAATTTAATTTAATTTAATGTAATTTAATGCAATGCAATTCAATTCCATTCCATTCCATTCAATTCAATTTACTAAAAAACATCATCATCATCCTTCACAGAACCATCCTCATTATTTGAAGTCGGCCTAATATGTGTCGGCCTTTTCGGCCTAATATACCTACTGTTTGACCTACCAGTACCTACCCGAGCCAACCCGGCCGGTCTAACAGTAGGTATTACTACTTACCTTTTTATCCGACTTCAAATAAGGAGGAAGGTTCTCAATGCGACTTGTATAATCTTAGTGTCTCTGTCTACTTGGTCCACAGTGTTGCACCGCAGTGTTGCAACGCAGTGTTGCAACGCAGTGTTGCAACGCAGTGTTGCAGCGTAGTGTTGCAACGCAGTGTTGCAGCGCAGTGTTGCAACGCAGTGTTGCAACGCAGTGTTGCACCGCAGTGTTGCAACGCAGTGTTGCAACGCAGTGTTGCACCGCAGTGTTGCAACGCAGTGATGCAACGCAGTGTTGCACCGCAGTGTTGTAACGCAGTGTTGCAACTCAGAGTTGCAACGCAGAGTTGCAACGCAGTGTTGCAACGCACTGTTGCACCGCAGTGTTGCAACGCAGTGTTGCAACGCAGTGTTGCACCGCACTGTTGCACCGCAGTGTTGCAACGCAGTGTTGCAGCGCAGTGTTGCAACGCAGTGTTGCATATTGCACAAAGTTGCATGTCGCGAAGCACCTCAACAGGTACTCTGCGAAATACCCGTATGCATAAATCACTTGTCATCATGTGAGCTGATAATTAGTTGCTGAGAGTGTACTATATTAAATCAAAAATTATATTTAAGGTTAGACTGAGTGGTACTATGAGCACCGCGACGGTTCATACGTTTACACTGATATGTGGCTGATGCAGACTCTGGTACCTGGAGCGCTCGGCTTCCTAGGATTTCTGATACTGATGCACAGCTGAACAGCCTCTGTTACCTGGAGCCATAGGCCTCCAAGGATTTCTGATACTGATGCACATACTAATGCACTTGTTTCACTGTCAAGTGTCAATAATATCAATAGATAATTTTAGTAATTACACCACAAAAAAGTTTTAGACGAAAAAAATCTCACTTCTGTGAATTACACAATAAATATCACATGGTAATAAAACATGCCTCTGTGTAGTGCATATCAGTGTAAAAATACACACACCGTTTTCCTTCCAATGAGAAAAAATAATATTGATCATTTTATTGCATACCTACCTTGCCAAAAGATTCGCTTTTTACCAGCTAAGGAAACACTAACTTTTTTCTGAGAATCGCCACTGTCATTATAGATACATTTTACTGTTTAAAGGCAAAGTTTATTTTTATTGTTTCATTCAAGAGCAATGTTTATAACCTCAAATAAGCCACAAATTACAGCACCAGCGAAGGTGGCGCCATCTGAGATAAGTTTTGCCGTGGTTTGCCTGTGGCTTCTCATTACCCAAAATGTATGAAAAATACTGCGTTAGTTCCCTAATACTCACCCTGTGAAATCATTTACCACTGAATAAAACTCAAAATATGTAGTGATGGTCAAAATATTTTCGGATTTGAATTAAATAAAGAAATTTCGTTAGTGAAGCTACTTCTCAAAATCTCTGAAATATTGGTGCCGTCGTTTGGCTTTAGACCTCAGCAGCCATTAATCGATGCCACAGACTTAAAATATTCAAGGATGGCAGAAATATTTTCGGATTTAACGTCTTCACTGAAATATTGAAGATGTCTTCTAGTATTAGAACTGAACAATCTATAATCACCGTTACTGATTTAAAATATGCAAGGATGGCAAAAATATTTTACGATACAAGTCAAGATTCTCTGAAATATAAATGCTCTCATCTAGTGTTGGACGCAAATCACGCAAATCTCACCTAATCTTCAAAAAAAAACCTCACCTATGTTTCCAACCAATTTGTTCAAAATATTCAAAAATAGCTATTTATTTTTTGATTTAACTTCACTTTGCTGAAATACTGGTGGTGCCACCTAGCGTTTGATCTGAGAATCTCGTATTTTATGCTACTGATTCAAAATATTTAAAGATGGTACCGCACTGTTGTACCACACTGTTGCACCGCACTGTTGCACCTCACTGTTGCACCGCAGTGTTGCAACGCAGTGTTGCAACGCAGTGTTGCAACGCAGTGTTGCACCGCATTGTTGCACCGCAGTGGTGGACTGCAATTCAACCAGTATAAAAAAATACTGGTCGAATTGAAGGTACTCTAAGGTAAATGAGAACCTTCCTCCTTATTTGAAGTCGGATAAAAAGGTAAGTAGTATTTGACTTTGACTAAGGTAAGTAGTCCCGCTAGTGTATTGTGCATTTCCCCTTACTAGCACATACCCGAGCCAACCCAACTGGTCAAACAGTAGGTACTTATGTTTTTAACCGACTTTAAAGAAGGAGGAAGGTTCTCAATTCGACTAGTATTTTTTATACCGGTCGAATTGAGAACCTTGCCCCTGTTTTGAAGTCGGTTAAAAACATAAGTACCTGTTGTTTGACTTTACACATTTTCATTTTTTTTTATTAGTAGCAGTTTATTTGCTTCCATTATTACCAAGCTATTTTTTGTCTGTTAAAATTGAGAACCTTCCTCCTTTTGCAGAAAGCCGCTTCTCGTAAAAACGTGAGAAAATGTGGATGGAACTCTCAAGTCAAATTAACCATCACATTAATATAATTGATTTTTAATTTTAATTTTATAAAATTATTTATATAGTATAATAATGAACCTAAATTATTTTATAATGTCATTTAATTTTTAGTTTTATCTTTCTGACTCTCTCTCTCTGCTTCTCTCCGTCTCTCTCTGTCTCTCTCTCTCTCTCGTGTAGTAGCTTTACTTAGTCTGTGCTCTAAGGTCATTGGCACCACTTGGTTGCCGCATCAAGTGGTCGCGTTCGAGCCATCGATTTTTTATGTTATCCTTTGTTTGAAAATACAGTAGGTGTTGATATAATCGCACTCGGAAGATAAAACCAAGGCGAAAAGCAAGCGCGTGCGTCCTTCCCCGTTGAGGCACAGTGCGGTACTGAGGTTGAACGGAGCATGTTTTGCTATTTAGATGCAAAGCGCAACAGAATAAGACTGAATATTGGACTTGCCGTTTGACCGAATAGTTGCTTAGAACTAAAGGACGTAAGTCTCAAATCGAATATAATTTATTATGAGAGTACTAATTAATCTAGGTAAATTTTGTCTTAACACTGGAAAACAAACTATATTTTCCTTCGGTGAGTATTTATTTTAGATATGTAACTGAAGTACTTTCCAAATAAAATCAAAAAAATTAGCAAAAAGGCACCATTTTCAAAACATTAAAGTATCGAGTAAATATCTTGCTATTATGTTTCTGTCTTAATGGCGGAAAGAAAATGAAATGAAAATTCACATATATCAATTATTACGATGATCGGATATTTGGTTTAGTTAGAATATCATGGCAAATTAGCATAAAATTTCGGATGCCCACTCTTAACTTGGTGCTTGGTGGTTTATGGTTGTGAACAGAAATTTGTCACCGATTCGCACTTGGCCATCATTTATTATTTGTTGTTTACTTTAGTGTGTACTATAATCATGTACATTTTTATTTAGATCAAATACAAAATACGTTTGAAAACCGCAAATACAAAAATACGTTTAAAAAACTTTTGTTGTAAGGGGAGGGAATGTTGTGTCCCTTTAGTTTTTACTTTTTGACTTTATTACAATTTCTTAGTTACCCGCCGTAACATTACATATTCTGTAAACATTTCAACTGGATATCTATTACGGCTCGAAATATACAGCCGATAAAATGTAGGACAGACAGACAACGTAGGCTTAGTAATAGGGTCCCGTGTCCACCCTTTGGGTATGGAACCCAAAAAAATGAGCACGCAGTTCTGAAGCTATAATTGAAAACACGAAAATGATACCAGCGAAGGGTTTAACCGTCAGTAAAAATGGTGTTTTAATCCGTCCATCGATACCTGCCGGCGACAGTTGGATTACCACCCTGCCTCACTGTCCACCGACTCGTATTTTGAAAATATTTACGTTGCAGTATTTTCAAACAATTGAAGTCAAAAACTTTTTGGAGTCAGACGACAATAATAATTATTGGGTACTATTTTAAAATGTTCTACAACAAATGTCACGAGTGTTTATCGCACCACATATATTTTTAGGTAACGACTGGAGTGCTGCCAACTACCTGTAGATGTTGTGCTCTTTGAAAAATTTACCTTCGGATAAAGTGGCATTTTTTATTGCCGTTTATGCGTTATTGGAAACGATAAAACAACAAAATGTATGCGGATACGTACAGTCGGACGTCGACGTGGAAAAAGTTTTTTCAGAATGTAGCACCTTCTGTCGCACGTTTTCCCCTTTATTAAATTTATTAGAGTAGTATTCGGTAAATAAGTGGAGCGATAGGTAGCATGGGTATTCTCGCGTCGCGTCACTGGGAATCCCGGCCAGACCCGGCCGCGCCTGGGGCGGCTGAATGTTAAACGGATTCTGTTATTGTTGGAGCCATTTTGTGAACTTACGCGTATACTAACACCTTGTTACAATAACTTTATGACACATGAATAACAACACATTTTAGTTCACAGCTTTTACTTCGTCGCGTCGTCGTGCGCTTTATGGAAATTCAAATCCTTTCCCCGGTATCGACCGGTGACGAATACCGGTGAGCATTCAGAAATAGTACGATGATATTATCGATGCCACGAAGAGGTTTGCATTCAGGTTTACGACCTTGTTCGTATTTAATAAATATGTCGGTCTTTTCCGACCCCAAATTTTACGACGGCACAATAAAACATGTCTCGACATCCAAATTTATCTGCGTACATAAAGTTTTATATCCGCGACTTGCACCGCCCGGTTTCCTAATTGTTACCGGTCATGGACGGATCGAATCGCGGTGCTTCATGAAAATGCAAACTAGTGACGGATAAGCGACAAGCCTCATAAAATTTGATATCGCAAATACCGTCGGAGGGCGATCGATCGCTCCGCAACCTCGATACTGAATTCGCGTTTGATCGCGACCTTTTAACAACGTAAACACGACTCCGAATTCTAAATGGACACCCGTATAATCTCGCTTACTAATGATGTAATTTGTACCGTATAATTTTCAGCTTTCACGGCGTTGACGCGAACCGTATTAGACAGTTTGTTTTGTGTGTCACTTGTGGTACTCAAGGTCCAGCTGGTAGTAATAATGATAAAAAATATACACTTCACGCTATGATCTCCTAAACTAACAACCATACCTATACAGGGTTACGCGGAAAGGGTGTACTAAGCCTAAAGGGGTATATGTTATACTCATCATTATGAACAACTTTTACTATGGGACCAACCCTGAAATCGTAAATATAAAATATCACTTTTTTTAGGGTTCTGTACCTCAAAAGGAAAAACGGAACCCTTATAGGATCACTTCGTTGTCCGTCTGTCTGTCCGTCTGTCAAGACCCTTTTTCTCAAGAACGCGTAAAGGAATTTGAAAGTTGAAATTTATAGTAAATACTTGGGTCTACGGTGTCTTTCGGCTGTAAAAAAATAAAAGTTGTAAGTCAACGCAATTAAAATATATGAACGTTTATGTAGCATATTTTGCGATTTCACAGGGGAATCAAAACCTATAGGGTACTTCCCGTTGACCTAGAATCCTGAAATTTGGCAAAAGGCAAGTTCTCAAGCACATATATACGTATAAATCCGAAAGTCACAAATTTGAAGTTATATCAATTAAAATAATTATTTTGTTATTACAAACTTATATTTTGTAGTTGGAATGTATGGATGAACCTTATAGTCAACTACAAAGTTAAGTTTGTCTTTCAATATTTCAACTTCACTTAGTTATTTTTTTTGGACTCACGCTCTGAGGGTTCCGTCCAACGGAACCCTCAGGGCATGAGTCCTACTCGTACTTTTCCGGGTTTTTTCGAGTGTCAATCACCGGTTTCTGTGGAACAGCTGATATTTTCTCGCGATTTCAGAGTTGCTACCATAATAAAAGTTGTTCATTATTATGAACTGCTTTCAGCTAAGTACACCCTTTCCGTGTAACCTAGTATAGCAGATTTCAGACTTCTGCTCGGCCAGGAATTGAACCCGGAACCTACTGCCTACCTAACGCAGATGTGCTACCACTGAGCCATACCGGTTGTCAAGTTCAGTTAATATTTTTCCCCGTTCGTGATGGAAACGAGCGAGTCATAAATCGGTCATCGAGGCCTGTGCAAACGAGTCACTGAGTAATGTTTATTGACCTATTGTTGCTTTAATTGATCATCAGGGTTATAATTCGTCGAGTGTTGCCTAAAATGACGGTGTAGGGTGAAATTCATTTTGGTAATAACGTTACCCTAATTGCGTATATGCAATTATCTGGCGGACGTGTTCGAGCAGTTATCGAGACGGTAGCTAACTCACTAAATACAAATAGTATGGATAGTGCATACTTAGCCTTTTATTTTGTGACATTGCAAAAAAAATAAGGCCATTGGTAGGTGGGCACCGGTGCGTTGAGACAGAAAGACGCACTATGGCATCGCAATAACCAGGCGCAATTTAAGATTTAAAAAAATGAGAACTGCCGGTCGTTATGTGTCTATGTCTTTAATTGAATTCATATTATGCACAGTGCTCTTACTACAATAGTCATTATAGCTGAGCTTAGAGTTAGCAAACTGTCTCAGGTGTCTCTGGGTCTAGTGCAAGACGCATTACAATTGGACTTGCATTAGGACGTTTGCAACAGCAGTTTCGGTGGAAAATATTACAGACATGAATATAGAAAACTTAAGTGAAATTAAAGTGTTATGAAGGTGATTTTATTCAAAACGTGTAAGCCTTAATCATCATTATCGTCATCATCATCATCATCAGCCAGAAGACGTCCACTGCTGAACATAGATCTCCCCCTTTAACATCCACTGAACGACAGCCTGCCATCTGCACTAGATGTCCGCGACTCTCAATGTCGTCGGTCCATCTAGTGGGAAGCCTACATACGCTGCGTCTTCCAGTTCGTGGTCTCCACTCAAGAACCTTTCTTTCCCATCGGTTATCGGTTCTTCGAGCGACGTGTCCTGCCCATTGCCACTTCAACTTGCACATTTTAACAGCAATGTCGGTGACTCTGGTTCTTTGACGAATATCCACTTAAACGTTTATTATATACTAGCAACGCACCCCGGCTTCGGCCCGGGTGTCAATGTAATTTTTTTATACCTCGGGTTACATTATTGGAGTTTTAGTAGAAATCCTTATTTAAAAAAAATATATAACATAGCCCATGTCACCCGGGAACAGTGTAGCTTCCCAACAGTGAAAGAATTTTTCAAATCGGTGCAGTAGTCTCGGAGCCTATTCAATGCAAACAAACAAACAAACAATCAAATCTTTTCTCTTTATAATATTAGTATAGATAGTATAGACAAACAATCAAATCTAACTTAAACTTGGTCCAAGCATTTTTTGCTGCAATTTTTTTTTAAAGATGAATGAAAACCTCGAGTTCTGATTACTTTCGCTTGGTTTTTGAAAGTAAGACTGTATGTAGCAAGTACCTGATTTACTTCAGTGAAATAAGGTATTAAAAGAAAATGTTTTATTCAGCTTCTTGCAATGTTATTGCAGCTGTTGAATCGAATAAATACTAAGACAATATATAGACGCAGATATTATAAACATTTAAATAGAAAATCCTAAAGGTGGGGAACACGTCTTTTAATTAATATTACTTTCGAGTTACCATCAAAAAGAGTCATCTGTCAGTCAGATTTGGGGACTGTTGGTTCTAACCGAGTTAACACTTACAGGTAGCAAGTGTTATAGATGGCACCACCAACGCTTAAATTGGTTGCAAATACAGCTTTAAGAATTTGGAGGGTGACAGGAAAGTGACCGTAGCTTAGTGGCTAGAGCAATCGCAGGTTGAATCTTGCTGGTCGTAAAATCTTTGAATTGTCTATATCATTTAAAGTAAGTCCTAAAGAAAAGGAACACTTTAAAATAAAATAAGATACTACCTAAAAATAAGAGTCTACAAAATAAAAACAGATGAACTATCCATAGAACCGGCAGTCCTCCTTTGTTTCCTGAAAACTACAGTCTTGCCTAGATTGTATTTCTCATTCTATCAGTATTCAAGACTAGAGTAAATAGATTTCTTCTCGTTCGGCCCGGTTTTCTAGGTCGGGGCTCTAGCTCTACCGTTGACCATACCGTCGCTTACCATCAAACGAGTTGGTGACCAAACGTAGATTATCACCAATAAAAAAATTACCATTGAATGTTTACAGATAATCCCAGCACAGCAGACAATCAGCGTTTATATGGTAAGCTAAGATGGGTCCTTCTCGACACGTTTTCTTTGTTTGTGTTTTTTAGTTCAAATAAATAATATTTCTTATTATAATCTCAAGCCCACTAGGTATGTACCAGTTGCCAGCATATCCAAAATGCTGGCGGAATTTTGACGATTTTTTAAATTAAAACCGTGTTTGACCCAATAAGTTTACAAAAGCAGTGATTATTCCACTTAATATAATAGCTTCGCGATTAGTTCTATAGCTCGTAGCTCAAGTTCGTAGCAAGTTCGTAGCACTTTGCATGGTTGTATCTAATTGAATAGAAGTAGCAACGGTTTTAAATTGTTATTAACATGGAACATTGAACTTTTGAGACGTTGACATTGACGGTTATAGTACTGAAAACTGACTTAGGGCGTAGTTGAGAAACATGCCAAGAAGCTCATGAGCAACGAATTCTTAATTCAGACTAAGTTTCCTTGAACATTGGTGCAAAGTTGCTAGTCTATCGGTTTTTATAGGTTACTTACACTTCGAAGAGTGCATCAAATCTGCATGATCTAATTTCCTCCTGCCTATTTTTCTGTTGAACGGCCAGGGTGGGCAAGAAAATGCAACACTGTTTTATAGTTAATATTCCGAAAACCCGTACGAAGCTCTTTTATTACAATTTCATTCTGTAAACCACTAAACTGTGGAATGCTCTAACTGAATGTGTATTCCCTGATAGTTACAATCTGGGTGTATTCAAGTCACGAATTATTCGTATTTCTTTTTCCTGGCAGGCATGCTCCATCGTGGACCGCATCATGTCGCGCATGTCGCGTAACAAAAGACGAGATGGCGGTCAAACGCAATAAAACAAAAAGTAAGAAAGTTAAAATAGCATAAATTCACCAACCTATGTAGCGTACGTACGGACACGGTTTTAATTTTATAAGTACTAACAATATTACTACACAATACTGACGTCTGTAATAATGGCTACAGTGAAATAGGTAGCAACGGCAACATTAGTTTCTATCTTCTTTATTTATATATAGACTGTACATTGCAACTTTATATTCACCAAGCCCAAATTCTAAACTTGATATAATAGGTATAATTCACAAACTTAACTGGGGAAAACATTCCCAAACTCAATCTAAAGAATAGGTTCATAGTATTCGTTAAATTGCCCATAGCCTACTATGAGTCAATGTCTGGCGCCAGGCTGTAAAACCATAACACAATAATAGCAGTAAGGAAGCTTTCCTACTTACACCATGGACATTGCTACAGCTTCGCAAACAAGTCTACTAATGATATGTGTTTAATGGATAACAATATCTTCTGTTAGAAACAACATGTTTATGTTTTCGTAAAAATTATAATGATGCATCAAAATAGGAAATAATTTTATGTGAATGTGTAGCTGCAATATAAACAGAATGGTGTATTATTTTTATTGTCTTATTAAAAACTTGCTATAAATATAGCCGATCATCAAAAAACAAAATTTAATTGCGTTCAAAATTAAGGAAGATTGTAAGCTTTTTACTGTCTTGCCAGTCAGAGAGCGCATAATACTTAAAAATGGTGTCACTTGCATGTACCTACGCCATTCAAACTTCACACTGACACGCTTGTTGGAAAAAGACTGAGCAGCCATTCCTAATTAAACAAAAACTTTAAAGGCTCGTAACATTCCATACTGACTAAGTTTTCCAAATTTCCCAGTTACTTTGTATATTCTGTGGTTATGCAGACAATATTCTAGGAAAGTGGTGAACGCCATGAAAATAACAGTCAGTTATTGTACGATGACTTTTCGATGAGCAGTGGGTATTTTAGCACGATCACGGTGATAAATGAGTCGATGAACTTTAAAGTCGGTATATGTTTAACCTCTGATTTAGAATGAAAACCCAGTCTGTTTAGTTATGAACTAAGTAGATGCTTGGATATTTTATTATTATTCCATAAGAGGAATTAAACAAGCTAACAGGCCGTCTGCGGTAAATGATCACTGTCGCCTTAGGATACCTGTAACACCAGGGGTATTCCAGATACGTTGGTCGGGAGCTCAATGTATGAATTGCAGATGTGAGGCAAAAAAGATTGCCTAAAACCCACCGTGTGTGATTTTCACACGTCTATGAAATGGGCGGTTCAGGCAGTATCGGCTAGTGCGATGGTAAAATAGCGACGCCGGTCGGCATGAGATCGAACAGGTTCTTCCAATTTTTATTTTTTTATTTTAGATATTTTTTTTTATTCGCACTAAGTATTCAATACGTTGATAAGTATTTTCAAGTAGTTTTAAAGAAAAGATAAGCAAGAAAATAAATATAAAGTTTTGCTACAAAAATAGCTTGAGCATAAAATTTTAAAATTTATCGGAGCTGTCGGATTTCTCATTAAATATTGCAAAAATATTGCTTGGAGTAAAGTTTGCTCTATTCTCATGACATGCAAATGTCTATTGTAAACACGCAAAATCACGAAAGCCTTTGAATTTTGACGCCTCGAATAAAACGGTGTTAGATTGAGGGAAATCTTTTTTACTCCCCCATTCCTTATCGTGAACGTTTCGCGAAGATTTTCCGTGGATGTCATTTAGTGCTAATGCCTATACTGAGGCGAGTTGCCTACGAATTGCCGAATTTGCTCTGACTCTCGACCTCGGGAGCCAACCTTAAATCCTGTGTTTGGAATGAGCCAATGCATCTTAAGCAAGGGTGCCCTCTTTCAAATTGCCTTCTGACGTAACTGGAAAATTTGTACGACGGCTCGTAACTCGCCTTTTCCTTCTCGTCACAATTTGTGCGGCTCGTTTTGCGTGTGTTGATTTTTGTACGAATGGAGATGAAATTGGATTATTGAGTTGCGTCTTTAGGCTAAAAAGCCCGGAACATTTCTAACATCCTGCGCAAGCCGTTTATTATGTCAAAATTTTTATGCTATTAAATAAAATATAATTCTGTTTCCTGTGCGGTTTTTCCAAGACCTGCGATATTATTTCTGTCATCTGTCACTCTCATTTCGATAGACATAAGTGCGATGGGGATAGAAACAATATCGCAGCCAGCCAGCAATATAGCCGATAGTATAATTATAATAACTGATAGAATCAACTGGCTGGCTCACATACTAGGTAAAGCTACTGGAGTCTGTACAAAAACAGAACCGTCGTGGTAAAAACAAAACGGGCCGAATTGAGAACCATCCTCCTTTTTCGAAGTCGGTTAAAAACGGTGAACTAAAAACAGTAAATTTGCACACGCGGGACCTCCCTACAAAGCTTCTCTTTATGCACAGACTCTACCTATTGATAATTTACAAATGCAAGCATCCATTGTACTTTTTAACCCCCGACGCAAAAAGAGAGGTGTTTTATTCAGCAAATTAGCACACGTGCGCCCACAAATCCAAGACGGTTCTCGTTTTGCACAGTCATTTTGCTCGTCTAGTAGCCTTACCTAGTCTGGGAGCCGGCCAGTTGATTCTATCAGTTATTATTGGACTTGCTCACGGAGCAAGTAATCTGCTCAACTTAAGACAAAGGAGCGCGTGTGAGAGCAGGCTACAACTAAACAATGTTACGTGGATCTTCCTATCATTGCGCAGGTTACAGGCGTCGTGTATATACAAAGTCCATATTTTTAAGCTGATGCTGATTTATTTTAGACCAGTTGCACCCCGAAAGGAACACCCACGTGGGTTATCCAATGGGACCCGACATTTTTTCCTGGATAAAAAAGTTACTCCTGAACTATATCCATGTAAAAAAAATACGTCGATCCGTTGCTTTGTTGCAGCGTGCAAGAGGAACAAACAAACCAACAAGCAAACACATATTTTTAGGATTCCGTAGCCTGACAAGGAACCTTTATAAATTCGTTCAGTCCGTCCGTCTGTCTGTCTGTCTATCTGCCTGTCTTTTCGTCCGTCTTAATTTTTTAGAACCTTTTAACTTCTATGGTTATTAAGGAAAGTGCTTGAAACTTTGTGTAATTACAGTTTTACTATAGATCTTAATTTTAAAAATATAAAAAGAATTTAATTTTGCTTTTTAAGCCTGGCTCTGGTACATGTGAGAAGGGGATACATTTTTGCTGTATCCCCTCGTGTGGTATATCGTTGAATCTAAAACGTCAAGGTCTTTTAAAATTAAGGGAACGATTCATAAATCACTTTTTTATCAAGTGTATACCTACCTATTTTGTGGATTATGGCCCGCCAAAGTGGCAGAAAATTGCCCCCTGCATTTCTAAACTAGAAATTGACATAGAAATACATAGACACAGAAATTTGTAACTTGCCATGCTAATGCTGATAGGTCATATTAAAAACCTTAATTCAAAATTATGTCAAATATTTTCGAAATATAACTTTTTGAGATATAGCGATAAAACTGTAATAAGTTCAAGACGTTCTGGCTCAAAGGTCAACCTTTTCGTAAAATTTGTCTGAAGAGAGAATATTTATCAAGTAGTTTTCTTTTCAACTAAACCATAAAAAGTTTATGTTATCTTGGTATGATGCACCTCTGAAATTTGGTAAAGTCCAGAGAACTTAGTTTTTTCGAATATTTCTGTGACCACCAATTTCTGAACTATGATGATTGTGACCACAGTATGTCTTTGGCTACGAAAAACGGAACTCTACCATATGCGTGGCTCGAGTCTTGAGACGCTCTTAGCCAGTTTATATTATCATTATAGGTAGTATGGTTATTTAAAAAAATGCTGTGTTTTTTTTATATGTATGATTTATTTATTATCTTGTACTGTTCTGTGTTATTACTGCAGTAAATACCCAGTTGGTAGGTAAGGGTAAAAATAAACACACCATCAGTTTTCCACGTTCATTAACGACTAGTGTCGAGAAGTCCTCTCAAGAATTCCGGCCGAGTACTGCCAAATCGGTGAACACTATTAACCGTGCTGTATACTTTAAAACAGTTATCAACATAACAATTTTTGAAATTCTTATTCAATAAATTATTTTGTTCCAGGCAGACTTTTCGAAGATGACACATTGATTAATACAGGTTTATTTACAATTAGTTAACAAACTCTCGGAGGGCTTCCCTATATGCGTAACAACTTTATTTCAACGATTTTTTTCTTCCATACAAAAAAGGTATTTAGTAAAAAATTGCTTAGTATTAAATTTAGTACGTACACTGAAGAAATTATTTATGATCTGAGATATAATTATAACCGCTTAAAATTTAGTCGGATTAGGAAGGAATGCCCTCTCCCTTCCCCGAAAAGAGTGTCAGTTAGAGTTTGTATGACGTACTTACAACTGACGTCATTACTCGTATAACAAGATATCAAAATGCTCATATTATTATTATTTTTTTTCCTGAGCAATTCCTTTATTAACTAATCAAAAGACAAGCTAAAACTAACACTACAAATACAGTTAGACTGCCCATAGACCGTTGAAGGTCTAAAGACAATCCAGATGCTCAAGCCCGCTAATATATTTTCTTAATTGTGATCACATTTTAATTTTGTTTTCGGTGATCGGCTCTATTTTCTGGTTAGCCTGTTTATAACACTGAAAAATATGCAGTCCGGTTTTCAATTAGGTCTCTAAATTGAAAAACTTACGCGTTTCCAAATGAGAAGGAACGCGTGGGCCCGGGTGAAGCTAAAGCAACCATTTGAAATTATTATATATTAAGTTTTGTACTGGCAGTAACTGGAAGCGATAAGCCGAAGATCGGACTGAATGGCGTATATTTGGAGAGAATTTACCTATCAGTGAATTCATATAGGCTGATAATGATGATGATGTAAGCAGTAAAAAAAGTCATATACTTATCAAAATTCGTTAAGTATAACGAAGCTGCCTGCGAGATTGTTGGCTAATTGTCAATAATCCTGTTTTTTATGGCAAGTGCCTTTATTAAACAAACAAAATACAAGCTAACACTTCTAAAAAAACAGTTGGACTGCCTAGTGCTCATAGACCGCGTTGAAGGTCTAAAGAAAATCCAACATCAATCGAAGAGTCAATAAACTAATATTTAAGTAAATACCTAATAACTCAAGAACAACCGATAACCAATTGGGAAGAAAGGTTCTTGAGTGGAGACCACAAACCGGATGACGCAGCGTAGATAGGCCTCCCACTAGATGGACCGACGACATCGTGAGAATCGCGGGCATTCAGTGAATGCAAATAGCAGGCTGTCATTCAGTGTGGAGTTCTAAGGGCCTATAGATTGTTCAGCAGTGGACGCTGGACGTTTTCTAGCTGATGATGATGATAATGAACCCACTCAGTAACAAAATATTATAATATTTTATTAAAATTATACATAACTCTGATTTAAATGCGTATCATATTAATTATTTAAGATATCAATTATTGCTCGAATAATCGAATCGGCTCGGCATCGACACATCACTAAATAGGAGACCACTCATAACAGAGTAAGCTCTTCTAAAAACTAGTTTATAACATTGTAATGTTTAACCGATAACCGATGTTAGTACTAGAACTCTGTCTTTTATACACTACCGAAAATGCGGAACGAAACGTTTGCGCGTTTTAAGACCGTAAAGCGACATCTAGCGAAATTTTGTGGTACTAACTCAATTTATAGACGTCATGGTATTATCACAGATTATGCAGTATTATGTAACTATACTGAACGGTTACTATACTGTTCAGGGGCCTTACGGACAACAGCTAATTGCGGCACCTAATCCGCTCAGTTGGAAAATCACGCGAACGTGAACCTTATCGCGCCCAGATACGGTTTGCGGTCGCGTGATTTTCTAACTAAGTGGATTAGGTGCCGCAATTAGCTGTTGTCCGTAAGGCCCCTGTACGGTAGGTACATAGGAAACTTTTGTCGAGAATAAAATGGAGTATAAGGGCCTCACGCTTATAATATGTTTTAAGTGATTATGTTTAGGATATTGCGTAAATTTGAGCGACTGTAAACCGTATCTCGGCGCGTTAAGGTTCACGTTCGCGTGATTTTCCGCATTGCAATGTTTAAGTGTTGTTTCGAGCCCGCGTTATGAGGTAGTCGTAAGGCCCCTGTACGGATGTGTCGTCGTATTATTAATACATTTCGCCTAAAACTTTTCAGTGGAGACGATTAAAAACTATAAAATCCGCATGACATTAACTCTACCTATTAAATAAACTGTTATAATTATGAATTATGGTGCGGATGTATAACAATGGCAATCGGCAATTTTTTTTAATTTTAAGTATGTGACGGTGACGACCCTAACCATTGAAATTGCTCAGTAAAAACGAGTCAATACCGTCGTACATATACTTCAACACCTAATTATAAAAACGTACAGTATATTAAATTTGTTACAAAAAATAGATCCCGATTTTATGTGTGTATTTACACTTCGGGAAAGCATATGAATGCATAATTTTGTCAGATGTTTCGTTATCGCGTAACAATAGACACGTGTTGCACTTCCTACGGCTATAGAGACCGACTGAAACGAAATGAAAGCCGGCGCTCATTTTGGTATCTTCAAAAATGCGCTTCTACTGGGCCTGTCCATTCATTTTATTTTGGTCAAAGACGGTGACGACGGGTACAAAGGTATACTTAGTATCTCTAATTACACTTTGGGATCCTATTGAACTAAAACACTGTCTGGATTGGTACGTAGAAACTAGGTACCAAACGTTGTAGGCATTTTAAACCATTTTATTACAGCTCTTAAACCAACGTCCAGACAGTCTGAAGGAAAACCATACATCCAACTTCACTTTAATGGTAATGTTATGCGACACTTAAAATTTCAGTCATCGTTATTGCAATAACAACAACAGTATTTTATTTTTATTTGACAGAGAAACAATCTTAAGTTGTCATTTCATTCGGTAATATCAAATATGAAAGTAAAGTAGGAATAACATCAAAATAATTTTGTTCCATGGCCACTTGGGCATGGGCAGTCCAACTGTTTTTGTAGTTTTTTATTCATAAACAGCTGATGAAAATTATGTATCCACTTCTATAACTATCTATTTTTCAGTGACTCTAAAAGCACTTATGTACGTAACAATCTCAACTGAAACGACTTCTTCGAAGGCAATGCAATTGCAGCTCACAAATGGGTGTGTTTCAGGTTGCTATTGGCTTTGGGTCAATGACACTGATTCCTGGAATTGCGACCGCAATAACGCGGTGTTCTACCTAAGTGGCCACAGCGTGAAACCTCGTATATCATACTTGTTACATAATATTATTTATGTACGTTTATTTATCTAGTAATATAATGTAAGCACTGTAGGCATTGACTTATAAATTACTTAGGGCAAGCCCAATGAACTTCTTTAATGTTACCAACTCCGTGGTGTCAAATAGTCTATTTGACACTGGTATCAGTGATAGCGGCCGAGCGGTAGCATGTGCGCTTTGCAATCTGACTGCGCCCGGTTTGATCGTTGCCACGCACTAATAAATTATTTAGTAGGTACCTACTTACATAAGTTATGTGAAGTTTCGATGCCATCGCTCAAAAACGGATAACTGATACTAGACATACTGGGACGTAAATTTTCGGACATTTCCTATGTCGGTAATATCAACTATTTATTATAGCATCATCGCAGAATTTATTATATATGTGAGCAAAGTCTAACCAGACCATCATACCCATAACTGGAGTGCTAGTTCCAGTCCTAAGTGTCAGTGACGTTAAATAATTTAGAAAATATTTGGTTCAATTTAGAGTATTACCGCAGCTTAAAATACTTTCAAATGCTAAGTATAAGGCAAAAAGTATAATGAATATAGAAATAATTATGAGCTTGTTCCATTTATCCCGTCCCTTTCCAAGCGTTTCCAGGGGCAAGAATGGAAACAAATTCTGTTCAGACCCCCTCAGAAAAACAGCTGAAAACAATTCAGTTATCATTTAATTTTACTTGTTTTTTTTTTCGTGCCATACTATGACATTCTGCAACGTTTCCCTAAAATAACCCAACTGCATGAGGTATATCAAACATTACGGGATAGTGCGATATGGAGAATTTATATCACAGACGTGCGCCTATTTTGTCATATGGAATTGGGAAAATCCAATTGTGACAACACGCCGGAAGTTTGGCGAATTGAATTGCTCGCCAGGTAAACATTTACAGTGTCGGAGGCGTAGATCGGTTATTTGGGAAGAAATGTGGGTGATAGTGGGAATTAGACGCCGGATAGGGGTTAGAAACGTTTGAAAATAGAACAATTAGTACGCTATGGATTAAGGAGGCATCTCAGCGACTAATTTTCACATAAGCTTGAAAGTATATGTTATTGTTTTATTCTGTTGTTATACTAGTTTTACAAAATTAAAGATATGCCGCTAACTGGAAATAAATAACAAAATAATAGTAGATTACACAACCAGTGAAAAAAAGGTAAGTTGGATCCCTAGCGTCCAGATCCCGGCTATCGTAATAAAATACGTACCTAGACAAAATGTCGTGTCTGTGCTGTTGACCGTTCAAGAGTTTCTTTATCTGGAGCTAAACTTGAATCGACGTCGATTCAGATCATGCTTATCATAAAAATGCGTTGTCATTGGAATTGAACCAACATGTAAAAGTTCAACTTCGTAGAGAGGAAGTAGTTCTAATTCAGCTTGCGCGATTATGCCTAAACAAACTAACATACAAACATTGCAAGTTATTAAAAAGCTTGTAAAAACTCATTTATGTAAATCGGTTGAGGCGTTTAGGCTGTAGGAACATGCAAGCACACATACACGTTATACTCAATAAATCAATACCCTTCCTATTGTTTTGCGTCATCGGGTAAAAATAGAAAATACCTGACTGACTTTGCACAGTTTACTTTCTCGCTTTTTACAGTTTCATCATCATCATCATCAGCCAGAAGACGTCCACTGCTGAACATAGGCCTCCCCCTTTAACCTCCACACTGAACGACAGCCTGCCTTTTGCATCCACTGGATGCCCGCGACTCTCACAATGTCTTCGGTCCATCTAGTGGAAGGCCTACAGTTTACTTTTGTGCAATCAAAGTCAAAATACACTTAGACCCTATATTCTAACTCTAACCTTTTATTTTTCTCAAAGTACCGGTAATAACAGGGAATGTGCCCATTATTACATGGGGCCTAAACAGCAATTGCACTCCAGTTCTGTGCATGCACGCTGGCGCCGTCTGACCTAGACTTTAAAAGGTTTTGTACTTACAGTGCTTAGGTTTAATTTAAAGTAAGTAGAGAATGTTACGGTTAACTTTAATTTGTATTTGGGAAAGTAATTGTATACTTACTAAGGAATGCCATTGTACTATTTTGCACATATTCTAGTAGGTACATTCTTCACCAAAGGAGTATTCTTATTTAACGTGGAACGTTTTAAAAAGGGTGTCTAAAACTACCTCCCCGGACTAGCAAAGCATCGACTCGCTTACCACGAGGTGGACATCAGGTTTATTTGACAATCTTTTTTTAAAAAATTATATCACCCAAAATTACTGCGTTGCGTTGCGTCTAAGATAACGGCTTTTTACCTACATTCTATATTCTACGTCCCCGGAAGATGCGTTCAGCATTTGCGACTTATTACTTACAACGTCGTAAACAACGATAAAATAGGTGAACAACATAGGAAAGTAATAAGGTTCCAAGGAAGGCTGAAGAGCATTACGCAAAGACAAATGTCTTCGAGACAACATTACCATAGAAAGGAAAATAGGGGCAGTATTGGAGCTTTAAACGTTTGGAGTCGAATTCTTGTCGACCGCTTTGCCTTATTGGCATTGGAATCATAAATTTCCTGCAAAAAGAAAAACAAAGAGTAGTATGCCTTGAGGCTATGGTTTAATTTAGGTTGATCAATCATAATCTAAGTATAGAAAAGTACTACTAGATATCACTAAAAACTGCAAAGTTAAGTTTACATCTTTGTTTTTGGAAAGGTATGTATTTATTTTTCCAGTTTTCAACCCCTTGGGCATAATAATTAGTTTGTTAATGACTAATAATTAAAAATTAACCGTTGAATGGTGTCAAGAAATAGTTGTTTCGTGCCACCAGTAATGTAAGCAAATACATTTTGGGTATGTCGAAATTAAACACTCAACGGATTTCATTGCATGTATTTTTCAAACAATATCCGTGGATACAGGTTAACACCTGTCAATTTCAATGTGTTATGATCGAATCGGCTACGAATAGAATAAATCTAAGAAATTCATTAAATAAATCTTATGTAATAACGATAATACGACCACGAACCGCAAGACGCAGCGTAGGGAGGCCTCCCACTAGATGGACCGACGACATTGTGAGAGTCGCGGGTATCCAGTGGATGCAAAAGGCGAGCTGTCGTTCAGTGTGGAGGTTAAAGGGGGAGGCCTATGTTCAGCAGTGGACGTCTTCCGGCTGATGATGATGATGAATAACGATAATACGCATGGATACGAATGTAAAAGTAACTACTAAAAACTTTCGCGATTTGTATAAGCGATAAGTCCCGATAAACGTTTAAAACATATGGTACGAAGTTTTGACGAATATGATAAACTGTATTGCAAATGATACTCTGTTAAAAAAAAAAAAAACAGAACGTATAAACACCATTTCATCCACGGAATAATAAAATTCCTTCTTCTGAGATATTAGATTTTTTTAGTTTGTCACTAAAAAGTTCGTCAAGCCATTTGTTTAAAGATTATGAACTGCTTTACGCTGCTACATTACCATAATCCAAGAGTGGGGAACAAAGGAAGTGACGTGACACAGGGGGCGACTTCCGGCCGATACGGCGAACAAGACTTCTGTTATGTCATTTATCTTTTGTGAGTAGTCCATCAGCTAACATCATTGTCACAAGAATCGTTACCAAAATGTTCTTACAAGTAAACGACGCAGAAAATATAGAAGAAAAACAGCACAATTGAGCTAATAACTTGGTAGGTATTAGTCTAGATCTGCAAAAGCCACTTAGCTCAAAGTCAACGACCTCTTAGCGTTTCCAAGGACATATCGTGGACAACTTTCCTATTTTACTACCGCTAATGCCATCAATACACTCATAAGGTATATAAATTACCCCGTTTGATAGCCGAGAGCCGACATGAATAGTTAGGCAGGTATTATAAGATTAGTTTTGGCGGAATTGGATCCGTAATATAGTTAAGAGATCGTAAAGGATTAGAGGCGCAATTTGGTAGGTGACGACTTTTTTGATTGTTGATCGACGAGTTTTAGTGCGGAAAATAGGCGAATTATATAAGTATTTGTCTGATGATGTAGTCAACAAGAAACTGATACTCTAGGCAATTTTTATTTGTGGAAAAATGCACAGTAAACAATATAATTATATAACAACAAAAAAAGTTAAAATAAATAATAATAATAATACATTAACAGACGAACAGACGGACAGACGAACAAACGGACAGATGGACTGATATACGGATGGACAGAACGAACTTATAAGGGTTTCTTATAGTATTAAAGAAGCTTTATACCTAAACTGAAACGTGCATGCATGTGAAATCGAATTCCGATCTGATGATCGGAGAGCCCCCTGTCTCTTACTTTCCGATTAGTATCATCATAATATTATAATGTTGCTTGATAACTCATTCGGCCATATTGTATTGGCCATTTGCCTGACGGACGAACAGACAGACAGACAGACAGACATCGTAGGCTTAGTAATAGTGTCCCGTTTTTACCCTTTGGGTACGGATCTCTAAAACAGACTATTGTGCCGGCAAATTACAAAACAAAACAAAAAACTTCAATAACTTTTTATGCATGTATAAGTTATATCGATAAATACAAGCTCTATAGTTAATATTATATTTTTGGTACCTACTAAACTACTTGTCCTAGACTCTATTTTTAACCGACTTACAAAGAGAGGATGCTATCAATTTGACTGTATGTTTTTTAATTGCAAAAGTAATTGTTTTTTAATTCTTAGCCCGAACCATAAACATAGCTGTTTTTATACGAGTTCTATTTGGGTCTACGCCAATTCAACTCACAAAGCGGATTATTCTAAAAACATAAAAAGAATGAACTCGGGACTGTTAGGTACGTTCCAAGTTGGTCCGTGGGGTACGTAAAAGCAAAAATTGCTTAGTTTTAAATATTGTAAAAATTCAGGGCAGAATTCCAAAAATACATTTTCAGTAAAAACCTTAGAATAACTACACATAGAAACCAAGTACATTCGCAAAATTTTATCAAATGGAGTCATATATGGCTCCAAAAAAAAATATAAAAATTTTACTATTACAATTTGCGCGGTGAAATTGTACCACAACAAATCAAAAAAGCAGCATAAGAGTTATGGTGTGACATTCCACAGGTAATCCATTAATTTTCTTGTTTAAATCGTTTAAAATACCAATCGCACGTAAGCTACAAAGTGAATTTGTAGCTTACGTTTTGAGAAGGCGTTGTTTGGAAACCTACCTTCTCTGAGTAGTTATTCTAAGGTGAAAACTTTATTTTTAGCTAAAGAAAATGAGAGAATTCACCTTGACTTAATTTTCTACTTCACCACAACCTTCACCTTCTTTTTTACTTCACTTTTTTATGCCATGGGTGGCAAATATGCTGATGGGCCGCCTGATGGTAAGCAATCACCGTCGCTTATGGATACCTGAAACACCAGAGGCATCACAGATACCTTGCCAACCTATTAACAGCCCTTTCGAAGAACCCCATGACCACTTCACCACACATAGATGTCAAAAGTAAAGCAATTAAGCTGAACTATTTGTAAGCAAACTGCGCCTCGCGGTTTCTCTTTTTTTATTTTTTGTTAAAATCTTCATGAGCGTGGATTCAATGTCCTTTACTCGTAATATTAAACAGTTTACTATGTCTTAATAGCGTCAAACAAGTCATAGTCACAGTCAGAGTCAAGCTAAGTAAGTCACGGTCAAGTCGAACTCATGCCCCTGTAAAGTGGTGGAGACTTTACAAGATGCTCCTATGGAGTTTTGGAAACAACACGAAAACACACGTTTCACCTCGTAATATCACTTCACCACACTCGAGCACGTTTACGAGCACTTAATGAATAATAATTCACCATTTAGTACACATTAACACTCGAAAATACACAAGTTTAGGAAAATAATCCAACGAGCCGACATGTATTTTCCGCGTTGGCGCCATAACTCCTGTACTAGTACGTATAGTAAAATGTTACTATACGTTATCGATGTTACTTTCACCGAATCGAAATTCCATATATTACTAATTTTGAAGTTTTTTAAATTGAATATTTTGTGGTGGACTCGTACTTGGCCGGTTTATTTATAGTTGTCGTTGTATCATTATGTTAACTATAACTTTTAAACGTCTGACTGACGCTTAAATACTAATTTAAATGGAGTCGCCTATGGTCACCCAGGTGATTATATTCCCAGGTGATAAAAAGAAAAGAGCGCTGGGTGCTAAAGAGTCGACTTTTAGCACCCAGGTGATCAAAGTGGAATAGACCTTTCACCCGACTGTACCCACATAGGTATTGGACAAACGGACTTATCTCGCAAATGCATCAATCTTGATCACAGGTCCCTCCGGGCCGACCGTCGAATGCAATGCGAAGTGGACCGACGCAATGTACGAATGGAATTCCTATGCAAATACTGTAATGGACAATGATAGGAATAGCTACGCGTAAGACGGACCATTTGAATAATATGCTACTGCAAATAGAAAATTAGTTTTTAGATTAAAATTGAGCTAGCTGATGGCACAGTCCGGTTTTATATTGTGCTAATAACGACAAATGAAAATTGGATTAGAGTTACTCGGAAGTTTTTTCGTGGTTCTAATCACACTAATATTATAAACAACTTTGTGTGTGTGAGTGTGTAGGTAAGTGTGTTAGTATGTTTGTGTCTACTCAATTCCGTAATGACTGAATAGATTTGGATGACATTATTGGTATAGAAGTAGCTAAACTAAATGCCTAAACCAGGTCATTGGCCTCGTTAGCTAAAATATCAGCGATTTTATACATTTCATTGAGTGTAAATGTCATTTTCCTGAGGAACAGCTGGAGCTCAGCTGTATCTGCTGTTCTCTTTGCGATTTCAGGGATTGCCCCTTAGTAAAAGTGTTTTTATAATGACTAAGTAAATGACTTTGTTTAGGGTTAGTATCACCGTTCAGTGCAACCCTGTACATATAATATGCCTCTATTTCAAAGGCATAACAAAAGAAACTAACGAAAATAACTTTTTAACGATTGATGAAAGCAAAATACGGCTGTCAAAACACAAGCTAGATAAACGAGCCTTAAACAAATAATTACCTGTCTAACTTACAAAACGACCCTTTTGTAATCGACCCCAGCCGCTTTATGGCTCTCTACTTAAATCTCGATGTCAAACTGCAAAGAATTAATATCTGAACATAATTATATTATGTGCATGCGTTATTAATTCAGGAAATACGTTTTAATTAACTGTGCACAATCTATTTAAAAGCATTCACATTCAACAAGTTGCGCTCAGTTTGGAAATCCTCAATATTTTTAGGTGGCTACGTTCAAAGTAATAAAGAGCGGTTTCCCAGAGAGCAGAGATTACTTTTTTTGCATCGGGGCGTCAAAGAGTGGCGATCTCAGGAAAGATTTTTCTTTCCGCCAATGGACGCTGAATACCTACTGCACCACAATGCTTCGGGTTCAAAAGAGCTTGATGAATTCCCAGTTCTTTGTTTCCGCACGCTCTGTCTCAACAAGGCATTGCTTTTTAATTTAGACCATTTCGCTTATTCTTTTTGTTTTTGTAATAAATCTGGATAACCAGTATCTTTGCTGTTGATTCCACCGTGCATTCTCTCTACTTCGTTAGGATGTTCTTTAACTAAATTGGTTTTTGGATCCTGATCTTGGATTGAATTTTGTAGGTATTTTAGTTGAGTTTTAACAACTAAATATAATGTTTAGATGAATTTGTAGATAAGCTTGCTTTTTTATATCTAGATGTAATTGGGAACTCAACCTTTCGCGTGTCATGGCACGCTGTTAGGCAGTTATTTTACCTATCATTTACTAGCAGCTCCCTGCAGTTTTACCCGCTAGTCTACAAAAATCCGTTTTTTTTTTATATATGCTACTCTTATACCAAATTTCATCAAAATTCGTTGAGCCGTTACGGAGTTGAGTTGGAACAGAGCACTTCGGCTGCCTTTGAAACAGCGGGTGCGTAACCAGTTTCGTACTTAAATAACAACACTTTTGAACCTTTTGCCTAAGCATACCTATATCATCATCATCATAATCAGCCTTTTAACAGTCCACTGCTGGACTTTTATCCTACCCCCGAAAGGGTGATTGGGCCATATCCACCACGCTGGCCCAGTGCGGGTTGGTGGATACCTATATACGCTTGTCTAATCCTGCATCACAAACCAACTTTCTACTTGACAAGATTTCTATTAAAACCCTGTCAAGGTTTTATACCACATTCAATTTCATTACACAAGAGATTGGTCTCAGATAAAGATGTAACCAAGAAAATTCTAGTAGAATTTACGTCGGATGACTTTTGCGACTAATTAGAAGAAGGACAAATTTACCTTTTGTCCCCTTAGGTATTTGGAACGATCCAATCTTGTGCCTCAAACGCTAATCTTAGAAGAATATCGTGTGGTTACCTTTTGTTATTATGTTAACCAACCATTAGGTACAATATTATGTAAAGTTCCAGCAAAAATAAAATAATTAGTACCAACTAAAATAAAGAGCAAATAAAAGCACTAATGCGCCAACATTGAGATTCCAACTGCGAAAAATTTGCTCTTTTATGTAAGAGCGCTGTAAAGAAGGCTCTAATGAAAATTCTACAAGGTGCCATAGACAAAAGTTTCAGTTACAGAGTAAAGCCAATGTTGCATTGGTGCACTATGTAAAAAATCAAATAGTTTTTTTTACCTTACTTGTAAATAGGTTAATTTTTTCTTCAAAGAGAAACCTATTGATTGGATGATGCTGATGATTTGAGGTTTTTTTTTGTTTGATTTATAAACACAAATGCTATGATATAATTGATGGAAAAACTTCGTTAAGTTGGTACAATTTTTTTTTTGGAACTTAATGGGTACAGAATGGGTCTTCCCCGATAGTTACAAGTTGGGTGTCTTCAAATTACGAGAGAATCGGTTTCTTCTAGGCAAGCGTGCTCCATCGTAGACCGCATCATCGTTTAACATCAGGCGAGTTGTTGGTAAAATGCAAACCTATTATTGGACTAAAAAAAAAACACGTGTTTTGATTCATTGTATGATTTAATTATAAACATGCACAGTAAACGTTTATTTAATCTTTTCAATGCTCACAAAGAACTTTACATATAGGTGGCCATAATAAAAAAATAAAAAAATCTAAGAGTTTGGTCTAAGAAGGTTCTTAATGTTCTAAAATGAATCTATTATGTGCTACGCCAAACGTTTCATGTTAGTAGTTGTCTTAAAACCTATGTTAGATTTATCCAGACAACTGGTTCTCAGTACTAAACAATTTTGTTATTTTTGTCCGTGCGTAAAGGAGCTAACAGTTTAAAGTCACGTGTTTATCCATCGAGAGTCGAGTTGAGCTCATGCGAGATTGGAGCCATATTTAAACGAAGTATTAGACAAAATTCATTGTCCTAAATTGTAACGTACGATTACGAAAACATCGTAACGTGAGAAATAATTTCAAATAATCCAGGTATAAATATTAAAAATTCGTTCATTTCTTTTTAAAAAAAGCGACCATCAGTCTGTAAAAGTAGATAATTCAGAGCGCCTCTCCCACTGGGAAGAGATTGTGATGCAGTCCAATATGAAATTTTCAGATAATACGCACTGACGTTGACAAGGGTAGACTGCTGCCCGCCCATCTGTAAAAATGTCGGTGCACTGGTTATTTTCATATCCAACCAACTAAGTAACAATTCAATTTTCATAGTTATTTCATTCTTTTTTCTATTTTAGCGCATTTAAGAGCTCAGGGCATTACGGCTAACTTTTAAGGCAGGGTCGAATTAGCGCTGAATCAGCGTAGTTCAGAAAATCATGTGAACGTGAACCTTAATGCGCAGAGATACGGTTTGCGGTTGCGGTACTTTTCTTATCACCTCATAATAAATTCGCAATGTAAGTGGATACACTTGATAATGTACTAAGAAGGTGAAAATTACAGCCACAGCTCCCAATCAATCTCCCACTTTAACCCTTAACCATTTGCCATTTGTTTCAGTAGACACCAGAAGGTTCATCTTCAATCGAACCTCTCACCTGAGCGGCCGATGTCAAACATCACTCCATGCATATTTGGAATAGAGATGAACTATAATATTCCAAAAAATAAAGATGTAATTCGAATGAAAGTATAAAGCTATGATTTGATTGAATGATTTCAAGCTAACGATCATTCGAAACTTTAATTACACTGTAAATATTTTACGACTAATTTTCGAATCAATTAGAATAAAGTAATCGTACTTGACCAATGCAGTATTTGCTATATTGTATAATACGTACCTTCTTTTGATTATTTGTTATTACAAATGTTCAATAAATCGTAATATTTAATAGACTACCAGGAATTTTATTATATTGGAACTAAAATAATACTCAAATAATTTTTGACATTTTCCTACATTATAATGTAACAAATCCAACTTTTTTTCCATCCAATAAGCCATTAATAAAAAGAAAAAATATATATATAATAAATATTAAATAAATAATAATAATAAATTAATTATAACACTATACCTAGGCAGTAGAGATGTATTCAGTCTACATAATAAACAAGCAAGCATCTCATTCGACTATCAAATTATTCGAAAAGACTGTCGAACGAATAATTTTATTTCGCTCATCTCCAATTAGGAGTAGTTTCAGACACCCTCGTCAACGTCGCGCCCCATTGACCTCGATGTATTTATTTTATATGAATCTTGGGACGCTTTTCATGCTGTCAAGGAACGAATGATATTGGGTGCAGTGAACTGGTAAAGCTTGTTGTTTACCTTTTAAGTTGTAGTTAAGCTGGTAAAGTTGTAAACGTATTTTGTTTATACTGAAGTGTTGTTCTACACTTAAGGGTTTATTAATATTTAAATGTTAAAATCAATAAAAAAAAATGACGAACGAAAGGATGCTATCCTGTGCTATCTGGGTAAACGCTCTGAGCGCCGTGCGCTTTAATTGTCCATAAGATTTAAATAGTAAAGCCATTGCCCATAGAGATAGATGCCTTTTGATGATGATTTTGCTTCCACCTTCTGTAAAACACTAAGAGTAGAATGCGATGCCCCCATCATCATTTACGTACAGAAAATTATAATCTCGGGTATCCAAAAAAAATATTTTCTTTCATTCAGTACAGGATCTTAGGTGCACGCCCGACTCGCACTAGGCTGGTGTAGACAAGTTAGCAAGTTGACAACTTTAGAAATGGACGAGTTCGGAAGTAGACAAACTTGACCGAAGGGTTTCTCATTTGTTGCTTTTCTTTAAAGTGTGGACTATAATCATGCTAAGTTTGACATTTGTACGTATTGTTTTGATACTGGACAAAAGTATGTTTAAAAATACGTGACCCGCCATTATTTTTTACTCTTTTGTTTTATTATTATTTTACAGCTAATCTCCCGAAACATTACATATTCTGTATAAATTTCAACTGGTTATCCATTACAGTTCAAAGATAAAAGTTAATAAGCCGTTAAAAGGTAAGACAACAGCAGACAAAACGACAGATAGGCAGACTTAGTAATAGGGTCTCGTTGACACTCTTTGGGTATCTAGTAGAAAATTCCTAATTACGTTTTAGCTAGTAGTACCTAATTGTATTCTCCATTCGAAAATTACATATTCTCCATTCTCAGATTACTAAATAAATATTTAATTTTAAGTCTACTTTTCGTTTGGACATTTTTGATCCCTGACCCGAAATCTATAGTTTGAAATGTCTTTGCAGAATACTTTACTTCCCTAATAATTCTAAGATGTTTTCGCAGTAATACTGTGCCGCTTTTCTATTCATCAACCTTGGGTAAGTTCATTGACTCTCAATTTTTTCGCGTCATCGTGTTGGAAAAGCTCCATTTTTGCTCTTGCAAAACACTGATGACTCAGCAATACTAATAGGAAAACAGATACAAAAGACCAATACATTTTAGTCATGTTATGTGTCATGTCAGAAAAATTTAGATTATTTGGCTGCTTTGCCTCATTACGCTTGTAACTTACTAGGACAATCAACATAATATATTTTATGGTTATTAAAATACTGAAATAGGTAAGTACACCTACATTATAAAATGTTTCCTTTAATTTTATATAATTTTTTTTTTTCATATTTCTAGAATGGGAACGATAAAGCGACACCGTTTCATGGTTAATTTTCCGGAAACCCAAACGAAGCGCTTTGATTAAACTTTTATTATGCGAACTGCGAGTCTGTGGAATGCGCTGTCTGAATGAGTATTTCCCATACATAATCTGTACAATCTGGATGTCTTCAAAAGCTGAATCGATTTTAATTTAGTTTTTTTTTGTTAGGAAGGTAGTTTTGTTAGGAATTGTTGATTCATTAAAATTTGTTCAGCCGTTTGAACATTATAAGATTTTTATCGGAGCTTTAATAAAAATCAATTTATACTTGTTTCCTTGCGGGATGCATTGACCCCGAGTTTTGTACGCATTTCATTGCTGGTTTGAAAAATACTAAACCACTAAAACAACAAGTAAAAGTCAAATTAATATTGGTATTCGATTGTGTATAGATAGTATAATAATAACGTTTCGGTTTCGGGAGTTTCCTTTACATCCTGTATGTCACCCAAATATTACCCTCCAGCAGTCGAGTAAAAAGATTGAAATATTATAGAACAAACTTAATTTTGTTTTTCAACTACAAAATATAAGTTTGTAAAGGCAAAAAATATTGTCGAATATCATTATTCCTGGTCAACATGAAGTACCTACCTGATAGATTTTTATTTTGTGAGTTCACGATCTAAACAATTATATGACATAAATAAAATATACCCATAAATGAAAAGATACCCCATCTTTTCATTGCGTTGACTTTTTTTGACTGGCCTTGATTTTTTACACCTCCAAGGGACCATATAGCTTAGCTTTTGGTAGTTATTTCAACTTGATACTTGTACACATTCCTGATAAAAAAGGGTCTTAATACACAGTCAGATAGATAGACAGACAGACAGACACCAAAGTGATCCAGTAAGGGTTCCGTTGGTACGGAATCATAAAAAAATATGACTGCAACCCTCATGCGGCATATTAAATAGATCTTTTGAATTTTAAAAATTGTGTACCAAACCTCACTTTTATTTGAAGGTTTTATATAAATATATTTTTTTTTGAATTATGCACCGAAAATACAATTTTCTAGTGTTTAATGAACTTGCTAGTTTAATTAAATCCTAGCACTCATCCATTTAATGACCACTAAAAACGTCACTACATTTAACGAAGTCGTTAATAACTAACAAAATGCAGTTTACTTAATTTTTATTACTGTTTCGCGTAATAAAATCACGAGTGTACCCGTTATCGTGGTCCGTGGAAGATTGTTTTACTTGGAACTATGCCATAACGTCGTAAGGAAGTACAAAGTATAAATACATTTTACATGCCACTTAACAGTTTGCTTAAAATATCATATCAGCGAAGAAATTTAAGTTTACACCCAAGTTGTTTAAAAAAAAGTTCAACGTATACCCTTTCTCGTATTCCTTTTTATAGATAAGTAAATACTTGATAAATCTTGGGGCTATATTAAACGAGCAATTTAAATTTTACCGTGGCCGCCCATGGTTTATATAGGGACTTGGCCAAACGCTTGGTGCAAACTGCAGGTGACATGTGACCGGAATGCTGGCGCCTACTTTGGCCAAAAAATTAGCATTGCCATCCAGCATTCAGGCCTCCACCTTTCTCTCCGCTTAGGATTTTATGTTAGTATATTTTTTTTTTTTTTTTTTGTATAAGAGACGGGGAACTGGGTTTACTAATCTATCGGGGAACTAATTCAGTTTGCAAGATTAGACCTATACAAACTAACAAACATTGCAAGTTACATAAAAGCTTGTAAAAAACCTCAATTATACTTAAACAAAAAATTTAGTCATAAAAAATTTAGGACACTTCATCAACGAGTATGTTTGTAAAAAATTGTAACAAGAATTTACATCCAAAATAAGTAAAGTGTAAGGAGTTTTGACTTCAAATGTACTAAATTAAGCATTTTATATCTTCATATAAAAACTCGTGAGTAGCAAACGGGACGAAATGCGACGAAACTAGTAAAATTGTTTTAGGGACGAAACGGGTTTAAAATGACCAAACCCAGTTTTTTATGCGGGGCAGAACTCTGGGGGACGAATACATTGTAAATCAATTGATTGAGAGCTTTATTTTTAAACTCAATTATTTCATGTCCTCGATATTCCAGCAATATCAACGGAAATTAAAACTCGTACTAATCGGGTGAAATCTTTGCTCCAACCAAGTTGGAGTGACCTTCGACATAACTCGTTGAGGCCAAGGCTTTCTAACTTAATGCTCATTTCCAGTGAAGTTTTACAACAGTAATTTCGTAAAATAGAAGTTATAAACAGCTTGGAAAATTTACTTTGTTTTTGGTTAGAGTATAGAACTATAGATACCTACAATTTAGTGTATTGTTATGCATATCACTTACACTTAGTGAAGGTCTGATGATGGATCCGGGGTGTAGACAATGGAATTCTTCAATATTTAATAGTAAATCGAGTTTTTGTTCTTTTGGTTTGTTTAAGCGATCTAAATAAGTATGTTTTTTTTAAAACTATTATAATCAACCAGAACAATTAGGTCTTTGAATAAAATTATTAACTAAAGAATAAGTTTTATAAAAAGCTTTTTAGGTGTTCGCCAGATTGAATGTAGAGTGACATCATAAAAATTTTCGTGTTCTTCTCAGCAAACCCTTTCATTTGATACCCATATCATGGGGGTGTATAAAACTTACTGGTCCGCCATCTTTGGGAATCTACCATATTGGATTTAGAATGACGTCGCATAGCTAACCATTTATTGTCACCCAAAGCAATGTATGAATGTAAATGTAGAACAACTTTAGTTTAATCATTTAATGTATAGATGAACTAACAACACCATTATAATGAAACTGTATTGGCGAAGTTCACACGTGTTCGTTGACAGTTGACAGTCTTTTGTCGACTGCCAACGAACACAGTATATAAGTGGCGGTTGCATTGCAATCACTCTCTTTCTTTGCTCGAACCTCGAAGCGATAACAAGTGTAAACGAATTGTGTGTAAAACAGTTTAAAATGTGATTTCTTGGCTGAAAAGCTAACAAATCAGAAGTGGGATTAATAAGTTACAGATGTCTTCTTATTTTCCCATGTCCACAGAGTGTAATTTGTCTTTTGTTAAGTGGTTCAAAACCTGTTTGCTAGTCATGTTTTTTTTTTAGAGCCCTAATTAATAGTTATTTTACAAAGTGGCTGTTTTATTCCTTGCGTTTTCTTGATTATAATTTATTTACTAATGATTAATTTAATACTAATTACTAAATAACTGTGCTCATGTTAAAAGTTCTTCAGATTATATATCCGATTAGTGTACTTATTGTTATATATGCAAATCTCTGCCGCCGATTCTGCGGCTGAGCCTGCTGTCGAGCCTGCCACTGAGCCTGCTGTCGAGTCTGCGGCTGAGCCTGCTGTCGAGCCTGCGGCTGAGCCTGCGGCTGAGCCTGCTGTCGAGCCTGCCGTTGAGCCTGCTGTCGAGCCTGCGGCTGAGCCTGCTGTCGAGCCTGCGGTCGAGTCTGCGGCGAAGCATACAGTGGAGCCTGCAGTGGAGCCTGCCGCGAAGTCTGCGGCTGAGCCTGCTGTCGAGCCTGCGGCTGAGCCTGCCGTCGAGCCTGCGGCTGAGCCTGCTGTCGAGCCTGCCGTCGAGCCTGCGGCTGAGCCTGCTGTCGAGCCTGCGGTCGAGTCTGCAGCGGAGCATACAGCGGAGCCTGCAGTGGAGCCTGCCGCGGAGTCTGCGGCTGAGCCTGCTGTCGAGCCTGCGGCTGAGTCTGCCGTCGAGCCTGCGGCTGAGCCTGCTGTCGAGTCTGCCGTCGAGCCTGCGGCTGAGCCTGCTGTCGAGCCTGCGGTCGAGTCTGCGGCGGAGCATACAGCGGAGCCTGCAGTGGAGCCTGCCGCGGAGTCTGCGGCTGAGCCTGCTGTCGAGCCTGCGGCTGAGCCTGCGGCTGAGCCTGCCGTCGAACCTGCCAGCTGAGCCTGCAGCGGAGCCTCCAGTACGCAGTTACGTAAGAGACATTGTACGCAGTTGCGTAAGATCCGGTGTACGTAGTCGCGTAAGAGCCGATGTACGCAGTTGCGTAAGAGACATTGTACGCAGTTGCGTAAGATCCGGTGTACGTAGTCGCGTAAGAGCCGATGTACGCAGTTGCGTAAGAGACAGTGTACGCAGTTGCGTACTGACTTAACTAAACCAGATTCGGTTTTAGTCTGATATGATGTGCTTTTCAGTATGCAGTTGCATTCTGATATTATGTAACATAAAACGATAGTATAAGACTTCAAAATAAGATTGTAAAGTACACATTTAATTAACACGTATAACGTCTATTATCATATAATACATGACACGTATACACGAGGACGTGTAATTGAGTCGGATGGCCGAATGTAGAACAACTTTAGTTTAATCATTTAATGTATAGATGAACTAACAACACCATTATAATGAAACTGTATTGGCGAAGTTCACACGTGTTCGTTGACAGTTGACAGTCTTTTGTCGACTGCCAACGAACACAGTATATAAGTGGCGGTTGCATTGCAATCACTCTCTTTCTTTGCTCGAACCTCGAAGCGATAACAAGTGTAAACGAATTGTGTGTAAAACAGTTTAAAATGTGATTTCTTGGCTGAAAAGCTAACATATGTATGCAAAGAATCATGTTTTTTTCCGCCCGTACATTGAAAGCATTATTAAAAAAATAAAAATAAAAATATGCCTTTGGTTATGTATATGTACAGGTAACATAGGCTCATTGTCATAGTTGTTACTGTTAGAAATTACAAAGTAGGTACTTTTTATTATATAATTAAGACGTTTATCGGTGACGTCCACGATATGGCTGCATTTTCGAGCATCACAATCCTGGATCAGAATGAGCTAACCCGACAACTTTAAGTATTTAAACTGGCACCTATTCTTTGGCACGTGACCACGGGCAAAACAAGAACTTGATTTTAGAGGGAAGTCGTTAAATATAATGCAATACCTACAACTTGAAGCTAAAGTATTCTATGATCCAATTTTTTTAAACACTATTTTAAACTATCACGGTTATTCACTACAGCTATTTCATATAGCAGTAGTGAACAACCAATCCAATCACATATATCTTTCCCAATTTTTTTAACAGATCAGTTTTAAAACCTTACCTCCGCAATACATGTGATGGTGTGTAAGTAAACATTTTGACGTTTAAAAACGACTTTTATAAAAACGGAGCAAAATATAAGTAATCCTTTGAAGTAATCCATAATCTTCGGTTTCTAGGTGCATGAATGAGGTACATAATAGTCAAACAAGATACCGAAAATAACTGTGTATTTTTCATGGACACAATTTTTACTTAACGGACTTTTGCATGGCGTGTGTGGCGAAGTTGACCCAAAGGCTACCCTAGATACGGCGATGCACGTGATCTAGAATTTAAAATCCAGTGCGCTCAGCCCTCGTTTGAATTCCACCTACACTTGTGCTTTATTCACCATTAATGGTTCTTTTGTCGAGATGGCTACCAGAGCCGTATTTTAGGTTAACTTAAATTGGGCATAATAATATTGGGCATAATAATATTGGGCATTTAATAATAATCATCTACAGCACAATCGTCATCATCCGCCACCATATTTAGACGTGTGGCATAATTGGCAAGCAACCTAAAAAAATATATCGGTTCAGCTGTTTAGGATCTACGATGCCACCTTACAGACTATTGCACAAATAAATAGTTTTAGTATAGATCTCAATCAAAAAAAGTTAAAAAAAATGCATTTTAGGGAGGGCCCTGGTACATGTGAAATGGGGATGATTTTTTTTCGCTAGGTACCGATACTTTTGTGGTTTATCGTTAAGAAATTCTTTTGATATAAAAGTGTGTTCTACTTTATTTTTTTTATCAAGTTGTATCCTTTGCGAAATTTGACGCGCCAATGTGGCAACAAGTTGGTCCCCCCCTCCCTGCATTTAAAAACTTGTAACATAGACACTTGTAACTTGCCATGCTGATAGGTCATATTAAATAACATACTTTCAAAATAATTTCTAACATTTTCGGAGTTAATTATGATTAAACTGTAATAAATTCAAGACGTTTTAGCTCAAAGGTCCTTGACCTTATCGTAAAATTATTTTGGCAAAGAATGTTGCCCTAGTGGTTTTCTTATTGACTAAACAATAAAAAGTATATTTTATGTCGGGGTGGTACAGCTCTGAAATTTGGCTAAGTCCACAGCTTAGTTCGTTTGAAAAACCGAATTTTCTATATAACTACCTATTACTAAAACTATATGGCTTTCACTACGGAACCCTACCATATATATGCGTGTTTTGACATACTCTTGGCCAGTTATTCAGGCAAAGTACTTAACTATATGGACAATATAATTAATATTGACGTTATAAGTGTACGTTCCATTGAAAGTATACATAATAAGAAAAGTTACATCGAAAGTTGAAAGTGTAAGTTCACGATGTTATCTAAAAAGTACTTAGCAGCAACGCAGTTTTCTGCCAGCTGGAAACTAATTCAAAAGGTGATAAATTCGTATAGAAATCCGTAAGGAGCCATTCTTCGAATATTCCGCGGAGATTTCTGAAAGTTTTCCGCTCGGTGCGAACGCAGTGATGGCAGTGAATTGATAATTGAGAGCTGAGTGTCGTGAGTGACGCTGCTTGAAATAGTTTGAAAAGTGCAAATCGCATCGAAAGTTGGAAGTGTAAGTTCACATAGTTGAAGTAGTGTTGAGGCGACGGCGCGCCGGCGACGGCGGCACCGGCGACGGCGGAGGCGTGGTTCGGCGGGCCAATGGCGCGCCCGCCCCCCGCCCGCCGGCGCTCAGCCTGCCACCAGGCTCGCCAGTAGGTTTGTGTCCTTTTGGCTGACCGCATGACTCCGTATCTCGCTTCGTCGCTGTACTCGTTGTAACCTGTGTACGTCAGCACGCGCTTCACCTCTCCCTACGCTAGCTTCCGCCCGCGCCGGTGCAGCTTCGTGAACCCGTCACGCCGCCACATTCCTCGCTGTGAACTTTATAAGGAAAAGTGGGGAAGTGAAGAGTGCAGGGTTGCAGCGCGGCGACAGTGCCAGGTACGGTACCCCGCGCGTCCTCGTCCCCCCTGGCGGTGCCGGTGAACTGCCACGCGGGTCTGTTGACAAGCGAGCACTCTCACCGGTAAAACTTGCTGACCCTTACACCTTATCGTACCGCTATAAAGCTCAAATTGCACCAGCATATTTCGCAAGTGATTGTATCTTTGTTTTATGATTCAAACAGCTGTAAAGACTGTACACTCGCGTTTAAACGCTTGATGAACGTAAGTACTGAAAACTGAACTTTCATAAAAGGTAGTTCAGGTAATGAAACGTCAGTATGAAAATAATAAAGTTTAACGTTATAACAAGTAAGCCTGAAGTTAATGACTGGCGAGATCTTAAGGAAGTGGCCTTTGTCATGCTATTATGTAACTTAATTTAGAGACGTAAGGTCTATTTTCCGTGTGAGTTGTGATCGGTAGCTTAAGTAGCGGAACAATTATTTACTTTTCGCACCGTCTAATCTTCAGCCTTACACGAAGCTATTAACTTAATGATGTTACTTATTTTAATTCTTGGCTTATTCAAAACATGTACAGATTTTTTCCAGGTCGTATTTTGGTAACCACGCTGAAGTATTTCTTCCAGATTTGTTATTCCATGAGTGTAACACATGCGTATATATATTTTCCTCGCGCGACTTTAATCTAGCAAATTGTTAGGCAGCGCTTTGCTATAAAAAGGTAATCGAAATGCGTATGTAAAGTACGTACCTATGTTTGTTTTCACGAATTGATCTCCTCAGTATTCAGAGTTGAAGGAATCGAGAGCGAAGGTTGGATATGTAGCTGAACTATACATATTCAATGCGATCACTACGAAGCTACGGCTACAGTACTACGGAAATCCAATCGCATTAAAACGGCCGGAAAATATAAAAGGGTAGCTAGAAATACAAGATTCCCCGAATAAACATAACAATTTCCGGTTCAACGCTTCCTAACACCGGCAGACAAATTAAAGAACATTTTTCTGCGCAAGTTTTCGCTCCCACTTACCTCCTCTTTGCGTCCATAAAACTTAACTACGAGCCGTAACCACGACTAATTATTAGGGTGGGTTTACATAACGTATTTATGAGAGCGAGATTTAACGGCAACGAGCCGGTCTCGGGTGGTCTGTTATCGCCCCATTAAAAAGTTGTCCTCAGCGGAGGCGTAAATAACATAATATGAAGCCACGGCGTTCGATGGCGCCGCCCCGCCGCCGGCCGGCTGCCTGGCTGTCCGGCCCGGACTCAGGCCGGACAGCCGGTAGTACTTTGTCTCTTTGTGTTTTACCAACTGCTGCGTCAGAGGTTTTTTGTAGAAACTCTCCGTATTTTTTTTAAACTGCAGTTGTGTTACTGTGGAAACGATATTGCAAAGACGAGGATACAGTTCACTATTGTCCATCATATTTTGAGACAATCTATATACATACAAATATAACTTGATATTTTTGAACCCTCGATAAAATAGTAAATCTGATAAGAAGCTGATAATCTTCAAACGCCTGAACCGATTTTCAAGATTCATAGCTAAGAACACTAGCTATCAAGTCAACTTTAAGTCAAAAAAAAATCATACTCTGTTTAACCGTTTTAGAGCTACAATGCCACAGACAGACACACATACACACAAACACTTAGATACAAACGTTAAATTAATAACACTCCTCTTATTGCGTAAGGGGTTAAAAAGCGAAACACCCATTCACCGACTAATCACGAAATCTCAACAATTACTAGACCTACGAAGCTGAAATATGGCAGTAAATTTTTATGAAAGTATTTGCTACGAAGTCGTAGGAAGCAGTCTTATATATTTATATATTGTTTACTGACAAGCTAGGGTATTTGACAAAACTTGCCTGATTTTAATTGACTATGTGGTCGAAAATGGTAAACAAAGTTAGTAAGGCAACTGGATGTTGGGGACACTGTTAGGGCCTTGATGACAGATTTTTGACTTGAAAGTGGTGCAAAGACTAGGAACTGGTGACACATACCTACTGTATAAATAACTTAACCTAAGCCTACCAGTAAATGCCATAAAAACAGTAACAATATAAGTTTATAATACACCTTCACAAAAATATACCAGTTAAATAAATAAAAAAACCACTACAGTATTTCATATTATCATTTTAATCTTATTCACGAGTGGGTGTATCAAATTCCAAACAAATATGGAATTTCGAAATGGTTAGAAATTTTTTGAGGAATTTGATACTTATTTTACGTTGAATATTCGTATTTGGAGGAGGTGTGGAGGTTAAATGGGGAGGCCTATGTTCAGCAGTGGACGTCTTCTGGCTGATGATGATGATGATTCGTATTTGGCCCACGGTTCTTAATAGACGTTGCTAATCTATGATTAATCACAATATATAAGATAACCATATCTGGTCTATCAATATCTATATAATTATTTTTTGTATCCGAACTATTATCATAAAAGCGAAACATAACTGTCTTTCAGTGTTTGATTGCACGACTAAACGGCTAGGCTGATCTTTACGAAATTTGTCAGAAAGATAGTGACATGAGAATGGATATAGGGTACTTTCCTCCAAAAAATGCGGAAAATCTGCGGGATTATAGATATATATAATTATAGTAAAGGTATATTATAATTAAATATGCGTCGACTTGAGAACCTTCCTACTTTTCGGTTAAAATTTTGAGTCTCTTCGCTGAAAACGTACAAGCAAACGTTGACTACAACCCCTTCTTTTGGCTTCTCTGTTGTCGAGTAAAAACACATCATTCAGCGAATCATAAGGGAAAAAATCAGAATGCCTTTATAGCCAAACGCTATATCGCAAAACGTATAGATCTCAAAATTGCTTTGATAAAACACACTGTACCTAGTTAATAAAGGTCATCGCCTACCATACAACCTACACCGCAGTAACTTGAATTTGTTTACGATTCAAGTTAAAATGTGGAAATATACGAGCGAAAATGAACCCTACGCTAAGTAATAAATAACGTCCATTATATGGACAGCGGCACACCATTACGCGACCGTAGTATGGCGGACCAGCCTGTAAAAATAATGGCTCATACAGGGTGTAACGAAAATACTGCCCGATTTTTGAGGGACATAAAAACATAAATGTTTTATAGTATAACCCCATTGGACATATAAATATGGTTTAAGATAATCGATTGACGCAGGCGTTACTTTACAGAAATTCATTTTTAAAACTATATCATAGCATTGTTTTAGGTTAGGTTAGTATATGTTAGATTAATTAGAAAAAATATCTGCAGTGCAAGTACCGTTCTTTATCGATCGTCAAACTCGATAAAATGCCAATTGTTCAGTACTCGCTATGATCGATTCTATGGCATTTTATCGAATTTGACGATTGATAAAGAACGGTACTTGCACTGCTGTCAAGATAAAATAAATAATCGATCCTAAATCTTTATTCGGGACATTCGGGACATTTTCGCACACACGGTCTTCTGAACCCAAACTAAGCAAAGCTTGTTTGGGGTCAGTTATTGTACTTGATACGACGTTGAAGCGGAAATACACTAGAGATAAAAATACATACAAATTGCAAACACAGAAGCGAAACAAAGCTAACAATAACAAGTATACATTGTTTTTTTTAAACCCCCGATAAAACTTTAATACACTCACGAATCACTCATGAATCACTAAGAAGTCTAAAAACACCCTCGATCAAGTCACATTTTGAACAACCAAAAATACACCCCCTTTTTGCATCGGGCATTATAAGACCTTAGAGGTTTTTGAAATGCTGTTATATCCTATTTGTATACTTTTCTTTTTTAAATAATAAATAAATGAAAAAAAAAAAAATATGACGTAAATACAAACCAACAAGGAATATTGCCCTCGCGAATCAACCAGAATTTTTATTACACCCTTATAAAAATACCACAATGTAATTGCATTACAAATTAAAAACAACCACAGTATGCCTCAGTAATAAAGCTTGTTTGAACAAGACCTTGCTACTAATCTTAGCTGCGTAAGTTAATACAAAGCACAAACTTATTCGTTCCGAGATTAGGTCCCGAAGTGACGGTACCCGACGCTGAGCACCGTATACTATAATAGAACAAGTACCTAATCTAGCAATAATTTGACCAAAAAAATCACCGAGTGAGAATAAAAAAAACAGAAACTATATCTTAACCAGAGTATGAACCGTTAGCTAAGCGTCAGGCTTATAAATTGCCTTTGCACTTGCTTTGCCCATCGTTTTGGGGAATTAGGAAGAGCGTATGACAACAACATATTTACAAATAAGTGCTGTGAGCAAAATACACCACACAAAAATAATAGCTTAAAACATAAAAACGAGGAAAAAACTTATATTCAATTTAATATAGGTTTTTTTTTCTTTTTGAGACAAAAGATTTGATTGTAGCTAATTTGCCTCACGTACCATATTTATATTTACACGCTAATTTTACTTACTAAGTTTATTTAATCCATCCATAATCCATTTACTGTCTTGCTGGAAAAGACTGGGAATCTTGTATATTCGATGTATCGGCTTGCCTAGTGAGGAAACCAATAGGCATATATTAGTAAATGTTACATCCAAAATATTTTTGGTAATTTAACGTGTTAATAATACGTACCAATTTTTACCAAATTTAAGAATATTTTAATGTAGTCCCACAAAAATGTTATTAACATTGGCTTTGAAGTTTTTCAATCAGACCAAATAATATGAATAACTTTGATCAAGTGTCTGTTGATTTGGTCAATTTTGATAATTATGTTTGAGGGTCTACTTGTTTTGAAGTCGGTAAAAAAAAAAAAGTTAATAAACATTTTTATATCCGTAATAATATTCCAATTGTTTTCTTCTGAACTTATTCGATGTAATGGTTATCCATTCATCTATTAGAATGCAGTAAGTGATGATACACCTTGTAAATAAATCGACTAAGTATAAGCTAAATGTTCTTACCCTTATTGTCATGGCAGACTATTTGCCTCTTGCCACATTTTCAAGTTGTCCGTAGTTACTGTTACTTTAATCTGTCGTGTCAGATCCTTTCGTAGATCCTTCCCAGAGCACCGCAGGCTTAGAACCTGTTTAACATACTACTACCAGCTGAAAATATAATTCTAAACTTAAATTTTACTCCAGATTTAGTAGCCAAACTGACAATAATATTGTTTGCTGACTTTAATTTTATTCAAAATTTCATGAACATTTTACGGAATAAAATATATTATAATTTCTTGTATAACTTTATTCAAGTTTGCTTCGCCGTAAAAAGTAACAAAAAGGCAGTAATAAGTGAAACCTTCTCTTGATGTCATGCCTGTTGAAATTTCATCCGGATACCTACAACAAATGCGATAAACATGTAAAGGAGCTTTAATAAGCTCTAGACTTTGATGTCAATGTAATAAACCTTATATACTGTTTTCCAGAGTACCGCAGTATTCGTCGCGCGACGTCGCCGACACTTTCAAAGTTTTCATGTTTACACACTCCGCCCGATGCGATGATACTCGCTAATTTCTCTATTTACGACACTTCCCCACACTTAATAAGAAAAACTTGTCCCCACGATAAAGTCCAAAGTTGAAATTAGTCTTGAGATAATAAAAGTATTCTCGTTTTATAGAGAAATTAATTGGATTTTTGCGGGCCTCGTGATTTAAGAGACGCGCTTCGCGCCCGCTTGTACACTCCATTTAACTGGCGAAATGCAATAACTTTTCTATGGAATTCTTAATTGTTCGGAGGACTTTGTCTACTCTCGTTATTTTATCTGTTTTAACCGACGACGACATTGGATTTAGGTTGTTTTGTTCTTTGAGATTAGATTGTGAATCAGAATAGACTTTCATGTAAAGCCTCCATCTGTTACATCACAAACCTTTCAAGCAAATAAAAAACTAAATGCAATTTATGTGGCATCATAACGATAAACAAAGTTTTATTAAGACCACACTAATTGCTATCTCATCAATCAAACAACGTTAATAACTGTCAAAGTTCACGTCGAATGTCACCTCAATTGACAAGCTAATGTGACATACGGATTAACTGTGTTCTACATTACCTTGTGCGGTAATACATCGGATAAATCTGGCTAGATCTAGTCTAATCCAGATAGTGCGGCTGAAAGAACAAGACCGGCGCCAGTCTGTCTGTCTCATATACATAACCGGGTAAATAAGTTAATTTCAGTGATATATTAAGCTGATAGGGAAGTACTACTGCTGAATTATGATTAAATATGAGTTGACACAATCAGTTTGGATGGTTGAGAAAAATGGTTGTTACTTGTTATGAAAATAATAATAGTTTAGTTAATTGAGTCGTAGAGTGTGTTCATTATTTTCTGGGTTTAACATGAAATATGATTGCTAAATGGACTGAAAACAACTAGATAGGTTACGCAACCATTTGCTCGTTAAGCCAACAATTAAAAAAAAAAGTATAAAATTGTTGCGTAATTGCGTGGGCATTCCCTCAGGAATCGTACATTTTTGCAGCATAGAAAATATTCTATCATGTCACTTTCCAGGCCACTAACCCTCTATCCAAAAATCAAGTCGATTCGTCACTCTGTTGCTGCGTGAAAGAGGAACATTCAAACAAAACAACAAACAAACATACATGCATGGCATTTATAAAATTAATAATAGTATTCAATAAATAGAGTACTTATAATAATATTATATACCCAATATTGAATGAAAATAGCGATTCCGATTAATTTCGCTAAGTTTTTAAACGCAAGACTGTAGCAGGTGCCCGTCATAACCAGTGAAATATTGAAATAATGTTTTCATTCAGCTTTTTATACTGTTATTGCAACTATATTGTTCCACTCTTATCCGCGGACCTGCAAGGTGTGGAACTTCCCCCAAAGGTCTTCCTGCCCAGCTTCAACATGAAGCGTTTCAAAAACGGTGTCTACAACTACCTCTCCAGGCTGGAAAAGCACCGTCAACACTGCTAGTGTTGCAGGTGTCCATAGGCGGCAGTTTCTGCTTACCATCAGGTGGACCGCATGCTTGTTTGTCGCTCTTTTTACCAAAAAAGCTGTTAGAGCAAATAAATGCTTGAACCATGTTAAAAAGTGGACTCATATGTATACCAAAATCAAACCAATCTTCATGTAATAATAAAATTGTGCGTATTTAAATAACCCAATCCTCGAATAATCATGAACATATTGGACATGTTAACATGAAATTAACTGAATTGCCCTCAAAAGGGTCAGAACTTCCGGCTACGAAGTCTTTTTATGAAAGTGTTAGAAAAATCAATCCACTGTTATTCAATACCTTTGATCCGTCAATTGCCCAGGGCCGAATCTATCCTAAACAAACAAGTGGCTGAGTTGAATCTGAGACACCGTGTAGTCAGTTACTCAAGTTCATACCATTAGTATAATAAGTAAGTCTTGTGAATGAATATAGATTTATTCACACATTTATTGATACATAAATTTATTTTCCAAAAATACAAGCTAACTATAAAAAAAAAAGGAGACATTTTCCGGACATCCTTGCGGTCCCACACTAGGCACGCTAGGCAATATTAAAAGTTACAATTCACCACCATCATCATCATCATCTGCCAGAAAAAGTCCACTGCTGAACATAGGCCTCCCACCTTTAACTTCCACACTGAACGAAAGTCTGCCATCTGCATCCACTGGATGCCCACGACTTTCACCAATGTCGTCGGTCCATCTAGTTGGAGACCTACCTACGCTGCGTCTTCCAGTTCGTGGTCTCCACACAAGAACCTTTTTTTGAGTTATTATTATCCTAGATAAAATAATAATAAAATTCATACAACAACCTGTCTTTTAATTGCTGAACTGAATACTATTTATACCTAATTAATTAAGTTTTGTGTATCTAAAGTCGTTTTTTAAAGATAATTTACATTAAAATGAAATGCATATGTTGTGACTTGTGTTACTTATATAAACGAGCGTCGGTAACTAAACAAAATACAAGCTAACAACTACACTACAAAAACAGTAAGGCTGCCAGAGAGTTGACAATTTTTTTTTTTAAGATTTGTAATCTAATACATTAAGTTGGTACTTATATCACTATATAATAAGTAGGTAGGTATATCGCCAGATCATCACCTTGCGTTAAAAGCTTATTTTATTTTCTTAGCTACGACACTAGTGCTGAAATATTAGTCTACTTTACAAAATGAAATATTCTGAAGCTAAATATTTAATTAACTCCTCAACGATTTCAACTTGTTCAACCTATTGTTATGGAATATCTTTTGTTGTTCAATCTGGTTGAATAGTACTAGGAAGTTAGCAAACCAAAATGGATTTCAAACAATAAAACAAAAGGTATAAGCAAATGAAAGACTGTATAGTATGTACTCAGATCAGACAAACAAGGGAAATTTGCCTTAGTACAATTATCGTTCGTATACAAATATAAAAAAAAACACTACCGTTTAACGATAAAACTGTAAGTACAGCTCACTAACTAATTTTTCACGCACACTAAGAAACTCGCGGTGACACCGATGAACTAACAAATAGTGTATAATTATGCAAAAAATAGGCAGTCGTCATAGCAAGATCGTCTGCAGGGTGACTTCGAAGGCTTCAAGCCTGATTTATGCCTCATGCATATAAATTATTGATGCGGAAACTTTTATCTATTTGTTCTGTATAATTGGTGAAAGTTTTTTTTTTATCGTCGTATCTCCCTGAAAATTAGGCCACTTTTGTACGCTTGATACAATTTCATTTGTACACACTACACACACTAGTAGCACACAATTGAACAAACATAAAATATTAATTAGGTTATGCATTTATAGGTTTAGGTTTAAAGAACTTTATTACCACAAAGACAATTATTTGTCACTTAAGTGATAACATATTTATATAAAATAATAGTGTTCGTCGTCGCATGCACTAACAAATTTAAAAAAATCCATAAATACTTAAACGCTAAATAAATAAATGGTAATAACTAATACACACTTAACAATTTGCGAAGTACCCACTTCACGCATTTATTATAATGATTTATCTGAGATAATATTGTGTTGAGCCAATTGTTTTTTAAATGCGTGAAATGAGTTTACATTTTTTATGTGTGAGGGTAGTTGGTTAAACAGTCGCGCTCCTTCAATAGTAAGCATTGTTTTACCGTAATTTGTTCGATGCTTGGGTATGACAAGGAAGCTAGCTCGCCGAGTTCGGCGGTCGACAACATTTTTGCGTTTGGTGAATGTTAAGTTAATGTGGACGTTTTTATTTAAAGATTTTCGAATAAAAATGCATATGTTATATTTATATAGTTTTTTGATGTTCATTATTTTTGTTTCATCGTAATTTTTTTTAGTTGGTGTTAGATAGTGATAGTTAAAGAGCATTTTAATTATTTTATTTTGTAATCTTTGTAGTTTATTTAAACTTGTTTTTGCAGCACATCCCCAGATTTCGATCAAGTATAATCATGTATAATTTATATCTATATTATCATAATACTTAATATTATAAATGCGAAAAGTTTGTGGGTTTGTTTGTTCCTCGTTCACGCAGCAACAGAGCAACGGATCGACCTGATTTTTTGCATGGGTATAGTTCAAGGGCTGGAGAGTGACATCAGCTCTGGTCATTATCATCATTACGCGGGTGAAGCCGCGGGGCGCAGCTAGTATTAAAAATTAATCCCTGTTTACCTTGGTCACGCCATAACTTGAGAACGAATTTACCGATTTCATTATTTTTTTACAGCGCTCTAATACTTTGTAAGAAAAATTAAGAAAATTGCGCAGAAAATTAGATAATTTCAGAAAACTTAACGACGATTTTAACTTTGTGCTTTTGTACAGTTGTCTTAACAGTTCTAAGATAGGACAACGTCTGTCGGGTCAGCTAGTAAAAAATAAGATGCTTAGTAAAGGGGGCAAATAACGAAAATGGGCGATGAACTAATTAAAAGTACAGGATTTCAAAAAGAGGGCAAAGTTCCACAATTTCTGTGGACGGTTAGAAATAATAGACGAAATCAGAAAGGGGGCAAGCGGCGAACACACCGAATTTATATTAGTAAAACAAATGTCAGAAATGTTTTTTTTTAATGTCAAAAAACATGATAATTTCTCAGTTAATATTTTTTATTTTTGTATGTATAATATAGTGTATGTACATAATATACATACAATATTATACATAATTACACAATTTATACATAATATTGTATGTATAAGTATATGTAGCAAGTTCATGTGTAATATTAGTGTGATTGATAACATAAAGCAGCAAGTGCACGTGTAGTAACAGACGGTGTGCACTGGACGGGTTTATCGCGACGACAATAAATCTCCACCAGTCGCACTGTTCTTACACTCTCGCGCCATTGCCTCCAATTGAGTGAACGTGAGTTATGTGCTTTACATCAAAAGTTCATCGGAAAAATTTGCCAGTGAACGGACATAAATTGAACGAAACATTTATCAAATAAAAAGTAGTTTCTTTCGTACAAAATATACTAAATAAGCTTAATGGCGTTTAGGCTGATCAGGTGCGTTACTTCTTTTGGTACGCAGTCACATTAAAATAACTTAAGCATAAGGATTTCTATCCCGGTAAAATTTGCTCTAAAAATCACGGATTTTATTTTTATACAACAAGTTACCGAAGCGAGAAATTCGTTCGCCTGATGGTAAGCGTCACGCTTGCTCATAACAGTTCAATGCCACCCAAAATATAGGATTTTAACATATCAAAACCCTGCACGGTAATGTTCTTGTTACCTTGAGATATTAGACGTTCAATTTCTTTATCTGATAACGGAATCCGTGGATACGAACCCATAATTTCACCGGTAATATTATCCTTAAATCCGTAATCTTAACATCTTTTTATTTGGTTAATATTCATCATTTATTTATTTTATTTAGGAATAAGCTTGTAATATCAGGCGAGTTGGAGGTCAAAACCTCTAACTCTTTAAGCGATGATGGGGTCTACGATGGAGCACACTTTCCTAGAAGAAACCAATTCACCAGACCAAACACCCAGAATGTAACTATCTATCATTTAACATCATCAGACCGAAGACGTCACTGCTGAACATAGGCCTCCCCCTTAGATCTCCACATGAACGAAAGTCTGCGCGCAACGCTTACCTGTCAGCGGGGGGTTTGGTTGCCGCGCTTAGAAGGTGGCTTGCAGATGGTAGAGCGTTCACAGTGCAGTAAGAGAATGCTGCTGCCCATTCTCTGGTGGTTCTGTTCTCAGTTTTAGGACATGCCCGAGTCCGATAGTTACTTTTTTCGATATTAAAAGAATAAATCGAATCGAATCGTGACTTGAACGACCAAATGCAGCTCACAGAAATCACCTGACCCGCCATGCCATGCCATGTCCATTGACATTAGCTGATCGGTTGAACCCTACCCGACTAACTACTGAACCACTATCAATTTCATACAAAAATAGGCTTCGTGGATCTATTCCATTCGTTCCGCTTTAATAGAATTTTAATTTCAATTTCACACATAGCGGCACACGCGGATTACTACACTGGAGTGAATAAAAAAATCGGTAAACCGATCGGCCGACAACTCTAGCGTAGAAATTTTGATGGGTCGTTATTACACAGTCCGTTACAAACGTATTGTGTGCGAATACTGGCTACGAATGTTGCTACGAATAGTGCTACGAGCCGTGCTACGAAAATAGTAATATTTTGTATTGTTGTGCCCTGTTTTATTTTGCTACATGCAATTGTTCGGAACGCTTGTGATTAGGTGCGGCTTTACAGGCCTTTGCATGAAAGCGTGAAAAGCTTTGTGTAAACTCAAGCTTAAAATGACTTTTATGTATTTTCCTTCATTAACACGTGGAGCGAAGTCATTGTTTCTAACATATTTAATCATTATTATTTAGAACAGTTTAAGTATGAATTTTTCTCATGCTGGTACATTGGTCACGCGTACGAATAATTTTAATCAGCAAAATACCATTATCTTACTGACTGACTGACTCATCACGAAATCTCGGAAACTATTTGACCTACAAACCTGACTTTTGACAGGAAAATTCACATATGAGAGGTAAAATTAGAAGGTCAAAAAGGGGTTGTATGCGTATAAAGTCAGTATAAAGCACTACTTACACTGTAACGCTGATGTCAGCAACGGACGAATTGACACGGACGTATGTTTTTCATTAATTATTTTAGCTCTGACCTAGAAACGTTGTGTGTGATTTGTAATTGTTATATAAGACAAAAATTGTTAAACTTTCATACACTAATAACACTAGAAATAAGCACTCATGTAAACTGACTTACCTCGTATGATGAACATGTCATATTGGTTAATAAAGAACCTGAATCTGCATCTGAATATGTTGGTCTCAGAGACATTGGCCGTAACAGGTAATGAGCTAGACTACAAACAGCTGCTTTTCCACGAGAATGCAGCCTTAATATCCAGCGCAGTAAGTTGTCTCGTCTCGTCTCGTTATCGTGCCGTCAGCGGCGGTGCATAGCTGTGGGATATCCGCCAAACTGACACTTGATGGGCCAACCGGAGAGCTAAGTAGCTGAGGCTGGATTAGCAGTATAGGCTTTTATTTATTATTGCCAGTTCAGCTCAGGCAAGGTTTTTACCTGACAAGCAAAACAAAAAGGAAGGGATTATGTTTAACGTGTATTATGTTCCCATCTGTAACAATAACATAAACGCCCCAACTAATAAGGTTTCAATAGATTTTTCTTTTAGTGATCACTGAATAGATGACGTCATCGTAAATACTAAATGAAATACTAAATGTAAAGTGCAATGATGTATCATTAAATAGGTCTTTCAAAATTAAAATGTGGTTTGGTGCATACGTTTTTATTCCATCTGTTTGCAAAATATGATGCGCCAGAAATACCATAGCCAGGTTTTTAACTGTTTAACATAACAATGTGTCCACCAAGCGCTAAAACGCCCCTCGACAGGCCCAAAAAGATTATGGAACGAAATCGACTCTCACTGCAGCGGCTGAGCTGCAAAAGCTCTCGACCGTGAGGAACGGAAGGAAGCCTTTGCCCTGCCATTAATTGAGGCATAATTGGCGGGTGCCGTACCTCATATCATAGACTAGCTCAACACCATTAAGAACTCACCACAATACCCAGAATTGTTCAATAATATTGTACAATAGTTTTACATTCCATTTCACACAAATTCCATAATTGGATTTTAAATTCAACATGGCCTCTTGGTGTTGGCATCGACCCCACCAATGCCCCTCAAAAATCTGGGCTATACTCGTGAATGAAAATAAAAATTTTAAGATACTCGTCATATTGTTTTCTTGTATTGATTATCTTATATTTTTTTTCTTAATTTCATAACTCTAAATATGTAGTAAGTAGCCTGTAAATTATCCCCATTTTTGTGAGCACATTATTTACCATAATATAGCGCAGACATACCTGCAATATATTATGTTGGTACAACACAATCTGCCTAGCAGCCTACTTATTTATATTTCATACGATACGATACGTCGGCACAGACTAGAAAAACACAGAGGCAATGTCCGAAAAGGATAGAAAAGGTCTTATTTACCTGAATAAAAAATCTGCGCAAACGATTTTAACAAACCTACTTGATCCAGTTATTTGTTGATACTAGTAATACAAAATCGTATCACGAATATTATGAATGGTATTGTTCAATGTTACTAGAGACACAAAAAGTTCGTTTCAAGTTTTCGCCGTTTTAAATTTTGGCCACACATAGTTTAACATAAGATTTTAATAGCGAAGCCTATACTTGGCATTTTAAACTGTAATGTATGTTTAGATTATTTTAAATCTTGCGGAATAGTGTTCCATTCGATATCTGATGATCACTGATAGCTACAGTAAAATTCCGATGTGATAGTTTTTCCAACGTAAAGTAATATGTGCAGCCAATATACTAAGAACGAAAATTAAAATAAGAGGTTTTACTGTAACTGCCAGCGATTATCTGATGCTGAATAAACTATAAGGCTTCTATCGTCACCGATTGATCAACATCTCAAAATGAAATCTTAGTCCACTGCTTGACCTTAGCAAGCCTCTCCCAAGGCACGCCACTCAGTCCGACCTTTGGCTTTTCACTTCCAGTTACTGCCGGCTGCCTTTTATAAATCGTCACTCCATCGAGTCTCAGTCATATTACACTATGTTTGCTGATTCGTCGTCTCCACAACCATCACCTTGTGAAAAGTAAAGCCGAGGATACACATGCCTGTAAAATGGAACAGTAGCGTGCATGCTTGTTAACGGCATGTACAAGTAAGTGGCGCAATGTGTATAGATTTGCAAGTTACAAAGTTTGCAAGTTCAACTTGCCGGTTTCGTAGCCCACGCGTCCTCTCCCTCACGTTGCATGCCATTAAATCAAATGTTGTGCTATCTACTTGCGTGGCAGATACAGGCATGCCAGTTAGCGTATACACATGAAAGTAGGTAGCACGTGCAAGGAGCTTTTATGCAAGTCTGCCAGCTACAGTCATGTGTGTGCCCGCCTTAATATAGTCAAAATAAGTATAACATGTGTACGGAGTACATCAAATTTTGCAACTAAGCATTATGAGGGGTCTACGGGAGTGCACTTTGATACGCCGCGACTGACAACACGTGACTGGGAACCGGCTCGATTAATTTATATGAAATTTAGGGAAACTACTTTTACTAAACTATAAGTATCGCTATAGCATGCCTTGTCTTTTATCTTGTACATCTGCTCCATTCTAATCTGCGACGTCGGTGTGTGCAGCGCATCCAATTAACTCCAGTTGTCCGCCGCATCGTTTGTAATGTTCGTGAAATATCGAGGGTCTGATGACCGTCCGCCGCTGCAGCCCGTCTTTATGACCTTAACGCACAATTGTGGAATAGTTCTAGGGGATCTGTTGTGGCTATTTTGTTTTCACGTATAGTTGCATCAACACGGCAAGTTGTTTTTAGACTTGATACTTCAACTTTAGCTTTGATAGTAGTTTTTGTGAGTGTAATATTATTTATAAGGTACTAGCTGCAGCCCGCGGTTTCATCCGCAAGTTACACCCGTCGTTAAGTTTTCTGAAATTTTACAACATTTTCAATTCACCAGTGCGTGGAATCCAGTATTAGGTTGCCTTAAAAATAAAAGTTCGCGTTCAAAATGTGTTCAAAATACTATACGCAGTGATACAGTGGGTGTGTTTTGTCGGGGCTTGGATTCGAGTTCGAGTTCCAGTGATAACCGTAACAAAAGACTAAGAAAGAGGGGAGATCGTTGTCTGCACCTAACTTTTTAACTGTTCGACCAACCACCCGCATTCTTCAGTCTTCCCGTGAACATGGTGCATGTAACTGCGCCGAAATATCAGGAGCTCATTCCACAACCTTACCACGGTAAATATCCTGTAAATAATCATATAACTTTAGTGAACAACCGATTGATGATAGTTTAAAACAGTGTTTTATATAGTATAGATAAAACGACCATGAAGAAATGTCAAAACTCTCTAAACAATGTATAAAGTATACCCACTCATTAAAAATTTGCTCGCCGTAGAATATATGATTTCATTATAAAGTAGTCTACACGTAATTAAAATTGCGTAATAATTAGAAGCGATAAACGCTGTTACGTCGTGTGACGCGTCGGCTCTTTTATGTAACATTTTTGTGAAACCGTGTTTATTTTGAAATGAAAAACTCCGTTTATGTCTTTATTTCAGAGTGAAATGAAACAGTGCTACGAGCCCTTTTGTAGTTTTTATTTTATTGCTCCCTTGCCATGTAATCTGAGAGAGTTAGCTGTAGTAAAAGCAATGTAGAAGAACTAGCTTTCAATATTCTCACATAATTATTATTGTTTTTTTTTAATAATACATTTGCGTTTGACCGATGAAAAAACGATAAACGATGATGCGATCTACAATGGAGTACGCTTGCCTAGAAGAAACTGATTCACTCGTGATTTACCCAGCGCCCAGATTTTAACTATCGGATTTTAGGTAGGTGGCACCCAGATTTTAACTATCGGGTTACACACATTAAGGCAGCGCATTCCACAGACTAGCAGTTTGCAATTTTTAACTTCCAATGTTAGTTAGTTTGTTTAGGTCAAATCTTGCAAGCTGAATTAAGACCACTTCCTTATATCCTACGGAACTGAATTTTTACAAGTTTTATCAGTTCTGATGATAATGCATTTTTATGGTAAGCACGACATGAAATGACATCTTAGATTAGCTCCGGAAAAAGAAACACTCCAACTGTCAACAAACAGCACAGACACGAAATGTTGTGTACGCATTTTATTATGACAGTCGGGTTTCAGTTTTACTGTGACATGATTGCTGTACTCAGCTCAGGGTTGGGTCCTGACTAGGGAACTCCTCAATGATAAGCAGCACAGATATGAAATGTATACGTATTCAATTATGATAACCCACCAAGACACGGCTACTGCTCTTTAAAAGATTTTTACTTCTTATATATTATTTGTATAAAAAGTTCAGCTATTATAGTACTTATCACGGAAGGTTCTGGCGCCGGTAGCCGGTAAATTTTTTATTTATTTATGTACTCAATCTAATACGAGTTTTATTTTTAGTCTATAAACAGATTTGTCATTTTTTTTTGTTTCATTTATTATTTTATTTGTTTATGTAGGCAAAGTTACCTATTTAATCTGTATTTTGTTGCGTACCTAATTAATAAAGGCACTTGCCTCTTTCTTAAATAGCGTAATTGATAATGGGACATAGCATTAAAATTACAAATTAAATTGAAACTCGTAGGTATCCAAGATAAATTCAACAAAAAATCCCTCAGTATAGCAAACGCATTAGTAACACCGGTCCAATATAGTGATGTTCAAATTCGATGTCAAAGTGATTTGTTGCGCCAAGTTACTATACCCGTATATCGACTTTCACTGCCATCAATCCGTAAGTAAATAGTCCAGCGTCGCATCTGCAACCGATAGGTATCATCTGACGTCATTTGTATCCGTCGCACTGGATTTAGCTTTGGCAGCATACTGCATTAAGGATTGCGGGTATTTCACGCTAAATATACGTAGATCGATTAAGGCCAGCCTCCAAATATCAATAAGCTTAGTCAAAATGCCTGAAAGTGATGTGATAAAAGGAAATAAACAAGTTGAAGTAGGTATTTCAGTCAATTTCTTAAGGCCCGATTTCCTACTTTTAGCAATTTTGATCATTCTAGTTTTAGTTTGTTTACTTCCATGATTAGCTTAGAATTATAAAAATTATTTCATATCAAAATTGAATGTTTAATCTAGGAAACCGTAAAGACAGAAATACGATTAGGAACACACCGCTTGATAAAAAAAACTATTAAAGCAAGTAACACTGATTTACGCTATTCTCTCTGTTTTTAAGGATTCATTCAAATATCTATTAATGTTGCAAACGCAACTTGTCTGTGGTCTGGTTTGTGACCAGCCACAACATAAACCTTTATGCAGGGTATATTACAGAATGTACTCTAAAACTTAGCTTTTAGAAGAAGAAAATCTAGGTACATATTTGCAATTAATAAAGAATAAAGATAAAGAATTTGAAGTGTAGAGGTACACTAAGAAAGAATTTTGGAAAATGGTGGCAGAAATTTTAAGTAAAAATCTACGAATACGAAGTCATGGGCAACAGTTAGTAAATCATATTTACTTTGAAGACTTTGAAGATCTCCGTAGCATAACTTAGAAGTTAAGGGTCAAATTCTGATTTATATAGGATTCCAATTTCTGATTTATCACTTCGGCGGCAGTTACACCAGTTTATCTTATTTTAAAGTTTAAAGTAGTTTAAAGTAAGTAAGATAGGTATCACCAATCACCTACTAACAGCAAACAGTTTATTTTTCAACTCATTGAAAGTTTGGACATCGCAATAATTTAAAGTAAAAAATAGGCAGTTTAGACGGGAAACTATAAAGTGCTACACGTCAGGTCGGACGCTACGCGAGACCAATCCGCTTTAGAATCAAAGACAAAGGCAACTTCGATGGATCCAATCGGGCTTTAGCTTGGACAAGTCTGTAATGCTCTTTGACACTAGACTGGAACCTTGTCAAAACCGAGTGTCCTATTCTCAGTCCTATATCTTTGAGGTAAGAATTTCAAATGTTATTTTAGATAGAATATTCGTTGAGGTTCATAGATGTAGATTTCAAGATATGCTAATCTTACAATTTGCAATCAATTTGGTAAAAAAAAATCTCTATCTCTCGAAATAATACTAACTACGTAACATTGATCTCAAGTACAACGATCGTTCGACTACAGAGTCGGCTTGCAACTGAGTTCACACTGGTGCGCTTTATGCTTGTGCGCACCACTGGATCGGCAATATTGGTAAAGTTACATTGGGCCGGTCTTTATATACACCTCAATGTTAATGTTGCAAGTACTTTTGGTTTTAAGTACTGAAATAATAATAAAATTTCATTCAATTTTGTTCGTACGTTTAATGTGTATTCAATTCTTGGAACGAAACTGCAGTGCAAGTACCGTTCTTTTAACGATCGTCAAATTGACAGTTGAGGTCGTCAAATTCGATAATATGACATTTTTTCAGTACTCGCTGTGATCGATTCTATGGCATTTTAGCGAATTTGACGATCGATAAAGAACGGTACTTGCACTGCTGGGCCGTGATAATTTTAGCCATACACCGCCTTCTGACTCTACCACACATATCGCTATGGCTAAGGCATCAGCGTCATTTTTACGGTGAGATTTTCCCACTTTTAAGCTACGCTTGGTACTTCCAAAGAAGATAGACTACTAAGAGGAAAGACAACAGCGGAACATTAGAGCGTAGCTCGGAAATTTTCCTAAAAACGGTATAAACTTAGATGGCGCCGTAATTTGAGCGTGATATAGGTTGTATCGAACTTCCGTAAGCGCTGCAGTCAGATAACGTATGAAAGGGTTCTACAAATTACCGTAGCGCTAGTATCGCAGTCAAGTTTCGCAACATTTCAAGAGAAGCGCAACCCATATCAACAGATGGCGCTTTTCTTTATTCTCTTGAAATGTTGCGAAACTTGACTGCGATACTAGCGCTACGGTAATTTGTAGAATCTTTTCATACGTTATCTGTATGCAGCGCTTACGGAAGTTCGAGACAACTTATATCGCGCTCAAATTACGGCGCCATCTAAGTTTATACCGTTTTTAGGCAAATTTCCGAGCTACGCTCTAATGTTCTGCTATTGTCTTTCCTCTACTACGAATGACCATGTTGAGGCTTAATATAATATGGCTTAATTATAATCGAATTTAATGGAGCAAAACCATGGCGCTTACACACATTCGTGCGTTTTGTTACTTTTATTATTAAGCTTTTTCTCATTTTTTTTTTAATGTACAGCCTTATTGCCAAATTCACGTTTACAGTTCCCATCATAATTATGAAATCTGTATATTAAGATATCGTAGAAAATGTATTTACTTAATAAATAAATAAAATATTACAGGTAAGCAAGTAGATAAGTATTGTAAACCGTATGCAATAATAATATCAATGTATATTTTTACGTGAATATCAGCTTAATGTTTGAGAAAAGTTCTTTTCAAGCCGTAGATACGAGTAGGTATTTGTAGAATTACGTGTGTTGGCCTTGGCTACACCTTTGCCCATATTTTCACGTTAGTCCATAATATAATTATATGCCTCTGTTGATTGCCGCTGCACTAATGTATTACATAATGATAACTTAAATAAGCACTAAATTAAGGTGGTACGTTTCACATATGGCGGGGAATTTAAATTTCAAACAGTTTTCTTGTCCTTGTAGCTAGGCCTGGTAATTATTGTAAACGATCATGATGTTTGCGCAAATTAATTATTATCCTTAACATAATCATGTAAGCTAGCTTAACATAATGAAGTAATATGGTGCGTTACTATTAAATAGATGTACATGATAATGTAAAGAATAATCAAAGATTTGCGCAAACACTGTGATTTTAAAATAATTACACGGCCTAGCTACAAGGACAAAAAAACTGTTTGTAATTTAAATTTCCCGCCATAGGTGAAACGTTTCACCTAAACATTGATATTTAGCAGTCAATTCATCATCATCATTTCAGCCATAGGACGTCCACTGCTGGACATAGGCCTCCCCCATCGATCTCCAAAAGGTCCGTTTGGAAGCGGCCTGCATCCAGCGTTTCCTTGCGGTCTCTTTTAGGTCGTCTATCCATCTTGTGGGTGGACGTCCTACGCTGCGCTTACCGGTCCGTGGTCTCCATTCCAGAACCTTTCGGCCCCATCGGCCATCTGTACTGCGTGATATGTGCCCTGCCCACTGCCATTTTAACTTGCTAATCCGGTGGGCTATGTCGGTGACTTTCGTTCGTCTACGGATCTCTTCAATCGAATAGTCGAACAGTCAATTTAATAGTCAAAAACAGAGTACTTAACTATAACTAGTCGTCCCATCTAAAGCCCAATATATGCGCACGAAGCGAGGTTTCCACAAGTCTCTACAACGAGAAAAATTTTCATAAAGCCTCCACACATACTTGATATGTAATTTATGGAGACAGCACGCCGCGAACGCTTCTTGAATGTTGATTAGATAGGAAAGCGCTTTGAGCTGAAAGTCTTTGGACCTAATGTGCATTATGCACTATATTTTAGATCTTTGGTGCTGGTGTAATAACGAACGCTGTTATAATGTAAAACGAATAATGTATTCGTGTAAGCGACTTGCTTACCTTGTTACTGCATACCTAACCCGAGTTTTATTTTTGGCCAAGGTGAGTACTATACTAGGCCAAAAAATAAAACACGGCTTACAAGGATTTGTTAGTTTTTATTGTTCCGTACCCAAAGGGTTAAAACGGGACCCTATTACTAAGGGTACGATGTCTGTCTGTCCATCTGTCCTATCTTTAAACGGCTGTATCTTTCGAACTGTAATATATAGCCAGTTAAAATTTTCACAAAATGTGTAATGTTACGGCGAGATAACTAAAAAATAAAAAAGTCAAATAGTAAAAATTAATGAGGAGTCCCCATACAACAAAGGTATTTTTTTCCGTATTATTATATTAGCTCTAATGTAAAAACGGTAATACGTACAAGCGTCAAACTTGGCATGAGTATAGTACGCACTATAAAGTATAACAAAAAATGGCCAAGTGCAAGTCGGCTACAAATTTCTGTTCATTACTAAGTTAAGCAACGTATTCGGTTACTTGAACTCTAGTATATGTTTATCTATGTGTTTATCTATGCTTGAACTACCTTATCATTTTATTCGTCATGCCATATTTTACATATTTTGAATTCGGTATTGTTAAATTGATAATTATTGTATTTTGTGATGGTATGGAACCCTCAGTGCGTGAGCCCGACTCGCACTTGGCAGGTTTTATTTTTATTTAGAAAACATCATCACAAAATCCACCACCATCATCTCCATTACTACGTTGCCTGAAAAAACCGCTCTTAGCGATAAGCGAGATTGTTCCACTTGTTTGCGTATGTAATTTGTGGTGAGAACAATAAAAAGTTGATCTATCTATTCTATTTTTAATATGAACTGCAAAGGTTTTTTAATATCAACTGCTAAAAAACAGTTATACGTAACTATACGTATAGTATACGTACGTAGTTATGAGTAGCTGCTGTGTTTTTTTTTTTTAAATTTTAAAACCTAAACAAAACCTCTGCTTATTACCTCATAATTTCCTTTTGCACTCTCGCAGTGCCTTTCAGCACGCGTCAAATGCCGTAATAGGCTTCATTCAAGTAAGATAGCTAGTTAGCTGTACAAGCCTTTTGATTCAACTGCAACCTCGGGCCTGGCTGTGTTTACCGAGCCGCCTTACCTTTACCACTTTCGTTTTGAAAGCGAAAGTACTACAAGCTTTTCAGATTACCTTTTTTTAATCTATTAAGGTACTGATGGATATGCTCTTTTTCAGCCCAAAAGCATGCAACTTTAAATACCATGTGTGAAAAGTTATTGCTTAAGTTATAAGAATTCTCATAGCTCTTACTATTATTTTAGTTATCATAAAAATACAAATGCAATTTAAATTGTATTAAAAATTGTATGTTGCAGCTACTACTTTTAACCTATGGCGTCTATTCCATATTTGTAGGTATTCGGTTTAATACAGGCCAATAAGGTACCTATTTCTTACTTTTACTATACAATTTGTACCTGAGTTCCGAAGAAGATAACAAAACCGTACCCTACTTATTGCGAATAGCAGAAGAGCATTCTATTAAACATGCATTTTTTTAAAACAGACCAGTTTCCCGTTAAGAATTCGAGTCTAAATAATTCATTGGGAATTGGGGAATTATTAATTTTTCGAGAATCTGTTTAACTATGAATTTGAAATAAAATGTAAGTAAGTACTTACCTGCTTTATAAAAGTTACTTTAGTTAATTTTTCATATTATTATATTTGCTTGAAGAGTGAATTTTATGTTGTGAAAGATGATATAATATGATAATGTTTAAAATTAATGTCTATTGATACAAAGGCAATGATTTGACCTGCACATGATGACACATAACGGCGGTACTAAGCCGAAAGGAGTTATTGTACTCATCATTTCGAAAACTCGTACGAAGCGCTTTGATTCCACTTTCCACTTTTGTTGTGCGAACTGCTAGTCTGTGGAATGCGTTGCCTGAATGGGTGTTCCCCGATAGTTACAATCTGGGTGTCTTCAAATAGAAAATTGGTTTCTTCTAGGCAACCGTGCTCCATCGTAGACTGCATCATCACTTAACTTAAGACGCAAACCTATTATTTAATAATAAAAAACATTATGAACAATTTTTACTACCAAACCAACCCCGAAATCCTTAAAACAACAGCTGTTCCACAGAAAATGTTATTCACTCTCAACGAAATGTTGGCAATAGTTGAAAAAGTTACATAGTAAAACTTGTTCATAATAATGAGTACGATTACTACTAAAGATATATGATTATTTACGGGATATTTACCGTGGTAAGATTGTGGAATGAGCTCCCGATATTTCGGCGCAGTTACATGCACCATGTTCACGGGAAGACTGAAGAATGCGGGTGGTTGGAGAACAGTTAATCATATATCTTTAGTGAACAACCGTGATAGTTTAAAACAGTGTTTTACGATTACTACTATTCGGCTTTTTACCCCGGAATCTATCTATGTATATAAAATAGTGGTATAAAGCTGAAATGTGGTAACCCTGTAAGTATATATCAAATTAAATTTCAAGGTCGTTTCGACATCGGAACTGTAAACATGAGTTTAACCAACAAAAAGTTATAATAGCAACAAGCCAATCAATATTAGACCCCAAAACGCCATGTTCCGGTTTCAACCCAAATAATGAAATCGATGACAGAACAATTCCAAATCGCTTATCGGCTAATGGTTTTTGTGGCGATTGTTTACATTCGACTGTTAGCTGATTACGCTGTTTATGAATGAAGCTGTCCCGAGTAATCAAGCTGGGGCATACAAACAGACAAACAGTAGGCTAGGAGCTACGGGTATGAGCTGTTACTCCTAGTGATAAAAGGAAAAAGTGATGAAAAATAAATAACAATATAAGTCAAAATAATTGTGTAGCCAAAGTCAATGTACACGTCGTACACCCCGCAAGGTAAACGCGTCCGAAAACGAAGTTTGGTAATAGCTGATACAATACATTTTTTTTTTAAACAGCTGACTCTAGTGGTGAACGACCTACGCCGCACGCGCTGTATGCTTTACATTGCTGGTTTGCAATATTCTAAACCACCAAAACAAAACTAAAACTACAATTATATGTATAAGGCAAATGGTAATTTGTATTCAATTGTGTTTAGATAGTATAGTCTTGACTTCTAGGAGTTTCCCTTACTGGTATATAGTCAAAGTATAGTAGTAGTAAGAGAGCAATGTCGGTTTTGGATTAAGTAAATACGTAATTCAAGTCTATAATAATGCTTTTATGTAGAGAAAGACTTCATACATTCACAAGCTTTGCTTAGTTTGGGGTCAGATGACCGTGTGTGCAAAAATGTCCCAAATATTTATTTTATTTATTGATGTTTATTATATCTTGTTTGATGTAAAACTTTATCTTATGAATTTCTTAATATAATTTACTGTATAAATACATTCGATTAAAGAGTTGCTCAAGAAATTATTTTTGTCTACTTTGCAAAGTAAACAATTTGATTAGAATTTTGTATTAAAAACAATATAATTTTGTGAAACTAAAGTTTGTCGTCAAATTTCATAAATATTATTAGAAATGACCAGTGAACATGAACACCCGTAGCTCCCCGACTAAATGGACAAACAGTCCACTGCCGTTGCCAACTCGCTCGGAAATTAACTTATTTGTCGGCAGGATGGTAACACGAGTTGTTTAACCCGATCCTAGTTAGAGATGAACTTTACTCAGTATCTGAATTGTGAAAATAGTACTAGCTTTAGCAAGTGCCTTTATTAACTAAACAAAATACAAGCTAATACTAACATTAAAAATACAGTTAGATTGCCCATAGACCGTTGAAGATTTAAAGACAATCCAAATGCTCAAGCCAATTACCAGTTGGCTGCGTACCCAGTATGCTGGCGGCATTACAACGCTGAATGGCAATGCTTATGCTTAATAGTACTAGCTTTATTACTCTACGTAGGTGCCTATGTTCTCTGGCTCTGTGCGCGCAAAAATAATCATCAATCAGTCAGCGTGACTGACATTCAGAGTAATCTTCCTGGCACTTTACTTATACAAATGTTTACTAAGCCAGCTTCCCAAAAAATTACCCAAAAATTATGAGACCCTCCAAAATAATGCTCTAAGCGTAGACATTTACCGAAAAAATAATGAGTCCAAAGTTTCGCAGGGGAGTAGTTAGGACCACTCCAAGTGTCAACTGCTCAGGGCTGAGTAATCAGGCTTAAAATTCATGGTTTCATGAAGCTAGAATGAAGCTCTGGAGATTTTCTAATAGCTTATATGCACAGCGCTGCCCTTTTAATTTTAACTGGGTTTCGAGCTAACGTGTTCAGAGCGTTGCCTCTGGTTTATTAGATTCACAAGGCGGCATATGAAATGTATCCAAAAATATGAGTAGTACCTACGGAACACCATAGAAATCCGTAGATATGTTGTTTTTTTCACATGTCAGTCTTGCTTTCATCATCATCATACGCAACCATCCTTTTCTCATTGCTGGGTTTTGGTTTCTCTCTTGTTATGTTACCACACTACATCAAGGATACTTTCATCAAAGGTACGCATGCACAGAGATAATGTAAGAATTAACAGACTAAAACAATTGATATTCCGGATGGATATGGCTAGTGTCTAGTGATTGGCTCAAAGTGCAAACCACATGGTTTTTTTTTTTGGAATTGTGGTCCCTAGGCATTGTTCTAATGAAATGTGAAAATTGCACTCAAACGTTGTCTATTTGAGAACGCAATGTTTGATGAATGTAGCATACAAGCATTGGCGATAACTGGGAATTAATTGACTGTAATTGATGTTGTAATTTGCCCACATATAGCCAAGGTAAAATATAAGTTAGTCATGAAAAAATATTTGACTTCTTGTCTGAATATTTGACTTAGCATTTTCCTTCTACACAAAAATATACATGAAAAGTAATTTAAAGTACTTATTATAATTACCTTTTATAAGTATTTTAGCAGAAACTCACCCTAAATGAATTCAATCATTCAATGTTGTCACTAGTCACGTTAATTAGTTAATTTAATTTAGAAGGTTAAAGTGAAACGCTTGAGGGGGAGTGTAATAAAAATTGGAGCCTCAAAAATGACATTGGGCATCTCTTTAAGCTAAAATTTGCTGACTTAATTACTACAGTGCTTTGAATTTTGTAGGGTTTTTACTGAATTTGAATTAGACAGTTTGTGTGCTTGTCCAAGATAAAAACTACAATCTGATTTATGGTAAGTCACAGTTTATCGGTCCAGTAGACTGATTCTTTTATTTATGGTCTTATAAAAAGCTGGCCATTAATAAAACCGATCACTCATGAAATTCCATGCAACTTTGCTGGCGCCTTTTTGTGTAGCACGAAAAGGGCGACTTTGCACAAAGAAGGTTGTCAAAATAATGACAACATTACAAGCGTTTTTGAGCAAAAGCATTTTATTGTCTTGCTAGACAGAGAGCGCACTATTCATACAGACACAGATCTAACATATCTGTGATATATCTGCATACAGGCTTCACTTGTGAATAGGCCATTTAAACCCCATACTGACACTCACATTGCGGGAAAGGGACAGAGCATCCCTTCTTAATCAGAACAAAAAGTTCTCAGAACTTTATTAGCCGATTTAGTTTTTTTTTTTTCAGTAGTTGTGTAACATTTAATTATATTTTTCACAGAGGCTGTTATTTTTAAGAAAACAAACACCCGTAAGTAGCCTATTTGATCTTAGAATACCTGCTGATGTTTCTATTACGTCATATCAATGTTTTTTTAAATTAAAAAATTAAAACACAATATTTTTGTAATATTTGTAGTGTTGTTCCACACCATAGGATTTTTTTTGTTATTTTTACTTAAATTGTTTAAAATGTAATTGTAATGATTTGATAGTAATTGTAAATGTAATTGTTGTGTTGTATGTTGTGTTGTTGTTAATTGTTTATCATTTAAATTGTATTAAAAACATTTTGGTTTAGAACGGTTCCTTCATAAAATTAAAAATTACTATTTATTTAATTCATTTGTTGATTCGTTTTGTGAAGTGAACTTTTCAATTTTTAGAACGGCTGACGCTTAGCGCGACGCAGCGTTTATGTACTCTGGGACGATTTTGACCCACCGGTAAACCGGGAAAGGTTGTTTCAACTCTCCAGAGTGGGCGTTGGACCTAAGTACCTATAGTTGGTAGTTGGTAGTACCTTTAGTACGACGTAAAGTTACTAGTCTCGTAGTTAACGCTGTAAACGGATACTATATACTGCACAGTGTAGGATACAATTATTTTAATTCACTATATTCCACGAACACACCCGAAAATACACAGGCATTTGTAGTTAGTGTTTCGGCTAAATTATCATTGCTGTACACAAGTTGACGGTTACAGTGCTGTTATAAACATAGCTTCAGTTCAGGTAACACGTGGACACACGGTCGCTAAAAATAACGAGCTATATAACTGCTTTTACTTCATTTTCTTACTAATATTGATGCGGAAGTGTTTTTAAACTGTTTAAAATTACAGTTCTAATGGTTATTAACAGAATATTTACCGTGATTAGGTTGTATTAGAGTTCCCGATATTTCGTCGTAGTTGCATACACCATGTTCACGGGAAGGAAACATCCTGTCTATGACCCTGTCCTGTTCCATTATTGGTTATGTCAGTTTTATCATCAATCGTACCGTGAGCAGCACAACAAAACAAACAACTAAAAAAAACTACAGCAAAAAATGTAGGTACTTAATCAAGTCATCTTACTTTGTTCACGTGTTACGTCAACAACTTCGAGGTACTATCAAACTTTTGCATAATCAAATGTGTGCCGTGTATATTATGTTGCTGTTCTTTTGATAAACTGAATTTATAAATATTTTATTATATAACAATGCAAATATATAGGTAGCTGTGACAGATACAAGTTTCTTTCTTCCCGTTAACATGATGCATGTAACTACACCGAATATCAGAAGCTTCATACACAACCTTATCACGGTATATATCCTGCTAATAATCATTAACTTACTGAAAGTGTTTTTCTTTTTGTCTGTTTGATTGTTTGTTCCTCTTTCAAGCAGCATCAGAGCAACGGATTGACGTGATTTTTCGCATAGAGATAGCTGGAGGGCCAAAAAGATTAGGGCTGGCAAGTCAACCCACTGCTAGCCCTAATCTTTTTGGCCTCGTAAGCTTAGTAACTGATACGATCGTCTGTTTTATAACTTTTATCTATCTATTTCTGTCTATTAGGCTTGTTTTATGCATCTTTGATTTTGTACAAACTTATCTGACAGATCAAACAGATCCAATATGTAAAATTTATCTGATAAGTCAGACGTATCTGATAAATCAAACATACCTGATAGATCAATTGATTGGAAATAACGATCGTTACCAATAGGTAACCGAACAACTACTTGTATAATACGACAACTAGGTACTTTTTAAAATGCATGCATGCCAAGAATGATTCGCTAAATTGCGCAAATATATAAAAAAAAAAATTATACAGGTATGGTATATGAATAATGTGCTGTAAAAACTAACTCAATTTCAGTTAAGTATAATTATATTAAAAAAACTGTTTTCAACTATCACGGTTGTTCACTACAGATATTATAATTATTAACAGGATATTATCATGGTAAATATCCCATTAATAATCATATCACTGAAGTACCAATATAGTTTGCTGGACTAAATACTCGCGAGTTAGTGGCTTTATATCCACGGATGGCAGCAGTGGAATCTCATAGATATCTCGCCGGCGGATTCCATATACTGCTCACTGCTACGTATTTACAACATTTCCCTGTTTGCTGAACTAGAGACTTTGGATTTCACGATTCTACGAGAAAATCTTGAAACGATCTTTGAATTTGTTTGATATACATTTAGGGGCCATTTTATTTAGAATTCATCAAAATAGTAAGTATCTGGGTACTAATTACAATTATTTTTATACGCTTTATATGTAACTACATCATTATCATACAACATCAGCCAGTAAACGTCCACTGCTAAAACAAAGGCTTTTAGAGGGGTGTATGTAACTAATTAAATAACAATGTAACAAAACAAACACTGTTTTAAACTATCACGGTTGTTCAATACAGTTATATGATTATTAATGGGATATTTACCGTAATAAGGTTGTACAATCATCGCTACAAGAGATTTGATGCGTCCGAGAAATTGTATATTTTATTCATGACTAAATAAGCTGATACACATAGGTCGTACACATCTAACAAAAAAAAACAATAACCGTCTTACTACAAAAGATTTAAGAACGCTTTAGACATGTGTTTAGCATATTTTTCGCAGTGAAACAATTGCTAAACACCTGTCTAAAGCGTTCTTAAATCTTTTGTGGTAAGACGGTAATAGTTATTTATGATACAAGTGCGGTAGGTTGGTTATTACAAACGAGTAGACGAATGTAAGCCCGAGACGAAGTCGAGGGCTTACCATAGTCACGAGTTTGTAATAACCAATCCGCACGTGTGCCATACAACGTTTTACAACACATTTGCGAGAAAAAAAGGCTACAAATGAAACAATTTTATTATTTTGTTTATAACTTAATATCAGTCACAACAATAGTTTCTATAATATAATAAGAAAATGGCGCGAACATGCAAATAGCGCCACTATCACGTGGTGAAAATTAGAACTATATCTTTCGTCTCATTTTCTCTTTAGTATTAAACTGAGACAAACGTATTGAGCAAAAGCGCTTCCAAGGAGGTTTGATCATTCAGCTTATTTATTCTCGTAATATGAAACTCTTTTGTGGAATTCTTATGTAATTATGATGGAAATTAAAAAAAAAACGTAAATCACACGCACGGTGCTATACATCTGAGCGTGCGGACAAATTCATTTCCGCACGCTCCGTTGTATGATCCGTAATGTTTAACTTTCGAACGATGTATACAGGCTTCGTAAGTGCACTTTTTGAGCAAATGTGTTGTAAAAGTTTTTTTTTACGTGTTCTTTCACATTTCTTCTGTGACCACCAATTTCTGAACTATGATGATTGTGAACAATCACTAATAAACGACAATAATATGACTTTGTCTAAGAAAAAAGGAACCCTACCATACGCGTGTCTCGAGTATCGATGCGCTCTTAGCCAGTTGTTAGTGTTGCTAATGCATAGGTAAATTGGATAACTTGGATTTGACTTTTTCAACATGCTCTTTCCATGTGAGATTAGTGTCTAAATTGAGGCCTAATAATGTGCAATCGCTTATTTTACATGATTACTATTACTGGGAATACTATCTCCTGTGGGACTGTGTTCTCTCTTTTTGCGGTACTAATGAGTTGAAATAGCAAGGTTGGAACAAAAACAATAAGACAATCGTGGTATGACGTCCGACGTCCCTTGATTTACGGCAGCTGCCTCTACACTAATTAACATGGAGATTAATTATTATTGCAAGCAGGAAGGCTCTCGAAATTAAGGAAATTTAAAGTCTGCCGTAGAATAGACACTGTTTGACAGACTATTAAGCAACGGAATTGAAAAAGCGTCCTGGGGGTACGCCGATCGTTAGGATCGCAAGTTTTAAAACGGGCAGAAACGGGCAATTTTACAAGATGGGAATGGTAAACTTTTGTTCATTTTGATTAAGTTTTGCGCTTAAAAAGACGTAGTTTTACGGCAAACCTGCCGTAAAACTGAGCCTTTTTTACGTGTCTTCTTTTGGAAAAATTAGGAAGAATGCCAGATTTATAAGTTTTCTCTATCCATGTTTTTTTAATTCGTTTTTTTTATTATTAATATCCAGACTAATGTTTATAGCTGGTACCTAAATTCAGCTCTGTCAATTATCTGCAATGTACTTGACTACATTGAAAATAATAAATAAGTAAAATACTTAAAACACGAAAGAATGAAACATAACTTGCTGTCGTTGTTCTTTGTTTACAATCAAATCAAATTAGAAACAGCCGACATGCTAATATAGTGACTAAATAATGGTTGTTTGTACGCTTCGTAAATACGTGTCGCTTCGAGCGGTGTTGTATAGCTTAATTATCTCGGTTTATACGTCAATTGAACCGAGCCGAGAGTACAGTGCCGCAAAATCAAGTAGACTAACTTAACGGGGTGACAAAAACATTTTCGTACAAAATGCGTCCCGATTTTCTGCGATGCCTTCTAAACTGCCTAAGCTGTTAGCAAGCTTAGCAAGAAAGTATTTTGATATATTCTATTTGCCAAAAAGTATGTGTCTAACAGAAAGTTTAAGTAAATACAGTAAAATTTTGCCGTCACTCCAGACGTAAAGTCAAATCTAACGACACATTGCACCCCAAAATATATCAAGTTATTTAAACTATAGGAAGTCGCATGGAAACAGACAAATATTATACTTTAATCCAGAAAAGGTTGTCACAAATGTGTGCTTACTTTACAATTTTTACTGTGGCAAGCATCAGAGACCACGTTGTTTATCAGCAGCAGAAGTAATCGATTGTCGAGTCATGTGCTCATCGCGATTTAATACGAGCTCTCGAGTAGAAAAGATTTTAATCGACCTGCCACGACACGATATTTAATAAAAGTGTATGTTGCAAATATTGTAATTTTCCTTTATTGTATGTCAAAACTCTAGGTAAAATAAATAAGTTTATTGCGACATTATGTATGCATGCAGACCTTAAATAACATGCTTTTGTACTAAATTACATGTAGTACATAGGAATGATCCTGTTAGGGTATGGCAGTGAAAAGAACGGAACGGTTTATTTGTACATCCTCGAAATTATCATTGAAATATCGTCCAGGGTGTAGTAACATTTGGATTCTAAGAATTTTTGAGAACATTAGTGAAGTTGTTTTTTCTTATTTTTGTTTTTTGTTATTTTACGGCCATAGATGTAGGGCCAGAACTATGAATTACTGAGTAGATTTTGGTTCAATAAGTTTATAATATTTCTATATTGTATATATATTATCTGATTTACGCGCCTTGTTGATGGCTCTTTTGAGGAAGTCGGGGTATTTTTTAATTTTACGTTTAGTACACATGTTCAATCATTTTACCATGGACTTTACAGACTCAAAATTGCGTTTAATTTTGTACTCTCGGCTCTGACCCGTGGTACATTAAACCAATGTAAGTAAGCGCTTTAAAATACAACCTTTTTTAAATTATATTATTCAATTTAGAAAAATCACCTTAATGCATGCTAATGTGTATATTTATAGGTTGAGGAAATAAAAGGCAATTTTTTTTAAGGCGGAGATCCCGTTGTAATGTAGCTAACCAAAGATCGGTAATGTCATATTACTTACATATTATACATGGAATTTCATAGTGAATATCTATTAAAAGGTTTATCGTAAAATAAACCTACATCAAAATCAGGTCAGTCATTTAACAACAAAGAAGAACGAAATCAACATTCTGGTTTTATTACCCCAGCACTCGAATGATAAATATTTCGATTTGACAGCATCGCGGTCAGTGCATCCAATTAACGAAGCTGGAGCAAACTCGAATCATTCGGAAAAATTGCCCATACCTCGGTAAAATAGACCATGGTTTGGAAAAATCGCCCATGTTTTCGAACGAATGAAAAACGTATTGTCCGGGCGACGACCGATGGTGGCCGACGCAATCGCCGCGAGCGCCCACCCGACATAATTATGACATAAAGCCTGATAGTGTTTTGTTCGAAAAGATATGATCCACCGCCTATAGGATTATAAATAGATGGGCCATTTGTTTTTGTTTGGGGTACAGTGGCTAAATTATTGAGATTAAAAATAGTCTGAAGCTAAGTAGGTATCAAGTATCTATAGTGTTTATTCGTAGTCGTATCGTAACTTACAGATAAGTTATGAACCAAACTCCTGTGCCCAATCTCATTTTAGGCTTAAGGGCTCATGCTTCGTGCGTCCTCTATCTGAGTCACGCACTCCAATTTTTTTTTAAATATGGAATAGTATATTTCCGTATGACCGCGTTACGATCTACGATGAACACGCTTACCTAGAAGAAACCAATTCATTCATGACTTTAGGACACTTAGATTGTAACTATCGTGGAACACTATTTCAGACAGCGCATTCCACAGACTATCGGTTCGTACAATAAAGTTGAATCAAAGCGCTTCATATCGGTTTTTGGAATATCAACCATGAAACGGTGTCGCCTTTTAGTGCCCATCCTGCGGCCGTCCGATAGAAAAATGGGCACCAGGGTGCAGATCATGCAGATCTGATGCACACTCTATATCTCTATATATTTTTCTTGTTGTTAATTTAGCATCAGTCTGCAGGCTGATTCTAGAGGTATCGATGTTATCTTCGTCCCTTAAATTGTCACTCCTATAGTGACAAACACTATTATTTTGATGTGAAAAACAAGAAAAAACTATCGTCAGAAAATAAGCTCGCTGGCAAAAATAAGTACAAACGCTTTTTAAGGCTAATTATATCCGAATCTTATTTAATTATGAGGTGTGAAACAAGATCAATTTGAGAAACCCTAACATAAACGTTCATAATTAATTCAGATGTATACCAATTTAATATTATAACCGTACCTAACGGAACAACACCTGCAAACATGGCCACATTCTAATAGCTCTATCCGCATATAAGAGTTTGCCAACATTATATTTGTTAATCGGTCTGTATGTTTGGCCAGGCGCGCAATATTTGCCCTAGGCGGCGACCACTAATCATGTTTTATGGTCACCGTTAAACCACATATTCGATTTGGATTAACAGCCCTTGGAAAAAAGAGACGGTAGAACGATAGTAAAGCAATTGGTGTTTGAGGTCATACATGCAATATTTTTTTTATACGTGACACGTAAACCCAAGAGAGAGCTTTGCTTTGAAAATTAAAAAAAATATATGTGTTTATGTACGTTTCCAGATACAGCCTAAAGGTACACTTCCGTGCATCGCGGCCGATTGCAGCCGCTCTCGTCTGACGCACGCGGCTGATGCGACAATTGCACTATGAAAATGTATGGCGCCGCCTCCGAGGTCTGCGACAGATGCGCGCGGCGACGACTGACGCTGCCATACATTTTAATAGTGCGAGTATTGTCGCATCAGCCGCGCACGTTAGCAGCGATGCACGGAAGTCTACCTTTAACGCGTCAACAGATTTTAATAAATGTGGTATCAATAGATTCGTGTATGTACATTGTACAGGGATAGTCATATATATATATATTTTATTTTTTTTATATTCGGGACATTTCTGCACACACGGTCATCTGACCCCAAACTAAGCAAAGCTTGTGATATGGCTGCCAGAGACTGATATACATACATACATATATAGTTTTAAATACATACTTAAATAGATATTAACAACCAGATATAGAACAAACACAAATGTTCATCACATAAATGTTTGTCCTACGTGGGAATCGAACCCACGCCCCCAGTACAGCACGCCATTGGGTATAGATGACGTCATTTTAGATACTAGATGGCAACTAACTTTCATGCTGGTAAAGTGGGGATAAAAGAAAATCTGCATACCTTCATGCGGAGTACCATTGAATAGATCTTTTAGATTTGTTATATAATTTTTTTCGGTCTACCGTTTGCGAAATTGTTATGTTCCACCAAAAGTACCACGATCAGATTTTTTTCAAGAAAGAAACGTGAAATCTTTTTTTGTTTACAAAACACTGTGTTTTTGTAACACTGTTTGTGTTTTTTGTTTTTTTTTTTGTCTACTATCCACCTACTGTAATTAGTTAGTTTCATCTCTTAGTTTTTGGACATTGTACACATTATACATAATAATATAATAGGTATACGCGTAAAGTACCACTTGGCAAAAAATATGAACGAAGCAGTCTTCTTAAATGTTCTTAAAAGAAACAAACATAAAACTCTACTGCGCTCTTAGAGTTCACTATCCAATTTGAAAGACTTATAAAGTCAGTTTAACTGCACCACTTTAAATTCTAACGCGGGGTTGTTCTAAGAGAGGCGAGCGGTTATTTTAAAAGATTTTTGAGAGGCTGATGTTTAGCACCTAATAAAAATAAAAGGAGTTACATTTATGTGGGAATGAGGTATTCAATTTATTTAAAACTAATTGGACATTACGTTTTTTTTTCACCTAATTTTGTAGTAGATATACCTACTCAATACTCAGTAGTGCAAAAATAAGCTAAGAATGCGTATAATTTTGCATAAGCCTCATTAGCCTCACATTAGGCCCCACTCTCACTGAAAGTCGGAACGGCATCGTGGCGTACAAGCAGCTATGGAAAAGTTAGGTCTTTTTGGTTTAACGTAGGTATAAAATTCTCAAGTAGGTTATAAGATTATTTTTAGGAAAAAATATTTGGAAATATCGCCTCAAGAAAATCTTACTATAAATAAAGTCGTTTGACTAAAATAAAATTAAAATCGAACTTTTTTTTTTTTTTTTTAAATAATTAATAGGCTTGCGTTTGACCACCATCACGCCTGATGTTAAGCGATGATGCGGTCTACGTTGTATATGAACTTCCGCAAACTAACGCCTAATTCAGTCAACCATTCCTTATGTACAGTATTTTCCGCATATACCTACGTACTTAGAATACGAATGAGGCATGACGTCATAGCGCACGTCATCCGTCACTTGAGCGATAGCTTTAATACAGTCCCGTTGATTATCCAGCCGGGCGGAAACGCCAAACGTTAATCTAGATTTAATACCACGGATCATCGCGCCCTCCCACATGCTCCATTGTCCTTATGTGCCTTGTGTGTTAATTTAACTTTATAAGCTCAACTACACGCCGTGTAATCTTGTAATTCTGGTTTGTGGCATTCTCGACCTAGGTCTTATGGTGATTGATGTGAAAATTTTATGATTCCATAAAGTTTGTGTAAAGACTAGCTACGCCTTGCGGTTTTATCATATAATAACATCATGTTCATGTTTAAACTCTTATTTAAGTTTTATCGGTGTTGAAACTTTAGGTTCGTGGGGGTCGGGTGCCAAAAATATTTTTAAAGATTTGTCTAAACGTCTGGTCGAAGTATCTCGTGATCAAAATGGTGGTCGGTATCTAGTGCAACGTGTTAGTATTGCAATACAACGCGGCAATGCAGCTAGCATTTTGGGAACGATGCCTGCTGGCAGCGGTTTGTAGATTAATGTAGTTTAATATATTTATTTTAGTTTAATGATTGTACCTTTATTTTAGGTAAGTTTATTATGATTCTAAAAATATATACTTTTCTTGCTGAAATAAATAATAAATCAATTGTATCAATCATTATTATTATTTATTTATTTATTCGTGAGAACCTGTAATTGGATTTCTATAGTATGTCTATTGCATATTTTTAATGTAAAAAGCTGTTGCTTTTCCTACAAATCCTACCTTCTCTATTTAGTTGCACTTGGCTGGTGTTTATCATTTATTGTTTTACTTTAGAGTGCATTAAATCATGCCAAGCTTGACGTTTGTACGTATTACCGTACACTAGAGTAAAGACAAAAATACGTTTTGCAAAGGCATCTCTTTTATTATTTTTACTTTTGAATTTTATTTTTATTTCTAAGTTAATCCGCCGTAACATTAAACTTTCTATATAACTGGTGACTGGCTATCTGTTACGGTTCAAAAGGTACAGCCGTTAAAAGGCAGGACATACAGACAGCGTGGCTTTAATAATGGTCCCGTAGACACCCTTTAGGTACGGAACCCAATTTTTAATAATAATTAACCATGCCTATCATTATAGCAAGCGTTTATTATCAGAATACACTTCAATGCGAGACAAAAGGAAACGTTAATCGCTTTACTCAATTTAACTTTTCCAATAAAAGTTGTTTTCCTTTGCAGTCCTGAAACAACAATACCACTTTCCTTCATCCGTTTCCTTCATTAAAATAAGACAAATTTTATATAAGAGGAAATTATTTCACAAAAATCAAAATGGAAAAGGACATTGTAAAAGTAATCCGAGAATGTTTAAAAGAGGCAAAGCAGATGAGGCGGTAATACCTTAAATCCGCAGTCCGGAGGTCCGGTGATGACGTAAGAGTTTTATTACCTATCCCTCCCTCTCCAGCCCTCTCAGTTCAGTTTCAAGAGGATTAACTTGTAATCCAATGGAAAGACCAATATCATTCATTAGAATGTGATTTCAAGCTTTATTACGTCTGACACAATGTTTTCGTTGTGTTTAAAAATGATTTTAATTACTTTTAAGGCTGATTCATGTGGAGCGCGGTGCCTCTTTTAAACATTATTTACGCACAAGTAAGGGCTACATTGCAGACATTTGTGTAACCTTTTTAATTGTTACCTTCATGTTTATGAGTATTTTTCTCCACGATCTTCCAGTATATTCTAGTTTATACGAAATATACATAATAATTACTATACGAAAGTTAAATTATTCATGTCAACGTCATTTGTTCAGACGCTACCGATTTGGATGGTAACTAACAACACTTTCAAGTCTCGTAGCTGGTTGCGTAGTCTACGAGAAAATCCGTTGCAAACCTATAACAAAGTTCGTATCTCGTAGCATATTGTAGACTTTCGTAGCATACTTTCGTAGCATGGGTTTAGTAAATATTCGTTGGATGTAAATTTTGAGACTTGTATTATTAATATACATTATAAGTATATAATTAGATATTAACTGCCTCACTAGATAACTTTACTTTAGTTAAACAATGCTTAAAATTGTTTAACTTTAGTAACGGTTTTAGTTAATGCCGTATGTAAATAGTAAGTAAGATTATTTACTAGGTATCATTTTTAAATTACCTTTATTTACGTTATACGGGTAAACCAGTGCCAAGTTAAATCATATCGCCAAGAGACCGAAATACAGTGATTGCTTGCACTTTTTACACTCTGAAAAACGGCATCGTTGAAATAAGTCATTTACAAAGCAATTACCACGTACGCTGATTGGAAACCAGTGCGGAGAGTACAACTTCCGTCGTGACTGCATAATTATAAAAATATTATATAATCTATATATATAAAAGCGAAATTCATCTACTCACTCATTCACTCATTAAACACGAAATCTCGAAAACTGCTTGACCTACGAAGCTGAAATTTGGCAGGTAGATTCCTTATGGGGTGTAGAGATCCGCTAAGAAAGGATTTTACGAAAGAGCCGAATTAAGGTTGAAAGTTTATATGAAAGTCTACGCGTACGAAGTCGCGGGCAACAGCTGGTTATAAATATAATTATAAACCATGCACACGCACAGAGGTCCGATATATTTTCATTCACTACATTGTATAAAAACTCACATTTTATCTAAGATTTAAGTAAGAGAAAATATATTTACTAACATATTACATTATATATTAACATAATTTTTTTTTTTTTCTATAGGACAAATTTATTTTACAAATTAAATTACAAGCTAACTTAACATTAGAATATTTACGAAAACTTAAATTAATGACTAAAAACTAAAACTTATAATAAAATCTAAACAAACTACCTACAAATTAAAATTTTAAATACAAACTAAATATTTAAAATGAATAAAAAATATAACAATCAATCAAATAACCCGCCCCTAACTGTACCTGGTGCAAAGGTGCCCATAATGCTAGCAGCATTGCCACGCTGAATGGCTATGGCCAACCTTTGCACCAGGTACGAGCCGGAGCGAGGGTCGTTATTTTTTTCCCTCAACCTTCCCTAACATAATTTGAAAAAAATTAAGAATAGTAAGACTTTTGCATTTTTGATGGTATACTTAACTATTGTGAAACTATGAAAAGTTAGGATGAATAAACAATATGGGCAAACATGACTCTTACCATCAGGTGACTTGCTCGTCTCATCACGCAGCGATAGCGGCATAAAAAAACTATACACAATACTCAATTATTTATTACACATTATGAAATTCACATATAGATCTTTGGTAGCATGTATAAGGTAGATATCACATAGTGGCCCTGATTGGGTAAAGGGCAACAAAGTGCGGAGTGGATGGATCCATTTATTCCATAATTGATTTGTGTTCTAAGTACTCGTCTAGGCTATAGTTACATTTTGCGAGCAGTACCTATGTCTTTTAGGGTTTTGGAAATTTACTAATGTTCAATCTTTCAGAGCGCCAGGTAATGCGACGCGTGACCAAAATGCTGGCGTGTTTCTGGCTCAATGAATAAACATTGCCATTCAGCGTGATAATATTGCCAGCATGCTGGGTACGCTTAAGCGTTTGGATTGTATCTAGACTTTTAACTGGCTATGTGCTATCCAACTGTTTTTGTATAATAGGCTAAGTAGTTTAGGTATAATATAGTGTCAGCTTGTATTTTGTTCAGGTATAAATAAAAAAAAAAAAAAAAGTCTGAAAAAAATATCTTTCACCAAAAAATTTACATGATGATAAAAAAATTATAATAAATACGCAGGGGCTTTGTTGTTGGGCAGGCCAGGACGACCTAAAAGAGACCGCAGTGAAATACTGGATGCAGGCCGCTTCCAACCGGCCTTTTTGGAGATCGATGGGGGACGCCTATGTCCAACAGTGGACGTCCTATGGCTGAAATTATGATGATGATGTTGATGAGGGGCTTTGTGGCGAATGTCGGTGAATGGCGACATCGTGTACCCTGATTCCATAGGGTTTTTGTCCCATGGAATCGGAGCAGAGTCCCCCCTGTCTTGCCTTAATTGGCCGTCTGGGGGTAGAAACCAAAAGAGCTAACAACCTAAGTATCAGGGTGGAAGTGTACAAGTGTGTTTACACTTAGGGCCTGTCTGGTATGTCCCATTGAATAAGTAAAACTACTAAAATATATGATTATTTACGGGATATTTACCGTGGTGGTTGTGGAATGAGCTTCCACAATATCTTATAACTTTAGTGAACAACCGTGATAGTTTAAAACAGTGTTTTACTAAAATATATGTTTTATGTAATGGCAATCTTTAGAAAGGGACACATTTCCTCCCCGCTAGCTATCTCAGTGAGTTCGTTTTACCTCCAAGTTACTAGCCACATTATTATGAAACTTGACTTTAGACGATAAGGTTTAGTTTTGTATGGGAATATTTTGATAGAGCGCGTTCCTCTTATGTAACTTCCTTGGTATATATATATATATATATATATCGTCATTTATATATATATAAATGACGCGAATAATAATAAACTATTTGAACAAAGTACATGGCTGTGAAGTTAGTAAATAGACTTATTTTTAGTGTTATTAGGTACTTGAACATCTGGTTCTCACATTAGGGTGCTGTGAGATTCATTACCTTCCATCTTACAAAAGGTTATTTATAAACAGTATGTGTCTAGGTGTCTAGGTGTCTACGTACTGTTTATCAAGTTGGTTAATATCTATACAAAGTGATTAATTTTAATTTTCTGGTTAAGGACTAGATATATAGTACATGTCGTGTCTAAAAACTAAATTCTAAATAGAAAGTAAAAGGTAATTTTGTTATCCAACTAGCGGTCCGCCCCAGCTTTGCACGGGTATAGATGATAGTTTATGTCACCCGGGGATAGTGTAGCTTCCCAACAGTGAAAGATTTTTTCAAATCGGTTCAGTAGTTTCGGAGCCTATTCAATGCAAACAAACAAACAATCAAATCTTTCCTCTTTATAATATTATTATTAGTATAGAAGATTAATTGTCACTTTAAGGAATAGTTGTCAAAAACAGTCGCTTAAACATTTTAATCGCCTTGATAAATGTTGATGAACTTATATATGTTTACCTACTGAGAATCCTCATATACTACATATACGTCACAAATAGGATAACAAAGTTGTCAGTTTTCTCTAAATGAGCTTCTAAGGAAATTCCCTTAGCTACAGTCTTTGTTCTTCACTTCCCACAATAAGATCAGTCTACGTCGTAAAACAAGCGTAATAGTTGACACTAGTAAAAGCTTTCGAGGTCTCGGGAATAAAAAGAAAACAATATTACTGTTGAACTTTCGCACGCACATTAATATACATTTGGCCGGCGAGCGGCGGCAATGGAGACCCTTTCATTTTTATCACAAATTGAGCCACAAAATTAAATTACTCTCACTTGTTTACTCGCACACAGGCATTACCGGTAAATTAACGTCTAGCCGTCGACTTAACGTTATTTAAACAAGCAACAATATTCAATTAACAACCAAATTTTGATACAAATGAAACCATTGTGTCAGTTAATAAAAGGGTTGTAGTAGAAGATTAATGTTTTTGTTATTTTCCCTCTATCACATCACAATACCCGGTTAATTAGTGAAAATAACACTGTTTCGCCAGACGCGCAAACAGAGAGCGTTAATGAAGGCAGCCAATTCTCGGGGCTGAACCGAAACGCTCTTTCATTTCGGCCTTAAAGGCGTAGGGCGGCACAACACGCCGGCATTTGCCAAAAACAAGCCCAATAACGTTCTGGCAAACAGTACAAATGATGCGTTAGTGACAAAACGACGCACACTCGCCTCCCTCCCGCGGCTCCGGTTGACGAGCGCAACGGGAAACAAGACAGGTTATTATCTCCCAACGAACCAAAACACGTCAAGAAAACCTCTGATATTTTCCACACGTCCGCAGCTATACGCTTGAGAATAGAAACGAAAATTAGTTACTGGAGATTTCTTGTTTTTGCGAGAATGCGTTGCGTGATTTTCATTGTTAAGAAATAAGAAATTCCGCCGCTGAAATTGGACTCCGTGTGCGGAATAGCTAAAAAGTACACTCTATTCACTATGGTGGGCTGTAAATGGCGACACTCGTCTTTCTGAACTCGGAAGTTAGACAAAGAATCAACTCTTCCGAGTTGTTAGGAATGGATTGGTAATAGGTATCCAAAATTTTGAACGACTTGTGATTTTCTTGGAGATGGCAGCATATAATATTATGATTATAAAGTTGGCTATTTTGGTTACAACAAGGTTGTAAATAACTCTTTGGCAACGATGCAGTATTTTTTTAAATGTTTTATTGTTTATGGCATAAGTTACATACATAGATTCAGAATCTATGGTTACATATTTGTTATTTATTTGCTTACTGTCACCCACAAACCTCGCTGAGGTATATATATCTGGGTGATAGGTTCTCAGCTTTAATAATTATAGTAAACATTAAGTAAACATAATAGGTAGGTACCATCAGTAAGAAACGAGCGACCGGCACCGGTACCGGTATGTATACTTTTAGTGACCAAATAAACGATTGGTCTCGAACATGATAGATTTCGTTCATTATTGGCATGGTAATTCCGTGAATATCTTCGCTATAGAAAAAAATAAAGCTAGAGAAGTAAAAACTAGGCCTTGATAATTTCGCACTATGTTTGTCGCTTGGATTATGATTTTTCGCGCCCGTCTGTCTTTTTACTAATACCTCATTCGCCTTAGTAATGCAACCAGACCATCATTGTCGAGTACATTTTCATAATGGAGTAGATATTCTCTGTTCAGAGAGCTTGAAATTAAATAATACAGTGTGGCATATTTCGGACAGAATATTTCCTGAATGCTTGGTTTTGTGTTCTTTGGCTTAGCTTTTTGCAAGTTCCATTTGTCTGAGCATCCTAATTGCATGTAGAGAGGTTATACGCAATTTGCAGAAGTTTTTAGTTGAAAATGTTTTCGTTTGGCACTGGCAGGTACAATATCAACTTTTTAGGTGATATTCCAAAAAAACAAGTGTGATTTATTTCTGTTTAATTTTTTTGCAGTGTCTAGCGAATACTATGTTAACATTATTTTTTTGTGATGTATGATTAAATTTATGTATTGACCAATTAGAACGTCTTGAATTATTACAAACAATACTCATTAAAATAAATTACGTATCATAAGCCTTTTTAATACTAAAAATACAATTAAACAAAAATTCATGCCAATACAAGCGATTAACAATTAAACAAAATTAAATCAACGATAGATTTAAAAAAAAAATTACCAGATTGAAGACTAATAGGTAATCTATTTTCTTCGTGAGACATTTTTTTCTCTCAATACGTCAAGGACGCCGTTATTAAATCCGATTGTGCACTAGTATACTTTTCTCAAGATTGTCTAATTTTTTTTTGTATCGAAATAAAATAATAATAAAACAATTAACTGTGAATAGGCCTAAATGTAACTATTTTCTTAGACGAATCAGCCGAGATTATCGCAAAACACGAGAAATAGCTCAAAGAGCAGCACTTCAAAGTTGATAAAGGGCGACATTTTCTTAAGTTACAGCATTCTCTCCGATTCAATATTCTTTTTCTATTTTGTTCGTCTGTAGCGCTCGATCTGATCTTCGATATTCATGTCTGCACTTTCACAATAATATGTATTTCTTGGGACTAAAAGTATTGCTTGCTAAGCTCGGTGAAGGTGGGACGTTGCCTATATTTTATTCACATGCACTTCTGTAATTCTCAAGAAACTGTAACTTTTTATAGTAAGTACGAATCGAAAAAATATCTTACTGTCCTAGTAGAGTGATTATACAACTTGGGTTAAAATAAGATTTGGCTTATTTTTCTTACGCAAGATAAACATTTGTTTGTATAATAATAGGCTTCACCACAACGCCTGATAATGTGGTGATGTCTACGATGAAGCACGCTTGCATAGAACAAACCGATTCACTCGCGACTTGAAGACGCCCGTATTGTAACTATCGGAGAGCACTCATTCAGGCAGCGCATTCCACAGACTAGCGGTTTACTGTAGAGGTAGTTTTATAAGCATTCTCGAACAACAAATTTTTAACAAAGTACCATCTAGTAAACCATAAATAACTCAAGAAAAATAATAAGCAGCACCAATATTTCAATCACCGAATTCCTCGGCATTTCAATTCCGTCACCCGAGCAAGTTGAGGGCACGGAGGCGCGTGTCAACCTCCCTTATTTCGCTGTATATTTTTTCCCCTCTCTATGAAGAAGTCATAAATCACTGGAATGTAAATCTGTAGCATCCAGCCGTCGGATGAGTGACATGCCATTATCGCTGTACCGCTAGTCGCAGGGCGCGGCCCAAACTTGCCAACTGAACTTTTATCCGACAATCCTTTTATCTGTTGCAGTTTACAGTGATCGCTCGCTTTTTTAGATTTTTCTTTATGGCTGCAGTGGAAAATGCATGTATGAATGAATTCGAGGCAACCTGGGGCGTTTAGTAATATTGTCAACCGCCTATATACGTGCGTAGGCGGCCGCCTGGCAATTTCAATTTATAGCTATTTAACTGAATGACTGAACTAAATATAGCTTGATACCTAACCTGACATTTTGGGTATTTTCAGGTATCGACTGAAAAGTACGATACTTATAAAACCTAATAAAATATTTTAAGCAAGGTAATAAACGTTTACATCACTAACATGGTTTCTATTTAGAAACAATCAATAAACTCTGGCACTCTACCTTGTAGATACCTAAGGGCCAAATATTTTCTTCTCAGACTTTTAAAAACATTAATCTAACAAAATAATGGAACGTCGCACACGGGGATTCTCCCCGTCTAATATGGCTGTAGGTAATAAGCTAACAAGTATTCTATCCTTTGCCATCCATCATCTCTCTAGAAGTCGTGATCCCGTTCATCTGTCATACTACCCAATCTCTCTTGTTTCTAAGGGCCAGCACAATCATGGCGGGTTTTACGCGCTTTATTTTAGATTCCAATATATGTGTGTAAGAAAATTTGTGTGAAAAATGAGTAAGTAATTACATGATTAGCAGTAGGTATAGGTTAAAGAGGGAGGCCTATGTTCAGCAGTGGACGTCTTCCGGCTGATGATGATGATGATGATAGTGACAAAATAAGCTAAACAAGGACACATTTGAAAACAGATGATAATTGTACTGAGGCATATCTCCCTTGTACGTCTGATCTGAGGTTAATGACTACAAAAATTTGACGTTGAACAACAACTAAGTTTTTTATTTGTCGACTTTAATGTAATTAATGTCTGGCATTAACACAACGCTACGCGCTACGTCTTTGCTCTTTGCTCTTTGCTTAAACATAATCTCCATCAGCCAGAATGCGTCCACTGCTGAACTGTTATGTATAGGCCTTCCTCTTAGAACTCCACATTGAATGACAACCTGCCATTTGCATCCACTGGATCCCCGCGACTCTCACGATGTCGTTAAAATAATAATTTGTATACTTAAAATAAATATATAAATCGTTTTATTTCTTTTCCAGGTAAGGAACTGCGATAGTTCTTGCTATTCATAGGTTCGAGAAAAGGGTAAGTTGTTAGTTAAACTTAAAACGGCAATTCTTGTATACATATTTTATTTATATTACACGGGATTTTCTTGTATACATATTGCATGATCTGAGTTTTTACCTTATTGACTACATTAGCATTTTATATGTATATATATAGAATGGGCTGAAATGACGATGATGATGACAAAATTAATAAAAATTTACAACAAAAAAAATGGATTTACGGAAGTTAAAAAAGTTAAAAAGATAGGTATTTTGGCGGTGATTTGCTTCGATGTTTATATAAATACTCCTTAGTGCTTTTGATTTAAATTACATTTTATTTTCAATCATGTTTGAAAACTCAATGACGGGCTCACTTAAAAACATAAGCAAATACTCTTTAAAATTGGAATGTCTCGAAAGTCAAAGTACTATATTAGTTAGTACCTCATTTGAAGGTTTCTAAGCTTAAAGAGGTTATGCACTTTTAGGACACGGGCTCATAGGGACGTTTGTTGTAGTATAATAATACTTATAATTTTCATTTAGTTTGTCTTCTAAGTTTAATTTAGTGTAAAAAACCAATTAAAAATCCTATTAGAACCATTTTCAACTTCTACGCGGACGAAGTCGCGGGCAAAAGCTAGTAATATATAAAAATCAATTGCTGTTCGTTTGTCTCGCTAAAACTCGAGAACGGCTAGGCCGATTTAGCTGATTTTGATCATTAAATATTTGTGGAAGTGCAGGGAAGGTTTAAACGGTGAGTAAACGGCTGGACCGCATTGGGTGAAATTTTGTGCCCCTGGAGCGGGTCGTAGTAGCGAGGCCGAAGGCCGAGCTCTCCGCGTACGAAGTAGCGGGTATCAGCTAATCATTTTATATTTTTTGACAGAATGGGTCTACGTTTAGCTACCAACTCGCCAGATGGAGAGCGATGTAGTCGGGGATGAAGCACGTAGACCTACTTAACTTATATCTTTTTGTAAATGAGGTGAGCTCCCAGTCCCCAAAAGCCCAATGTCTCGACACCAAACGGCTCAAATATGTTTCCACTGCCGAGGTATATAATAGGAACAACTATATATCTAGCACTAGACTAACCAAATTACATTACGAAGTTATTACTTCCTACAACTGTCCCCGAACAAGTGCCGCTGAAAAGTTACCTGAACTTAATCAAATTGGCCGTGGTCTCGACTAAACCTGTTTCGGCCGAAGACTTGACAACCGCTAACCAAGTTACTTTAAGCACCACTTTCCTTGAAAACGGCAACTTTTTGTATTTGCATACATTTGGACGGAGCTTACACAGATTAAAAGAAGTAGGGGTTTTTTGTTTTTTAATTCTTAGAAATTTCCTTTTTTGTCAGGGTTCTTGTAAAATATCATCCATAAAACTTATACTCGTAGGCGCGGTTTCAAAAGATAAAACACAAACAAACATCAGGTACTCGTAATAGACTTATTATTTTAAAATGAATATATCTTTTCATACTTCCAAAAACAAATGATTAAGTCATAATCATACAGTTCAGATTCTTATTGTACCAAAAAGTACCCAAATAACCTTGTATAAGTCGTATGATAAAAAAATAGTAAGAAAAATCTCCAATCTTCATAATTTATAAAAATAGAGCATAGAGTTTAGCGTATAGTAAGACAAGCTATTTGAGCCTTCTTAATATTCAGCCTAAATTCGGGGGAGATCTAAAATATTATGTCGAAAGAATGTGAAGGGAAAATATTCCCGAAGTATTAAACAGCGCTTATGTAAGCGGGATCTATTCGGAATGGCCGAGATTTGCATGCTAACTCAGTTTTCATAAGTAATAGTTTGGAATAAGCTGCAAACTTAGTGCCAGATGGGAAGACTTGCTGACAATCTTTATATGTTTGCGACAGGTATCTGAGAAGGACAACTGGGGAAGCTACTTGGTTGGACACCCAGTTTGAGTAGTATACCATATAATTATATACGCTTTAGTCTTATTAATTTTCCATCAGTTCTCCACTTTCAGTTTTTATGAGATAAAATTATTAAATTAGTAAATTATTTCATCAGTTCGTTTCATGTCAATGTATCAAATTAAATGTATATGTATTTAAGTACCTATTTAGTGTAGCATATCATCAATACTTTCTAAATTCGCAAACAAAGTTTGGCTAAAGCTGTTGAATTTTAAAGGGTTAATGATATTTCTGGCCAGTAATAAATAACTTACAAATTGTTAAAGGTGTCCCGGGGGCATAGACTCGGTCTGGATTCACGGAACTTGGAACTTTTTCCACTCAAACTTTGCGAGCATTCGCACCTCGCGCCATCTGTCTCCCAACTTATATTCTTCAAATGATTCAGTTTGGAAGTCTTTCAAAAAATACATTCTTTTGTTGCGTTGAGTAGTGTGAATATACAATAGCTTGCTCGAGTTCCCGACGTTCCTTCGTCGACGAGAAGTTTGGACCAACGCCTATTGAGGAGGATTGTACAAATATTTTTATATTTTCATTTGTTTTATTGGTTTTAATTTTATCTGTTTATATACGTCCGGCATGATTAACACCAAATCATAGTTACCAGTCGCAATGTTGGCCGAGCGGTAGCATGTGCGCTTTACAATCTGACAGCACCCAGTTTGATTCTTGGCCCTGCACCAGTCTTATTTAGTACTGAAAAAAATTGTGTGCAGTTTCGATGCTATCGCTCAGAAACGGTGAAGGAAAACATCATGAGGAAATTGGTATGTCAAAGAACCTCAAAAGTCCAAAGACAAGACATTCATCAACATGCACTCGGCCAGCATGGTGGATTAGAGCTCAACTTCTATCTCTGAGAGAAGGCCTTTGTCCCTGCAGTGGGATCATGATAGGCTGGTAATGATGATGATAGTTACCAGATAACATTTTAAATCCAGAACTTATTCGAAGTTTTTGAGATGTAGTTCTACCGGAGAATGCTACGTATTACCTGGACGCAGATAGCATCTAAGACAATTCTCCAGCGCGTCGGCATGAGGCGTAAACTACTGCAGAACGTTGGTTTTCTTGAACACGTCTTCCAACTTAAAAAACCGCTTTTTCCAGTTAATAATGATGGTCAAATGCGAAGGCAGATGACGCATTGGAAGAACGAAAATATCGTGGTTGACCAGGAGTGGACCAGCATCGAACAGCTATTTCACTTGGCATAATATTACTTCAGATAGAAGTTCACTGAGCTGACGGCCAACATCAAGTAGTGGAGAGGCACCATAGGACGAAGATAAAGTTTGATGCTGAAGTTATGATAATTCACACACAAAACAACAATAATTCCAATGTCAACCCAACACTGTAGAGTCAACTGAGTCAAATATTCAACTGTCATTGGTCAGCATTTGTATATGAAATGAATAATAGCATCGAATATTGTAAAGTACACTGGCGAAGAGATTATCGGAAAATTTATGTGGCATGACCGGCACGCATGTTACGTCCCGTAAACCGTTCGAAGAAAAATATCGTGGTACTGGAGCTTAAATACTGATGGATTTATGTTAGCTTTTAAAATTATGACAGGCTGAGCCACCGGCAACTTTATTGAGTCTTATCTCGGCTAAATTTATTGACGTCTAGAATTTTGAAAACGTTTTGTTTTCACTTACGGGTGTAGAAGTTAACTCGGTAACTTTTGTTCTGACGCAAGTTTGTATAGAAACAGTTACGGAGACAGTTGAAACTCGTACGAAGCTACTTTGAAATAACCAATCTTCTTAGTAAACGAATGGTGTTAAAATTTTACCGAGATTTATTTACAATAACAATTTTTTTTATAGAGAAATACGAATTATAGCATCTACTCAAAAAAAAAAACAATCTATTAATTCTACCAGTAGCAATTTTTCCCAAAAAATTAAATTAAAATATATTCTTATTTTCGGTTATTTCGTCAGAAACAAGTAAACAAGCTTATTATATTAAAAAAATACAAAATTTTCCTCACATCCCCCAATACATCTTGTTGTCACAACAAAACGGGAAATCGTGAATAATCGTCACATGTTATGAAGTATCGCATATTTTTGCATTCCGTTCGCGTTGCGTGTCTTCCAACAAATTGTATTAGGCGATGCCTATACGTGACCCTAACAAAAATTCACGCAACAGAATATGTACATGACGCCATTTTGGTATTTTCAATATGAAAATTAGGAGCCTGCTCGTCCTGTTTGTCAATTTTAGCACGCATTATGTGGGGGAAATCTTTCCTTACGATATATTTATTAGCTTGATGGGATGTGCTTCGGTTGTGGGGAATATTTTTAATTTATTGCTTTTGTATTCTCATATTTTACAATGTATTATAACACTAATTAATAATACTATATTCATCTTCAAACGAAACTTAAAAACGATACTATCTAATTATATAATATATTGTTCATACTACCTATAGGTAACGAAGGCCTATAGATAGTTCAAACGATCACTAACTTTAGGCAATGTGCCTAAAATGTCGCCCGCTTTGGTCACTCTGGCCGGATTAGGCTAACTTTCTACCCAAAATACAGTTAGTCTTCGAAACGAATTCATAAAATAACCTAAGCAATATAAAAAGGAAAATAAGTAAGAAATATTTCTTTCTATGTTGTGCTACTTCAGCAGCTTCATTTTATTTCCAGGTTACCTACACGGTCCAAATAAAAACAAATAACCTAAACGATATGAAAAAGAAGTACCAGGCTAGCATAAATGCTGGAAGCTAGCTCGGGGCACGTACCGGAATATTTATCGGCCGGGTTCGCCAGTTATTGGACTTGTCTTTTCGTCGTTTAAGGCGTAGGTGATGTGTTTATTCAATTTGCTAGGAAACATTGTTACCTGCCGGTGTGCCGTTTATTCGTGACACTAAGCTTATCCTATCTTGGAAGGTTAGGAATAATATTTAACAGCTCCTAATATTTTTGTTGAGAATAGGTTGAGTTAGTACGATTAGTATTACTAAGTAAACCGTGCTACCTTAGTAGATTTTAGAGTGTATTTAAAGTAGATTTTGTTTAATTTAAGTTTTCCACATAGAGTGCTTAATTTGCGTATTTTAATATTACTAGACGTACGTATACCTCAGAGGAATAAATAGTTACTAAATTTTTTTCGGCATTGAGGCATTTGCAACTAAGGAATCTTAAAAACGTGATCTATACATTCAGTGATGTTAAGGATTAAGTCCCAAGATGCGTATTCAAGGATACAACCCAATCATTTACAGTAATTATGAAGGCCTTAGGTATCTTCTAAGTCTGCGTGCTTCATCTTCGACCACATCGTCGCTTGCCAACAGGCGAGTTGGTGGTCAAACGCGGACTTATCTGCGTTAAAAAAAAAAAAAAAAAAAAATTAAACGGGGCATATAATTTCATAGTTTCCTACTCCATAAAATACTCCCATAAACTCCATAAAATGCTTATAATGGTGAAAGTAAGTAGACATGGCATGCCATTGACGTACGTATTAGAAAGACCGGTTCAATGGAACTTTTTCAATGGTACCGAGTTAGTGGTGCGCCTAAGAACAACGCAAGAGTATGAAGAGTGAACCCTGTTGCATACCGATTTTGATGGTGACCAATTGTTTTACTTGAGAACGACACGACGTGTTAGGGAAAATTTCGACAGGTGGTGTTTTTTTTAAAGTTCTAGACATCACGGATGTTTACGTCACAAATGTTTTATATATATATCTACGATACAAACAAACAAAGGGTTATTTAATTTAACTGACAAAAATAATAAAATAAAAACAAGAGGCGACGACAAAAACATGAATCCCATTTAGGTGTTCACTCATCTCGTGATGGATGCGGTACATTCGTAAACAAAATTCACGGCTGGTGGCCGCAGTCGGACCCGCCCGCGGCTGTCTTTAATTTTATATAGATCTGTGTGTGCACTGTGTTCATTTCCAATGTTCCATCCGCTCGATTTGGTACATATTTGACAACAAACATTAAGTTGACTATGAAAACATGAGTTGGACGCTCGACTGGATGATGAAACAGTGCGCTTCGGCTGATGAAAAGCATTTTCCAACTGTATTGTCTATTATGTTGCTAATTCAATTACGCATAGTCTACTAACCGTAACTGACCAATGGTAATATAGCAATTTTGCCAATGGCTATGTGCACTGTCTAGGTATGGAAGTATCCGATCCTTTTCTAGAAATTACTTACTATATATAAAGGGCTGATTAGTAAGCTTGGATCTGGTATAATCTAAACTTTACCCACTAAAGCTAAATTTGTATCACCAATTCCGTTTTAAACGCGCGAAACTCGGGGCCCAATTGGAAAACTCCTCACATAATGGGGGCTTTTAACGAGACCTTTTTTGAAAGTAACTAAAATTTCCCCCGCAATGATCCATTATCTGGTCGCGAGGACAAGTTAGCGATCTCCTTCCGTCTATTTTCACAAGTAATAACTGAATTTATCGTCGGAGTTTCGTGGAGTGTTCCAATATTGGTGGTTGGGAGTCGGGTCACGCGCGGCGCGGCGGAGGCATCGCGGGTGACTGTGGACGACGCGTCATTAAAATTTACCATCATTACTCTTGTAGTCGCGGTACAGGAAGCCGGCTTATTGGGAACTTTGTCGCTGCGAGCACCCTCTGCCGGCACCTAATCCTCCGCTTTATTGGCATTCTAACAAATGATTCCGCTGACGGGCGCACGTGACGTCACGCCGTACGACACATGCTAATATCGCGAAAATATTAACAATGAATACCCACCCCGTGTCGTGTCATGTCATGTCCCGTGGCTACATTCTGCCTAAATTACGGAACCATAGAAACCACTTTACATAGGCTGCTCCCACGATTCTGAATTCAGTAGTAGGTAGCTTGCAGACTTGGTCATTTTAATTTTACCATATACGTCCAATACTCCTGTGGACTTTGAACGCTCCGCCGGTTTGCTAAAGGCGGTATGTGCATCGAATACAGTCTTAGCTGAAAGGAATGCACCAAAACGCATCCAAGTTTCGACCTCAAGATGAAATTTCTTCCACAGAAAGTATTCACGTAAAAAGTTTTTAGCTCTAAGGTGAATAGGGTAGAAAGATAATGGTATAAATATTCATTCAGCGAAGAAAGCCACGCACAGTAAATAATAAACTTTTATTTGAGTCCGCCATCTGTAAGCGAGACCCATTGAAAATTCGAGTCGTTACTTCTAATTAGACAGCGACAACGCGCATTTTCTTCCGCATTTCTGTTCCTATCTCCGATAGATTTTATGTCTACCGTCTCTTTTTTTACCTATTGACTGTTGAAAAGCTTCCTAATTTTAAGGCAACCATGAATCGGCTAAATAAAAAAAAAACTAAACCTCTCTTTGTTTGATTATTTTTGTTAGTCAACTAGTTTCCTGCAATTCTAAACTATTAGACTTATAAAGTTTTTACTTAACATTCTGGTTATCTTAAAAACATTTATTCAACAATTTTCGAACATTTTGTGATCACAACTTTTTAAGTTATAGCGATAAAACTGTAATAAATTCAAGACTTTATTACAGTTTTATCGCGCAAAGGTCATTGACCTTTTTGTGTTATGATCTTAACAAAGAACGTTTCCCTAGTAGTTTTTTCTTTGATTAAACCAGCTACAAAGTATATCGACGGTGAAAAGGAAAAAATTACCAAGCGACATAATATAGGCAACTTTACAGGAGTGGAGAGCCGATTAAGGTTTCAAATTTCCACCAATTGAGTTTTTTTAAACAAATTCTGCTTTTTATCCTGTTTAAGCTGTTTTGACCATTTATTATCTACTATAATATGTAGGTATATTCTGGTTTTGCTTACTATTTCCGAAGGTAGTTACGCTTAGAAAAAAATATTATTAAAAGTCACGAACGGGAAAAAATTTCCTTTCGACATGATGTATGAACGGGAAAAGGTCATAGTCAGATATATTTTTTTAAGACTTTGAGCATGGAAAAAATACCTTTCTATACGAGATATTTCTATGATCAGGGTTAAGTTCATGATTAATCAGTTTCTGTATGGGATTTATTTACCAGAGTAGGGATCCCCGGGATATAGATCCCCACTATAAGGCTTTTTTTAAATCTTGAATATTGCAAACATTTTTTTGACGAGAGCCTATAGCCACTTTGCACCAGTTGTGGCCACACCAGTGCACCAAAATCCCACTAAAATTATATGTCCGAAAGTTTGTGTGTGAGTGACCTGTGTTAGTGATATTTAGTGGAATGGTAACAATTTAGACACATTATTACCTGTAATCATATCCAAAAAAAAATAAAAAAATAGGTACTTAGGATAATTAACGATTACTTAGTATCCATACACTAAATAAAGTGGAAGTCCTCTGTTTCTATTAGATGAGTGACTTGATCGTCTCCTCAATCATTTGCATAAATAAAAGCGAAAGTACAAATTAATGCGAACCGTGTATTTATATGTGCTAAAAGAAATGAAAACATAAGCACTTTTAATCAAGGAAAGTTTATCCTTTGAATTCAGCGGCTGTATTAATTTTTAGTGCTTGGACTATCCGGGTGTTAAATTACATTTGGAATGCGTCGCGCGCCCTCTATGAATTACGCATGAAAGCGCGCTCGACGAGCGCGCAATGTACTGTAATACTAACAAAGTTTCAGAACAGCACTACCTGTTGTACTACTATGGACATATCATTGCAATTATTTTTACTTGAATTTTTAAATGGATAATCATATTAATATTTTTTCTATAGATAGATAACTCTTTATTGTTCACACCAGAAATGATATACAAAAAAAACTTAAAAACTAGTGAAACAAATGCCGGCCTTATCGCTATAAGCGATCTCGTCTGTAAGTACAGGGTTACATCAGACAAAGAATGTAACTAACGGCAACTGACGTGTAACTGCATTATTCTTTCCTAAGCTTATTCCACTCCGTGTATTGTCACACATATTTTTCGTCGAAACGTTAGGTGCCAATTTTCTTACAAAACCGATCACAGAATATCGTTTCACCTTTACCCGACACCATAATTTACTTCCATCTGTAGCTCTCTTAAATTCCCGTCCCCCATAATTCCCAATCTCATACCTTCCCAGATTCCAATTTCCCACATAGAGTATCGGCTTAGTATCGCAAAATAAGTCAAAAAAGCGGGAAACCGCTCGGAGCAAGCACGCTAGGGATGTACGTCGGAAATTCCGAAATATTTTTTAAAGCAACAATATCGGTTATGAAGGTCAATTCTGTGATATAAAGCAAATTTATTCTGTTCGGTGTATTGGGCTCTGGCGATCTCAGCGGCGACAACGGTGGAATGATAACGGTCTAATTTTGAAACCTTAGCTAGTGATGCGCTGATGAAATTATCCGGCAACATTTTGGCCGGAACTGTATTTTTGGTAGTAACGACCAGCAATTTAAATGACTATCATACTAATATTATTAATGCGAAAGTATGTTTGTTTGTTGGTTTGTTTGTTCCTCTTTCACGCAGCAACAGAGCAACGGATCGAAGATTTTTTTTGTATAGGTATAGTTCAAGGGTTGGAGAGTGGCATAGGCTACTTTTCATCATCATCATCACCATCACCATTTTCATCACTATTCGGGTGAAACCGCGGGGCGCAGCTAGTTTATTTATAAATTAGAACTAGCAAAGAGAGGTCTCAGATTCTAATATGACAAGTCAGCGATTCTATGTATGTTTGTATATTTGTACGATATTCGATCTTAATTAAATGTTTTAGGCAAATCGTTCGTTTCAACACAATTTTTAAGTCGGAAAGTGAGTAAAATCTTGCAAGTACATACAAAACACACAAACATATAAATAAATACACCACAACAAACTACACACAAGAATACATATTACAGTGGAGTATTTACTAGAGAAGAACTCCCACGAGCTATTATTGTGTCGACTGAATTAATCAAAATAAATTAATCGAGTTAAATATATGTATTGTAGTAGGTATCTAACTTTTTTGATATTGTTATCTACTAGTATATTTTAAGTACTTTTTAAGCTCATAACTTCATGTAAAAACGACACGTGTTTCAAGTACCACATTGAGTGGTAATGTGTTGTAATTATAATATAGATTATATTATTACTACTGCTGATAAGTAGCATACTAACTCGAGTATCGTAGTCCGGCCAAAACATTGTCGCCACATCCCTGTTCTATTCCTTATACGACCTAAATTACATTACGGCCTACCATTCGCCTTGAAAGGTTTTATTCATAAATCTAGTGAAACGTTTTTATAAAAATTACGGAATAACGTTAGCTTTTTCATCGTTATTTTAAACTTTTTCTACCCCTTCAGGATAATTTCAAAAATACCTATTAAATTTTCTACTCATACAACGGAACGGTATAAGTATGCGCTTGGGGTAAGAGGGAGGGGGGGGGGGGGGGGTTAGGGTGTGTGTGTTATTTTTTTGTACGTAAATAAATTTGATTTGCTATTATACCAACCCCTAGCACTGAACAAAAATGTGAACTAAAATACTTTTATGACTTTATTTTTCAAAAGTTCAGTGTCCTCATCATTGTGAACAACTTTTACAATGGGACTAAGCCCGAAATCGCGATAAAATCAGCTTTTCCATAGAAGAATATAATTCACACACAACGAAATGTATACTTTTTCAGGTTTGGTCCATGGTGAATGTTATTCATAAGAATGAATGATTTGACCATCTTTCAGCTTATTGTCGCCGTTCTGCGTAACTTTATAATTACTTACCGCGTTTTAGCGGAATTACATTACAAATGTATTACTTCTTTCTCATGAGAGTATTTTGGCGTCACACGTCTTGTGCATTTGCCAGTGTAAAATACTGAAATATTTTGTAAGTCACGGACATGGTCTAAGTTATGTTTTAGTAATGTAATTTGGTAGCAACACGAAAACGCCTGTTTCACCTCGTGTTATCACTGTAGTTACAGTAATATCTCTCTAACACGTTCACGGAAACTTAATATAACTATAATAAACCACCGTGTTCAAATAGCAAAAGTTGAATTGACGCTATGCGCGTCGATTCTGTCATACCACTCACTAAACAAACCAATCTGACAGGACTAAAATGATCTGCCTCTTTTTTCATTTTAATATTCTGAGAGAAGGATGGCAACAATTTTAGAGCAGTCAAATTTGGTTTAGTTTAGGGTACATCAGAATCGATGCCAACTAACGCACGATAATATATTTTTTAGGAAAATAATAATGAAGTGGAAAATAATAGTAATGTTGTATGTTGTTGTATGTATGTTGTAATGTTTGGCGCCAATGTAAAAGCTTGTCACCTCATTTTATTGTTTTCCTAAAGCTATGTATTTTCGATTGCTAATGCGTAATAAAGGTGGATTCGTGTTCGAGTAACACGTGCCTACGCAGGTGTTACGAGACGAATGCATGTGTTTTCGTTAGCATGACTTAGACTTGTACGTGGCTTACTTTGCTTGACTGTGACTATGACTTGTTTGACGATATTGCAATACTCGACACTGGCAAATGCAAACGATGCGCAACACCCAAAACCTCTCATGAACAAAGAAAAAAAATAGAATTTAGAATTTAAGTTGAATTTAAGATGAACTTCCGCAATGTAACACTAGATTCAATCAACCAGATATGTGCTCGTATTTTTCAACTCTTTTAAATCCCAGTCAATCAAAGTACAAAACCTACTCAGTTGTCGGCGCTAGCCAAACATTGACTGAGCTAATAGGATAAGCCAGCGGCGCCGATTTGCCTAATGAGTAGCGATTCAACCCCGCCGCCATTATGCAAAGTTATGTTTGACTTGTGCATTAGCCCTTAACATAACAATTGTTATATCAGGAGAATTATGAAGATTGGTGTAGTTATATTACACCAGATACTGCCCGCGACTTCGCACGCGTTGATTTCCATAAAAACTTTCTACCCTCTATTAACCTTCTCTAGAATCCGCTCCTGGCCAGATTTCTATATCTTGCGCAAATTTTTAACATTTTTGAAGGCAAAAAATATGTGATATAATATTTTTAGGATTTAATATAATTTTAATAAGATTATAATTATTTTTTATTAAAAGTTTTGTTTCACACTATAATATAAGATATATTTACAATTTTAAAGCGATTTATTTCGTTTTAGATATTTTGTTTTTGTGCGAGGAGAACTCATAAAATGGTTTTACAGAGTAAGGAGAAGATCTGTAAAAGTTGACTGGTGGCAAGTTCAATCCAGCTCAGTCATTTAATCGCGAAGAGGTAATAGCTATAAGCACACAGTTTACTTTAAAATTTAAAATTTTGATGAGTTCATAAAACCTGACAGGGAAAACTTTTATTAAAACATAGATACGTACGTTGCCTAATTTTCCTAATTTTAATTTGAATGACTTAATTTTACAAAAAAACATATATTACATTTATTAATGAATACCTTTACCTTTAAATATAATAATACTAACCGTGTAGCCGTTACCTCTGACTTCGTACATGTAGATTTTTATATAAACTTTCAGTCCCCTACTGCTCTTCTTAATTCGGCCCTTTTTCAAAATCCACCAGAAATCTACCTTTCAAACAGCTTCTTACGTCAAGTAGTTTTCGAGATTTCATGATAAATCAGTCAGTAGTTTAGTGTCAGTGGTTAGGGGTTTAGTGGTTAGTGGTGGTAGTGCTTATATATATTTAGATTGAAGTGAAGAGTATATTATAATGTTTACTCAAATTACGTATATTTCTTTTATTGTGAAATATAGGACATTCAATGAAGAAAGAAACAATTTCCATAATACTTCAGCATTAATAAAACTTACTTTTTTCAAACTCCTCGGGCGAATTTCTAATATTAACTTTCTTGCTGCCATAAAATATCACGACTAAGTAATTTCGCCAAGAGTTATGTGTTTTATAAAAGAAAAGTTTATCTAGGGAAGCAAAAATAATTTGCTGCGTGTAGAGGACCTAGCCTACCTAATCTAGTCCGTCCAGTAAAGCATATATTGAAGCTAGACTTTCCCAGCTCTCGAAGCTAATGAATTCCAAAGGCGCTTCAGTTCGTTAAAAATAACACAAAACTCTGTTCCCACTTACTTTCGAAGTTCCGAGTAGTTTCAGTCAACGAACATTAATCTGGTTATAATTCTGAAAGCTCGCTTTTTACGGAACTTTCCAAAAAGTTGTACCTTTTAACTGTCAGGTTGTTATTTTGCTTATTTATTGTGTTTTCTTTTTTGAAGTTTCAGCGTTACGTAACTTTATTGCTCAACTGTGTTACGAAAAACCGCAAATTGTCAAGCCATAGAACGTTGTTTTAAACTTAGGTATAACGAACATGCGAATCAAAATTTAATAAAAAGTATAACGCTGCTTACATCGTCGATGTGCACTTTTACTTGTGACGAAATGGATAACGTACATGTGTTTAGAGAAAGAAGACTACTGAAATGTTACGCACTCGCGGCCGACATGCTTCTCGTTCACGAAGCGATATAATTAAAGTACGTAATTTCCAAAAATATAAAAACAAAATGTTTTGTATTAGTGTGTATGTTTGTTACCATTTATCTCCAAAAGCCGCTTTGAATGTTTTTTTAAAGCAAGTTTACTTCATTTGCTTGATTCCAAGCAACGTTTGATAGAAACCTATGCTGTTCATATAAATAAGCTTTTTTCTGATTGGTTATGGTTTTTTTAAGTTATAATTTTACTTGTTTGAAAGGAATCTTTAACCTTTTACTACTTAAAATCCTTTATATTAGTAACAGTACTATTTCAAGGTCTTGTAAGTACAAAGAAAAGGTCCACATAGCTGGTCCGGAGCCGGCTCTGACAGTCACGTCGCGTCTTATCTTAGCTTCCGAAAACACTCAGAACCCTGATTCAATATGACAAGCGTTCACTTAGGTCGGATTGAACTGAGAGCAATCGAGGTGGGGGGTATTCTTGTACGGAAATCGCCGGTCCGGGAATCATACATTGTCCAATATTTTGATCTCTTTGATCGTATACTTGATATAGCTAGGCTATCGTTATTTTTACCCATCGTCATCATCAGCCAGAAGACGTCCACTGCTGAACATAGGCTTCCCCCTTAGAACTCCACACTGAATGACTGTCTGCCATGCCATCTGCATCCACTGGATGCCCGCGACTCTCACGATGTCGTCGGTCCATCTAATAGGCATGATTCCTAATTTTATTTATATTACACGGGAATTACTCACGTAAGATTAAGCCGGTCACTCCGACTAAGTTTCAACCGCATTAGGCAGTCTTTTTCAAGGTGAATGCGCGCGCGCGGCTGGGTATCGCTTAGCACTCAAAAAAAATAAAAAAATATTCCGTGTAATATAAATAAAATGTGTGAAAACCACGTCAGTTTCTATAATAAAATGATTCCTAATGTTTAATTTATTACAAATAACCGGCTTAGCGATGAATATAAGTAAATACATTACACATACTGATAAAATAATTTGAATTGGCTGATAAATCCCTGAGATATGAGTATTTAAAGTTTTAGGTGGGGATGGAGAGGGTATGTTCTATCCCTTTCTCGCAAAGCGTGTGTAGTTATAGCATTTGTATGGCGCTCCTGAGCCGTGACGTCACGGCTCAGTATAGTGCGCTCTCTGCCTAGCATGAAATTAAATTAACTTAAAATGCCGATATCTTATTTATTTTTGAACTAATTTTAATTTTGTTTTTGTTGTTGTGCTCTATTTATGATCAGCTTTTTTATGAGGTAATAAAAAAATATTTGTCATCATGCCTATTGAAGGTCTACTTGCGCTGCGTCTTCCGGTTCGTATTATCCACCCAAGAAACTCCAACTTCCCCACCATTAATTCATTTCTTCTTTATTTTTACCCGCTAGCGAGTAAATAAATTTGTAAGACATGGTTAGTGTAAGTACCAAAATAAGAATATTTTCAGAAGAAGACGTAATTTTACATGTTACTAAGCAAAAAAAGGAGGCATACTCGAACACAATCGTTTTCAAAGAAAACAAAAACAAAATTATAGCGCTTCATAAGTACAGCGCAACAGACCGGCAAACTTTTCCTTAATGAGGGTACTCATGCATTTCCTAGTGAATAAATTAAATGTTTCAAGCGCGCCGTCTTATTGATGACGGCCTATCTCCTCGGCCTAAATCGAATGAACACAAAATTAGCATTTTATCTGGCGTTATTAGTACGCCCCTCTCCTCCGCTCTCTTATCGCTCCTCTGTCCAGAGTCGTCGGGATAGCTGATTGAATCGCTCCGATTATGACGTTAATCTCTTCAATGCAAATTGAACGAGCTAGTCATTTACATCCCTTTATCAGGACTGTCGTCGTTAAAATATTCAAATATTTATTGTTTTGTCGATTCTGAATCCGTATCTGTGTCACGGACGATTGTCGAATTTGACTCGGGTACGGTTCGTTTGGATGGATCAAAGGAACTGTTTAGGATTTTGGGTGTTTAATTTGAGGGTTTCAATCTATTTACGTAAGAAATTAATTATTGTTAAAGTATAAACTAGCCATATACAATTAAGGCTATTTTAAAAAGTCATCGTCACAATACCCATACTTTTTTGTCGCCACTTGCGTTCAACATGCATTCTCATCAAATGTGGTTCTCACGATTTCGTCCCTAAAAAGATAATTAGAAAGCATAAAAGAACACATGACACATGCCATAGTACTTAATAAAATTCACTAATTCAGTCACTGACAGACAATGGCCTAAACTCTGGGTCTGGAAACAAGAAATTTTGCTTTGTAAACCTTCGACCAAAATAAAATGAATGGACGGGCCCAAAAGAAGCGCATTTTGAAGATTACAAATTGAGCGCCGGCGCTCACTTCGTTTCAGTCGGTCTCTAGCCGTAGGACGAGCAAAACTAGAATTTCGCCTTCGTGTGCTTTCGAAATGTAACTACACAACAACACACACTTGCCGGGCCCAACAGAATACCAGCGCTGGTTGTGTACAACCAGCAACATGCTGAGTTGGGGCTGGTTTTTGTGATAATGTACCTACTTATATTTGAATTATTTTGTTTGTCTTTAAATTTCATTATCGCAAAATAAACATTACTGTGTTTCTGTAAAAAACCGCCATCAATTTTTTTGTAACAAATGTAGGTACTGTACATGGTTATAATCAGGCGTTGAAATATATGTCCGACGGTTTGACTCGTTTTTACTGAGCAAGTTCAATGGTTATGGCCCGTCCATTCATTTTATTTTGGTCGAAGCTCTAAACGAGTATAACGTAAGTAATAATAATAGGTGAGCAGTAATAAAGGATTATAGAAAAATATGGAAACTCGTCATTTTTGAAGTCGGATACGTATAAGTTGACACTTTTTTTTATAAGTACAAGCTAGCTATGTCATTGCTTTTTTGAAACTCATCCCTTATTTAAGGGGGTTAAATAAGGGATCAAAGTTTTAACTTTATAAAAGTCATAAATTCATTGTCCGACAACGCACAGCCTACACAGCGGAATTTACAAGCATGATTTTTTCTAAATACATAAAATGGGTAGGTTGTATATATATATTAGTATGTTAAACTCTATTCGTCGTCTTTGTATAAAAACTCCGTTATAAAGGGATAATGATAGTAAAATTAAAAAAAAAAAATGGCTTCTTAAAAGTTGCCAATGGGAAAGCTCATCGAGCACACGGCTTGTATGAATATAATTTAGTAAGTACTTGCACTTTATGAGAAATTATTTTTATGTACTTGAGAATAAGAAAATAATATTTTCTATTATCATGCCTCACTTGTTAAACAGAGGCTATAAGGCCGAGTAGAGCGGCAAAACTTAGTGAGTTTTTTTTTAGTCGCGCTCTTTTTGAACACTAAATACATTGATCGAGATAATTTAATCATTTACTGAATTTAGTGGTTTTTTACTTAAACTTCATTCTTATAGACTATACAATTTTTCGTGCTCTACAGCGAGTAAGAGACTGCATGGCAATCTTCCATAGGCCTAGAGCAGCCAAGGTATTAAATCCGCCCCAGGGCACAGAATACATAATAGTACAGAACCCTGGGCTAAATTGTTTACCCTGAGCAAGATCCGTCAAGTTAAAAACGTGAACTTTTCAATCAGTTTTACTACCCTACGAAATTACCAACCGATCAGTTACGGAGTTTACGGCTTAGGTATTAAAGGCGAAGTTACTTACCATTTTAACGCTTACACAATTTGTACAAACAAAGTTGATTAATTAGATGCCTTGTAACGTCAATTAGACGGACGTTTTATGAGAAATTATCTTCAGTCTTTGAGTTAAGAAACGGGCTTTGAAGGTAAGTGAAAAGAGTGGGAAAAGAATTAAGCAAGAGCGATTTCTTGCATCTTTTAGTACTTAAATGTAATTTATGTGAGTATAGATATCACCTTTTGCGTTATACACACTGAAAATATTTTGAATCAGAACGTACCTGTTTATAGTTACCATAGATTTTTTTTCACAACGATGTAAAACCAACAGAACAATAAAAGATTGTGACTAGCTAGCTACTGGATAATTATGATAAGTAGGGCTGAAAAAATTTAAAAATAAGGTTTTGTACATAATTTTTTTTGAGGTCCATGTATACCTACTTTTTGCGAAATATGCCGTTTTCGAGTTTTTAATATTTTTAATTAAAGAAAAAACTTGATCTATGAATCGTTTATTGTCCAACGCAATCTTAGAATGAAGCGTTAGAATCTCACCCGAGTTAGTCTATACTAATATTATAAAGAGGACAGATTTGATTGTTTGTTTGCATTGAATAGGCTCCGCAACTAATAAACCGATTTGAAAAATTCTTTCACTGTTGGGAAGCTACACTATCCCCGGGTAACATAGGTTATATTATATATTTTTTTTTAAATAGGGGATCCTTACTAAAACTCTAATAATGTAACCCAAGGTGTAAAAAAAATAAGATTAACTATTTTGACTTTGCGCGTTTGACAGTTCTAAGACAGGACAACGTCTGTCAGGTCAGCTAGTTATCTATAAAGAGATACGTATTAGAATATCTAAAGCTAATAGCTGGTTATAATCTACTACCAAGATTTGTTTACAATATTTCAATATAAACACGGGTCTAGCCCGGACAAAATAAAAATTGTTTACAAATTTGTTTACAATTATTATTAGTGTAGCTAATACAAGCTTGTTAACACTATCCGCGTCCGCTGCTTCGTTGCACCACACACCCGACGTAAATAGACGCCTCTTTACCTCAAATCTCAGCTCATTCAATCTATCGGCGCGATTCCAAGTAACAAATCGGCGATGTCTGAGTGGGTACACAAGTTAATGAGGGATATTTGAGAACCTCTGGAAAGATTAAATGCAGGTCGTTACTCAAACGCCAGGTAAGTGAATGCGGAATCTTCTGTGAGCATTAGATACTTCGGTTTCCGCGGCTTAAGTGATTTGCTGAGTTTCGACTAGAACGTGGAAAAGCAACGTAAAGCATGTTTTGATTAGTTTGCGGTAGTTTATGGCGTGTTGGTATAATTCATGCAACAAACATTGAGATACATAATATTATATCTAGATATAGCGATCCGAACCAATACGTTTTAAGTATTGATGTATAAGTATTATTTACTGACACTGATTATTTGTTTTTGTAATTGTTAGATATGATAGGTACACTATTAGTACATTTTTATCAATTACCTAGTTTAAGTTAGAATAGATCTTATAATTATTTACTTTAGTACCTTGATACTAGTAACAAAGATGACTTGTAATTATTAGTTACCAATAAAATGATTATGATTATGATTATGAGATCGTAGGTTTAAAGTATAAATGAAGAAAAAAAAAAGCTGTCTGAGAAAACATCAGGATATTAATTTTACACTTCACAGACATTCGCAGCGACATGGTGCTATCTATGTAGGCCAACGTTTATGGCTTTTATGCAAATAAACCGAACATTATTTTCATATTTTGTTTGACGCCGTGTTGCAGACCGCACTACAAAACTGAATTCCCGCTATTTCACGGGAAAATAGACCATATGTTTTGAACGTTATGTTGTTGCCAGTAGCAAAATGGTAATAGTAGGGCATTTCATTACGCCCATTGACATGCAACACATCATCAATTAACATTACCCGCAATACTCGGGAAGGCACATCGTTATTCAACAAATAACGTAGTTACCGTGAACGGTGGTTTTAATTTTGTCAATTAAATCATTTACTAACTTTTAACGTATACAATTTGTAATTATTACTTATATTCTATATTTACCTACATTGGTAGGTACTACATCAAAATTATGTTCTTGACTTGATATAATTCTTGTTTCTCTCGTCTGAAACAAAGCAATTTATACAGGGTTAGGGAAAAGGGCATATGCTAAGGAGGTCATTATACTTATAATTATGAACAACTTTTACCGACGATGAGACCGACCCAGAAATCGCGAAAAAATATTCAGCTGTTCCATAGAAACTGGTCATTGAACTCAACAAAATTAATGGAAAAGAAAACTTCGAAAAAATTTAGATGAGTATAACGAACCCTTTTCAGTGTAGCATACCTTTTCTTTATAACCCTGTATTAATAACGTATTACAATATTAACAATATCACAAAATTTACAAATATATATATATATGCATATAGGAAACCTTATTCAATATGAATAAAACAACTTTAAAAAAAAACACCAAAATATATAGGTAACTAAACTAAAATTTTTAGTCTGTTAGTTATTGCTTATCAAATTTTTACAGATTTTATATTAATTTTAGTCAATTTTAAAATACGAAAGGTCACCGTTGCCTGGAAGAGATCGCTTTAAGCGATAAGGCCGCCTATTAATATAGATAGCCTAGATAATATTTTTATTGTAATATTTATGTTATACTTGTTTTGTGGTATTTTAATGAAGAGTTATTGTATTGTATTGTAACAAGCATAATGAAAAATATAATGATATGATATACAACTACTGAAGATTTTTTTTTTCGCTGATAAATTTAAGTAAGTTAAGTAGAAACAGGAATCCTTTCAATATGTTTTTAAATATTTAATTATCCTTTATATTCTTTAAAAAGCTTGTTGCCGGATTTTCTGGCTACTACTTGCCTGACGTTAAACGATGATGCGGTCTACGAAAGAACACGCTAGCTTGGAAGAAACCGATTCACTCTTGATCTGAAGGTCACTCAGAAAAAAAAATGATAAAATTAAAAAGAATTAAAACACGTATATTTATGACCAACTACGTTACAATTTTTTTTTATGAGATATAGTCACAAATCGGCCCCGACTCAGCATAGCCAGCTGTTAACCAGCGCTGGTCTTCCGTTCGATCAGTTTTGGTGAATTCACGGCACAGGCACACCACTACAAAATAACAAATAATAATAAATAAAAGATTCTAATAACAAATACCTACTAATAATGATGACAATTACTGAAATAAAGTAAAATTTAGATGTTAGATCAATATGTTTGCGGTTTCAAACAATGTTTTCACCAAGTTTTATGTTTGGCGGGGAAGAGCAACCATAGAGCACACAGAGATAGAGGCGGCAATGATATAGTGCGGGGCTCAGGGAGCTCCCTGAGGTAAAATAAACCCTTCCCAACGCTTCCCGTGTACTCTTCTTTATGGGTAGGCCGGAATGGCCAGCCCAGGTGAACAGGTAGCTAGATTGCGAAACTATTTTTAGACCATCTTGCCGCTTGTACGGTGTTTTTCCTTTGTTATCAAATGGCAGACATTGGAAGTGAATTTTCGGTTATGGCCCAGCCTAATGTATCCGTAAGCCTTCGGTGTAGAAACTCGTTCCTTTACAGGGTGCGGGTGAAAACGTAATAGTTGTAAGACTTTGTAATCTTGTAGAATTTTGTATTTTAGGAATTTCGCTTTCTTTGAGGGATCTACTTTGTACAGATATTTGGTCTCTGGCGTATCATACTTAAAACTCAGCTCTTTTATGTGACTTTCAGTGTTTTGGATGCTGTGAAACAAAAAAAAACACAGCTAATAGCCAGACTGGAAGCAGACAAATGATCATACTAGCAGCGCCCCGCGGTGTCACCCGCGGACCTCTAGGAATGATAAACTTTTCCGGGATAAAAACCTATGTATTAATTCGGGGAATAAGCTTCATACCTATCAAATTCTTTCCAAATCCATTTAACTGTTATGGAGTCGATTGCGGACATACATACATACTTCACACACACTCACACACAAGCTTTCGCATATATTATGTACCAAAGTGATTTTTTTTAATCATTTAATCGCCATTCAAACATTCTTAGGCAGGTAATTTGTGCGATCACAAGAGTAATTTCATAGCAGAAATTTTAAAAATACTGTGCAAGCGCACAGGCGTGATGATTAATATTTTTTCATACTTCATAAAAAAGCTGATTCATTAATAGAGCCTCATAAATCAACGAAAACAAAAGTTTATTCAGTTTAAAAATAAATAAGTTATACGTATTTTAATTTCGTGCTAGAAAGAGAACGCACTATACTGAGTTATGACGTCATGGCTCAGACGCTGCATACAAATGCTATACTAACACATGCTTTGCGATTAAGGGCAGAGTATTTACCCCTCTTTACCCCACCTAAAACTTTAAACGCTCATATGTCTGAGATTTATCAGCCAATTCAATTTATTTTTTCAGTATGTGTAATGTATTTAGTTAAATAAAATAAATATTTGGGACATACACGGCATGGTTTTGCATAAACGGTCATCTGACCCCAAACTAAGCAAAGCTTGTGATATGGCTGCCAGAGACTGATATAAGTACACACATATATAGTTTTTTTTAAATACATACTTAAATAGATATTATGAACCAGATATAGAACAAAGACAAATGTTCATCAAATAAATGTTTATCCTAGGCGGGAATCGAACCCACGCCCCCAAGCTCAGAAGGCAGGTTCACTACCAACTGGACCAACGGGCTATCTAGTTATAATAGCTAAGCATGTTATTTGTAATAAATTAAACATTATAAAACATACCTATTGCACAATCAATTTCGTACCGTCCGTTTTGCACTATAAAGCTCATCTAATCCGCATCGAGCGGTGAAAAACGCAAATCGGACACCATTCGTTATTCCCATTTGAACTGGCCGGCTTTTTATCGCAACAGAGCGTTTGATATCTTACTAGCTTTATTTGCGAATCGCGTGCACATGTAACAACGTTATACGTAGGCGCTGTATTTATTGTACAAACATGGAGGTCGTTTAGTTGACGGAAATAAAACATCTATTATTATTTTTTGAGATAAAAAGCGCCCTTTGATTTAATTACAATCTAGACTTCTAAGTAATTAAATTCTAACTTAAACTTCTACGTACGTAGTTACAAAAAAAACCATTTAAGACGTTTAGACACTTATATTCACGTGTTCTTTAGAGGTAGCACGACACTACTTAATTAACACTCTTTATTGTTCACAAAGGTTTTGTTCGTTTAAGCCTTCTAAAAATGTCTGTGTGGTCGAGGAGCTGGATGGCATGTAATTTCACATGGTGATGAAGTCTGTTTTCGTGAGTTTCGGCGTACTTTTGCATTAAATTCTTAACAAACTCTACTTGAATGTCCTAATGAAGATAGCAATTTTTTATGTACCAAGGTGCATGTGCAATGTCTCACATTACCTAGTTTTGAAACTTTAAAACAAACTAAACATTTTTTTTCTTCTAAATAATTAAATATTAGATAAGATAATAATTTATTTTCGTAAAATATGAATTAACTACATTTTAACAAAATAATTATAGTAGAAGTACACTAAAATTCAATTAGACAATTTGCAGATATTCCTGCGGCTCAAGGCCCAAGGCACACTAGGCTCAAGGCCCGTAATATGGAAACAAAAAAAACGAAAAACAATAGAACGGTAAGAACGGTATGTTTGCTTAAATTCCACAAACGGTACACTTGATCTAAAAAAATTACCAATCCTAATTTTTTAAAGTTTTTTTGTATTTTATTACCGAAATGGGGAATTTCACCAACCTTTCAGAAAATTAAAAAAAAAAGTATAAAATACGTGCATAAGTATTATATATCATTGGTATTGTGTATAAATCTTCTTAAACACAATACGCGTGTCGGAGCACTTTACGCCGACATGCGGTGCGTAACGCATTTGGGGGGTTAAACACCCTCCTGTTTGGTTTGCGTGGATAGGTAAAAATTGCTTTTCATTGCAGATGAAGCTATTACATAAAACTTGTATCAAAGAGAATATAAATACTTGTATCTAATTTAATTCTTAGAACTCAAATATTCAAAATCAACGTCATAGAGAAAATAAATCACAACTCTTTGATTAAAACTTTTTGGTAATAAAAAACTTCGCTGTGTGCTAAAAAGTTCACCAACGTAAATAAACGTGTACCTACTGGCACACGAACATTTGGAATGAATAGATAATAAGATAGTGAGGTGCATTTGCGACCACAATGAGATACAAGCTCTACTCGTACTTGTGATGCTTGTGTGGTGTCTAAATAAATTATGTCGTCTGTACGGTTGTACGGGTACGTATGACTTTATACCTACATATCTCCGGTTTGAACGGAACCTGTTTTTTTATTTCGACTAAATCGTTATTTATCTATAATAAAATACCTAGAATTGCTTTTGAATATACCTAGTGATTATAAAGTTTAGCAGCTGTTAGTTATTAAGGTTTAAAAAAATACATATTTTAAATAATAAATGACTTTTGACAGTAATATAAAGATATAAAAAATAAACTTAACTATAAAACCAACGTGGAAGCAAAAAGAGCCAGCATTGCCACGCTGACTGGATATGCTTAGTTTTTTTGCCAAACCTGCACTCCGGTAACCAGACGCCTTCATCAAACATTTGGCTAGGCCCTATGCATTGGAGAGCGGCCGAACCCCAAGATCTTAAGAATCGACCCTAAACACATTTTTTTTCATATTTGCCGATATGAAATACATTATTTAATTTCACGTGCTAATATTTATATAATTTTCATTCTGTAATGGTTATCAAAATATTGCATTTACTAGGGATGCACACAATACGGCCTATGAAATTTCATTGTAGGAATAAACACTATTATTTGGAAAAAATATCTAACAAGGGCAAGCCCAATTCTATTTAATAATAATAGTCACTTTACATTACCTAAAGGTATTTTTGTGACCTCTGTGGCTATGCTGTATTTTTTATAGTTAATATAAGTACCTTTATTATTATATTTATCTACCGGTAAAACTGGGTGAATAGAAATGACTACGTGAATACTGAAGGAATTTAGAAAGGTTTTTATCGTACAATGTTCAGACCTATGAAATGAAAAATGTACCAAATTCTAGTTATTTTAAGAGACTAGAAATGTTAACATTTTGTATTGACCGTATGCAAGTTTTAAATTTTAAAACACGTATTTAACGTACTTGAGATATGCTAGTTTGGATATCGATACAATTTTCACTGTCATGTTGCATCCTTATTACTCGCGCCATTGCCCATAAACCATTACGTGTTTGCTTTCAGAGTCATAACTGCAGCTATTTGGCGAAAGCTAATTTGTGTTAAACACAGCAAACTCCTAATTACGATGCAAATTGATCGTTCAGATCACCGTATTTATAAAATGGCTTTCATCAAAATATTCGGTTACCGAAATATAACAAAATTATGGTATACACAGGCGTTAACGTAAATGAATGTATTCAACGGTAGGGCTTTATTTGCATGCGGCATTAAAAATAAATCATTTTCCGGATTATTTTGCTTTATGTTGCTGAAGTAACTAACCTACTTTTTTACCCGACGACGCAAAGCCAAATGAAGAGTTTTGTTGTTAGAGAGTATGTATATTTTATCCTTGTATATGTCCCTTATAATATAATTAAATGATACATTTTAACTATTGGGGAATACCCATTCTGGCAGCGTATTCCAGTCTAGCTAACGGTTCGCACACTATAAGAGGAATCGTAGCATTTCGTACGGATTTAAAAAAAATACTGCACGCTCTCTGAAATATCAATGATTAGACCTGATTAGCCCTTATGAAATTAAATTGAGGTCCGATATAAATTTTTTGTTGATGTCTATACCGTTATATAAATATGATACCCATGCCAGGTTTTAATTTTTTTGAAGAAGGAAACTGTTTTCTTCTGGTAATGATTATGAGGAATTATTGATATCAAAATACGGTACATACATTATATTTTATGTAACTGGTTATATAAGTGTAACTTATGGTAATCGTGGTACTTATGTTTACAATTCCACTTTTTTGGAAATCATTAGAACTAACATAACAAAACCTACAAAATGACATCAATACTTCGTCTATTATATGATTATTAAGATAATGTTATTCTTCAATCACCTTGTGATAAACCGTATTGACGAGAAATGTGAACAATTCTCCAAAAAAGTTTTTCAAATCTTAATTTTACGTCCATAGCAAAGCATTCTGAAAACAAGAGAGCCCGATAATAATCTCTCTAACAACTACTCTGGACGTATGTCCTTCACTGATCCTTCCGGAGTAGGATGTCAACATTTACCCACGCGATTCTATCCTCGAGGCCGCCGGGAAACGACATGCGGCTTTCAGGCATTTCATACTTTGGGGCGGCCCCTTGTATGACGCGACTTGTGTCGATACTTTGGCGCCGTCACATCTTCCTGTGACACAAGGTAGGGCTGGTGTTCAGAAGAGCAGCACACTGCACAAGCGCAAATATGCTAACCTCAGCAGTGGTTACATATTTAAGCCTTTTGGGATACAGACATTGGGCCCTTGGGGACCGGGAGTTCATCTTATTTTCAAAAATCGTTCAGAGCGCCTGGTTTATGTGACGCGTGACCAAAATGCTAGCGTGTTTCTGGCTCAACGCATAACCATTGCCATTCAGCGTGGTAATGCCACCAGCATGCTGGGTACGCTGCCAACTGATATTAAGCTTGAGCATTTGTATTTTCTTTAGACTTTCATCGGTATGTGGGCAATCTAACAGTTTCTGTAGTGTTAGTTTTAGCTTGTATTTTGTTTAGTTAATAGAGCAAGTGCTTTAAAAAACATAACGGTAACCTACTAATAAAACAGAACAATCCCGTCTTACTAGACATCTTGTAGAATGAACAACGCGTTACAAACCAACATCAACAATGGCTAAACGCCAGACAATAACCGCGCAGTCCTATTCTAATTTGCGCCATAGAAAAATGGAATGCATAGTGCAAAGCTCGACTCAGCCGGAGCGTCACTGGGGAAGCAGAATTACGGCAGCAAACATTGACTCTAACCTTTTACTCTTTTACTCAGTGACTTTGCAAATCACTCGATGCGGAGTTATCTATTCAGAAATTTTCCTTAGAACATTTTTAAATATCTATGAATTTATGGATGTTGCAGTCACATTTCCATTGAAGCGAGAGAGTTTCAGATTATTGGTGTGTAGTAATAATAGCCCAAATATTTATTGTATTCCATTTTCACATGCTGTAGTCAGTTACCTATCGTTACCTCTTCATCAAATAGTACTTATTAAAACACTAGCGGTCCGCCTCGGCTTTGCACGGGTATTATTGGAGTTTTAGTAAGGATCCCTAATTTTTAGAAAATATGATATAGCCTATGTCACCCGGGGCAAAGAGAATATAAATACTACGTACCCGGGGATAGTGTAGTTTCCCAACAGTAAAAGAATTTTTCGAATCGGTTCAATAGTTTTGGAGCCTATTCAATGCAAACAAACAAACAAACAATCAAAACTTTCCTTTTTATAATATTAGTATAGATTATAAAAAGGGCCTCCTAGTTTTTGCTCCGGCTCAACTAACGCCTATTTAAGCTTCGAGTCCACGGCCTGGGAGTCAATAGACATAATTATACAATACAAGTTTTTTTAAACCCCTGATAATCTTCAAGCGCCTAAACAGATTTTCTCGAATCATAGCTCAAAAAACTGGATTTCAAACGAAAACAAACTAAATCAAAACTGGTTTAGCCATTTGGGAACAATGATACCACAGACAGACTCTCAGATACACACAGACAAACAGAACAAACAAGAATACAAACAGATATACAGATACACACGTTAAAAATAAAACACCCATATTTTTGCGTCGGGGGTTAAAATTGTAATACCTTTGTAACTTTTCAAGATCAAGTAAGGGTAGAAGAACACAACACTCGTTATTCTCGCCGGACTCACCAGCAGGCATCAGTCAGCTCGTGACCACGGCCATTGTAACATGGTCAAAATGTCGAGCGAAAGATACCATAACTATAACAGCGAATTTTGCAAATCAACTTTAGCAATTTTATCATAATGCAACCATTCTCGGTACTGTAAAAACTAAAAATAGCAGGAAGTATAGCAGCATAAAAATAACAGGAAGCAGAAATAGTAGGAAGGTAAGACCGAGAAGAAGTAACGTAATGTCTTAGACAGACCGCAGCTTTCCATTAAAAAGACTTACTCTTTATTTTCCACTGTTTATTTTAAAATAAACTAAACATCTAGTCCTTAAAAATGCAACATACGATAGGTTTTTGCATAGTAATTAAAGCAACCCTACAACTGTAGAACAGCTAAAAAACCAACTCCAAGAGAATTTTGCATAAATAAAATTCAGAATACTTTATTTCCAGCTGTACTTTTTAGCTTTTGCCCCCAAAGCTTAGTAAATGCAAACAATGTCAGCTATGCTTAGTGCTTAGTGTTTACTTGGTAAACTATAATACAGCTTTGAAACTTGACGGTCTTCTGACTTGTGAAATGCCATCCATTTATTTATTTACACGTTTTTACGGGTTTAGTAAAAATACTGTTTTAAACTATCACGGTTGTTCACTAAAGTTATTAAACTAAAGTTAAGTTATGATTATTTACGGGATATTTAGCGTGGTAAGGTTGTGGAATTAGCTCCCGATATTTCGGCGCAGTTACATGCACCATGTTCACGGGAAGACTGAAGAATGCGGGTGGTTGGTCGAACAGTTAAAAAGCAACCACAACCTTACCACGGTAAATAACCCGTAAATAAACATATTACTTTAGTATAAATGTACTTGAAAGTAACATATAAACTTTCGCAATTTTAACACATGTTTTATATGTGTATATCGGGACTAACAAAATCAACGCCAGGACTAATATACTACCTGGTTATGCAGAAAGGGTGTACTAAGCCGAAAGAAACACCAACTCTGAAATCGAGAAAAAACATTATTATCAGTTCCATACATTTTGTCGAGTATTAGTAAACGTTTTCTATGGAATAGCTGATATTTTTTTCTTGATTTTAGAGTTGGTCCCATAGTAAAAGTTGTTCGTAATGATGGGTACAATGGATCTCTTTCGGCTTAGTGCACCCTTTCCGCATAGCCCTGTATAGTTATTCTACTCCTTAACTTATTACAGGTAGTAACAGCAATAACCTACTTGACAATCAACAAAATTAATCAAGAATGCCTATCAAATGTCCATAAAATCGTATCCCAACTTACAACAAAGACTCAGAAGGTACCTTCAAGTAGCGGGTCCTTTACTTTATCAAAATACCACACGCCAACCTAATAAATAATTATAACGCTTTTTCAGTAACGTATGAGTTTAAGGTGGTTTCTTGCAAGGGTCCAAAGTGAATGCGAGGGTGAACTTCTGAGGAAACTTTTGGGTCTTTATTTATTGTTATTACCTCATTAAGGTGCCTACCTAGCGAACGATATCCAACAAATTGCGTATAAATAAGCCACCTCCACACACTCGCGGAATAAGTAAGCGGGGTTACTCGCAACCTAATTATTTTAGTTGTATTACCTACGTAAGGATACAATGGATACGGTAAAACGAAAGTAGAGCTTTCCAACGTTGCTTTGTGAAAATAGAAACTGTCGCATTTCTTACTTTGCTATTTCTACATATTATTAGAGTTAAAATACAAAGTAGTGATGAAAATATAATAGGTAGTATTTAGGTAGTACGGTTTGTTTGTTTGTTCCTCTTTCAACAGACAGACTTTTGCATTTATAATATGATTCAATATTTTAAACGCAAAAGTTTGATTGTTTATTGGTTTGTTTGTTTGTTCCTCTTTGGATCAACAGATCAATTTGATTTTTTGTATAAAGATAGTTGGAAGATCGAAGAGTGAAATGGAATATAGGATCTGATTTTTATCCCGGAAAATGTATGGTTCCCGCCGGTACAGTAGCTTCCGCTATGAAATCGTAGCAGCGAAACCGATACTAGTTTATATGTAAACCGTATATCGTGTAGCATACAGCAGTAATTTAAACAACCAGCTTGAAACGAAGGCACCAATTGGAGCGTTTGATGAGGTGAAACATGTATTTTTATGATGTTTCCAAAACTCCACCGAAACCTCTAGTAAAGTCTCCATCATTATACTGGGACATGACATGGACTTGACAGTGAATTACTTTGGTTGACTCTGACTGACTTATTTGACTACATTTTATCATCATTTATAATAATTTAATACTTGACACAGGCAAATGCACAAGAGTACGACGCCAAAATCCTCACAGAGGAAATAATTAAAAAAATGCCTTGTGAAAAAAGTATTACTGCTAGATATATTTGCCGGATAAATTATTCATTCTACTAATGTAAATAGTATCTACAAGACAAACGAAAAACCACAATAAAGTTTTCATTTACTTTAAAAAGTGGTTAACTTCTTTCACAAAGTTATGTTAAGTCCACAAATTGAAATTAATTTCATAATTAGTTTTACCTCAAATCAGTGGTAAGTATAACATTAAAGCAGTTTGAAAACTCATTTTGCCCATGGCGATGTTCAGTCACTGAATACCTAATTTGTTATTTCAATCTAGCGCAAAACAACGATTTATTAACAATGATCTTACTGAATTATGCAGTTATTAATTTGGGATGTACTAAGCCGAATAACGATAGAAATAAATTTTTATTTAAAAAAAAAAAAAAACGACTTAAAAACTGTACCTACAAACCTATATGTACCAACCTATACTAAAAACTAGAAAAATGACAGTTGAAACAGAGATTGAAATTCCTCATCAAAACTTTTGCTGAAGGGAACCACAAACCAAAACGCTATCTGTGTATATATATATTTTTAATATCAAAAAGTGCTTTATCAATTTCGTTAAAATGCAGAGATGTACAAAATAGTTTTAAAAAAGCATTTAAATACAAAATGCAAAATACTTTTCAGATTTACTATTTCAAATGCAAAATACCAAATAGTTTTGCGTTCTGAATTTCAAATGCTAAATGCAAAATACGTATTTTCAAAATACTTTTTCAAAATAAAATACCTTTTGACCAAATCACAGATATTTTTATTTATTTTAGGTATTTATCATGATAAATAGACACAATGCCGAGCCGAACAAAAACGTCTAATAACATGGCACCTTATGCATGATATTTTGGTCATATTTATCAGGACGCGTATCAATAAATTCTGTTATGTTATTAATAATAATAATACTAACTTAAAATAATGTAAAAAACTAGACTAGTGAAAAGAGAGCCATGGCTGCATTTTGTGAACAGTGTGGCCATTTATTTCGGTTGATTGTGCATTACACTTTTCTTTTATGGAACTGGAATAAATGGAGAAGAAAAAAAGGTCGCGCATAGCTAGCAGGCGCCTCTATCGGTCAAATTCGGCAATACAAGCGTCATTCGTTCATTTCATTTTGTTTGACTAGTAATGTTGGCTAAATGTAATCACAAAGTATTTTGCATTTTGAAATTAATATTAAAAATGCAAAATACATCTAGAAAGGTATTTCAAATAAAATACAAAATGATTTTTACTAAAAGGCATTTAAATGCAAAATACAAAATAGGTATTTTGCATTTTGTATTTGCATTTTAAATAGAAGTATTTCAAATAAATCGCATCTCTGATAAAATGGAACCATCTCTGAACGATGACCTACTAAACAAAAAAAGAATCATCAAAAATCAATTAATATTTGAAAGAGTAATCGCGTAACAAACATAAAAAACAAACAGTCTAATTGAGAACCTCCTCCATTATTTAAGTCGGTAAAAAATATAAGCTATTTTATAGAGAAATGTCATTCGTAATCCACGAAATGTACTTATAGAACAGTTGTTATTTTTTTACGTGACTTCAGGGTTTGGTCTCATAGTAAAGTTTATTATAATAATGAGTACTATATGACCTCCTTTCAGCTTAGTACATCCCAAGCCATAGTCATAGTCATAGTCCTGTAAAAAACTATTCAAAATACTATCACACTTTACACATACAAAAGTAACTTTATCTCTCTGCCTGTTTGTTACACAGCCAAACGACTGTACCAATTTTGATGACATTTGCAAGGAGAACGCATATATTATCATGAAGACAAACGTTGAATATTATATATCGGTAAAATGCAGTGAAACTGGAAAACTGCGAGTAAAACAGCAGAGCGCATTTGATATCTGATGTTACTTTTCTCTAATGTTCCTTTATTCACAATTTTGCAATATATACGCTAAAATCTGATGGTACTTACGTATATAGTATAGTATAGATAGAAACTATTGTGTACACCAGAAATAAAAATCACAAACAGATAGAAAACACTTACGAGCTAGTACCACAAGTGGCGGCCTTATCGCTAAAAGCGATCATCCAGCGATCTTTTCATCATCAGGCAACCATTTATAGTATATTATAATATGTGTAATATAAAAAAAACTTATCAATAATATTTTTCCAAAACAAAACTCTTTGTAACAATCACTATCAAGTAAACGAACATCAGTGAGAATTCATGACTAAATGGATACACATTATATAAAGTACTAGCGGTCCGCCCCGGCTTCGCACGGGTATTATTGGAGTTTTAGTAAGGATCCCTAATTTTTTTGAAAACATAATATAGCCTATGTCACCCGGTGATAGTGTAGCTTCCCAACAGTAGAAAATTTTTTCAAATCAGTTTCGGAGCCTATTCAATACAAACAAACAAACAATCAAATCTTTCCTCTTTATAATATTAGTATAGATAACCTTATTCGAGAAAGTATCGAGTGACGCCGATTAAAATATGATCACTCACCAGCTGGTAATTAATTAATTATCATATGGCCGAAACATCACCATCACCAACACTCATCGCAAATTACGCGTTAATCTCAAAGGTCTTTTGGAGAGGGCAGGTATTTTGGACTTATTGAGCGCAAATTTTGAGGACCGCAACCCTTTGAATAGTCAATGTCGCGTACCCTTATCTTGCCACAGAAGGCGACACCACATTACCAGCATTATGCCCTGTTCCGCAGCGCAACGGAAACGTGCCTTAACACGAGGCTTTAGGGTGGAATATCGTGTGCACAAGGTATAAAGTACGTGCCATTTTCAAAGTGCAATTTATATTGTATTGGAAGTTAGATCGCCGCGCCACAGCGTATGTTGCCTAAGAGTGATTGCTTTGCTCTGAGATACATACAAAATACCCAACGCAGAACTTTATAAATCTATAATATAAAAGAAAGTCGTGTTAGTTACACTATTTATAACTCAAGAACGGCAGAGCTGATTTTGCTGAAAATTGGTGGGGAGGTAGCTTAGCACCAGGAGATGGAAATAGGCTCATCTCACTCAGGCAATTTTCATCAGCATCATCACCTATTTTCATCACTACGCGGGTGAAACCGCGGGGCGCAGCTTCTTTATATACCTTCTTATCTAGTACAATTTTAATCCAAGAATCGAGAAAAAGAGATATTTAAAAGGTAAGGTAGAGAAAAAAGAAGACTAATGATTTGAGTTTGAGATCATTATTATAACTTCCATAAAGCGTTTGACATTTAAATAAATCATATTTAATTCGCCTTCGGGGCCTCTATCCACCACTTCATTCCGGTCCGTTGCTTTGTTGATGCGTGAAATACAAAGAAATACATGATGGAGATTCTCCACTAATATACTTACACTGTGTCCGCATTGACCCACGCCACGTTATTTTATATCGGGCCTGTGTCCCGCGGCTGAGCCATGCCTGTGCAGTGTGCAATCAGCTTTACATTGCCTTGTCTATAAAGAAAAATGTAATAAGTATGAGTGGAATTCCCCTACTTTATTGTGAATAGTGGACGATTAGAAAACTTTTCCCCGCTCATCTTCCATCATCGTCTTTGTAATGTTACATAACTTTTATTTTTGTGGGCATTATTTGTAATAGCTGCCATCAAAAATTATTGCTTTATTATTCTGCGATGTTACGTCACTCTCATAATGAAACAGATTATTTTTAACACGCTTTTATTAGCTTCGCTTCTTCGTTTTTTAGGGTTCCGTACGCAAAAGGTAAAAACGGGACCTATTACTAAGCCTACGATGTCTGTCTGTCCGTCTGTCTGTCCGACCTATTAACGGCTATATCTTTCGAACCGTAATATATAGCGAGTATATATTTTCTCAGAATATGTAATGTTACGGCGGATCAATAAAGAAATGACAAAAATTCAAACAACAAAAATATTTTTACATACGTTCATCGTTCGTACGTTTTTTTACGTACAACAAATGTATTTTTTAACGTATTTTTGTATTAGCTCTAATGTAAAAACGATAATACGTACAAGCGTCAAACTTGGTACAATTGTAGTACACACTCTAAAGTATAACAATAAATAATGGCCAATTGCGAGTCGGTGACAAATTTCTGTTCATTACCAAGTTATTATACTTTAGCAAACTGCGTAGCAAATTACTCCGACGATTAGGGTAGGTAGGTATTATAATAACTGGTAATTCGGTTACTTTGACAACCTTATTGTATTTTTTGGTGGTACGGAACCCTCAGTGCGCGAGCCCGACTCGTACTTGGCCGGTTTTTTTTTTTGGATAGTTTTTTTGCAATTAGGATTTAATTTGTTTATCTATGTAGATTTTTTACGGCTCTTGTAAATAAAACAGCAACAAAAAGAAAAATAGAAAATAAAAAGCCCCAGCTAATAGAGCTGATTATGTTCAAACGGTTGGATATAATTTTTTGAATCATAGCTAAAAAAACTCTCGATTAAGTCACCATTCAAACTCAATCTTTCTTTTGATATCGATAGTTGATCGAGTCAAAACGCCAGAAATACCATTTCCGTTGAATTTTCGTCAAAAATATTGAGAGGACTCTTAAGATTCCTCTTGTTTATTCGTAAAACGTTTTATCTCTCTTACATGTAAGTCAAAAATCAATAAAAAAAGATCAACAACATCGAGAACAAAATAAATTCGTGGTTTTCGCATAAAATGAATGCATGTGAATACACATGTAATGTTAATTATGCGTTAAACGTACATACCCGTAGTAAAAAGTAAGTTAGCATTTTTCTCTATGCCAACTGCTAAAATACAGAGTGGCGTGAAAATATTACAAAAGACTAGGTGAAAATTCAGTTTTGTAAAAACAGAAGCAAACTCGCAACACGTATTCAAAAGACAATTTTAATAAAATATCCCGACATAGTATAGAGACTTTTACATTTCACCGCGTGTATTTGATGAGATTTTGTGTTTTATTTTTAAATATACCTCAGAGCCTTTTGTTTACTTTGAATACTGAATAAAAAATAGGTTCATCCATTTTTTACTGCGATCGAGAATCATCTGCTATTTATTTTATAACTGTTATTTACACCAATCTATAATATTCTCGTTTTTATATGGGTAACTCTACATATATGTAGGTACAGGTGTGTGTATAGTTTTCGAAATAGGTAGATACCTATAGCAATTCGCTCAGCAGACCAGTCGGTGTAGTACACCCCAGGGACCCACTCTGCTATATCATTTGCCTGCGCTCTACCGACATGATTCTAGCTTCTATGTCAGTTACGGCTTTCTAGATTTACTTGAATATAATACCAAACTTGCAACGCCTCACGATTATACCCATTGATCTACAGAAACCATGTTTTTATTCGGAATTAGCTGAGCTCCGCAGTTTCACCTGCGTTGGCAAGCGTTGCGTTTCGTACTCAAAGGGTAAAAACGGGACCCTATTACTAACCCTACGCTGTCTGTGTCTGTCTGTCTGTCCGTCCTACCTTTAAACGGCTGTATCTTTCGAATAGTAATAGATAACCAGTTGAAATGTTAACAGAATATTAAAAATTACGGTGGATGAACTGAAAAATCATAAAAATTCAAAATGTAACAACTACTAAGTCCATCATACTTTTCCTCATATTTTTAGTTGCGATTATTTTTATTTGTTCTAGTTTAAAAACGGTAATACGTACAAGCGTCAAACTTAGCATGATTATTGTACCCACACATTCTAAAGTAAAACACCAAATAATAAATAATGACCAAGTGCGAGTCAGTGACAAATTTCTGACATTATAAAGTTATAACTGATAATTTCGTTACTTGTTATCATTCGAACCTCGCACTTATCATTTCACCGAATCGAAATGCCATATTTTACTAATTTTGAAGTCGGTTTTTTATATTGATAATTATTGTATTTTTTGGTGGTACGGAACCCTCAGTGCTCGAGCCCGACTCGCAATTGGCCGGTTTATTTGCATTAGTGATTAATACTTTTAATCCTGTAAAAATTTAAGGTTCCTGTGGGAATGTGCATGTGAGTGAAACCGCGGGGCGCAGTTAGTAAGCAATAACCATGAAAAGCTGTTCTATTTTTCTTTTATAACAAAGAGCAAATATAAAAAGGTTTTACGAATAATATTCGTAAAATCTCATATCTCCAAAAAATCATAACTCTTAACATAAATCTCTTTTGAAGTAATTTGTTTCAGCGACCAGTACTATCACCGCACTGGAGTTAGTCTCGTTCCAGATTAGGGTGTATTTATTTACATGTAATTAGGTCGATGTCAGTGATCGACGGCGGACGTCCGCGGGAGGTAAACAATCCATTACAAGCCTGTCACGGCCGCGCCACACGTTAACCCTACCACGGTACACTCACGCTGAAAGTAGCTTCGATAGCTATTTCAATCTCAGAACTTTTAGTATAATTTAGTAAATAGTTCTACTGCCAAACTACAGCCAAGTTGCTTTACACTCACGTCAAAAGTAGGCCTTGTAGCTATTTCAATTTCAGAAGTTTTAGTATAATTTAGCAAATATTTATTTTGCCAAACTATAAAGTCTAAAGCTCCTTTACACGCATGTCGAAAGTAAGCACTATAGTTATTTCAATCTCAGAAGTTTTAGTACAATTTAGTAAATAGTTCTACTGGCAAACTACTGCCAAATTGCTTTACACTCACACCGAAAGCAGGCCGTATAGTTATTTAAATTTCAGAAGTTATAGTATAATTTAGCAAAAAGTTCTTTTGTAATAATAGTACAAAGTTGTAGTAATAGTTCAAACTACAGTCAAAAGCTCTTTTACTCGCCTGCCGAAAGTAGGCACTATAGCTATTTCAATCTCGGAAGTTTTAGTATAATTTAGTAAATAGTTCTACTGCCAAACTACATCCTAAAGCTGCTTAACACACACGCTAAAAGTAGGCACTACACATATTTGATTTTCAGAAGTTTTAGTATAATTCAGAAAATTGCTCTATTGACAACTACAGTCAAAAGCTGGTCTTTCACTGGCAGATAGCAGATGTTATAATGACTTGCTTAGGCTACTTTTATACTGGATATAAAGCCGGGCATAGCTGCTGCTAGTCAGGTATATAATAAAGGTGGCAAAGTGTTGTAAGACTTAAATCGTTAATGTTTTGAGACTTAATATTCAATACATAATTTTAAGTTTTTATACAATTTCTTGTTGTTATATAAGTATAATTATACATATTGTAAAAACGGTATGTATTAAAATTAATAAATAATTGTTTCTCATTTATTTTAATAGCATTAAGGCCCAACGCCGACTTATTCGAGGCGTCCTCGTCGTGCAGTACAGGGCGCAGTGGAAAAGTCAACTCTTTCCTGTTTAGCGAAGGTTTCAAATTGTCCCGCTCCGCTTTCACGCCGCATCAGCTTCCACCGTATCTCAACTGTTGTAAATGAGGTACAATTTAAAACCTAGCAGAAGCCGAAAAGAGTTGACTATTTTTCGGTGGCTTGCAAGCCTAATATAATATACTGACGGCATTAGGCCAAAAAATAAAATTTATTTTTTAAACGATTGTCTTTGTCAAAAGCCTGCGATGTTAAATGCAAACATTACAAAAATGTCTAGTACAACATAACTACACAGCCACGATGAAACTAGAAGCTAAAATTAGCGTCTGTTCAGAAGCTTCCAACAAACTATTCTACTCAGCTCTAAAAGCATGAGAAATAAATTTTTGAATCCCTCAATTACTGTTTAAAATAAGCTACGCCTCTACCCCCAAATTAATCTTGTTAACTCTGCTAACCTATGGTAGGGTACGTTACCATGTAGACTTATAAACTGGAGCTCTGTATAGTCTGTACAGCCCAATATGGCCGGCAAACACGCGAATTTAGACCCCGCTGTCGCCCAACGTCAATATTTACTTCTATTGACTTTTTGACGTGCTCCAGTGATGGTTTCCGATAGTTTTGCAGGGTAGTGGTTCATGCGGAAGGAGCTCTAAGAAACAAATGAAAGTGTAAAGCCTAAATCGTAGTTCTAGAAGCATGAAAATTTACACAAAATATTCCTTATACTCGTATAACGTAGATGAGCACTAAAAAGGATTTTAGAAATCGTATTCCTTACATGAAAGTTAGTATGGAAGTTGTCCTTTTTAAAGTAAGAAACGTGAAAAAATAGGTACTTAATCTTATGTTTATTAGTAAAACATTAAATCGTTAACTTAAACGGTTTTTTTTTTGGAAACTCATCCCGTAAATTTAAATAGTGGATGAAAATTTGTATCAAAGTTTGATAATTTTTTAAGTTGAAAATGAAACGTGAAAGTTGGCGTTTACTTTTCTATTTATTCCGTTGAATTATCCTTTTTAGAATATTATTCTCTGAGAAGTTTTAATAGGGGATGAAAATTTGTATAGAAGCTAGTTAGATTTTGCGTAAGGGCCGAATTAGGGAGGGGGGGGGGGGGGGGGCAATTGTAGTTTGAAAGTTGAAAAATGTCGTGTTCGAAATTTCGGGCAACAGCTTATATAATTATTAAAACTCACATACGTAGGGAAAGTTTAGACGAATCATTGGCGGTACTTTTAAATAATTTCATAACATTTATAAAATATAGATATTCTTCACAATAATATAGTATTCCTATGAACATAGACACTACAAAGTGTTAGAAACGGTCGGTCGGTCAACGGTCGTGCGAAAAATTAGGAAACCATTAAATACCAAGTTTTCTTATGTTTCTTAAGTATTTTTATGTGAATGTTCCATCTCTACCTATATCAAAAATTCAAATATAATCTAGAGAGAGCACAAAGCAGACCTCAGTCCAGTAATCCATTCAATGCATCACTATGCGACTCTTATCTTGCCACGTATAGCCATGCCGATCCGTTACCGACATTTAGGCAAAATACAAATTCTTTTGGACACCGAACAAATATCAGTTCTATCACGTTGCCATAAGAGCGGTTTTAAGCTTCTGAAGTTAGGTTTTACAACATTTTACAGCACATAATCCTACTGATATTGGAAGGCTCGTCGATGCATTCACTGGGATGCACAAAATTTTCTATAAGGATAAAAGCAAACAAGATAGCCATCGAACTAATGTTAGAAGCCTGAGCTGATATACCTACATAGGCTGGCAATATTGCGATGTCTTCCTTTCTATATAGAGCCTTCACTCTAACATCTTACGAAAGAGGTTTTAACAAAACAAACACTTTTTTTCCATTATTATAATCCGAATTCGAGAGCTTAATCTATCTATATTTATGTTAAAATGAATCCATATTCACCTTGGTCGCACCATAACTTAAGAACGACTTTACCGATTTTATTCATCTTTTTTCAAGGTTCTTACGGATAGAAAACAATTTCGCGCGAAGACAGGACAACGTCTGACGGGTCAGCTAGTTCATATTTGGTGTAACTTATTTCATAATTTTTGTCATAACGGGTTTTGCCAACTGTTGTATAGCAAAGCTATCAAAATTAGTTGTTAAACGTCTGAAAAAACAGAATAAAACCCTCAGACTATATTTCGCGCGAAGACAGGACAACGTCTGACAAGTCAGCTAGTTCATATTTGGTGTAACTTATTTCATAATTTTTGTCATAACGGGTTTTACCAACTTTTGTATAGCAAAGCTATCAAAATTCGTTGTTAAACGTCTGAAAAAAACAGAATAAAACCCTCAGACTATCATTAGGTAAGAAACTAAAAATGTGTTCATTACAATGATCAACTGCTAGTTTATTATGGAAATATGAAAATAAATCGATATGCAATTTTTTAATAAGTAGGATCTTTATATTTACCTTTATATATTTATTATAATGAATTTCTTCCGTCTCCCAAATACCTACTATTTAAATATTAATGATTTAGGTCATCCATCATCATCACTTACTTTTTAGAAATTGACTAAATCCATTTTTTCTGGTAACTGCAAATTGATTTTTCATTTCAGGTAGTCAAAGTACAGAACACCCAAATTGCTCTAATACAAACGGAGAAATGGGAATTTAAAAAGCGATAAAACACTTTTATTTGCTCGCGTCAAGCACTGACCGATGAAGCCGAAATTTTACAATCAACTGAGGTTTTCAACGCAAATATTTGTTATTACGGTTTCGTTTCATTAAAATATTTCGTTTTAAATGAAGCCAACTTGTTTTTGAGTTTGTAATTCCAAGTTTTTTGGCGTGAAACAGGAACAACGCTGACAATACGGCGAGTGAATGGCTCAGTGCCGTTGAACGTTAAATGTTTCCGTTTTTGGCGTACTCTCAAATTAGTTAATGTTTTCAAACAACACCGTGAACATCGGCATACCTATTCGCAGTGGAAAGTTAGGGAGTGAGTCTTTACTACATTGTCATCGTCTTTACTACAATCATATTTAATGCGCTTAACTGCATTTCTATATCGACTACATTGACCGGAATAATCCCGGTAAATTCACGAGCAGATCTTTGATTCTCGAAACAAATATTGCTTTCGCAAAGTTTGTTACCTCACAACCTTGGAATAACAGAATAGGTAAATAACATTCGAAAATTGTAAGGCACAACGGTCGCAGGTTGTCGCAACTTTAGCGCAAATGAAAACAATTTGTTTTCCTCGGCGACACTCTCTCACACCGGACACCGAACCTTTTTAAGCGCATTTTACTGAATCCGCTTAAAATATTGTGGAACTAAATAAAAACCAATTCGGGTGGAAGTGTACTAGAATTTGTCGGTACATTTTGTGCGGGTTTGTAAAACACAGCACATTTTTGACAAGACTTGTTGGCGCGGTGCCTGGTCGCTTCACGTGCGGTGAGAAGTGTCGACTCCGGGATTCGGACAGATGTGTTTTTCTTTTAGTGCCGTTGGACTGTAGACAAGATTGAGAGCTACATACAGTTACAGGCTCAATTTCGTTAGGCCCTTTTGTAGACACGTTTGGTTGGAATTGGTTGTTTTTAGAGACGAGACTGATGAGGTTTTTGGCGAATGGGTTCACACGTCCGACAAGCATGAAAACAAAAGTAACCTTTAGGTCCTCGATGAGTACTTTCCCAAAACGTTTACTATTCAGAAATGTGTTGGTATTTCACAAAAACATTTACTTCCTGCTTAGCTAACTAAATTCATAGGTATCAAAGTAAAGGCACCGGAAATGCATAGTAATTAGAGTTTTTTTAATGCCCATTGCTGCTGGTACATACATTTCATATCTATTTTTCCTAAAGCTTCTATACGTCCAATTTCCATACCATTGCTTAACCGTCACACTTAACAAAAACAAATTATGTCAAACATTTTCCAGTGCAAAGTAGGTAGATCGGCCAGTCAGCTACAATTAACGCGACCCGCTGGCCATATTTCACTCGTGACGCGCGCTATCGCGGCACGCTCGCATCCGCGGCACAAAACGCCGCTTTTAACCGCCACCTACATGTAAAAGGTATTTGTATAATGTGCTACCAGTATGATGGTACAGACTAAGTACAAATAGTATTACTACGACTAAACAGATTCTACGAGACATAATATAGCGTTTAAAAACTATTTGTATTTAGGTGAATGAATACCTTTCGACTTTTCGGGCATATTGCACTGGTTATAGTATTGAGCTGACCCCTATAACCAAAGTTTTTTTTTTTGTTTTGACCATTTATTCATATTGCTAAAGTTTCTAAAGTCACCAAAGTTTATAAAGAAACAATATTACTACGTGATTAGTAGTGCTAAGTAAGTACATTGGGTTTATTTTGAAAACTAACGCATATTTTCACACATTTATTTATATGACACAGGAATGACTCACTGAACGTCTAATGCCTGTGCGCGGCTCCATCTCGCGCTTTGCTTTTATCAATGCAAAGCGAGACAGACCCGCGTTCGCGCATTCTCCTTGAAAAGAAAAGGACCGGCGAATGCTATCTACTATATTCGAGATCGACTATAGTGTGTGTGTGTGTGTGTGAGAGTGTTTGTGTGTGTGTGTGTGTGTGTGTGTGTGTGTGCGTGTGTGAGTGTGTATGTGTGTGTGTGAGAGAGAGAGTGTTTGTGTGGGTGTGGGTGGGTGTGTGTGTGTGTGTGTGTGTGAGTGTGTTTGTGTGTGTCGTTAGCATACAAAATAATGATAATTGTCTTAAAACCCGATTGTAGCAACCCTACCCCTGTGACTGACAGTAGGCGTTGGATTCAAGGACACGTCTGAGGCAAAATACTGCTTTTACTATGATTATAATCATAGTAATTGTATTTATATTGACTATGTATAGTCCCTACTGTTTCCTGTAAAACTCTCGTTCTCTAGCGTTTTTTTTTGTCCCGCTGTTTGTATTTACATGTCTTTACATATTTTATACTGATTTAAGAACGCAATTTGTTAATACGCAAATAGTACATGGTAATTTACGACTTCTTGGCTCTTCGCATGCATGTTTGCGGTACCAGTGTGAAAACCTTGACGTTTCACATAATTTTACATGCATAACATTTATCTGGCAGGAGGTAGGAGTTATCACTGGCAAGAACAGCAAATAAATCATGCTTATATTAAAAGCTGCTAATTATAATACAGTACACCTTTTAAATGATGATCTAATTAAATAACCCAGCCAAGTGCGAGTCAGGCTCGTGCACTGAGGGTTCAGTACCACCACATAACTTGCTAGCTACTAAAGTACAAAAAAGAAGTGCAAAAAGACAACAATCCATCAACGCCCAGGCGGTCACCCATCCAAGTACCGACCGCAACCGACGTTGCATAACTTCGGTGATCGTTCAAGAACCGGTGGTGAACAGAAATTTGTCACTGACTCGCACTTGGCCATTTGTTGTTATATTTTAGAGTATGTACTATATAATCATACCAAGTTTGACGGATGTACGTACTACCGTTTTTACATTAGAGCTAATACTTTTAAATACGTAAAAAAATACATAAATATGTTGAATGAGGACCCTTTCGTTTTTACTTTTGACCTTATAAAATATTTCTTAGTTAATCCGCCGTAACATTACATATTGTGTAAAAATTTCAACTGGCTATCTATTACGGTTCGAAAGATACAGCTGTTTAAAGGCAGGACGGACAAACAGACATACAGACAGACAAACATACAGACGAACAGACAGACAATGTAGGCTTAGTAATAGGCTTCCGTTTTTACTCTTTGGGTACGGAACCCTAAAATGCAACAAGTTACTTAGTAGAAAAAGATTAAAATCCTAACAACGATATTTTGGCAGATCCTATTTCACAAACGGTACACCTAAACAAAAAACTTGTACGAATTCTCACCTATTCAGTAAAAAATCAAAAGTCATACGAGGTGCAGTAAAGTTTTTTTTATCCACTTTATATAATCTATCGATACTTTATTTATCAAGATCGGCTGAGAAGTTTGGGCTTTAGGTTGGGACAAACATACAATATATACTACTTTTGATTGAGTCAGATATACTGACTGCGGCATTTTAAAAGCGAATTCAAGCGTTTTAGTACAAAATGTGTATCAAAACCCCTTCGACCAAAATAAAATGAATAGACGTACCGAACCGACGAATGGATAACCATTGAAATTGCTCAGTAAAAACGAGTCAAAACCGTCGGACATTATACTTCAACACCTAATTATAACCATGTACAGTACATTTGTTACAAAAAAATAGATAGCGGTTTTTTGTTGTGTATTTACACTTCGGGAAAGCACACGAACGCATAATTTTATCAGATATTTTGTTATCATGTAACAATAGTCTCGTGTTGCATTTCCTACGGCTAGAGACCGACTGAAACCAAGTGAGCGCCGGCGCTCATTTTGTAATCTTCAAAAATGCGCTTCTTCTGGGCCCGTCCATTCATTTTAATTTGGTCGAAGTCTCTTTCGAAGTCGTCGAAAACCACGTCTCTTTCTATAGTTAAATAGTGATTTTATCAAATAAATTACACTTGTAATATTTACTCCAGTCTTTTGCCCCTCTTCTCACCTGAATAGTTGCGGAAGGGGGCAATTAATCCTCCCAGTTGAGTCACTTTTTTTTTTTCATTTTAATTAAAGCCGAAGCCGAGGATCGCCTAATTAACCCATTAAAACAGACTGCTCTCATTTTGTCTTTTTTCCGTGATCGTTTACTTTCTTACGATTTCAGAATGGAAAATGAAAATAACGACAGCACCTACCTTTGTGTTCAAAAAGTTGCTTATAATTTTGTTTTTTGTTTTAAATATGATAATTTTGGTATGTAGGTATATGAATTGCATTTTTGTTGCTTTTAGCAAAAAAAATGTTTATAGTTTGTGTTTTAGGCGGTTACACTAAAAATTTAAATCAAATGTTCTTTCATTTCAAATTTACCTACATTTACTTTTCAAATATTTTTTTACTGGTACCACTGGACTTAGTTTATAAGCCAAGTTAGTTACGCAAAGTTTAATCTGAAGCTGTTAGTTATTTTATCCATTCTATTAAGTTTTCAACGCAGCTTGAAGTACAATTGCTTTAGTTCTTTTCAAGGTCCTTCTTTAAAATTAAATATAGAGGTAATTTATATTTTGAAAACAAATGTTTAAACCAACTGCACCCGGCGGTTTTACCCGTGTGGCTACGGTACATTTTCCGGGATAAAAATAACAATGATAATGTACTATGTTATGTCCTTCAACTATATGCAAAAAACCACGTCAATCCATTGCTCTAGGTACTGCGTGAAAGAGGAACAAACAAACTAACAAACAAAACACATTCACATTTATAATTGACTGAAAGAAGAAGAGGTCTCAGATTGTCTAATGGAACAAGTAAGTTAAATAGAATAAATAGCAAACTAGTGATGGGCGGTAAGTGGTCACCTTCGGCGCCGCCTATAGACACCTACAACACATAAGACATAATAGCACACCTATAATACCCGGGCTATTGTCAGTGCGTTGCTACCTTTGAGGACTCCATTCACCTTTCGTTTGAAGCAGTCCAAATTATACCTCTGAGTAAAATCCGAAGGTGGTAAAAAGTATATTATATTTTTGTATGGTTGAATTTTTGTTCGACGTTATTTTTTGTGAGTATCGTTGATCTTTACAAAGATATGTGGACATGTAGTTAATTCAATTACAATTTGTAAGTTCGAAAATAAACAAAGTCGGTCCAGATGTTGCGGAAATAATTAAATAGGGGGGGGGGGGGAGGGGGTCACGATGTCACAGTTCGGGGCGAACAATCAGTATTAAAGCCAATTTTTAACCAAACTAGAGGCGAATGTGCGTGTTTAGATTAAAACATTTATAAAATCGAAGAAAAACCCCTCTCGGTTCACATAATTTACATTCGATAATCAATAAAATTAAATGCATTAAGTATTGAAACTTAAAAAAACAGATGCTGTGACCAATAATAAAGACAAAAAATCTGCATAGAGATTTTTTTTGTATTCATTTGAAAGAAATCAATTTGTTATAGAATCGCTAAATAAAATTAAGGGTTAGGTATTAAGTGAACTCTATGTCATCAAATACAGAGCGTAATTTTGCACTGAATTAAAAGTAAGTTCAGGACACAATTGCAGAAACTTGTTGCCGCCACAAAAGAAGCCGAGAGCGGTGAACAATATAGCACATGGCGCCATAGCAGTAGGTAAATCTGCAAAGTTCAACGACAAAAAGGTGAAAATTCGTGGATTTTAGCTTAGATACTTACGATGCAGCTAATTGCATCTACAGATGAATTGAAAGGGAAATATTTCTGCATAAAATATATGGGAATGCTAGAAGATGCTATTTGCAACGTTCTGTTTTTATGTGGTCTGATGACGTCAGGAAAAGCGTCTATCTATATATATAATATGACTCCCCCTTAGTTACGACTGCCCTGGTGGCCCTATTGGTAGTGAACCTGGCTTCTGCGCTTGGGGGCGTTCGATTCCCACCTAGGACAAACATTCATGTGATTAACATTTGTTAATATACCTATTCTATTTAAGTATGAATTTAAAAATATATAGTTTTGTATGTACATCAATCTCTGGCAGCCATAGTAGGTACAACCTTTGCTTAGTTTGGGCACAGAATGGGGTCAGATGACCGTGTGTGCAAAAATATACCGCATTATATTTGTTCACTCGTCTGTCTAGTTAAGCTCGCGTTCTATCTACGAAACTATAAGCGCTTTGCTATCACAAGCTATAAAACAATGCACAAACGCACATGTCAGTACGTCATAAGGCGTACAAAGCAAGTGCCTGAATATACCAACAAGTACCGTCAACAAGACAAACCGTGGCATCGCGATCATCTGAATGACGGAGCCATTACCCGCATTCAACTCCCGGCGCAGTCAGCCGCGGCAAGTGGTGGAGCTGGTGAGATTGGTTTCAATAAAAGCGCAACCCTCCCCCATGTTTTTCTTTCATCACTCAACTTTGAATGGCGTTATTCAGTAGAGAGTTATTGTCGCCTGCGTTTTTGTGGTGTTTAGTAATTTCTGTTTGTTACAGGTAATTTCTGTTTACAACTTCCGTTGGTGTTGCTGGAATATTTAGGCTGTTGTTTGGAATATAAAAGGTAAGTTTTGCGTAAAATGAAATGGCAATATAAGAACAACCTCTCTTGTAAGGATTTTGAATTTTTTGCAATAATTATTCAATTAATGAAGGATAATATGACTGAACGTTATTTATATCTGAGAACTTTACCAGCCACCGAGGCTTTTAGTTTTTTTTAATGATTTTTATTAATATTTTTTTCATTTTTAAAAAATTATTAGGTAAGTAGTAATAGTTATAGGTTTTAAATATCTGTGTTTTATAATATTTTTTGTGTAAATTCATAATACTGAACGCTTTATTGATTTTATGACACACACTTGACATAACCACCTAAGAATTTCAGCTGTTTTAACTTAGGTGCGTAACGTAGACAACGTCACTTTTGTAAATGTAAGTTCCAATATCTTCAATATAAATCAACCATTTAAGATTACAGTTTACAAAAAAATAATCTATATATATAAAAGCGAAAATCATCTACTCACTCACTCACTCATTAAACACGAAATCTCGAAAACTACTTGACCTACGAAGCAGCAATTTTGCATTTTTGAAATTTGGCAGATAGATTCCTTATGGGGTTCCGTATGGGGGGTAAAGGTCCGCTAAGAAAAGATTTTCTGAAAGAGCCGAATTAAGGAGGACGAAAGGAGGTTGAAAGTTTATATGAAAGTCTACGCGTACGAAGTCACGGGTAACAGCTAGTTTAATATGTTTACTTGTTTATTCAAGTATAAATGACATCCTACAATGAATAACAAGTTGCATAACCCCATCCGTTGATCCACGGGCCGGATAAAACACTGCTGTCCAACAAACGGATCATTAAGGTCCGCTTTAAATATGCCTAGGGCTGTGCTGATTAATCATCTCCGGGGATTAATTAGTGGTGAAAAAAGCCGATGAAAAGCGCATCTATCTCCAGTTGCCGCCGGCCATGTAAGTTGGTGGTTGCCCGTTAGCAGCCGGTTGTCGATTAATTGCCGGTTGTCTGTACACCACTGTGAAATAAGCATCCTAACAATGGAAAGATGATGTAAGTAAAGAAACCGGACAAGTGCAAGTCGGGCTCGCGCACCAAGGGTTCCGTACCACTACAAAATACAATAATTAAAATTTAAAAAAAACGACTTTAAAATTAGTAAAATATGGTGGCAATTCGATTCGGCGAAAACAATGAGGTCATCCAAGTAATGAAATTACCAGTTATAACTTGGTAATGAACAGAAACTTTTCACTGATTCACATATAGGCCATTATTTATTATTTTTTGTTATACTTTAGAGTGTGTACTGTAATCAAAATCATGCCAAGTTTGACGTTTGTAAGTATAACTATTTTTACATTAGAACAATTACAAAAATACGTATAAAAAAATACGTTTGTTGTATGGGGTTTCATTTTTACTTTTAGACTTTTTTTTTCTTTTTTTGTAAATCCGCCGTAACATTTCATATAAAAAAAAAACAACTGACTGTCTATTACGGTTTGGAAGATACAGCCGTTTAAAGACAGGACGGACAGACGGACGGGCGGGCAGACATACACTGTAGGCTCAGTAATAGGGTCCCGTTTAGGTACCGTCTGGTCCCGTTCGTACCCTTTGGGTACGGAACCCTAAAAACGGCGTGTGCTTAAGACTTAACAGAAGTGAAAACTAAATCAAGGTCGACTATATATATATATATATATATATATATATATATATCTCAAGGGCTGGTTACCCAAACGAGCGTTACATCTGAGTCTCATTCAATAGCCACAAAATAAAGTGCTCAGCGCGCATAAAGAACTTCAAAAGTCTCTTTGATTTTACGGACTGCACTGATGTTGATGAATGGAACCGTTTGTGCCAGTCTTTGTTTATCTTATTTGAGTAAGAACTTCCCACACAAATCTGTGGATCGATTTAAGGCAGCTAAAGACGCGCGGCTATAACAACGTGTACGCGGCGGTGGAGATTTAAAAAAAGTGTTTTTTCAGTATTTTTTTTTCTTTTGAAATGTTGAAAACATTTGAAAGAGATATAGGTAGGACAGAGTTGAGAGAAGACTTAAATAAATAAAAAATTGGCATGATAGCAGCTCATAAAACATCTTGAGGCCTTCAGGCGGCGTAAAACTCTAACACTAGGGCTACTCACTCGGCTTATACTAACTTACTTACTATTAACACGTGGATTAGGTTATTCCGATACTTTTATTCAAAAAAAATTAAGGTTAATATCCTCCTATAGCGGTAAACAATGAGCTGTACCTAGTGAAAAAACATTTTAGTAAAGTACGTCCTAATTTGTCCGACTTTATTTTATAGTTAAAATTACTTTCGATCCTGTAAGACTGCAGTTAACAAAGTCGTCATGCTCAACTCTTTTCCAATGTTACTTGTAAACGCACTTCCAGAGCAGTTAGCACTAATAGGGTAGTTAAGTGCGGAGTGGGTAACATACTCTATCTGATTGCGTCGTTCATCGACTCAGTTCGACGGACGAGGGATGCCTGCCGATTCGCGTCCAAACAGAGCACCGTACTAACAGTAACGATGTTCGAATCACACTAACACGCTTCACATTGATGAGTAATTTGACCTACTTTAGGCTTTATAACCACCCCTTTCCGACTATCCTTGTACATACTAAGGGATTTTAGGACAACATTACCACTAAATTTTTCGTTCGTAATAAACTGGCCCAGTCTCATAAAACTATTCGGGCCAGTGGACTATAAGAAATTTTCAAGTGTAAACTTGCTCGCTGACAAGAAATTGAATAGGCGACTTGCTAAGTTTCCTATTTCTGATTAGGATGGATTTAAATGGGTATCACACTAATAATATAAACGCGAAAGTTTGTGAGTGTGTATGTTTGTTACTTCTTCGCGATAAAACGACTAACGGATTTGAATGAAATTTGGAATGGAGACTGCTTATTACCTGATTTAACACACAAAACTACTATACTTTTTATCAAAAAAATAAATATGGTTCCTGTGGAATAGCGGGTGAAACCTTAGCACAGATGGTCTAATAATAAAAAAATATCATCAACATTAGACCAAGATTAATAAATTATGCGTCGACTTGAGAACCTCGTCCTTTTTCTTCGGTCTAAAACAGGTATGTCCGACGTTTACAGAGGTCCTTACTGCTTATAAGCCAACCAAATAGCTCATAACTCATATTACAGAGGGAGTTCTAAATGTCGCTTTTTAAAGATGAATATTTTACAGCCGCCCGTAACTCATTGTCGACGAATTTAATACTTTGAGTGCGTTTACAGAGCAAGTTTTTAAATGTTCGGGATTGATCGTCGGATTGGATGGCTAAATCGCTAAATGCTTTTAGTCTGGCTTTATTAGGGATGTGGCGTGTCACCGTAAAATGATAGATGTCTAGACTTTAAGGACTAAGCGTTTCGTTCATTATGATCGAATTGCTTTTGTTAAATTTTGTTCGCGTAGTGGTGCCGTGCTTTATGTTAGCTGATACAGAAACTATCCGTAGCGAGTATATCAAAATGATGCGATACATAAATAATATTAATTGCTGTTGTGAAATTTCAAACGCAATATAGCATGAGAGAGTGTCGTAATTTGCGGGAAAACATAATGAATTGATTTATATTTATAATAATGTTTGCAACTCGGTGCGATTAAGTAGGAAATATGACGATGTCGAGACTGGATGGTTCTCGGTCGGCGCATAATTAGAATAATTGCGAAAGTTTTCTCACTACACAGACTTAACCGCGATGCTTTAGAGCCATTCATTTGTATTTATGCACGCCGCGTAAACAAGTCATAATGGCGTTTCATTTTTATATTTCCCTTTGTGCTCGGCGACGGTCGTCGAGAAAACGTTGTACCTCAGTATTCTTTGGAGAAAATCCTAGTTGAAGTTTACGAGTGTTTCATAATCCTTGTGTGTCGAAACACGTAAAATTTCCTGGAGTTTTATGCAGACACAGCGTCGTTGGGCGGATGGGTCGTCCGGCAGCGCTGTAAAAATACATATCCCAGGAAACAAAACAAGTGTTACGTAAAAAGTAACAGATTACAGACCACTCTCGTTTACAGCGGACGCGTTATGGGCTCTTTGTTAAAATTTGGCCCTGGGAGATGAGCTACGCTGGTGCCCGTACTTAGGTATCACGAAAAGTTTTTAGTGAGTATTTTTGTGTTGCAATTTGTGTGATATTGTGTGAAGCTGCCTGGATTAAAATAATAGAAAAGACAGTTTGGCAAATATTTTAAAAAATCTAAATATCCATACCTACAAATTGCCCACAGTTGCAATTGCTACAAACCCACCTTCTACAAATTGTTGCTTAGTATTAATTGGAAATTAGTACCAGGTTCATTGTAAATGATCCATATAATACCTTCTAAGGATCCCTCACTTCAATGTGGGGCGCCAAACGCAGATGATTTTGAATTACATCAGACGCGCATAAACTTACTCTAAAACAAGTTGCTTACTGACCCTTACAATTTTTATGATTTTCCTTCAGTGAAAGTGTTACTTTGATGAACACTATTATTTAAACTCAATCCTTACACCGAAATCCCAAAAGCAGGTCAGAATACCGAGATTTTAGAACACGTAAAAATGTCAACCCCTCCGAACTCTCGTTTTCTCCGATATTAAATTCTAACAAATTGTCTAATCTAAATACAGTTCGATACACGTGGCTGCGGGATGACTCGCGTTTATCTTCTCGAGAATCAGGGTTTCCATTTAAGTTTGTTGGGTTGCGTAAGTAACGACTGAGATCACTCCGAGTTATGTCATCGCGTCGTCTGCGCTCCCTCGGCTGGCAACCCTAGCACAATCTGACAACCAGTATGTCAACTTCACGCTTTGAGCACACGCTAATATAGAGATACAGAGTCAAAATGGAAAAACATCGAATATTATGAAATAGATTTTGTACGTGCATAATTCAACTTTTACTCGTATGATTTTTACGCACAGCGGAATATTTAATAAAATTTATTTTTTATTAAATTAATTTTTCTGTTGGCCTTTTTTCTCTAAGAGCTGGTCTTATAGAAGCATAAACATAGTTCAGTTTTTATTTGGTGGTCCTCTACGAGACGTAGAGGCTAGTCGTAGCAACTGCTACGAACGCGTAACAACTGCACTAGTTTACAATGTAGATTTTATTTGTGTAAAGTTACCATACTGTACATTATACTGCAGCCCTATGTTCGCACCAAATCCACGAAATTAACTAGAAAATATAATGCGGTGTGAGAGCCCGATGGTTGCGACAAAATGTACATAATTAGAAAAGTTTTTACGAGGAGAGTCGGCAAGTCGACGGTTGTCACAACCTGACACGACGCCCCATGTCCGGACGGCGAATAATAATTTGACTGGGCGAATTATTTACGAATTGTAATTCTTTTTGATGCTCCTTGTTCTCGTGTTTTGCTTGCGGCTATTGCTGCTTTATACCTTTTAAGACAATTGAAATCGTGCCCAATTTAACACTTAAAAAGATTTGTATAATAAAAAAAAATCCCTTCAAGGCGTCAACTAGATAACATCTTCCTGTTTTTATTTGGTTAACAATAATGTTAATTAATAGTAATGTTAAATTTATATTTCCAAAATGAACATACAAATTTACACAATATGAAAAACCCAAAAAAATATTCGGTGGACCTTAAACTAGGCTAAGCCTGTATCTTAGCCTAAAAATTTCATTATTGCAATCTATTGACATTGCAAAACAGAAATTAGCCCAAGAAAGGGATCAATGGCACAAGGGAGAGAAGCAGCCTCCAGCCAGCCACCAGGACCAGACCAGCAGTGGGTCGATAGAGGCTGATGATGATAATGACGAAAAATTACAACAGTTTAATGATACTGAATTTTTTATATTAATTAGAAAGACAATCACTTTAGTCTTAGCGAGATATAAACCCTTATGTGGCAACGCTCAGCGGTCACGAGAAGGCCAAAGAAAGAGCCAAACTCGTGTTATAGAATGCTATAAAAATTATTATTGTTTTTGGCACGACATCGTGTCAACAGTGAGGTTTCTTGGCCTAAATTAGTGCAATTACGAAACTTTTTATTTGAAACTGAGCGCCAAAACCGTGGCATTAAACTTAGGTACGAGTACATCCGCTGGCACAGGAAGGCTTAGCACTGTTTGATAGCTTTTACGCATCGTTCACATTAAAGAAGCACTTACATCGTCCTATGCTAGAACTGAGTTCTTTTTGTTCTCGGCTTAGTTTCAATGACACTATTTTTCAAAGCTTTCGAAAAAGCAAACACAAAATACAGGACCGGTTTATTTTATAGCTGCTAGCTTATTATCTACTAATAATGAGTATATTTACCTCCTTTTGACTTAGCACCCCCTTTCCACGTAACCCTGTAGAAATTAAATTTCCATTATAGGTACTCGTATCTTTGATCGAACGAGGTCAGAGTGCAAGTCAGAGTTCTCACAATGAACCGATTAGGCTCCTAACGAAGCTTGGAACTGATTCTTTTAATAGTTCTTCTGTCTTTTTTTCGTTAGTAAGATGCTTTCTAACTTCAACACATCAGTTCATACTACCTTTTTCAGTAGAGTGCGTGATTAAGCTGTTATGCCAGCTCACGGACTGTTTTAGGGTTCCGTACCCAAAGGGTAAAAATGGGACCCTATTACTAAGCCTACGTTGGCTGTCTCTCTCTGTCTGTCCGTCCTACCTTTAAACGGCTGTATCTTTCGAACTGTAATAGATAGCCAGTTGAAATTTTCACAGTATATGTAATGTTACGGCAGATTAACTAAGAAATAATAAAAAAAGTAAAAACGAAACGGGGGAACAATACAACATACGTATTTTTTTTTACGTATTAGCTCTGATGTAAAAACGGTAATATGTACAAGCATTGTGCGTACAAGCGTCAAACTTGGCATGATTATAGTATACACTCTAAAGTATAATAAGAAATAAGAAATAATTACCAAGTTATAACTGGTACTTTCATTATTGAATTTAGTGGTGGTACGGAACCCTCAGTGCACGAGTCTGAATTGCACTTGGCCGGTTTATTGCTTTTTGACTTTTTTATCATTTCTTAGCTAACCCACCGCAACTACACACTCAGTGATTTTTTTTTACTGGCTGTCTATTACGATTTAAAAGAAACGGACTGACGGACGGATGGACAGACAGGCAGACAGCGTAGGCTTAGTAATAGGGTGCCGTTTTTACCCTTTGGGTACGGAACCTTAACAATGTCAAGTAAATAAATAAGAATAAAAGAAAAATAAATCATAATGTCAGATAAAAACAATACTTTACTGCACTGGCCTTCAACAGGATCATTTATGGAAGAACGTGAAAATGCGAACTGAGGCGTAGCTGAGGCCAGTGTATGTGAGGCCATAAATGTTCAGGCTGCCAAGCCTTGTATAGTACTGAAATATTGCATTGCATTCACATTTTATTAAAAAGCCTATAGCAACCAAACTACGAAATAAAAAACATTTCCAGGTGGCTATATAGCTTGTACCATGTGCGAATCATATTATGGCACCACCAGGAGATGGCAATTGTTTTTTGTTTGTAAATTCTAATATAGCCTTTGTGCATTCGCCTCTTTTTAGTGGAAAAACATAATCAAACCTTTTACACATTGAAAAATTGTACGCGAGCATAAGAGATATATGACGACATGAAAATTTGCCACCAATTTACACGAGCAACGGTTGACCGTTGCTCGTGTAAATTGGTAAGGCCTTGAGGCCTTAAAATCAAATTTTCGAAGAAGAGGGTTCTTTAAATTATGAACACATTAAATACCGTGGTATAGAAAAATAAATTAACATAATGTCAAAACAAAGTCAATATAAAAGTAATTAATGTCTATTATAAAATTACTATTTAAATTTAATAAAGGCGTCATAGCCGTAGGACCGTACTCGCATTAAATTGCTCCGATTGTTTATCATACACAATCGAGCCCAAAATAATGGATTTAATTATATAGAACAACTATAATAGCAACATTTTTAAAGAGACAACTTCAGTTGAGTTGTGCATTAATCCAAAATGACTCCATTCTCAGAACCATATCATTACATACAAATGACATCATACGAGTAAAATTTTCGCATTTCCCAATTCACCCTTGACGTCACCGAGGGGAATGAGCACGAAATAAACGGAAAAGCACGTTAGCAAAATCCCTAGACGCATTCCCTTTCTCGAGGAACATGACTTTTCACATCGGAGAATGTAAATGTCGTTTAATATGGTGTTAAGAGTTGACTGGGTTTTTCCAAATGTGAGAATGGCGGGAACGGCTCAGATTTTCATGAGCCGTTAATTAATTCCTTTTTTTATCAAAATGATATCTTCTAAAGATGCCCTGTATTACTGGGGTACAGCAAGGTTATGTAGGATTGCATCTACTAAAACACCCTCTGGCTTGCCTCTGTAAATAACAGAGGGCGCACCTGGATCTCAATTAATTATCTAGAGTTGCCTTTGATGATCAATGCATCCACTTAGTAATTACCTAGACTATCTTTGTTTACTACACGAGAACATAGGTACGCCTTTTTAACCCCCGACGCCAACAGAGGGTGTTATGTGTAACTGTGGTATCGTATTGATTTCTTTTTCTTTTATTTGTTTGAAAGGGAATTTGATCCTGATTGTTCTCAAGAAAATCTGTCATAGACGTTATAATATACCCGTCAGCCGTTTGAAAATCATCAGATCTTTTGACGTTTTTTTTTTTTTATGTACTTATGTATGCTGTATGTATCAAACTAAAGCAAATGTTCTGACTCTATTTGTTTGTAGACAAAGTAAAAAAATCGTAAGAAAATTATTAACTTTTAATCACGGAATTAATTGCATTAGACTATAATGACATAACATTAACAGTAACATTGACATTGGGTGTAATATTTTACTAAGCACAATTTAAAAAAAATTACTGGAAATTAATGAAAACATAATATAATAACTAAAAGCTAAAGCTATGGTATTTTAGTTTAAGTTTCTAGTTTTTATGAAATAACATAATTATCTATATTTATATATATATATATATATGTATATATGAATGAATCCCTATTTACCTTGGTCACCATAACTTGACCATAACTTGAGAATGACTTTACCGATTTCATTCATCTTTTTTTATAAGTTTTCCAATACTTTGTAAGAGAAAAATTAAGAAAATTGCACAGAAAATTGCAAAACTTCAGATAACGACGATTTTGACTTCGCGCGTTTGACAGTTTTAAGACAGGACAACGTCTGTCAGGTCAGCTAATCTATACTAATATTATAAAGAGGAAAGATTTGATTGATTGTTTGTTTGTTTGTTTGCATTGAATAGGCTCCGAAACTACTGAACCGATTTGAAAAATACTTTCACTGTTGGGAAGCTACACTATCCCCGGGTAACATAGGCTATATTATATTTTTTTTTTAAATAGGGATCCTTACTAAAACTCCAATAACGTAACCCAAGGTGTAAGAAAATAAGATTTTCAATTTTGACTTTGCGTGTTTGACATTTCTAAGACAGGACAACGTCTGTCAGGTCTGCTAGTAATCTATACTAATATTATAAAGAGGAAAGATTTGATTGTTTGTTTGTTTGTTTGTTTGCATTGAATAGGCTCCGAAACTACTAAACCGATTTGAAAAATTCCTTCACTGTTGGGAAGCTACACTATCCCCGGTTAACATAGGCTATATTATTTTTATTTTTTTAAATAGGGATCCTTACTAAAACTTCAATAATGTAACCCAAGGTGTAAAAAATTAGATTTACAATTTTGACTTTGCGTGTTTGACAGTTCTAAGACAGGACAACGTCTGTCAGGTCAGCTAGTAATCTATACTAATATTATAAAGAGGAAAGATTTGATTGTTTGTTTGCTTGTAATATTATAAAGAGGAAAGATTTGATTGTTTGTTTGTTTGTTTGCATTGAATAGGCTCCGAAACTACTGTACCGATTTGAAAAATTCTTTCACTGTTGGGAAGCTACACTATCTCCGGGTAACATAAGCTATATTATATTTGCAAAAAAAATTGAGATCCTTACTAAAACTCCAATAATGTAACCCAAGGTGTAAAAAAATTAGATTTTCAATTTTAACTTTGCGTGTTTGACAGTTCTTATACAGGACAACATCTGTCAGGTCAGCTAGTATAATATAAATAAACTCGAGCAATTGTCATAAACTTACCCATAAAAACATTCATATAAACAAATAAAGTTTGAGGTCAATATTCATACTTGTTAGTGACCTAAGTTTTCACATCAGCTTTTCTCCAGATTTCCAAACTCCTCCGAAACGTTTAATAACTACCATTTCCGCACTGACAGGGTTATTCTGCAGTTACTATTTACTGCATCTATTTTCGTGTAACTGTTCTGCATTATTTATGGACGTGAACGCGTAAGGCCGTACGTAAACTAGGCTATAACAAGCTTTAGGTAGGTATTTTGTAAAGTGTGAGCCAGTGATAGAGGTGAGTATAGTAGTAACATTGACAGTATGTAACAAGAGGACAGTAGTAGAGATGTTCTTCACCAAAGGCATGAGTAGAACTGTAATGATAATGAGGACTATTCATGAGCCGATTTAAACAAAACCGGCCAAGAGCAAGTCGAGCTCGCACACTGAGGGTTCCGTACCAACACATAAACTGAGTACAATAAAGTGTTGCAAAAAGACATCATGCCCAGGCGGTCCTCCATCCAAGTACCGACCGCGCCCGACGTTGCTTAACTTTGGTGATCGTACGAGAAATGGTGGTGAATAAATTTTTGACACTGACTCGCACTTGACCATTATTTATTATTTGTTGTTTTACTTTAGAGTGTGTGCTATAATCCTGCCATGTTTGACGCTTGTTCGTATTATCGTTTTTATATTTGAGCAATGACAAAAATTCGTTTAACAAAAACGTTTGCTGTATGGCTTCTTTAGTTTTTACTTTTTGACTTTATTATTATTTCTTAATTAATCCGCCGTAACATTACATATTCTGTGAAAATTTCAACTGGATATGTATTACGGTTCGAAACAAAGGACAGACAGACAAACAGACGGACGGATGGATGGACAGACAGACAGGCAGGCTTAGTAATTGGGTTCCGTTCACACACTTTGGGTACGGAACCTAAAAGTTCTTTTAAAAGAACGTTAAAAAAATTACGAATAAAATTTGATACTTTTTTATGAGAGTGCATAGTGTTGTTAATTGAAAGCTTAACTACTGTATCATGCCACTGCTAACATAATAGCGTCCTATAGGTATTGTAGGGGAGGTCGCAAGCCCGCATATGCACTGTCTCCGCGATACGCCACGCTCCCGTGATGTATGAGACGGTAACTTGCTTGCCCCTTCTTGCTTAACACTCGCATGGCATAAATTCCCACTAAAACCCACAACTTTGGTCTAGAAATGTACGGAATTCGCTGAATGAAGTTTTTACAACTCCACAGACGTTTTCACCCGTTAACTCCTTAAATTATTACGTTTCGGTTCTCGTACACGTGTGCTGGTGTTACAGTGATTTATGGGTGACGTGCCCTTTGAATTCCGGAGAAAGTAGAGAAGAAAAAAACATTATGAGGTGACTGAAAAATAATATATAACCTGTGTTGACAAAATTTTGCCTCTGCCTTACCTAATATGTTACTAACATTTCCTCTTTCCTAATTTTCGTATACTGAATTGAAACAAAATTAATTTTGAAATGATTTGAGCGTAGCTAAATTTATAAAACTTTGTTTGTTTGCATTGAATAGGCTCCGAAACTACAGAACCGATTTGAAAAATTCTTTCACTGTTGGGAAGCTACACTATCCCCGGGTAACATAGGCTATATTATATTTCCAAAAAAAATAGGGATCCTTACTAAAACGCCAATAATGTAACCCAAGGTGTAAAAAAAATTAGATTTATAATTTTGACTTTGCGTGTTTGACAGTTCTAAGACAGGACAACGTCTGTCAGGTCTGCTAGTAATTGATAAACAAACAAGTGTTTAAACCATTTCACTTAAAAAGTATACCTACATTTTTAAGTTTCAAAAACGCCGCAACTGAAGTAAGTACAGCGCGTGACCAAAATGCTGGCGTGTTTCTGGCTCACCGCATAAGCATTGCCATTCAGCGTGGTAATGCCGCCAGCATGCTGGGTACGCTGCCAACTGGTAGTGGACTTGAGCATTTGGATTGTCTTTAGACCTTCAACGGTCTATGGGCAGTCTAACTATATTAGTAGTGTTACTATTTGTTCAGTTAATAAAGGCACTTGCCATTAAAAAAAAAGTAAGTACAAATATGTCGCAGTCTTCGTAACAAAAATAGCTACCTCATTTTGTAACACTCAATACTACCCATTCATACTGAAATTGAAATTTGTATCAGTGCCAAATTATTTAAAAATTACCAATAAAAAAAAAAAACAATTTAAAAAACCAACTTCAATAGTAGTATTCGAAATTTCGTTGACTTGAACTTATATTGAACTCGAACTTGAATGACATATTCTGAACTAATTTTGATTAAATTCCTATGGGACCAATCTAAGTATATCCTTTTTTGAAGTCGGTTAATGAGTAACGAAAAATATAAAACAAAAAAATATTTCTTTATTCCGTTCTTTAATGCTGTAAACAACTCCACTGTTTTTCCTAAAAAGACTAGCATTTTTAATAAATTCTCCGAAGAGCGATTAAAAGTGAAGATACGAGAGGTGAGGAAAGGAGGAAAAGGGAGGGCGAAAAGAGAACCAGATACCGGGTGAACGGCGATAATTTTCAGTCTCGAGTACGTGATATTTTTAAGCAATCTCGGAGCATTTTTTTCGTGTAACTTGCATTATATTTAGATAGAAATACTCGACGGTAATACAACGAGTACTTATACGTTACTCTTTATAATTGGTTCCTTTTTAACAACAGTATTTTAACACTTTTTAAATAGGAGCGTTCACGTATTTTGCTTAACTTGTCACCAACGCTAGTAGCTTGTGCGCGTGCCGTGTGGTACGTTTGTACGTGACGTCACCAGCCGGTCCCAACGGAAGACCAGCGCCGGTTGTTTACGACCAGCATCTTGCTGAGTTTTTGACAAAAAAAATATGATAAGCTCTAGTTAAGATATGTTCAAGTAAATTTTTTTTTTTACCATTCTAATTATTGTATTTTTTGCCACAAATAAATGATGTCTATATCTATGTCAACGAAACATGTTAACCAAACTTGGAAGTCAATTTTAACCAAGTCCTCATTGTCGTATCGATTTGAAATTGAGAAAGTATATGTAACCTGATGACAATACAATATTTTGGTACTAGAACTGGGGCCTTACGGACAACAGCTATTACAGGCACCTAATCCACTCAGTTGACAAATCACGCGACCGCAAACCGTATCTGGGCGCGATAAGGTTTGCGGTCGCGTGATTTTCCAACTGAGCGGATTAGGTGCCTGTAATAGCTGTTGTCCGTAAGGCCCCTGGTCTGATAATGGAACCGATGGCTAGATAGTGTAAATATTTAATAGCTACTAGTAAACCCTCGATGTTGGGTTTCTTTTGTTTATGTTAACGAGTGACATAAGCGTGTTTTACAAGCTTTTATTACAAGTTTTGCTTCACATTTTTGTATGAAAGTACGTATATATTTTGTTGGAAGTACGTATATGTTGACTCACCTTCCGGCCAGTTCAATTGAGTTGAAATTTGGTACACTTATGTAACTTAGATGACAATGCATTAATATGGTACCATGGAGCTTTACTCATGATGGAGTCAGAAGGTGGTCATAGGAACTAATGAACGCAACAAGATAGCCCCATTGTGTTTGACCTTAATTTTTTTAAAGCTTGTTTTTTTTTTAAATACTTTTATTTTTAAGTAAAAACCATAAGGATTATTTGTCGGTGCCATAATTAGATTGAGGAAAAATCTGACATTTATCATAATTTGGAGATCGTTTCGCGTAATAGTTTCGCAAAATGCAAAAAAAAACACTGTACTCCACGCTATATAAGTAGTAAAAAATAGCACCTATTTTCTACGTAGTTTTCTATATATTTTTTCGGGTACAATATTGAGATCGCAGCCGGGCTCTCATCGGCTGCGTCGTTTGCATCATTCCAAATTAGATTTTGTGGTGCATTTTTGTGATAAAATATCGATGCCAATCAAGAATATTTTCTTCGGACGCTCTTGATCATGGTGGAGTAAGGCTGTAACAGAGTAGAGGTCGAAGCAAGTGTTGGTTATCCTGCTGCAAAATGGGGCGAAGATGTATTCTCACCATTGTAAAACTTTTTAGAAGATAACTAAGTGAGGCAGATGTCAAAATATATGAGATATCTATAACCTAAAGCTACTTAATATACATGCTAATTATAATTTTTCACTAACATGTTTCAACTAGCATGCTCTTCAGCTGTTGATATTATAGCTTTATTTTTTGCATGCATTCTCCTAGCTAAAAGCAGTCAATAGGAATTGACCAAGGACGTTTTATAATACAACGTCCTTGGGACCGACAGAGTAACTTGACATGCACACCCCCTTCCACCGCATCTCAAGTAGCATGCTCGAAAATCAAACGACAGTTGATTTTTGAACTTGCTAGTAATGAACATGCTTATACTAGCCAAGTGTGGGGATTATGGCAACCACCCCTCCCCATGACAGACAAACGAATGCAAAAGGCAGGCTGTCGTTCAGTGTGGAGGTCTTCTGGCTGATGGTGATGATGATACTAGCCATGTTTTACACTACACATGCTAGTAAATAGCATTTGCTACTAAGAAGCTTTTCACTACTTAGTAGCAAACTTTTGGGCTATAACTGAGCATTTCTGTCAGTACCTATAGAGTGGAATGAAGATCGTTGAGGACATTGATATATGATTATGTACTAGGGACATTGAATTCATTGGTCGAGGATGACAACATTTCTTGCACGTCAAATTTGATGGATTCTGTTCAAAGTATCAAACAAAAATTCGAGCAGAAATGAGAACCTTCCTCCTTTTTCGAAGTCAGTTTTATCGCTTGTTCTACATAAAAACAAAATTAAAGTTGTATTAATTGAAACCTCCGCCATTTATTGCAAAGTAAAATGAATCGGTTGCCATAACCGCCGCGACGCATATTTAATATTATCATTCATCATTATTTATGTCAATTATTGTGTAATAATGTACGCATACTAAATTAAACTACAGCACGTGAACTGGGATTTATAATGAAAATGCGTAATGCTAGTAGACATTTTACTTGAGAAAGAAATGCACAAATGTCAGCACTTTTTAATATCACTTCCATGCTTTTGAGAAGTTCAATTCGTTACTGAGATCACGATTTTGTTGCGCTTTGCGATTTTTCCATTTTACTCGCATTTTTCAGAATTGAAGCTATCGTATGTTTATTCTCGTGATGCACACTATTTTCTTGCCGAATTTTATAAAGTTTAGATGTGAGAAGATTACAAACAGACATGGAAACAATTATTATATATCAGTGGAAATCTCACACTGCGTTTTAGAAGATTATTTTGCCTCACACCTTTACATGGGAATCTGCAAAAAGGCTGTTAAAATTAACACTATAAAGGTCGGCAGCGTATGTGTGATGCCCGTGTTACAAGTACCCATGGGCGATAGTGATCGCTTACCATCAGACGGCCCGTCAGCTTGTTTGCCACTCATGGCATAAAAACAATTAGGCCCACTGCCCAAAAAAGATAACTCTTCACTCGTACCGTAGGTTCAAAGTTGTAACACCGCGCTTTCGTACCCCGTCACGTCTTCGCTGCGCCTTGACTGTTCTCAACTCTACTATGTGAGATGCAATTTTGAACTTAGCGTAAAGAGAAAATAGTTGGCTTTTCCACAGCCGGTTCTACACCGAGACGTCGCGGTTTCGATTATCCAGTCACGTGATGCGAAAACTATGTGAACGTAATAATTTAATTGACCAAGCGAAGACAAGTCTCAGATTCTAATGGGACAAGTTCACGTTTCTATGTATGCTTGTATATTTGTTCGAAGACAAAATCTTCACGAAATTTTGTAATCAAGTAGTTCATTTCAATAAAAAAAAAAATTGCAAAGTCAGTGCTGTTATCGAAGCCATCTCTCAAAAAGGTTAAGGACATCGTGAGGAAACCTTATATCCATGAACTTCTAAAGTTGAACGACATAATTATGACATTCACCATAATGGACTGGGCCAGCATGGTGGATGCATGGTGGGTCCTGTCTCCCAGCAGTGAGAACACGATAACAGGATGATAATGATAATGATGCTGACGATAAGCAAAATCGGTCCAGGAATTTTGGAGATAAAGCGTTCGCGACGTCACAATTCAAACAGTTAGTATTGTTCTTGGATGGAGTTCTTGTTCCTAGTTTAGAGAATTGGCATTCGCTTGTTAGCCACAATTTCATATCAATTTTATCTTTTAAAAATTAAAGGCGGTTGGAAAGATTCTCTTTACGTTCGATCCTTGATTCCGGAAAGAAAGGCGCAGAGCCGGAATAGGTGGTCGTTCCCAGCCGCAATATGTAAATTGCTATCCAATACCAAATGGAAGCAATACTGGTGAAATGTATATAGTAAACCGTTTACTCTTATTACATGGTATACCTTAAAATTACAAGAAGATAAAAACATTGCTCTGTGTTTTTATTGCTGCCGGACAATTTACAACACAGTTTTAATAATATGAATATGTAATGCTCACAATATAATAAAGAGATGGGTGAAATTTTAAAGCATTGCTGGAAAATATTTTATTTTCAAAATCGTCCGTTGCTTTTTAAACAAAGAAGATGAAATATGCATGAACTTTACCGATCATTTTGTTTTGGTGACGAATTTCGATTCAGGGTCTCTTTTCACGGTTTTCTTATCAACGGCTTAACTCTTATAAATAAGAAATTTAGACAGATTTGGTGTAGTAAAGCTGTCAAATTTTATTAACCTTAATGACAATATTTGTGAACCCAGAAGGAGTTTTGCGCCAACGTCAAAAAAAACAATTCGCCTCATTTTATTATTTTCCTAAACTATTTTGAGTGGCAATGTGTAGTAATGGTGGATTATTGTTTATTAAATTTTCCTGAACGTGCTCGAGTGTAGGCAAGTGATATAATGAGGTAAGACATGTATTTCCGTGATGTTTCCAAAACTCCACCGAAGTCTGCAGTCTCCACCTCTTTGGTTGGAAATGACTTGGACTTGACTGCGACTTACTTTGCTGGACTCTGACTGTGACTATGACTTGTTTGACGATATTTAATATAATTTGAAAGAATTTGAGGAAAGAAGAAGAGAAAAAAGACCACAGAGGTTACAAGCTGTCATTTTGTGACTATCCCAGTCGTTTTCACAAGTTTTGTTATTGTGTAGTGTTAAATAGATACGCTGCTTTTATCATCTCTATAATACCTAATAGAATGTATTTAGTATTCATCAGTAATCCTAAGATTAATCTAATATTATATATAGTCCCCAAAGGAAGCCAAATAGTTACACAAGACCGAATTTATGAACACAATGCCCGTTCATATCGTATCGTAAGTCAGCACGAAAATGAACACATATCTCTCGTAAGATTGTAGCAATAGAAACTTGGTAAAAAGATATCAAGAACAAAAAGGCATTCATGTCATTTTGAGCTGGAGACAAATGAGACGAACAAAATAAGAAAAATATTAAACGTGACTTGAAACGTCAAGCTGTTTTCCATACAATCATGCGGCAGAGCTGTGCCATCGCACGTTTGCAATATAAACCATGAGTTATGGATAATATAACCTTAAGATATAATAACAAAAAAGATCGTACAAATAAATGTTACCTAATTTTATGCAGCCAAGATTTTTGTTTAAATTGACAATTAAAGTTTAAGGCCCAGTTTTGTTGAGTGGTTGGCCCAATTATGTGACGAGACATGGAATGGTGAAGGCAAGTTATGCATCTGAAATCTTGTCAAATCAGTCAGTTTGCATACCACGTTGGGCCATGTTACTTAGATGGACATCGTGCTTTAAGTACTACGTTGACACTTGACGATCGCTATTAAATTGATGATAAAAAAAGAACACTCAAATTTTAAAAAGCATCTTGTGATTTTTACTGGTCATAAAACTCTCAATGCTCCGTAAAATCGTGATCACTGCATAAATAAACAAACATTTGAATCACTGCAAAAGGGAATCGCCCAAGCATCCGAAAAAGCGCGTGCCCGAGAGCTTCGGAACCAGATAATGCGAGTAATGAAATAATGAGCTAAACTTAAACGAGCTGTAAAATTTATGTTTTGTTCAGCTTAAAAACAGCTCTCCGGAGATTTCCGACGGAACCGAGTTAGCGTAGTTTCAGCTTTTTTCGGGCGAGCTGAATTCTCGCGGTTGCGTCTGTTTTTGGAGTTTTAAGTTCATGCGCTGCAGCTGCTTTATTGCATTTCGGTGATTAATTGCTGTTTATTAACGTTTGTGCATGTTGTGCTGAAATTTGATGATAAGGAATGCCCAAGTCAGGCGGAAAGTGCCAAGTTATTGATCAAAAATTCAATATCCACTACAGTCTATGAGTTAGTTTTTTTTTTTTTGTGTTAATATGGATCACTTGTTTGTTTACTACTGCCTTAATATGAGCACTAGGACACTGCAAAGTTTGATCTAAGACTATTAATGATTGACTAAATTAACTTGACATTGCTTATTACTTTAGAATTGTATTGTGTCACTTTATTATTTTGATTTTATTACCTTCATTTATTTTTATATTTTTGATGTACCTATTTATTGAATTGTATGGGTTATTTTATTGCCTGAAATAAATTAATTTGAATTTGAATTAAGCACGAAAAATTAAATTTGTTAGAAAAATATATGAGGAAGCAAGTCCTTAGACATAAATAACTTAATACAAAAAATTAAATTCTAGTTACATAAAACCTACCAAGAAACGTTTTAAAATAGTTTCAAAGCAAATTTAATAACGGACACTTGGAGGCGGATTGTGCTCACGTTGACCTCGTCTGAAGCAAATAAAAGGAAGAACGTGTACATTTTGCCAGACTTATATAATCTAGAGATCTAAGTGGAACAGACCTGATTAACGTCAGCTGGGGGAAAGGAAACGGGGTGAAGGGGTGGGGCAACAAACAACTGGATTTATTGTTAATGGGCCTCTCTGAGACGTTTAACTCTACGAATCCTCGCGCAAACAACTACAAATAACATTATACACATTGATTAAGACACCTAATATGTTAGCATAAGCTCCGATAAAGCTACCATTGAACCAATTAAGTCTGTGCAAGTTAAGAGGCTTATCTTTTCTTCACAGGTTTGCGTAAATTAAGCCGTAACAAAGCAAGTGGATTTCACGCGGTAACAAGACTTTACAAGTCGCTCGAGTGTCGACTCCTCGGAACTTTCTAGACGCAAAGTCAAACCGACAAACCTACATGTATCGCGGTTTATACATGCGAGATTATCTCTAGGGAGTTCGAACAGAAAATTATAATTTTTTTAAAACGCTTAAGGTCGAACTTCACGCCACTCTCTAAAAGTTTATTGCCCGTAAAATAGTCGGGACTCACTTTGTTTGGAGCCAGCATAGGATGTAGTTTCGGAAGCGAAACTTTGCGAAAATATTGTGCTGGATATTAATTGTTAGTGGAGCTCGTGTTTTCTCTGTTTTGCATGCATTTTGTGATACCCGCATTATGAACAGGGGTAATAACAAAGCTTGTAATTTAACGTATTTTATTTAACACATTCGTACCACGTTCAAACATAAAAACATACATATCTTTTAGCGCAGTATGAAAGCGCTATTAATGTAATATTAACTCCATAAGGGTTACTCGCCATTTCGGAAATAAAACGATTCAACGTAAAACGAATAATTTCTTTCGGGGTAGCGTTAAAAATGTAAAACCACCATCTCTTTTTCCTTCAATCCTCTCAATCCTCTCGGAAGATTAGAAAACACGTTTTCAAGAAGTCTTGAACAATTTTCCGTTTACGTAGCGGTAATTGTCTAAGAAGAGGCACGAAGAGAAGCGGCGGCGCGGCGGCAGCGCACTGCGGAACCCGCAGACCGCTTCCTCCACAGAAACCTCCGATACGAGACGTGCACTGAATCCTAATACCACCTGTACTGATTTTATTTTCCCCTCCCTCATTCTTGATTCAACTATCTAATAGTTATCTGCAGACGTCCGATCATTCCGCCGCGCTGCGTTCGTCGAAACTTTTCCTCTACCTACATCAAAATTTTAACCCCGATCTCTCCCTAGCAAGATATCTTAACACGACCACCGTTTTATTGCAGTTTTTATGTTTTTCTGCAACGTTTCCTTTTGTCTAAATTATGCAGAAATCAATTCGGGCCAGTAAGCTGGGCCCTGGTAAATAATTCAGCGCTGATTGTAACGAGGGTCCGAGTCCGCACTAAATGCTCCCTGGGAACCTTGCGGTCGACAAACAAGCCTTGTTTTCCTTATCTCTGTGAAAGAATCTACTCTCGTTGCGCAATTCGAGACTAGCACTTTTCTCTGAGAATATTGCGTATCGATTCTCAATTTACTAATATGGAATTTTGAGGAGCCGGAACTAGGGTACTTATTATCAAATTAAGTTTCACAAAAAAATCTTAGATCACGTATTAGTTCCGAGGGGCGGCAAATGAAATCAGTGTGCGGCGCCCAGTGGCTATTCGAGATTCTGCTAGCGTCTGCTGTCCACCGTACTCTCACTAATTTAATTATTTCATTAAAATAATCTTGTGCAAATACAGCAGTCTACAGTCTGCAAGATATTGGTTAATGGCATCACACAAGTTACTACAATATGTGATAAGTTAACTAATGCTAACTTCTGCTAACTTCGTCGCGGACCCGGCCAAGTTACCATCTTTTCTAATTAAAACCGTTAAGAGATTTGATTACAATATTAAGCCAGATAAATTGAGCAAGATATCCGCTATAAAGGCGGTCCTTAAACAGTACAAATAGCTTTAAAATTAAATCGTTTTCTGCAAAGATTTTTCCATGAAAAGTTTTCCACTTCGAAGTTTGCCACTTCGCCGAAGCCAAGTGGCGTGTAACAAAGCTTTTTTTATACATTTTTATATCAGGAATGGAACGTCACGCTCGGTTTCATCGGCGCTCGTCGCCCGACCGCGAGAGGAACGCATAGACCGGTAATAGGTGACGCGGTGTGCGTTATTCCGCTCACGTTTAGAATTCCTTATATTTCATCTTTTTCTACGGGCTCGAAAAATGTCATCGAATACACATTTTCCCGTAATCCTTATAAGTCTGGTGGCCTCGGCTCGGGACGCCGCTCCCCATCACGCCGCCGCCCGCACCCCGCGCGGCGACAAGTTCACGCGCCGCCGTGACTGGCATCCGCAATATGCCCGAGGAGCCGACAAGCCACTCTTCAATTAGATCTGTCATATTCGTTATCTTATAGGCTCAACATAACATCAGGAAAGTTTCCCTGACAATTTTCTACCTAATCAAACCGAACTTTTCCTTTGCCGTTTTCCTCTAAGATATCATTTTCACCGGCGCTCGTTTGAAGTGAAACACAAACACGTGTCGGTTGATTAAGTTTCTCTCTGTACTACTTAAGTATATCCTGCTGAAACTCATACATAAGTCAATATGGAAATCTAGTCTAAAGTTAAGAAGTTTAATCTCTTAGATTTAGTCGCTCTTAATTTTAATTGTCATTTTAGTTACTGAAAGCGGTAATGTTTTTGTTATGATTTCATCAACGGAGATCGGATGTTTGATTTTTGTGTTACAACTAATGACATCTGGCAGGCACTAAAGTAACTAAAGTAAGGCAGCTAAATGTATTGTAAGACATCAGGTCGTTGTAATTCTAAAACTATCCGTATCAAAAGAAAGCAGCAAAGCGAAAGTTTTTAATTGCAACGGGTGTGAGCGTCCGCAAACGTCCGACGCGTACAAGGATTTAGGGAATCTGTTCTTATCGTGAACATGCACCTAGCAGAGCATCGGTGGAAGTTGTGCAACAGTCCAACTAGTTTGGAAGCTTGGAAACTCCATCAGATACGTGAGAGCTGGCGATTACCTTAAGCCATAAGAGCGATGTGCATTAACAATATGTTTTCTGAGTTGTCTCTACTCTACGAAGAGTTCTTTCTTCTCTATAGCTTGTGTTGTGATGTATTACAATGGTAAAGTAAGGCAAAACTATAATTGACTTTAAAAAAAAATACAATGCGATTAAGCAATTAAAATAATTGTATAAATAACTAGCTGACCTGACAGACGTTGTCCTGTCTTAGAACTGTCAAACACGCAAAGTCAAAATTGTAAATCTTATTTGTTTACACCACAGATCTACTACCTATAGATTTTCAATGAGCGTGGCTAGCTCAGTGCCTCTCGCTTCAACAAGGTGTGTTGCCACATTAAAATGATTTGCTATAAGTTAGGGTAATTTACCTACTATGATGGATGTGAATCTTCAATGAGTACTTTGGAAACAATACTACCTTTTAAATATTTATATTTTATACACTATCTGCTGCAACCCACGGAGCTACCTGCAATGTTCTGGGAAGAAAAGTACGTTGTCTGTCCTCATGACACACCCTATCGTCCTGACAAAATTTGACTTAGCCCATGATCTAAGAAAACAAGGTCTAGCAATCTGGGAGTGGTCCCGCAATGACGTCACTGTCCAGTTGCCACTTTATTCAATCAGCTGTTACGTGGTGTATCGTCATCTCTCTCGAACCTGTTGTAAATTGACATCATGACATCATTGCGGGACGCCTACGTAAACATTTTTTCTCGAATTGCTATACCTAGCGGAGTATATTATTATACCATGACTTAGCCGTTTCCTCGTAAAAAAACAGACAGAAAGTTACAAACTTACTTGCGTTTTTATTATAATTATTTGTTAGGATTAGAATATAGTACTAGAAAAAGGGTTGTAAAGTAACCATAGCATGATTTTTTATGATTAATTAAAAATAATAAAAAAGTCAAAGAGTTAAAACGGAAGGGCAAAGGAAGGGCCCCCATGCAACAAACGTTAAACGTATTTTTGGATTTGTTCTAGTGTAAAAACGGTAATCCGTACAAGCGTCAAATTTAGCGGATTATAGTGAACATAAGTAAAACAACAAATAATAAACACTGGCCAAGTGCGAGTCAGTGACAAATTTCTGTTTACCACTAAGCTAAGCAACGTCGGGCGCGGTCGGTACTTGGATGGGTGACAGCCTGGGCATGATGTTGTCTTTTTGCACAACTTTTTGTATTTTGTGATTGTAAAGAACTCTCAGCGCGCGAGCCCGACTCGCGCTTGGTCAGTTTAGTTTTTTCATGAATGGAATTATGTATAACATTCCAAATAATTAGATAAATAGACTCTTTAATGTTTACAGTACAAATTTCACGAACAGCGTGTAGCTTTTTGAATCGGTTCGCCGAAATGGCCTTTTGCTTTTCCAGCTTCATAACTGTGGCCTCATTAATATATATTTAATATTAACATTCACCATATTCATATGGGCATAAAAGGGTCGGTATTTTGCACTTCTTGCAATGTGCCAGCTTTTTTCAGCAATGTGACAGGATCAGTTGGAAACCTGCAGAACGAATAATTTATGTTAGTTGCGGTGGGTAATTTCTTTCATAAACTGGCAACATTCATAATTTATTTTCTAAGTGAATAATTTGATAAAATTCATAGAATTAGACCACAAATCGACCTAAAAACTGACTAATTATGAATAAAATATTTGCGAATTGATATCCTGAATTTATTTAGGTGATCGTTACAAGCTTTATATGTTTACTTACGTGTGAAATGATATTTCATCGTATTTTCGCTCACTCCGCTTCTTGCAGCCCAAAATGCTACAACCAACCATTGTAAAATATCTTTTACAATTATTTCTCAGAGGAAACACGCATTTATCACATTTAATCACCAAAAAAAGGCAATAAATATAATTCAGACTCGTTTTGTTTGTCACTGATTATTACAGATTTTGACACTTGAGGTACCAAAAACAGGTCACGTCGATAAGGACAACAAAATCTATTTATGTCCTTTTCGTACTTGTGCTGAGCCATATCAAGTTGTCTCTTTCACTAAAATATATTGCCGATCTGCTTGTGTATATCTGTGGTTTACACCTTGGGTTATATTATTGGAGTTTTAGTACATAAGTATCCCTATTTTTTTGAAAATATAATATAGCTTATTTTACCCGGGGATAGTGTAGCTTCCCAACAGTGAAAGAATTTTTCAAATCGGTTCAGTATTTTCGGAGCCTATTCAATGCAAACAAACAAACAAACAATCAAATCTTTCCTCTTTATAATATTAGTATAGATTTACACAGCAAGTTATAAAGTTTGAGTCTATATTTAGATACTGAATTTACACTTTTAAAATTCAAGATGACGACTTAAAGTATTTCTCAAGACAAATTTTAATTATGTTTATGAAAAGTTCAATTTTACAAACATTAAATAAATTAAAAGCATTTATAACAGTCACAAAATTCTGGAGAAATTCTATCAGTGTTCTGGGAACCCTACTGCAAAATTGCAATCTCGACGGCGGCGTTCTCGTTTTGTAGTTATTTTTATATTATTTTAGTTACAACTGTATTGCATTACGTTATTGTAAAAAAGAAAAGTTCGGTTTAGAGCTTGAATACTTACGAGTTTAATACTTGCGTTCAAACTTACACAGGTAATTGATGTTTTCTAATAAAACAGATATAAAATCCCCTAAAATATTAAATAAGGTCAAGTTAATTACAATATATTAAAATCGACACAACATTACATAGTAAGTTGTTACCCCAGGGGTGAAAGTAACTTATTTAGTTCCGAGACGGGGTTTAGTGCCCGAGCGTAGCGAGGGCGCTAATAGTTCGAGGGACTAAATAAGTCTTTAACCCCGAGGTAAACATTGTGCAATTCATTACGAATACAAGGAAACTAAAAATAAAAACAGGAACTGACTAAAAAAAATATGAGTGAATTTTATTTCATAAAATTGTCGTACGATTTTAAGTATCTTTCTTTTGATTTAGGTGGTGAAAGGTTTTCCACTACTGCTTTAGCCTCTTCTCTTATGAAATCAGGCGTTAAATCCATATCAGAATCAGATGAATTCATTGTATTAATACAAATCTGCTATACGGAAGTATAAACAAAACTCTACAATGAAGATCGGATTCCTGCCATTTTTTTTTGTAACTTCCTGACACTGGCAAATGCACGAGAAGTGCGGGAACATAATCCTCTGAGGAGAAAAAAAAGTTGGGACATGGTTCAATACAAATGTGAGAATAGAACTAGTTTTTTTTAATAATTTGAGTGTCTGTCATTTGTCAACTGTCACTGTCAATTGAAAGTGACTCTCCCTAGGGCTGAAATGTATTACTTTCAACCCGCTGCTCAAGCAACTTCACACTTACTTTCCGAGTATGAGTAATGAAATAGTACATTGTTATCCGAGGGGTGAAAGTAACTTATTTAGTCCCTAGACGGGGTTTGGCACCCGAGCGTAGCGAGGGCGCTAATAGTTCGAGGGACTAAATAAGTCTTTAACCCCGAGGTAAACACTGTGCTTTTCATTACGAATACAAGGAAACTAAAAATAAAAACATGAACTGACTAAAGAAAATATGAGTGAATGTTATTTTACATAAATCAACATTTTTGGTGTGAAAATATATATTTAAAGTTTATGGTAAAATTAGAGCAATTACTTATATTTAGTGAAAGGTGTTTTCCGGGTATAATAGATATTTTCCACTACTGCTTTAGCCTCTTTTATGAAATCCATATCGGAATCAGATGAACTCATTGTGTTAATACAAATCTGCTACACGGAAGTATAAACAAAACTCTACAATGAAGATCGGTTTCCCGCCAATATATATATTTTTTGGAACATCCTAACACTGGCAAATGCACAAGAAGTTCGGGACCTCTCTAAGGAGAAAAAAAAAGTTGGAACATGGTTCATTAAAATGTGAAAATAGAACTAGTTTTTTTATTTTTTATTTGAGTGTCTGTAATTTGTCAACTGTCACTGTCAGTTGAAAGTGATTCTCCCTAGGGCTGAAATGTATTACTTTCAACCCGCTTCTCAGGCAGGCCTACTTTCCGAGTATAAGTAATGAAAAATATATTTTATTACGCGCAACTTAATAAACAGAAAAATTGCGAAAACTTAAATACAAACTATAAACGTGAACTAAAAGATTAGTGGAGGGAAAAATCCCCAAAATGCTATTGGCATTGCCACTTTGAATGCTCAATTTCTGTGCAAAATCAAAGCCAGTATTCTAAACACGTCCAAAAAACAAAAGCAAAAATTTTGGATACCAAGGGCTCAACATTAACCCTTGTCCAACGCTGCATTAATCACAGTCTTGTCTAATGTACAGCTCTTTATTACTTTGATAGGATCCAACTTTTTTACTAATATCGATATTTATTATTTATATTAGTACCATTGTCTGTTTCTTGAGAAAGCTATGCAAGTAATTTAGCAACAGGTATTGTTTTATTGTTTTACATATTGTCGTATCTGAATCTGAGTCAAGTATATTCCATACCATGTCTTCTACTTATGTTTTTTTTTTCTTTTTCATATTTGCACTTACATGGCAAAACGCGTAGAGGACAACCTAAAAGATGCTTATAAAAAATAGTTTCCATTGTCAGAAATAGATTTATTTATGAACTAGCAACACTCGTAAACAGGAGATGTTTGTGTTCCTAACTAGGCCGCATCAGCCATTTTCGGCTTGCGAAAGCTAATAAAATAGCTGAAAGTCTTACATAAAAATTATTTCGTTCCAACATTTTTATTTTATGGTTGGGTTTCGGCTATCATTTTGTTTCTCCCTCTTTTTCATTGTAACTTTTGTTTTTATAGTTGTTTAAAAGATAAAAATTATGGTTACGATGCATTTACATATTTAAGTTGATGTTCACGGTTTAATTAACAACTCTGTAGATACTTACCTACTGATTGGTTGTAGCAGGAATGCGATGAAAACTTTGTTCCTCCCAAATTTTCACCTCGCAAACACCATATTTAAACCTTAAAGATACTTTATTTGTACTAAACACCAGTAAATCAAACGCACATTTAAAAATGCATGCATAATAGATGTTTTAGCAAAATTTGTTATATTGCATTATGTTTTGCCTACAAATCTACAGAATAGGCACAAAATACCGAAAACATTATTTGAAAAAAAAAATTGTAACCTTTGATCTATTTCCTTCATATTTAAAAGCAAAAATTTTACTTCCATAAACTATTATTGTTTACAAAATTTTATGAAGAATCACCTAAGTAATCGTCGAAAAAACATATCTACAAACACAGTCTTGTTCCCGTACCTTCGCTTCGCTCGGTCAAATATTTTATACTAAACATAGATTCAATTCAACAATGTAAATTTTATTCACACTATTCAATATAGTGAGATCGCGTTTATGTTTTAATTAACACTATACTATTTTATACGCTACTAAAATTTCAGAGCTATTCGTAATAATTATTTATTCTGGCTTTAAAAGTTTAGCATGCAATAAATTCGTATGTGCACAGTTTACAGGCCATTTTGTTTAACTAGTACTGTTAGTTGTAGTTTTACGCAGTGTTTCAGGATTATCAAAAGATTAAAATTGGAAAAAATAAAATACGACAGATAGAAACTCGTTATTGTGCTTTTTTTTGCTATTTGCACATAATTTAAATACGGTGAAAATATAGCAAATAAATACTTATAACGGGAACGAGTGGATGCGACTAGCGAGAGACTGGGAAGAGTGGCATAAACAAAGGAGGCCTATACCTATCAGTGGGTCATTCAGGGCTGATTATGACGATGATGATGATTGCGGACATGATGATTATAGAAATGTTATTTAATTATTTACAAGTACTGCCAATGATTTATAATCAAAACGCATGTACGCAGTAGTCGCTCACGGTGTCGATTTTTATTATTTCTAGACGTCTAAAACTAATATACACGCAATAAAAGTGTTTGTAATGATGGCGAAAACCAAAGAAATCAATAGGTACTGTAACTTAACGGTTGCATTCTTTTTGAACAGACATTCTTTTTGTTCAGAAAGGGAAGGAAGTAATATACTGGGTGACTGGTTAGACATTAGAAATATTCGGGGATTTCATTATACTCATCATTATGGACAGCTTTTATTATGGGACCAAGCTTGATATCGCAAAAAAAACATACCATGTAAAAATGTCATTGACACTCGACGAAATGTCTGGAACAGCTAATTTTTTTGCGCGATATCGTGGTTGGTCTCATATCGTAAAAGTGGAGATGTATCCTGAAGTCACTTAAAATATTAAGGGTGTGAAAAATATCTATAATAAAATATCTAGTACTCTCTCTTACCTTTTTGTGTGAAGACACTTAATTAATAAATTATATTATTTTTACTGCAGTGTGCAAAAGTAACTCCTAGAGAGCATCTGTCTTTCGTATCTGGCAGCGTCGCCGTAACTCGCCCGTTTATCGATGAACTCCCAGACTCCTAACAGCGCCAATATTTCAACACGTACCATCGTGTGGGCACTAACTAGTGAACACAGCTGGAGTTGCGGTGCAGTGACAATGTTTGGACCGTCCTCTGGGGTCGGACCGTGCAACGCATCCACAATGAGTCCTACCCCCTACCCTCTAATTTATAGCAACGGTTAATTACCTACAAGAATCTGAGTCAGCTCACAACAAAGCCAATGGACCCGCCTGTTTGTTCTAATCAAACTGATGCTGTTACAGCGGACGTGCACTGCTGTTGACTGGATTAATACGAGCTGTAACTAACGCTTTGATTCAAAGTTACTACTACACATTTCTAAATGAGAAGACTTAATTTCCTCAAAAACTCTTAACAGTACATTTTGTATTACACAAAAATTACTTAGGTACGTAAAACAAAGTCGGTTATTCCAACTAGAGTTTCGATCACATTCGGCAGTCTTTTTCAAGGTGAGAATTAACCCCTTCGGAATAACAAGCTTAATCTTGCGTCCTAATTCCCGAATAATGTAAACAAAATGTGTAAAACCTCCTCGTCAGTTTCTGTAACAAAATCAAAGCAGGTATGATATAGAAAAACAACTATTGTTGATACGAATTCGAACATCTACATGAGTATAGTAATTTAACTCCCGAAACGTATACACTTATAAATAAATAGTTTGACTGTCGAGCTATGGGCCGGGCCTGTGGCTTGACCAGTTTTTGAGTTTTTGATCTCCATCGTTTATTTTTATAGTAATTCACCCACTGTAATCGGTTCCTTATATTTTTAGCAAAATTAAACCTCTTCTATTTTAAAAGTGATCATATATTATCACCCTTAAATAAACAGAATTGGACCATCCATACTTCTGTTGCACCACAACCACTGAACTAATTAATATGCTTAATGTATATCGAGCTGAACACTAGGAAAAGTTATGATATTTACGGGACTTTGATTAAGATTTTATATTCATAAAGGCCATTTAAATATTATGTTAACGAAACCATCTTCTGAATAAAATATAAGACGCAACTTGTCAAAGAGAATTAAATCATAATTATTCTCGGTCACAATATTGAAACGAAAACTTATTTGCGTAATTAATGTATAAATATCAAGACGCAAATGAATGCGTGAAATTTTACCTTCATTTCGCAACAAGAACGCGTATGAACATAAAAAATGCATTTATTCAGAGGAAAGTAGTAAAATACAAACAAATGTTTTGTTTTTAGTAGTAGCGAGAGGTCTCTGGAAGGTGTTTCGGTGTTAAATTATGCAGAAATCAATTCCTTTTCACGGACGAAGCCCCCGCTTGCCGTCTGATAAATAATACATTTGTAATTGTAACCAAGCCTGGACTTGTTCCCAGTTATCGTGGGATGCGCCTTCTTGCACGGTCGGGTTCTGGAGCAATTTTATTTTACCTCATGTTAACTGAACTTTCAATGCATAGAATGTTGTTTGTTGAAACTCACAACACATTTAAGACAAAAGGAAAGGGACCGCTGCACATCAGATAAAATCAGATGTCTCTAATAAAATTCTATAGGAATACAATTTGTTCCAACAATACATGACCCATAGCATTTTAAGGCGGTAAAAACAGTGAAGCACTGCCCTAATAGTAGTAGCATGAAAAGCCGCTACATTGTAATGAAGTAGGTACCTACTTAGACCTAATCCTATTATCAAGTGTAACACAGTATACGCAACCTAACAATTTCGCCGAAGCTCAAAACTAGCTTACCACCTGCCGATACCGAAATTCTTGGCATGCAAGCGTTATCTTTAACGAGCTATTCAATATATTAACACATAAGCTGATAATGTTCAGTGCACTTAGCATCGGTGGCCCGTTATTGATAGCGTTATATGATACTATGTCACATAACACCGCATGGATTATGCTTTACCAAGGCTAGACCGGATTAACAATATAAATATTATATAGGAGTAACTCAACTAACACAGCCCACTGACAAGAATGTTGAGATTTGCTAACTGGTTGTGGTCAGAACATGGAATTAATTTTTTCAAGGAGCAATGGATTGCTGCATTTAAGAAAAGGGTTACTCAAGCCCTTCTATGAATAGTTTGTTATACCTAAAAGTATAATAATTTTCCCCATTCTTTGTTCTCATTTAAACAAAGTAATGGTCTTTTCTTTTTAGTTTTAGTTTTAGTTTTGTTTTTAGCCTCTCTATGAGCAGGGTTGTATTTATAAGTCTAAATTTTCCATAACATACTGAGTTTACCTATTATTGGGGTGTTACATAGGACCCCATAGCACATATATCATGTCATATATTTGAGAAATATTGTATAATTCTGTTGGTGAAACGATTAAAAAATCAATTTAACTAGAACATACACTTCAGATAGAAGTACAAATATTTCTGCAAAAGTGTAAGTCACAGTCAGCTGTCAAAGGGCTGGGCCAAGAGGATCATGCAGTTGGTGCCTGATTATTACCGTGATAAGGTTATGGATGGAGCTCCACAAGGCCAGGTAAGGTAGTGGTAAATTTCCCGTTAATAATAATATAACTGTATTAAGCCTACGAGTGTAAGTGTAGGTTAAAAAAAAAACAGAATTTGTTTAAATTAATTCAAAATTTTCATTAAATTTAGATATTGTCATTAGTAAAACCTGGTTTCTTTTTTATATACAATATTCTTTTTACATTGGCGGAGTCCAGAAGAGCTCAGGAACAACGAAAATGAAAAAAGTATTTTGTGCAGTTATGCAAGGATTTCCAACGAAATCCGTCCGTACGTTTTTATTCTTCGTTACAATTAGGGCATATAAATAGTTAAGCTTGTAGTGTACTTTGTCTTTGAAGATTATGAACAAAGTTGCCAGTATTACTAACATTTGCAGAAAATTTCTGATTATCATTATCAACCATTTTCCACCTCCTGCTGATAAGGCGCCTTCTCTGCGGCGCACCAAGCGGTCATAGCAAATACTTCGATTAATATTAGTTTAAAAGAAACTGGTCTGTGCTATTCATCGTTTTGTTATTGTCTCTCTGTCTGTTTGTCCGCTTTTCATGACTAAACGGCTTAACCGATTTTAACGAAGTTTGGCAATGTGCATCATGAAGACGGACGGACGGAATTAAACGTGACTACGTTATTTGTTATCTCCAAGACGCCTGCCAAGCGTGGGGATTATGGCAAAACCCCTCTTTAACAGGGAGGCCTTTGTCCAACAGTGGACGTTTAATGGCTGCTGGTGACGTTATTTGTCATACATTTTGCATGCCACGATGCTAGAGCATGGAGGTGGTCAATATCATCATCTGCATGTAACTCGTGTCTCCGCAAAATAAATATTTAGAATTTTATATTTTCAGATTTTGCTACACAGATTTTACACTAGGCTTAATGCCTTATTAGTCTATAGAACAAGGCCTATTATGGAGGTTATGAGATATAGAAAGTTACAATAGACAAATATACCTAGTTTGGAGGCATCCTTAGTGAAAATTTGATGTGAAAAATATAAAGGAATGATAAAATAACACATAAATTATTATTGACTTTGACCAACATGTTGATGTGTTGAATATATAATTTTAGCAATAAACAAACGTCCCCAGTGGTCTATTGTTATTCAAGACGCGGGCAGTTGCGGGCACGTCTGCAATCTATGCAATCAGCGCACCAGACGGACTGACGGACAATGCACTCGCTTTGTGCATTAGCGCTCAATAGCCGATGCTTAGCATCGAAGAGAACTCCCTTGCGAAAGGGATATGACATTTGTATCTATTTGTGAAACAACACAGGCAGTACTCTAACTGGATGGTAGAGTAAGTATGGAAAATTTATTTAGTTGTTACACCATTGATTTACAAACAATGTGATTGTCTTCATCAAAAAATAAGCAGCAAAAAGTAAAGCAGGTTAATTTAGATACATTTCAGAAATACCGACAAACTTATATAAATTCTATTTATCGTTACAACAATGTCTAACTTAGCTTCCATTTTACATTCATAGATTACCCTAATAGTTAGTATGGTTTTAGTCTACTTTTAGTTCGGTCATTAAACGCTGACCTTATTGGTAACCATTGTTTTAAATATTATCGTGGACTGCATACCTACTATCGTTTAACGTTAGAAAACTGAGCGATCAACTGCAAGACTATTTTCAATGAATAAAAGATTAATAGGATTTCGTATTAGGGGCCCTACCCTAATACAACAGGCCAGACAGGCAGTCAATGTCCACCATCAACAAAAAAAAAATAGAAAAATTATTGCTTTCATGTGTAAATTTATTCAATAAAAATTACAAGTAAAATAAAAACAATCTTAAATTTAAATTTATAACTAAAACTAAAACTAATCTAAAACTAAAATTAACCTAAAACTAATCTAACAAGCCGCTGCCAGTGGGTAGCGTTCCTAAAATGCTGGCAGCATTGCCACGTTGTATGGCAATGCTTAGTCTTTGGGCAAAATAAAGGCCAGCATGCTTTCATTGATTTTTTTCTCGTATTCATATTAATAATATACGACATAAATTGAAGGTGCCTTTATTTTTAGCCGAAGAACACTTCCTAGTCTGTTTAGATTTATTACACGAGGAAATGCGACGTATGCGTGCGTAACTTGTACCATCCGTGTAGCAAATGTCAATCTCTATTCATGTTCCAAGATGGTTCCAAGTAAGTTTCTCTTTCATCGTATATTTTTAGCAAAACAATAAGAGTGACGCGCCATTATGAATAGAATAGGCACATTCAACGAGCTATAAAGAGCACGCATTCGTATGATAATAAATGATACGACTATGAAAATCCATCTTATAAATAATTCCAGGCAATAAAGCCAACTATGGCATCATTCCAAAAAACATATATACCGAAATATCCTAATACTGTCCCTTTTCCAATAAGCGTGATCGGACGTCCGAGTTTGGGGAAGTAGTGGTCAAGTTGGGGGCAGCCGTGTCCGCGGCAATATCGCCAAGTTCGCCGCAGCTGGTCGCGCCCATGTCTCAATAATCGCAAGGTGCCCCTAATCGACTCCTCCGTAGTCCGCCGCAAGTGCGACTAACTGATTAATCCGCCGACTCCGAACGTGCCCCGGCCCGATATTGTTTGCCCTACACTTTCCACTCGTCTCCTATTATTGAACGATATTCGGACTATTACTGGCGCAGACTTCTATTTATGTCTTAAAGGACGACAGTTTTCCGATACGGCATATAGTTGGGCATATATTACGGCATATATTGTAATTGCAGCTATTTTGTTAGATTGAATCCGGCTGTTTTAAAGCAGTTTCTTCTTGTTTCGATTTTCAGAAGATGCGGTTCGTACATTTGTTTCGTAGTTTTGGCTCATCTTGGAGCCACGATTATTTGATCATCGTTTATAATTTGTAGCTGTTAAATTAAATTAATTTGTTCAATTTCGCTCCAGCGGCACTCAGTGTCAACTAAATTTACATTTGCGTAATTATATTAGGTCAATATTATGCCTAAGATCTTATTGCGTCATTTATATTTGGAACTCTACGTGGTTATGTAATGGATTAAAGAGGACGCCCTTAGTTAAATTGCTATTAAATTTAAATCAAGATTAATTATTGTATGTTGTTTGACAAATACGGTCCCCGTTGAACATACAATACAATTAGGAATTGGCAAAGAGCTGCAGACTATAGACAGCATATTAATGGCATCGCATGCGCCATAGCGTGTCAATGTTGCATGTTTGATCGCATTTAAATAAGCAACTTGCAACTTATTTTTGAAAGTTTCTTGTAATTCCAGTGTTAATAGCTAGCATTATCTTATAAATATTGTTTTATCAACATGCCGTCTATTGTTTATTATCAGACAACGACGTAAAACCAAAAGGCGGTTATTGTTGTGAGTGTGTGCGTAATTATAGCAGTGTGTGTTACCAGTGATGACATACGGCACTGAAACGTGGTCTCTCACTATGGGCCTCATAAGCAAGCTCAAAGTCGCACAACGAGCTATGAAGAGGGCTATACTCGGGGTTTCTCTACGAGATCGAATCCAAAATGAGGAAATCCGTAGATGAACGAAAGTCACCGACATAGCCCACCGGATTAGCAAGTTGAAATGACAATGGGCAGGGCACATATCACGCAGAATACATGGCCGATGGGGCCGAAAGGTTCTGGAATGGACACCACGGACCGGTAAGCGCAGCGTAGGACGTCCACCCACAAGATGGACAGACGACCTAAAAGAGACCGCAGGGAAACACTGGATGCAAAACTTATAGGTTTTAAATGAAATATCTAAGCCCTCTCTTCATGACATTAACATGTCGAAAACTTGGAAAGTTATGACAAAGACGAGCTCTGAAAACGAAAATAATTTCGTTTTCTCCAACTAATATCCAAGTTTCTGGGCTACTAAAAATCACAATCGCGAATAAAGTTCCTACATAGTAAATCGTATACATTGCCGTTCTGTTGGAAGCTTCACTTCTTGGAATTAGTTAACTAAGTAACAGAATATCGTCTTCCGTTACTCCACCATTATTGAAAGCCGGCTATTAAACGTTGTTAACTCCTTGCTTGTTAATTGGTGTATTCTTAATTCTGTGCAAGCTTTTTCCGATAAAATGAAGATTGCTCTACTTGTTGGGCCCGGGGGGGACATTCAAGAGCCAGAGGAGGGATAGATAATACGAGGGTAGATCGCCAATAACTTGCTCCATTGTTTGTCGGCGGCTGACTTAATAAGTTCTCCGAATTTATTATGATTTGTAGGCTCCCTTGTCGTCTTGTTACGATGCTTTAACCATATTCTACTCGTATAGTGCCGTCAAATAACGTGTACCCACCAATTTGTACATTTACGGGCTCCTTAAAAAAGATGTGCCTTCCCAGTCTGTTGTCCTTGTAGGAGAAACTACAGGAGTGTTATTTTTTATGTCGGCCTGGAATAAAAACTAGGTACGTAACAACGGTTTATGTTTCGGTGTTTGGAATGAAAAGTAACAAACAGTCAATTTTTAGGGTTCCGTACCTCAAGAGGAAAAAACGGTACCCTTATAGGATCACTTTGTTGTCCGTCTGTCAGTCTGTCAAGACCCTTTTTCTCAAGAACGCGTAAAGATATCAAGTTGAAATTAATATCAAATACTATCAACGGTTTCTTTCAGCTCTGAAAAAATCAAACTTGTAAGTTAACGCGATCAAAAGATATGACCGAAGTTGCATATTTTGCGATTTTACAAGGAAATCAAAACCTATAGGGTACTTCCCGTTGACCTAGAATCATGAAATTTTGCAATAAGCAAGTTCCTACAGCACATATAAAGGAATAAATCCGAAAGTCATAAATTTGAAGTTATATCATTAAAAAATAATTATTTTGCTATTACAAACTTAAATTTTGTAGTTGGTATGTATGGAAGAACCTTATTGTCCACTACAAAGTTAAGTTTGTCTTTCAATATTTCAACTTTTTTGTTGTATTTTTTTTTTTGTTTGGACTCGCTCTTGGAGGGATCCATCTAACAGAACCCTCAGAGCGCGAGTCCTACTTGCACTTGTCTGGTTTTTATTATATGGTACTGAGAAAATAGGCGAGTATGGATATTTAACTGTTAAATTTCTTTCAGTATCTTACAGGATATCTCATTGAGCTTGTCCTAATTTAATCTTGTTTGATAAAATGTTAAAACTCCATTTCCTTCCTTTTTTAAATAAGTGCTAGCTGCACTGCCAGAGTCACCTCACGCTTTTCCAAAATCCCTCCTTTAAGTTTCTCAGTCAAGTATTTTTTGGACATTGTCCATGATTGTCATGATGGGTCGTTTTTTTTAAAACAAATTGCATTAAAATCATTTCCGCTATTTTAGTCACGAAAAGGTGGGACAGGCAGAAGGACAATGAGAAATGTCTTTTTTCAAATGTGTACTAAATACTTAGGTGTATCTTATGATTTAGACTTGTTTTTATAAGAATAGGTAGGTACTTTCATTTTGAGCAAAAAAGTTATTTACAAACAAATTTATTCGACTCATGTAAAACATAATCGTCCGCATATTATTTAAGTAATTTATAAGCTGTCAATTTTCTGATGCCTACTTAACTTCCCATCATTAATATCGGTGATGTCAAATATGCTTCATGTTTGCGTTGTAAATCAATCAGATACAAATTATGGTTGGAGCTGAAATTTAACTTTCGAATAATTTTTTCATAATTTAGGCAGTACGTAGTTATGTAACAGTTACTTCATCACTACTACTATAAATACTTTATATGAAATCCTTTATACAGGCTAAGTGGAAAGAGTGTACTAAGCCGAAAGGGGTCAATAATAACCAATACTGTTGTTAGGTATGGATTCAATCTAGAAAATAAAGGTCCATGATCTGGCTCCAATAATATATTGCAAATCGCAAAGAACCACTTTAACAAATAAGCTCAATAACTCGACGGTTTTCGAGTTCTATTTAAAGCACAGGTATTTATAATTATTCTAAAGAACATACATTGTTACACTTTACATCACCCTAAATACCAGATATCCAAAGAAACTCTTACGACTCGCTTTTGCCGACCGCCCGGGACCGCGCACTGAATTGAACAGAGCTCTAACGTCCAAGTGGAGTTGAGAAGTAGGGGTGAAATTCCCACTTCTCTCAGAGCCTTTAGTGGGAACATGATAGGCTGAAATGATGATGATGATGATGAGGTGCAACTTTAAATCTTACAATATTATAAAGAGGAACGATTTGTATGTATGTTTGTAACGAATTTGCTCAAAAAGTAATGAACTGATTTTAAAAATTCTTTCACCATTTGAATGCTACATTATCACTGATTAATATAGGCTATTTTAATAGGCTTTATAACTATACCCGTGCGGAGCCGGGGCGGACCGCTAGTCTACAATAAACTGCAGTTGTAATACACCACTCCTCTTCTCTACTTTACTGTGGGCGTTGCACCTTTGAGAATAGCTTGATGCGGCGGATTTGGATGAAATTTGGTGTAAAAAATACGGTTCTATATAATGCAAAATCGCACCAGTTTCGCACCACTTTAGACACAACAGTATACGATGCACTGCATGTTGCCGAGGATAGAAGAAGATGGCGTAAAATCATAAAGGAGAGACTGATGGCATGAGGAACACGACGCGAGGAGGAGAGTCAAAGTTCATAGAAATAACTCAAATAAGCAAGGGCATTATAACACCATTAGATTTTTTAAGGTCCTCAAAAATAACTCACTTATTTACCTTTTAAATTTACGTCAAACAAACATACATAACCTTGCCTTTTTTGTGATGAGATCGTTGAGACTCAATGAAGTGACGATATAAGTACGTAAGCCAGCTAGCAGTGGCTGGAAGCAAAAACCGAAAATCGGCTTTTATCCAGCATTCAACATAGGTTGAATAAGACCTTCAATATTTAGTTATATTGTGATCACCAACTGATTAACGTTTAATTTTAATACTATTTTTCAAACGCTCGGCACTCTGTATAACTATCAACACATCTAATTTCATAAGAACTCCGCAGACACATCGAGATTTATTTTCAACGAAACGTTACAGCTAGTATGATATTTTTGTAACACTCTCAATGTCAGACAAGTATAAAACACCTAGAGATGATTAAACATACCAGGTGATATATAAGATCTGATATCCCGCGGAGAATCTTAACGTCTGCGTATTTTGCGTCACCTCTAATTTAGACTGACAGTGTTAAATTGTTTGTTATATTTTGGTTACTTTGGTGAGTAATTATAACAAATAGGGCGACGTGAAAATCCCGACGATGGCAATAAAATCGTGACGGAGGTCTTCTCGGAGGTACGCGATACTGGATACGTCTTGGAAGTATCTTACTCTGTAACAATACGGGGTTACGCAGAAATGGTGTACTAAGCCGAAAGGGGTCCAATATACTCATCATTACGAACTACTTTTAATATGGGGCCAATCTTGAAATCGCGAAAAAAATATCAACTGCTCCATGCGTTTTGTCGAGTGTGAGCGATCGTTTTGTTTGAAATTCACATAGTTTAATTGTTTTTCATATTGAGTATTATGAAACTCTTTCAGCTTAGTACTTTCTTTTCGCCTAGCCCTGTATTAATTGAGCTGAGATGTATCAAAAAAACTTCCAAGCCATGCCAACACTTTACAATCTAGGGCTTTGCCAATCACAAATTCAAAAGTACTTTCCTGAATGTAATTCATAAAAGCTACATAACGGTGAAGGTTGTCAAAGCACACAGTGCTCATTTCCAGAAGTAGTTAATCCTTTTTATTAAATTAAAAGTCTCTTCTTATTAAAATTTGTGTTACTATTAAATCGTCTTCTACAGTTTTCCTATGATTTTTATGATCAGCAGGTGTACCTCAAGGCGCCTCCATCGGGCCGCCGTTCTTCGCATCCGTTATATCAGCGATGATTAACGACAACGCTGTTCCGTTTCGACAGACTCCAGTTAATGACGTCTACCCACCGCCGGAGTGCACTCAATTTTATTTATTGGCTTTCCTAAAAGTCACTTTAAGATGTTACTTAAAATATGTCCCCGGGCGACTTGTGACTAACAACTATTGGCATATTTTATCGCGGTTACAATATTAGCAAGCAGTAGTTGATAAAAGTTTGTTTAGTGGGCCGAAGTGAACCTAAATATCTAAGTTATTTTTATTTTCGCCATCATTGCTTTTGTAACTTCTTCAACTCACGATGCTATTTCAAGACTCTACCTGTATAGTATATAAACAGGGTTACACAAAATGGTGGTACTAAGTCGAAAGGAGGTCATTGTATTGTTAACAACTTTTAAGATGGGCCCAACCCTGAATTTGTAACAAAAAACAGTTTTTTTTTTTTTTTTTTTTTTTTCAATATTTCCTGAACAAATAAAATACCTGCAATTGCTATAATTATCTTAGTGTATCTTACACGGTAAAACTAAAAATCTAAAGAATTAACGGTTGGTCTGTGCTGTGGTACGTAACGGAGGTAATGAATTCAACCGGTGGTGTATCAAAATAATGTGCTGTTATTCAGGTGTAATTTTCATTAACTCAGTGGTTCAAGCATTTATTCAGTTTTAGTGAGTTTTTACTGAATAGCGTCTATAACCAACTGTTAACAAATTTTGATGAACTGCTATTGTGCAGCTATTGTTTCGTAACTAAATACATAAAATTGTTATGTATATAATAGGTACATATATTATTGTTAACGTTTTTTTTTCTACTACAATTTTAAATTAAATTAATTATATAAATTAGATTTAAAGTGTAAGTATATTATAGAGATTAAAATCGCAGGACGAGAATCGTACCATATTTCCGCGATACAGGCCTATTGAGTGCGGAAATCGCTATTAATGAATTTAATCTAGTTATAACCTCCCATAGACAGAAGCTCCTAGATAATTTTTTTTGGTAGTTACTTAAGTCTTACATTATGTAAATAAATAATATTTTCATTTTTAATTTTCAACATTTGCAATAATATGAACTGAAAATAGTAAAAATTTTCTTTCAGAGTTTTTCATACAGAACCTTTAAAGACGTATCATCTTCTATATCATATCGTATCTTTGTTAATATTCTTCAACTTGGCAATCTTCTTCAATGCTCAATATTCCACTGACCCACAAATCAAACTTCAGTCCGTACGAATTTCAGTATAAAAAATATAGATATTTAAAAAATCCAGAAGTGTACAGGCAATAAACCGATCCAAAACCAATCGGTTGTAGTTCAGAACAATACACGGCGCAACTCCATTCCCACTGTTCTCCTCACGTCGAGGAATGGGTGCAATTTCCCGCTTCCCGTACACAGACTCGTACAAAAATTGCTTTTTTGCTAGAAAAAAATAGCATGCAAATTTTTGTAAAGTCATTCGTGGGCGTGCGTTTATATTTCTCGGAGGGTAAGAAACGAACGATTGTCGCGGCGGATTCCTTTATTTTGCAAGGGGGATATTGCGCGTCGGCTGCAGGCGGGCAGCTGCCGGCTGCCTTGTTTACCGGTACCGACTCCAACCGATCCACCCGCACCCGACTCTAGGTGCGGCGACTCACCGACCCACCGAGCACCAGCTCTCTTATTAAACACGCCTGTAGAACGCTGTCCGGGATATTTCCGGAGCACATTCCGAATTCAGACCCGGATTCAGTGTCTGAAACAGGCAGGTATTCAAAGAGATTGGCTGAGTGTGGTGCTCGCCGATGTTCACTGAGTTTTGATTGATGGACTCTAAAGGTCTAAATTAAGTAAAGGCAATCTGTCTGCGGAAATTCCAGTTTGTTTTCGTAATCGGATTTGTTTTCATGCTTGATTTTCAATAAGGTATTTTTGTAACCGATTTCGCGTACCCGAACCGCCGCCTAATTGACCGAGGAATCCCGGCCGAATCTCATTTAGCAGTAAATCATGACAGGAGTCAGCCGTTTTTATCTGACGCGTTGTTTTTCCTAACGCACAGAAGAGGCACACAGTGTAAAATACAAATGAAAACAGTACTGAAGCTTAGGATAAACTAATACACTAATATTTAAATACGAAAGTTTTTGTGTATGCATGTAGTAGTGTGGGGAGTTTTTACAATTGAGAAGGTAAATTTTGTATAACTATAGAGGTAGCTAGTACCCTGGATGAACACTGAACTACTTTTATCCCGATAAACCTGTAGGGTGGCGGGTGAAACAGCAGAACACTGCATGTATTTAATAATAATATAGTATTATGTAAACTTATTTTTTTAAATTATAGGCCTGCGTTTGATCGCCAACTCGCCTGATGTAAAACGATTATGCGGTCTACGGTGGAGCACGTTTGCCTAGAAAAAACCGATTCACTCGTGATTTTAATTTGACTCGTGATGGTTAAATTAATAAAGAAGGATTTATTGTACCTTTGTAAAATGAATCTGTTTTCTCCCCAGTCTTGTCCTGCACCTTGCACTGTCCTGAAACTTGTACATTTCTTTCTCAGGTTGATCAGTGTCACTTTGGAGCTGTCACTTTGACACCTAAGCTATTGCATTTTCTAGTATAAACAGAGTCACCTTGTTATAAATATTTCGCTTTCATATTTATATGGATTGTATTTATAAAATAAGTGAGATGTTTTTAGTTACTAGGTATCTAGAGCTTATTCCTATTCTATAGACGTAATTTTCCAAAAACCGTACGACCTGACACACTGACAATTAAGTGAAGTGTGCTCGAGCCGACCTGCCTTCGGGTCAAGGCTCGATTTGCTCGTAAATACAAATAAATAGGATACCGCCTGAATCTCATTGCCTGATGCTTATCATGTTTTATGATTTCGTAAACTAGCGTACAAATGTTACAATAAGCGGAGCATTGTTTTATTCAGGTCCTTACCATAAATTACTGATAACAATATGCTGTAATAATCCCTGGGAAAAAACAGCTTGAGAAAAATATAGGAGGTATTTTTTTTTTGAGTTATTAACAGGGTTAGTTGTACAGCTAATAACTTCGTGCTTTTCTAATATGTAATGGTACATTTCACATTAAATTTTGGTATCTGTTCACATTACCACTATCATCCAGTGGAAATGATGTAGCTTCTACTGTGATATTTAAATACGCTTAGACTGACCAGAATGTATAACTATCTACATCATCAGTACACCTTAGCAATCTACTGTCCGACACAGGGAGCTGATTCTGTGCGCCCGAGATTATCGCAGCCACTATCTTACTCTTTTGTAACAAATCTTGTGAGAGTAAGTGACCGAGATATTCTTGAACGCGCTAGAACAGCCTCTCCTAAGCACAACACTTTGTTTTCTCATCACGAACAATTATCATCATCATCTTAATTTCAGCCCGTATATAGTGAAACTACTGAGCATAGGCGTCTCTTCTTGTACGCCACTCATCCCGGCCCTGTGCTAATCTTGTCCAGGTTCGGCCCACGATTTTTAACATAACGTTGACCCAATGAGCTTGGGTACGCCTCGTTTACCAATAAAATAATATAAGATAATTCATTTACATAACGAACACCAAACGTACATTACTAGCTGTTGCCCGCGACTTCGTATGCGTAGACTTAAACTTTTATCCCCTTTTAGCCCCCTAATTTGGCCCTATTTCAAAATAATTTCTTAGCAGATCTCTACACCCATAAGAAAATACCTTTAAATTGTTTGCTTCGCAGGTCAAGTAGTATAGTTTTCGAAATTTTGTGATGAGGCAGTCAGTAAGCGAGTGTGAAAGTTCAGTTTTATAATATGTGTTCAACGTGTCATCGAAATAATGCAAAACCTAGAAATAGTTTGTTCAGAATCGGGAATACAATCGATATAACTATTTATTATTAATTGAAAGCTTTCGTTTTTCTTGAAAAATTCAATTTTCATAATGCTCACAGCGCAAGCGACGACGTAAATTTAAAACAAATATCTACCTACAATGCAATTTCATTTCAAGACAATGGAGCGATGCTTAAAAAAGAGAACACATGTTCTAACAAAAGCACAAATTTCTTTATGCAATTTTTTTTTTTTAATATTTTATTATATTACTACATCAAAAGATCTGTTGGGATGCCTGGGGTAGTGCGTTATCAATCAATATTCGGATGTTATATAGATTGCTTGCAAATAACACTTATGCGGATTTTAAAAAAAAGCTGTTCGATTGGTAGGCGCATCACTTGAGAACGCCTGGACCGATTAAGCTATTAAATTTTTAGTTCGTAATAGTCCAAATACAGTTTAAGGGAAAGAAAAACTGTAAAGTTGGCCCAACTTTAAAAAAAAATTGGTCCAAAAAATATTTTTTTTATGAATTCGAGACCATATCTCAAATAAATTTTTGTATAAATTTGCTACTTTAAAATAATTCACTCTTCCGACATTTATGGTGTAATTTCAAAGACATCAAACTAATCTGATGCTAAAGTCGGAAGGGACCAAGAATACGAGTAAGAACAGTAATTTCGACGCGAAGTAACTTATTAGTCCAATAAAGGAGATCATTACAATACGCGTGGTTCCACGTCGTGTCGCGTCGCGTGGCGTACGAGTCGACTCCATTGCCACGCGCGAATGAGCCCATTTGCTAGTTGTCATGTCTTTCCGCCCTCGTTCCGCCCCTAACACTCTGTAGCCGGAAAACCTAAATTACAAGCAGATATTTCGGTAAATGCGAAAATTACTAAAGTAGCGACAGTTTATACGGTTAGTGGTTTTATGAAGAGGCATGTGATGGCTATGTTTGCTTGAATTAATAGATAAATTAGCAGATTTTCAATACCTAGTTTTTACGCTCTACTTTTGGGCTGAGTGAGTGCCCAATCCTGGAATAAAGATTTTCAGCTGCTTGAAGGCATTCAACGTAGCATCGAGTAAAATTTTCAGTCTAAGTTTAATAAGGTACAGTCTAAACGTACCTCAGTTTTAGCATAGCAAAAGAACAATCACAAAACTCTGGCTATACTGTGGAAAGCGCTGGTTGAATGGGTGTTCCGCGATAGTTACAACCTGTGCGCAATTCAAATCGAATCGGGTTTTTCAAGGCACTAGTGTTTTATCACAGAAGGCGGTAAGCGCAGACTTTATACGACATGACGCATTCCACTCATATTTGTAACCCTTTTCATAATCATTAGACTAAGTCATTAACCTACCTCATAACAATTTCATCTCTATTTTAATTCTGTAAATAATTTTACTTTACTATCTACGTCAATTGTAATTACATAAAATCTGTGATAATTTTGTATTCTGCTAAACCAAAACCTTTACCAATATTTTGCTACGACAATAACAAGAACTTAAATACCTGCCCTTACATATACCTACCCACACACACATACATGTACCTACCTCATTTAAAATGTTACTAATGCCGTTTTGTTTTACGCAGTTCCTTTATAATTTCCAATACAAATGTTTTGTGTACGCAAGCAATTTACCTGAGCATTTCTTCCCTAAGCTACCATTTGCGATAACAATCAAATAAGTATACCTACGCCCTCGTAACGATATCTTCAGTAATATTCCAATGATAAGATTGGCTCCCCAACTAAATAAGCTATCCATAAAAACTATAAAATTTTGTTTTCAGGTTACGTTGCTGGCTTGTCAGGAGATAATTTGCGAAAAGGTGAGTCCGATTGTTATCTAATATAGAGATAAGTATAGCGATTTTGCCGGAAAGCTATAAACTTGGCCATCGATAGCGAAAGTGTGCTGCCTAATTAGGCACTTATAATAATCAAGAATTACTAGTTGCGCCCCACAGTTTCACCCGTGTGGATTACTCCTTACAACATCAGCTATCTGCCAGAGGAAGTCTCGTCAAAATCGATCAAGCTGTTTTGGAGTCCATACATAAATACATTTGTCCATACATTAGAGAACATACATAGATTAAGATAGCACGTCTGCGTCATAAGGAAGAAGTCCCGGGTTCGATTTCCGGCTGAGCATGGGTTTGAATGATGAATTAAAATATTTGCTATGGGTCTGTGGAACACACACACACACACACACACACGCACGCACACACACACACACACACACGCACACACACACACACACACACATGTATGTGTTCCATGGCATCCACAACACAGGGAATCCTAGTGGGGGGGGGGGACATAATTATGAGTGTGAAACGTTATTTTATTTATTTTATAAGGAGCCTAGTTAATGCATCGCCATCAGTTATGCATAAAAAAACAGGTATATACACAATGTTTCTGATCTAAAATATAATCAAACGGACTATATAAATATTAAATATTGGGATATTAATCATTTATAATATATAGTCTAATATAGTGTTCAAGTGCTTTAATAGCCGACATGACAGAGTGGCCGGATAGATTGCTCGCCAGTTATTTAAACCGGTTGCTAAATAGTGACCGGACCGGACGTCCGCCACATCTCTAGACCTAAAGGTAAATATCCATTTGTATTCAGGAACATGAGAACGGTTTCAGGACGACGAAATGGTTTGGATCTTGGAACTAGCTTTTTAGAAAGGACAATGTGAATTTACTTTGGGGGAATCTAATTTTTTAAGCAAATAATTGGAATTGATTTTCCTTTTAAACTCTAGTTGCTGATATTTACGATAATTACAAGGAAATAAGCAAATAAAACAAAGAAAAATACGTTACCTATCACGTCTGGGAAGATTTATATAAGTTGAAGACACAGTATTGGACACTAAGAGACAAAGACACGCAATACAAATAAATACTAATCTGGTGTGCATTTTTGTTTTACTTAACTTGCAATCTTTGTTTGTTAGTTTGTTTGTTTACATCAAATCGTGCAAGCTGAGTTAGAACCACTTTCTTTTATCCTATGGAATTTTTACATGTTGGTTCAATTTCGATGACAATTAATTTTTATGGTAAATTTGACCTGAATTGACATCCAGGATTAGTTCCAGATAAAGGAACTCTTCAACGGTCAAAGGTACAGACTCGAAATTTTGTGTACGCATTCTATTATGATAGCCGGTTTTAAGTTTTACTATAACGTGCTTTTTCAGGGTTGGGTCTTGTCTGACTAGAGAACTCATCAGCACAGACATGAAATTTTGTATACACATGCAATTATATGATAACCTATTCTAAGTCCACCATGGCATGACTACTGCACTCAAGCCTGGCTCCTAACGAAGGAACTCCTCAACGGTTAACAGCATAGACACGAAATGTTGTATAAGCATTATGTATTGTATTAAAAAATCTTTTTTAAAATAATTTATTTAGAAGTTAAAACACTGATATTCCCATTATTTTTGTTTCTAAGAAGAGTTGCTAGTAAGAGTCAATGTATTGGATTTGAAATACAAAGCCGGTTCATAAAAATCGTTCGTCGTATGCAAATATAGGTAAAATTTCCCTGACGACGTGTTCATAAAATATAAGTGTTATATCTCGTTGCCTATTCAGTTGAATGTGCAAAAACATTCTTGTTTGTGTTCATTGTCACCATTTATAGGCGAAGCAAAGACTGGTGCAGAAGAAAAGCCACGTCAAGCAATATACAAATATACACTCAACGTACAGAGTACCTAGGGCGAGTTTTTCCAATTGCATTTACCTACTCGATCACATTAACTACGATTTGTTTGAAATTAGAGCAGTTCCATCTACATGCGCTAGATGGCGCTGCTCTTTTTTCATGCAAATCGTATTAACGTTAACGTGATCGAGTATATAAACATATATGGAAAAACTCGCACTAAGCATTCAAACCAGATTGCACGTATGAGTTGGAAAGAGCCAAGGACGCTCTTTAGAAATCCTTAGAAAGAGTGCGAAAAGATAACATACCTAATTATTAATTTATTGTTTAATTATTACAAATACGCATTGATTTGAGAACCTCCTCCTTTCTTTCATCAGTAAAAAATAACAAACACCTTTATGGAAAGTTCAATGAACCGGATTCATCCCCTAATTTTCCACCCTTAGAGGGGAAATATTTACTTCAAACTTAAATGGGTGGTCCCATAAAAAAAGCCTTTTTTTATAACAAGTAGGTATAAGTTGAATATTTTTTAAATCTTGTCTGATAATCTTTAAACGGCTGAACAGATTTTCTCTCGATAAAGTCACCTTTCAAACAACAAAAAAATAATACCTAAATGAAAATAGGTAGGTTTTAGCCATTTGGGAGCTACGATGCCACATACAGATACACAGGTACACAGATACACAGATACACAGATACACGGGTACACAGATAAATAGGTACACAGATATACATATACACAGATACATAGGTAAATAGATACACAGGTACACAGATATACATATACACAGTTACGCAGATACGCATCAGATACACAGATCATCAGATGCATCAGATGCATCAGATGCATCAGATGCATCAGATGCATCAGATGCACATGTTAAACTTATAACACCCCTCTTTTTGCGTCAGGGGCTAAAACAGGCAAATTGAGAAGCTCCTTTCTGTGTTTAACAATAACACAACTGAAAGTGTAATACACCCCGGCATTCCAAGGCTGCCATGACTTGCGCCAATCTAGAACTATAACAATAAAACGAATAAGAAAATAGTGAAACAGAACAACCACGATTTCCATCCGACAAAAAATCTATCTAGAAAATGAGAGCAGGCGGCCCGTTTCGGCTGCGCAGTTTACGAGTTTCATCGAGCCAGCTTCGTCTTCCTATTTCGTGGCGGAATAGTCCTAATAACATGCCACAACTCATTCTGATTTATACCGTCTCGTTATAATTGTGCGCTTCGCTGGCGCTCGGTATTGCCTGCTGTTGCAATTTTCATGCAACCGATCCGCGAGAATGGATTTATTCTTTCTGGCAATTTGCTCGTGAGTACCCGCGCTCGCTCGAGATAATTCAATTTTGAAACGGCTACGTACGCCGCTAATGGAGCTTTTGTGCTTAATTCACCTACTCCGGGATCGCTTCCTTTGTAACTCGTAGTACGCAAATACAGATAGACTCTTCAAAATAGACGCCAAAAAATTTATTATGCAAATGGAGCGGATTCTGGGTTAATATCAGTGCGGCCGATTTCCAGCGGTGTAAACGGGCGCGCTGAAATCGTGCGAAGGACGGCTTAAAATAGTGGGGCTATTTATTACGGTATGATTCAGCGGGTGTTGTAAAGAAACAGTTTTGTGGTGTGTACACACATAAATAAAGCTTAACAGTCTCGCTCTTAGTTCGAAGTGAACGCATAAAAATATTAATCGCGGCGCCCGCCGTCGTAGCTTCCGTACGAAAGTTGCGCATTTTATTTCGCTCGAGTCACATTGATGTCTGCGCACTAAACTAGGCTAACTCTTGGTTTAACGCACTGAAACTTTCCCCGTTTCTTGTGATTACGAACTCCCCGACAGTACAATCAATCGTCAACTTTTATTTGAGTTATCTGGGAAATAAAAAACAAGTAAACAAACGTCGAGTTCAGATTCCGCGGATGTTCGGTGCAAAGTTTGAAGGTGAGCCGACGACCGTCTCCCTAATAGAGAAGAAAAATACGTTAATGTACCCTCAGATCCCGAAGACAAATAAACCGAGTCGGACAGGAACGAAATAAAAGCGGGGGAGGCAACGAGATAAATAACAATGATGTTGCTGAACGAGTCAGGGCCCTACCACCAGTATTCGTACCTACCTGCCTGCCATACACACAAAATGGCAATGCTTTGCGTTGAGTCAGAAACACGCCAGCATTTTAGCAAACGTGTTGCATTAACCAGGTGCTTTGAAAGATTTTCTTTGCCTCAACATTCTAACTAATTAATCTATAAATAATGAATCATATTGAATGATAGTTAACAGATGAATTATTAAGAAAGCTTATCAAATAAAGAAGTCCGTAAACAGAAATTATTCCTTCGTGATGTCGAAAAATTGTATTTTACCGGAAACCGTTGGTAGGCCGCCAGCCAGCGGCCAGTACGAGGCGGGCGGGAGCAGGCGGGGCGACTGTCACACTACTTACACTTGCCGCGTTATTAGACTATCGTTTACAACTTTACATCGGTTCACTGGAGCTGGAACGCGACAGAGTATTTTTAGGTCCTAAGAGAATACGTAATTGTTAGCAATCGTACATTTTCGTCCTTTTTTGCAAGTTTTTTTTGCAAAGCAATGGGCAATCCACATCTCTTGAAAAACCGATAACCGATGGGGAAGAAAAGTTCTTCAATGGAGACCACGAACCGGAAGATACAGCGTAGGTAGACCTCTGGACCGACGAAATCGTGAGAGTAGCGGGCATCCAGTGGATGCAGATGGCAGGCTGTCATTCAGTGTGGAAATCTAAGGAGGAAGCCTATGCTCAGCAGTGGACGTCTTTGGGCTGATGATAATGATGGTGGTACTTTTTCTATGCAATAGTATTTTTTGCGTTATTTGTTATGGCGAGTTGTAAATGATACTTATTCGTATTCAATTGAAGCGGTAAATCTGGCAAGTATGGATCTTATGTCTGATAGCTGATAATTTAACGCTCGTGAAATATTTTTTGCCTTGCGACTATAAACTGTTGTTGATTGTTAGCATGTTTGGTGTCCATGACTAGTATTGGGGCTTGATATAGATCTTCCAAAGCGGATAAAATTCAAACCAATAGGACACATTCGTTGGTTCCCAATACGACTCCAGTCACGCCGCTCCTTTACAGGAAACCTGAATCAGTTCACCTCGGGAACGTCAAATCGAAACGAACAATCCAATGCTTCACTGCGCAAAACAATATCAAGCACTTGTCGGGAACGGAACTGCATGTTACGGGGTTGACAGTTCTGGCTCAACATTTTTCTAAATCTATTTTGGGTTAACTCCTTTGTTTGTAACATCAATAAACCAGCCAAGTGCAAGTCAGGCTCATGCACTGAGGGTTCCGTACCATAAATTGAAAAAACCGACTTCAAAATCAGTAAAATATGGCATTTCGATTCGGTGAAATGATCAGGTCATCCATGCAGGTAAGGAATTACCATTTATAATTGTTTAATGAACTGAAATTTGTCACCGACTAGCACTTGGCCATTATTTATTATTTGTTGTTATACTATAGATCTATAGAATGTGTACTATAATCATGCCAAGTTTGACGTTTGTACGTATTACTGTTTTACCATAAGACCTAATACAAAAATACGTTGAAAAAATTTGTTTGTTTTTCGTTTTTACTTTTTAAGTTTTTTACTTCGCCGAAACATGACATTTTCTGTAAACATTTCAACTGGCTATCTATTACGGTTCGAAAGATACAGCCGTTTAAAGATAGGACGGTCAGACAGACAGACAGACGGACAGACAAAGTAGGCTCAGTAATAGGGTCCCGTTTTTACTCTTTGGGTACGGAACCCTAAAAATTACACATAACCGAACAACATTCGATCACATTTTTCAATAAATTTTACATAGTCACCTTCATGCTAGAGAATGTGTATAACTATCACGGTTGTTCACTACCGTTATATGATTATTAACCGGACATTTACCGTGTTTAGGTTATGAATGGAGATCCCGATATTTCAACCCGTTTTTTACTGTGTCCCGTTAATAATCATATAACTGTAATGTAACTCTTAATATAAATAACTGTATGTAACTTGGCGAGGATGTCGTAGTATGGTTAGGTACTTTTTGACAGAGCGAAAAAAGGTTTCAGATTTTACTTTTACACTTTTTATTCTGGAAAAGTATACGGTTCCTGTGGGATAGCGCGTGAAATCACGGAGCGCTGCTATTGGAAAATAAATATTCAGCTGACAATAAACTTTCCAATCGTCTTTCCGGATAACAAAATACTCAGAATTAAATTAAACAAATCCTAAGATCCATTTATACGCTTTCGTTTATGAATATTACAATACTCCTAATCTTTTGTTGTTTCAAGTTTTCTAAATACCTAATAAGATCCCGACTACGAGTCTTCTGTTGCTGGAATTGTAAATTTAATTTTACCTCTAGTCTGACAATAAATCTATCCTTATCTCACCAAATTTTGAATATCAACGAGGTTCTAAATAATGATTTAATTGCTGTAATATTTTAAATGAAGTATATTTTTTAGAAGTGGCAATGGGCAGGCCACATCGCTCGAAGAACCGATAACCGATGGGGAAGAAAGGTTCTGGAGTGGAGACCACGAACCGGAAGACGCAGCGTAGGGAGGCCTCCCACTAGATGGACCGATGACATTGTGAGAGTCGTGTGAGAGTCGCGGGTATCCAGTGGATGCAAAAGGCGGGCTGTCGTTCAGTGTGGAGGTTAAAGGGGGAGACCTATGTTCAGCAGTAGACGTCTTCCGGCTGATGATGACGATGATATTTTTTATTATTGACAAACAATTCTGACATATTTATCACTTATAATCATCATCATCCTCATAGCCACTTTTTTATACAACTGGGTGAAACGAGACGAGCTTGTCGCTTGCCTAATTAACGCTATTAAATCGGTCATTTAGTATGATAAAATAAAATAAACATTAATATTGGTTCGCAATCTACGAAGGTACTTATTTATTGCATAACACACATATTCTTTTACTTTCTCTACTGTTTCACGGATAAAAAATTCATAACTTATTAATTATTGTTTTATTCGCCACTCCACAGCTCGAGCATGCGTTAGAAGCCGCAATATCACTATGGTATTACACCCCCTTGCCGACGCCATGAAGTCCCGTCTCACCCCCTGCTGCCTCACCCTTCACCCCCACGGCCTCCCCAACCCCATGGGTAATGAATTCGACCACAGCCATTCTATCGGTATGACCTATAAAAATTTAGGACACCATTGCCTTAATCACTTCATGAGTTTGGGACGGGGTCGCGTAGAAGTGTTGATTATTGTGTTTATGTATTAGTTTAGATAAAATTTCAGCGTGATAATGGAATAAGTTTTAGAGGTTACTATTTCATTAATTTTTAAGAAAAAAATCAATAATTGATTTTATTCATACTTTTTTGTGGATCCAACCCGAATTTTATAGAGTTCAGTATTCTATTATTACGTATGCATATCGGTAAAATATAATGATTACGCCCTATTTCGTCCGTCTGTCCGTCAGAGAACAAAATTTCATAATTTTGATTTTCAAAATTACAATTTCAAATTGTTTTGAAATGAACTAAATGTCTACAAATTTTTATGAAGATCAGACCTACGATATGCAAGTTATCGTCAAACATATATTAACATATGTTAACGTCAAACATATGTTATCGTCATACATACATATATACCGCTGACAATAAATGCACATGGCCGTTAAAATATCAAATAGTTACCTGTCCCATTGATACTAAGCTACATACCGCAAACCTGTGGCCTCATCTAATCCCTAAACACATTTCCGTAACTACATTATTTTCGCTTCATGTAAAGTAACAACATTTTCCTGCTTACTCTATAAACATAAATTCTCTTGATCCCCTTGACCTTCCCTTTTTACCTCGCCAGTGAGAGCCTGTTTCATGTTACCTCACTTTACCTTATCCCTGACAAACAAATCAAAGCGCGAAATTTTTCCGAAATCGTATTTTTAGGACTTTTTCCCGTTCTAATGCCCGTAGCGCAATGCAAATATTTTGTTTCGTTAATATAATATCATGCCCGTTGTGTCAGGATCGCGCACAATATGCGTACCAACTGCCACTAGCGCCTACTGCTGCGAAAATCTTCCGACCATTCCATAGCGAACTCCCATGAACCCCTCAGCAGTACTAGAAACACCCAAATAAGCTGAAAACCCAGCTGAATGACAGCTCCTCAGATATTGGGCGGGTTGTAATAGCGAAAGCGTGTCCCATAAAGAACGTTCTATGTTTTGTACATCTGGCTTGTTTCATTACGCTTGCTACGTATTTCAATATTTTATATTGCGGATAAGTTGGAAAATTACAAGCACAAAATGGAAACATTATTTAGCGATGTAAGCTGTGTACAGTGAAGAGAAAATTTTCAAACAAGCAAATAAATTAAAGAGTCGACCGTTCTCTGTGTCAGGGACAGTAAAGAATTGGGCCAACAAAAACGTCGTTGTCTTCAAGATTTTACAAGCCATTTATCAGCCGGTACACAAACATGTCGTCAAATGAAAACAATTGCCGCTTTTATCGACTATCTGGCGCACTTGGACACCAGAATACTGCCTTTTATTATTTTCTTTCGCCTCGGTTCAATGTTCTTTTTATAACCCGCGACTTACCCAAACACTACAGATTTATTGTGTGCTAGTTCTACTACAGAATATTCACAAACGAATTGGCCGTTTTTTAATAGAAAATATGTTTTTTCTTTTCAAATTATTCACTAATCCACAGTGTAAATGTATGCTGAAAACAAATTAATGACACGCTTTTCTTGTCGAGTTAAATAGGTAAATTAAATAACTCAATCCATAAATCAGTCGTTTTAATTAAACTCACTTTGGGTACAATGCGGAAGTATCAACCTGTAAACGGGGCGATATTTCAGTGGTCTCCTTACCGCGATGAGCTTATGAAAATGCTGAGTCATTTGTTGGGGCTCCGATGTGCTACGGTTAATGCATGCAGTGCAAATCTGGAATTAAAAAATTCTACAGATTTTTTTTACCATTTACTACAAACCATTTTTACCATTAAAAAAAAATACTTATTTTCGAATGGGTATTCAGAAATAAGTTTTTTTTTCTTTGTGTCAGAACAAAGCTATTTTGCTGTCAACATAATATGATTTGTAGGAAAGGAAAATTGTAATTTTAGTATTAAAAAACGCATATGTAAATAATGGAAAAACGTTGTGTCTTTGGAGTATGATGATGACCACAGACCACACAACGTGATGATGACAGTCTTTGGATGACATTATAAATTACTTCATTACTAAGTTTTTTACGCGGAGGATTTGTAACCCTCATTCATACATTTCATTCGACATAATGCTTCACGTACGTTCCTTTATTATTACAACAACAGCAATGTGTTGCTAAGGAGCCCTAATTCAAGCTCAGATACTGTTTAGAAATACTTATCAACTGTGCCACTCGATTCCGTATTCTGCTACTCGTGAACTATGCAATAGCTGGGGCTGAATCACTTGGAAACAAATTCAATGCTGTGCTAGCTTCATAGTCGTAAACTTCCGCCTAGACTGCCGAGCTCGGTGTTGCTCCCGTTCATTTTTAAACAAGCGATTTAAGGCAATAAAAAAGTTTTCGCTAGTGTACGGAGTCAGTGAGAAACATCACATAAAATGGGCGATAAAACAAAGGCGTAACTTAGTAACAGTCATAAATCTCTTCACAAACAAACACATGATGGGCAACCAGGAAACACTAACGCAAAGTGACTGAAATGGGATTGAAACGAAAACCGCAAACAAATAAAGTGTCATTGAAAGGCTCACATTCGCATGTTTACTACTCCAGCGGCTGAACTCGCTAGTGCTAGGCGCTCGCTGCCGCCACCGCGTCTAATCTTTTACAGCGTCACCGGCGCACGCACATAAATCGAGCTGAAATACGAGCCGTCCAAACAAAACCGATGTTACGAACTCACCTTCCCGCTTGTAAATTCCAACTTCACCCGTACTCGGCCCAGACTTGCGCGAACAAAATAATCGAATCGCACGCGTTATCCAATCGAATATTCCGCTTTATTACTTCCACGGCAAACTGAAAATTATTTCGTGCGATCGAACCGCGCTGACACTTGCAATTTGCGTCGCGAAAGATCATTTTTATCCGGTTATTTCGTCTATAAAATATTTATTGGCTCTTCGTCTTTATTGTCTCGTTCAATGGAATTAAACGTCTGATAAGTTACCTCTAGAACTTTACACAAATGGAAAGAAAATGAATTATTCTTTTGTCGGCGAGTGGTGTAGTCTCGCTCTTAGTGGAGTTAATTCTTCATTATTACGTTCTTGTTTCCGGTCGTCGGATTTTGATTTATGGGTTTAATTTGGCAAGGTTGGCGACGACAGCCCGAGACATGTCGGAGTGTTTTCAAAGAGCCATCGTGCAATTGTTTAATTAATCTTAAGGCTCCGGAAGCGCTGCGGGTGCAGTACACTTGGCACAACTTTAAACTCGTTAAAAGTTCCTTTGAAACATTTGGCGTCAGATAAGCCGCAGTCAGACTTCTGTTTCGAGATTCTTAACTTATCTTGTGTTATAATTAAATGTCTTTATGTATATCTCTGCAAAATTTTATCGATTTAATCAAAATTAACAAATAAAGCATAGTAATGCCGAGGATTTCCTGTGTCGGGGATGCCATGGAACACACACAATGACAAGGACAACTAACACCCAGAGCAAATGTTTAAATTATCTGCCAAACATCTGCCCGGCCGAGATATAAAACCGGGACCTTCTGCTCATGAAGCAGACGTGCTACCACTGAGCTAAACCGGTCGTTAACAAAACAGTAACGTATAATCAAATACATATTTATTTATGGACTCAGCGCGTTATTTACACACAACTTTGACTTGCCAAAACTTAAAAATTATGTATACCGTTTTTGTTATCTTACTAGTTTCAAACAGTAAAAGAAAATCCGTTGACTAAAAATAAAAATAAAAACTTCAATCATTATTATTTTAGGAAGTTTTTATTATTTTTCGATTGCGTGAAACTAGTAAATAACAAAATAAATACGCTTTTAGAAGTACGGTAAGGAGTAAGGTTTTCAGTTGTGTGAAAATTAGGCTCTGAGTTGCCACCAGTAAGTACCAAGAAAACAAGATAATAGCGGGGTCAGTAGGTACATGAACTTTGTGAGTATCGTAAAGCTCTACCTAACTATAAAAAAATTGTTAATCAAATAAAGTTTCACCTTATGTATAGCAAAACGAAATAAAAAGCATCCAGAAAACCGTTTCGGTTCACAGAACCGACTAAACAGCAGACAACACAGGTCATGAATTACCCAGGTCGATAGGACAATAAGTGTTTATAGTCATTGAAAGCACTCCTGGGCGCAGTGTCTCTGATTACCAAAAGCATGTACATAACAGGTGAGCATTCAACCACAGATTAAAAACCAGAGACGAAGCTGTCAAACCTTGTCCAAAAAGGTTAAAAAATACCTTAGTTCATGTGAAGGTAACTCTGTCGAACTATTATTTAGCACATGGCGCAAAGTATGACGATTATGCTGACTAATTCAATCAAATGAACTAACATTTTGTTTATATTACTCGGGAATTACTCAGTTATGCAATAACAAATGAAGTAGGTTATATTAGATTTTTTGCTTGAGTTGATTATCTGTGGTCTTTTTTAGTCTGTGATTGAGCGAACAAGGCTCATTCCGCGCGTGCAAGATGCCCGACAATGGCCCTTGGCGAATAATTACTCAAATAGATTGCCCATTGGGGCATTGTCTCTCGACTAAGCTCTCACCTAACGCAATATTAGGTTTGTTACCCGCTCGAATAACTATACTAAAACTCTTATTACACCTACACTAATTGACCAGTCGGTAATTTGCTGAGAGAAAATGAAAGTATTATTTTGCGGGTACCTCATCAAAAAAATCAGGGAAATCTAAGGCGCTAGTAATAATTTTGATCGTCTTCTAAAAGTTCATAAAAATTGGTAAGTGACTACAAATAAGGTTTTGATTTGTTTAATTTTTTTTTAACTTTTGTGTCGCAATAGAATACTTGAGAAGATAATAAAAGTTGAAAGGAGTTATTGCAGTTCGATTAGCGAGTATTTAAAAGTTTTATTACGCCGATAGTATACGAGTCGAGTGCAATTGTTAACTCGATGAAAGTTGAAACCTTATTGAAACTTATTTCTTTGTTGTTTCAAAAGTATTCACTGAATGCTAAAATAAAATTGTAAATAGGTAGTTTGATTTAAATTACTTGTGATGCAATAATAATTACTCGGAACGGTGGTATTAAATTACCAAACTCAATAAAAAATTAACACTTCTATAATTGCCTAAAACATTTTCTGATACATAAATTTAATCTTATCATTCCATTGACGAATACTTAACAGATAAAAATATACCGTCTTACCACAAAAAGATTTAAGAACGCTTTAGACATGTGTTTAGCATATTTTTCGCAGTGAAACAATTGCTAAACACCTTTCTAAAGCGTTCTTAAATCTTTTGTGGTAAGACGGGTAGTATTTATTATTTTTAAGACTAAGAAAGAGGGTAGATTGTTATGTCTGCACCCAACTTTTTAACTGTTCGACCCGCAACCCGTATTCTTCAGTCTTCCCGTGAACATGGTGCATGTAACTGCGCCGAAATATCGGGAGCTCATTCCACAACCTTACCACGGTAAATATCCCGTAAATAATCATATAACTTTAGTATTTATTGCTGTCCTCTCCTCCATATCATTTAGCTATGCCCGACGGGGTCCACAATTGTAATCAAAATACTTGTCTACCACCTAAGAAACATTATAAAATGCTAAAATAAAACAAATATGAATAATCCGGAAGGATGTCATTGTACCTACTCATGATTATAATTGGTTATTTCTTTGAGACGAACGCTGAAACCACGAAAACAATATCTGTTATTTTATACATTTCGTTGAGTATAACTGTTTTTTTTTTTAAAGCAAATTTTTAGGGTTCCGTACCTCAAAAGGTTAACAGAACCCTTATAGGATAACTTTGTTGTCCGTCTGTCCATCTGTCAACACCATTTTTCTCGAGAACGCGTAAAGGTATCAAGTTTAAATTTATATCAAATACTTAACACTACGGTTTCTTTTAGATGTGAAATAAACAAACTTGTAAGTCAACGCGATCGAAAGATATGACCGATTATGTCGCATATTTTGCGATTTTACAAGGGAATCAAAACCTATAGGGTACTTCCCGTTGATCTATAATCATGTAGCAAGAAGCAAGGTTTTATAGCACATATAAACGGAAAAATCCGAAAGTTGTTAATTTGATAATACATTACATAAAAAAATTGCTTTTGCTATCACAAACTTAAATTTTGTAGTTGGTATGTATGGGAGCACCCATTTGCCAACTACAAGGTTACGTTTGTCATTAAATATATCAATCTTTTTAACCTTTTCGTCAAGACTCGATTCCCGGGATGCATATACATATACATTAATTAAGTTTGTACGGAACCCTCAGGCTGGAGTCTTACTCACACTTGTCCGGTTTTTTTTTTTCGCGATTTCAAGTTTGTTCCCATATAGGTAATAGTAAAAGTCTTTCATAATTATTATGAGTCCGCTGACCCCATTTTAGCTTGAATATATCCTGTCTAAAGGTATACGCACATCAAAATCCACATACTTACATTTACAATCTGCGTCCTGCTATTTTACCCGCTATTTAGTGTTATTTTTAATAACATCATAAAATATTATAAAGAGGAAAGATTGGATTGTTTGTTTGCATTGAATAAGCTCCGAAACTACTGAACCGATTTGAAAATTTCTTTCATCGTTGGGAAGCTACACTATCCCCGGGTGACATAGACTATAATCTATACCCGTGCGAAGCTGGGGCAGACCGCTAGTTTTTAATAAATAAATACCTTATTTTTTGGGATATAAAATAAGCTACGTGTTAATTGATTATTACATTAGATTTCATCAAAATCGGTTCTGTTATGGTGTTGAATGGGAATAAACTTACACACAAACTTTCGCGGACGGTGGACTGACGACGTCAGAAATACTGTCGGGAACGAGTGGATGCGAATAGCGAGAGACCGGGGAGAGTAGCATAAACAAAGGGAGGCCTATACCCAGCAGTGGGTCACTCAGGGCTGATGATGATGATGATGACAAACTTTCGCACAAAACAAAAGCTTTTCTGTAATAGTCACAGCCACTTCGTTGGCTAACCATAGTGTAAATGTAGAGAAGTATAAGTATCACCAAAGAGAGTTATCGTTCATGGCATGCTCGTTAATGCCACAGTACAGAGGGTCGTCGCTGAATTTTTTTCTCGTCACGAGTCCGTAATCGGAGGTTTAGATCAACACGTCCTCGCCGGGTAATATAATTACAGTTAACAGCAGTGCGGCGACGTTATCGCGCGTATAAATTAGAGCGATTTACATTTACGGCCCGAGACATAGGCCGCCATTACCGTGAATGATGCGGGGTCTGCGGGCCCTGATCATCCGATGTTGGGAATCGCTGAAGAGTGGACATGTACTGTAGTTTTCGTTTCAGTGCTGGGCATAGAGATAATCCGAAACGCTTTTACGATTAAGGAATAATTTTATTGTATTGCACATTATTTACATTTCTCAAAGACTGATTTTATCTTTGATTTAGGTAACACATAAAAATCCAAACAATAGACTAAAGTATCTAAATACATACCTAACCGAATTAAGTCTAAATTCTGACTACATATCTAAAATTATAAATTAAAAAAACGGCCTAGTGCAAGTTGGGTTCGCGCACTGAAGGTTCCGTACCAACTCAAAAAAAAACAATAATTATCAATTTAAAAAACCACTCTCTACAATTTAATATAGTATGGCATTTTGATCTAGTGAAATGATAAAGTGGTCATCCGGGTAAGGAATTACTAGTTATAACTGGGTAATGAACACAGTTGAACAAATTGACTTGATAAATTTGTCAACGACTCGCACTTGGCCATTATTTATTTGTTGTTATACTTTTGAGTGCGTACTATAATCATACCAAGTTTGACGCTTATACGTATTAACGTTTTTATATTAGAGCTAATACAAAAATTACTAAAAATATAAGTTTGTTGTATGAGGGACTCCCTCTTTCGTTTTTACTTTTTGACTTTTTTATTATTTGTTAGTTAATCCGCCGTAACGTTACATATTCCGTAAAAATTTCAACTAGCTATTTATAATAATTCGAAACATACAGTCGTTAATAGGTAGGATAGACGGACAGACAGACGGACGCCTAAAAAAACTAAATAATTTTACGAATAAGGGCATCATTGCCAGTATATTGGGAGTCCACGATCATTATTCAGTGAACCCAATCCAACAAAAACTTTACAGCTAAATTGAGTACCTACGCGCGGAATCGAATTAAAGTCGTTCATTACGCGTTCACTCAAATTACATCCGTCATTCCTCTCATAAATTAAATTCCCATATTCCGTGGCAAAACCTCTGCAAATTGGTCTTAATTTACTCGAAACGTATAGCCTTAATGGTAAGCGTATAAGCAATATCACTTTAATTCAGTGACGGGGCGGTAGCACCTTCATGAACAATATTTATGTTGCTTCAATCAGTATCTAAGTTTACAACAAAGTGCGCTGTTTAGTAGAAAGCTGCTTAATCATTAATCCTGTTTAAGAAATACAGCACCAAACCGCAGCTTTCTAGAAAAGTTGTAATTGAAAATAACTTGAGGTTACAGTTTTCTTAGTCCGAAATAAAGTATGTTTTTTTTTTTTACTGTTGCAAACGTAAGTAATTGAAAATATTTTGTTTATTCAACATTTGGACATGTACAAGTAATCGTAATGTCTTCAGATACTTATAGACCAGGGTAGATAATTTTTGAAACATTTTTCTTTAATTTGTATGAAACCCTTTGGTCTCAATAATAATAATTTACGGGCGATCTGAGGTCGGAAAGTTGTCGGAAAGTTTGCCGGAAATAGAGATAAACCGTTTTTTACCCTTAATACCCCCCCCCCCCCCCCATCCACTTCCCGACCTCAGATCGCCCCCGTAAATTCTTTTTCCTTTGATTTTTGTTATATTCTCTTCCTTTTCCAATGGGTTTCATCTTACTATTATTTTTTTCACTTTTTTACCATTTTCAAAGGCTTCTAGCACTGGTCTATTTTTAGTGCGCACAAATTCACCTGTGTTAATATAGAAACAGCACTATAGTTGTATATTTTATATTACAACAAATTTAAAAGTCAATGTACAAAAAATTTGCTAATTCAATCAAGTAAACATAATCAAGTCACACAACTTGACTCTACTCGAGTTCTGTACCTACTTGTGAAGATGTGTCACTGCTCTACGTTGTAACAACAGGGGTTCCTTCCACACAATAATTTCTCCTATATAATATTATTTATTATAGTCTTGGAGACAGTCCCCAGCGATATAAGCGCGAAACAGACGTACCTCGGAGTATTGGGAGGTATGATCTGAATATCACTGAGGTTATGCGCGACGACTGAATATTTATTGTTACATCGATGTGGGGATGGTGGTTATAAAGTAGACATTTTTGTTATTAAATATTTTATGATGATTTGTTTATATCTCAATTGTGGATCATTCCAAACTTTGATTTCTTTCTAACCCTTAGGTTTGGCATTAAAAGTATGGTATTAAGTTTTTTTTTTTTTGGATTATGTAACGCCATATATATATAACGGTATAGTTAATTTTTTTTTGTAAAAGTTGACAAAAGGCACGGACCCAGGAGTCCGTGGAGAATTAAAATAAACAATAAAAAAAAAAAAAAAGTTTTTTTTTCACGGGTTTCTAAACTATTTTAGGTGCACCTTTAAAAAAATTACGGACCCCTAAAAACCTCGACCCTAAACCCTAAACTCTCAAAACCTTGTTCTGAGAGTTAATTGTTTTATAAAAATCATACAAAAATAGCTACCTACTTTACATAACACTGAATGATAACACTGCGAGATGCAATTGTTTCCATTTAATGGAAGATCTGAAATTATTTTATATTTTAGCCAACTGTTTAAAATTGACTGGCTGGTAACGACAGAGAACAACTGATAAACCTCGCAGAGAGCTTTCTAAGCACACTTAGAAAATGACTGGTCAGCGTTTGTATTATCATGACATGTTATAGGCTAGACATCATCATCATTATCAGCCTATCATGTTACCACTGCTGGGACACAGCCCTTCTCCAGAGAGAGAGTATGGATCCTAATCCACCGTATTGGCCCAGTGCATGCTGGTGAATGTCATGTCTTTGAACTTTTGAGGCTCTTGCACATACCGGTTTCCTCGCGATCACTGTTGAAGTTTGGCATCGAAACTGCACATAATTTAATTAAGTATACTAAATAAGTGATTAGTGCAGAGCGGAGGATCGAACCGGGTGCCGTCAGATTGTAAAGCGCATGCTACCACCAGCATGAAATTTTTATAGGCAAGTAGTACATGCAAATACATCTTTCAAGTTCGAATATGAGCAAAATCGCTCGAGGTTTTGTGAATATAATTATAGGGGGTCGCGAGGTCAAAGTTCGGCGCGGACAGCTAGTGTAGATTTGTATTAGTTCTTAAGGGTCTTTACGACTGTTGAAAGACTGCGTGAAACCTTGATCAAAGGCATTCTCTAATATAGATATCAGAAGCCAAAACCTACTTCAGGTCACTGCGCTAGCAGAGTAGATAGGTATCGGAAGCCAAAACCCACTTCAAGTAACTGGCGCCAGTAATGTAGAGTAGGTAAGTAATGACTTAGTGGTTACTCCTGGCTATACAGAGCCACCCTTTGAAATCTAACCTCATACACTAAACAAAACAATTTTGTTATAGAATCAAAAGGCCAATCAAGAATGCTATAGACTAATTAATTCGTTTTATCAACGTAAGCGTAGACGATTTGATTTAGAAGCAGATATAAGACGGATCATTAGCGAGCTGATTGTTGAAGCCCCGAGGCAACAATAAACCCTGACAAATCGACGTACATTCATATTACAATGTTGTAGTACAAGATGCGCTGTTTTAATAACACAGTGAGCAATATATGGTAAGATCGTGACTTAAGAACTTCTCTTTTGCTTTTGTAGATAAAAAAATTAAACGTCTATTCTCAATATTCTTCTTTTACTTTGGACTAGGCTTACGTTTGACCGTTTGACGTAAGAAGACCAGAAGGAAAGCGATGATGGATGATGGAAATCGTTTGCTTCGTAAAAATCTAAAAATTAAACGGCTTTTTTTGCCTTCGCACGTCTTGTGCATTTTTCAGTGTCAATTAAGTATTGAAATATTTTCATGTTTTATTAAATATCCTCAAATAGTAACTGCTGAATGGATTTGAATGAAATTTGGTATGGAGGTACCTTATAATAGCAGAAAATTTGAAATATTCAGAAAACTTAACGACGATTTTAACTTTGCGCGTTTGACAGTTCGCGCGTTTGTTGAATGTGAATTTAATAGACAGCAGTTTTATTTTTATTTCTGGATATTTATAGCTAAGACAGAACAACGTCTGTCGGGTCAACCACCGTAGACCGCATCATCACTTACACCGAGGGCCTTACGGAGAACAGCTAATTGTGGCACCTAATCCGATCAGTTGGAAAATCACGCGAACGTGTACCTTATCGCGCCCAGATACGGTTTGCGGTCGTGTGATTTTCTAACTGAGCGGATTAGGTGCCGCAATTAACTGTTGTCCGTAAGGCCCCTGGTGAGATGGCGGTCAAACGCAAGCCAATTATTAAATAAAAAATTAAAATAAAGTACTTAGTAATAATTGTAAGTGGATACTTAAATAAATTGAAAAAAGTGAACTTGATTACGTGCTTGTAGTTTCATTTAACCTAAACTGATTTTTCTCGTGAATTCAGTGTTGCTCCCATAGTAAAATTTGTTCAAAATGATAAGTACAGTTACTTCCTTTTGGCTTAGAACCACAGTTCCGTGTAACTTTGTATACTAGAAAAAAAAAAGAAAAAAAAACATACAGTCGAATTGATAACCGCCTCTTTTGGAAGTCGGTTAAAAATATGTTTTTCATCTGCGTCGACTTCACCACTTTCCAATTCAGAAGATGAAAAATAATAATCGGGAATATCGGATTTTAATCCAGAAGAAGCCAGTATGTGAGCTAGGCCTCTTCATGAACATAATACTGGAGATAAAAAGTGAGCCGGTCTGCCTCTGACCTTTTACTATATTTTTCATACAAAAACAACAAATCTAGGAATAGCTTTTGGGAACAACACAATACGTAATCAGAATATATCGCCACTTCAATTGTTATGGTAACATTTCTAGAGTCACTGTTGGATCAGGCCCAAGGACTCGAATAGATTAATTTATGTCGACACTTATTTATTACAGCATGTTTAGTTCGTAAAGTTAATAGATACATGTGATAAAACGTCTGTGCTAACAGTGATTTGCGGTCGAGCCGGTATCTGCGGTGCGATCTCATTTTCTAAGGCAACTGTCCTCAAAGCTTACTACATATTACGTTCATTATTGGAGAATATCGATGGAAATCTCGAGCATCCAATCTCGCGGGATTGCTGCTGGCACGCGTATTCTTGTAATTTCTGAGGCATAATTTTATTTATTAGAGTGTGCCGTCGGTGGCGCGGCGAGAACACCCCATTTGCCGCTTCATTGACTTACAACGGCACTCTATAACACTTCGCACATATTTCTGTAGCGCGTCTCTCCGAGATCCCGCACCTCATTATATTGCGGATGACATTTAATAAAACATTATGGATATCTCGCGAACGTTTTTCGATAACCGTCGCTGTACACTACACCCGCAGAACTCTTTTATGGGATCAATTTTATACTCAAGTTGTACGTAAGGTTTCTAAGCTGTAACACGGTAACAGATGGTTTTGCGCCTTAGCCCGTTGAGCTCTTGTAAGAGGTTTGAGTTTATTGCTTGGTTTAAACTTAACTTAACTTATAGCTATAATAACTGTAGTAAACCTTGTTGAGCAGATTCTAAATATTGTATACTAGCAACGCATCCCAGCTTCGCACGGGTGTAAGTCTTATTTTTTTACACCTTGGGTTACATTATTGGACTTTTACTAAGGATCCATATAAAAAAAAATATATAGCTTATGTCACCCGGGGATAGTGTAGCTTCTCATCAACAGTGAAAGTTTTTTTCAAATTGGTTTAGTAGTTTCGGAGTTTATTCAATGCAAGCAAATAAACAAACAATCAAATCTTTCCTCTTTATAATAGTACAATAGATAGATTATAAATAATAGTAAGTATTGTAAAATATATAGTAGTGTACTAGAAATGTACATACGAGTTATTCGAGCATTCGTGCACGTTAAGGTCTCAACTCAGCACGTTAACGTTCATGTTTGCGTGATTTTTCACACTGCGCTGTTTCGAGCCCGCGGATAAGTTCAGTCAATCTTTTGCTAAAAAACAAATCATTTTTGGAATACCCATTTTCCGTCTCATCATACTTATAAATACTTGGATATATTATGATCTTGCCTACACTTGCTGTTTAAATGTTTCTTCTTACATAAATTTTTATCGCACCAATAGACTTAATTTAATATTTTATTTATATTACACGGGAATTACTCACGTAAGATTAAGCCGGTCACTCCGACTATAGTTTCAACCGCATTAGGCAGTCTTTTTCAAGCGAGACGCAGCCGCGCGCGCGCATTCACCTTGAAAAAGACTGCCTAATGCGGTTGAAACTATAGTCGGAGTGACCGGCTTAATCTTACGTGAGTAATTCCCGTGTAATATAAATAAAATGTGTGAAAACCACGTCAGTTTCTATAATAAGACTTAGTTTAACTTGCGCGTTAATCAGTACATTTAGTAGGGTAGTACAAGCCGGGCCGACACCGCTGATGAATTGCAGTTCATTTCGATTTGCCGCACAATTAGTTTTAGCATGTCCAGTTACCACATCTGTATCAGGCAAATATTTAAACTCCGTAGCATAGTTATTTTGAATAAATGATTACAAGTTTACCAGATGAATTGTCTTGCACTAGAGCTCAACTAAAGTTATAGTGGTGGTTGGTACAGTTGGCGCGATTTAACGATTTGTGAATTTGGTTTTAAACTAATAAAAAAACAATACTTACCAAAAAAATAATAAGAAAAAGAAGTTGAAAATAAATAGGTATTTTCAACATTTTAAATGACTACTACTTTTATCCGAGAAAGCAAAGCAAATAAAAACGTTGTATGATTAACTAGCTGCGCCCCGCAGTTTCTTTCACCCGCGTTATATCTGAGATAAAAGCAGCCAAGTTACTCCTTATAACATCAGCTATCTGCCAGTGAAAGATGAAAACAATGCAACCTCCTTGGTAGTGATAGCAACCTCCTTTGACTTAGAAGTTTTTTTTTCAGCTATGTAATAATTATGTCAATTATAGCTGATGTTATAACTAATTTTTAGCCTAACCGGTACTTTAACCGAAATGTCGACGTTTGTTAAAGCTAAAGTAAGATGGTGCATGGGTTGCACCATCTGACAATTGTTAAATGACGTCATAACTTTAACTGTTAACCGTAACTGCCCACGATTCGCTATTGTTTATTTTAAATATCTGTCAGATGCATAAAATATAATTCCAGCTATGCATCTGGAGTAAATAAGGTCTCATTTGACTTGCAACCCTGGTAACTTTAACTATGCTAAGGAATGATCTGAAATGGGCGTGGCGCAAGGATCATCAGTGTCGAACATCCTGTTCTCTTTGCTATTGAACGACCTGCCGGACGCCGTGACCGCTGCCGATGTACTGATGTACGCGGATGACGTGGCTGCAGTGGTCACGGCACCGACGGTGGACGCGCTGGAGCGGAAGTTAAATGACGCGACCTCACAGCTGTCGGGGTGGTTCCACACAAACGGTCTCGCTCTTAACCTTTCCAAGACTCACTTCATTCAGTTTAATCTGTCGGGTAGGTCTCTGCGACCTTTGACAGTGCTCGTGAATGGAGTGAGGATTGAAGAGCTGGAATCTACAACATTCCTGGGGTTTGAAATAGACCGGGGATTAAAGTGGGACCATCACATAGAAAAGGTCTGTGGAAGGCTTGGAAGTGCGTGCTTCGCATTGAGTCGGGTGGCGAGGGTGGTTCCGAGAGAGGTAGCACGAGCGTGCTACTTTGCAACGGTGCACTCTCAGCTGCAGTACGGTGCTGAAATGTGGGCTAGAGCTGCGGACTGGGAGCGAGCGTTCCGCATGCAGAAGCGTGCGGTGCGTTTCGTGGCGCGTGTGCCCTGGGACACTCCAGCTCGCCCACATTTCAAAGAGCTGGGTATCCTGACGTTACCTGCCATATTGATTTATCAAGTGGCAGTGTACGTCAGGGTAAACCTGGATACGCACTCAGACTAGAGATTTTGTCCTTCCTCTCAAAACTCTCAGAATAAATAAAGAAATAATTTAATTTGATGACAACATTCATACGAAGTGTTCATCATACATCGCATTATGTAAATGATATATCTACAATCATACTTCACTAATATTTGTATTTGATTGTACGGTTCTGCGTAAATTACACGCATGGCCAGTTTTCACCTGTACACATAAATTAGTCCAGCTTGCTGTATATAATAACTAAATATATTTGAAACTATAGATTCAACTTTACCAATTAAACTATAGAAAGTTGTGGACCGATTTTCAAATTAATAGCTTTTAACAAAAACCAATATTTCTATACCATTACGACTCATTCCAAGTTTTTATTCAACTTTTCCTGTTCGTTAGTATGTACCTATGGACGTTCGTATGTGTGGGAAAAATCTTGCAACTTAATTTTAGACCAGGGGCCTTACGGACAACAGCTAATTGTGGCACCTAATCCGCGCAGTTGGAAAATCACGCAAACGTGAACATTATCGCGCCCAGATACGGTTTGCGGTCGCTTGATTTTCCAACTGAGCGGATTAGGTGCCGCAATTAGCTGTTGTCCGTAAGGCCCCAGTTATCTTCAACCGATTGAGCTGAAACTTGGCATGTTTGTGTAAGTTCTGTGACAATAAAATGTTATGGCACCATCGACCTGGTCTGATGTTGGAGACAGAGGATAGATATCCTAAATAAGTACGAGGTAACCCCGTCGAGTTTGGTTTCGTTGGATTTGTCTTTCCAAGCACTTTGGTCCTAGATGATAAATTTAATATGGTGGACGCACTAAGATGGCAGACAAAATGTTCTTATCTACCATCATGATATGGGTATCAAATGAAAGGGTTTGCTGAGACGAATACGAAAAAGCTTATTTTTAAAAAGTTTTTTCAATTAATAATAATTTCTATATTATTCAAATGCTCAACTGTAAATATAACCGTTTTTGACGTGTTGATGTTGAATCCACAGTGATTAAAAGACACCAAAATAATTTTAATCGAGTCGCCTATGGTCACCATAGGTGCAGGTGATCAAAGGATACTCAAATAATAATTTAAATGGAGTCGCCTCTTATCACCCAGGTGATTATATTCCCAGGAGATCAAAGTCGACTAAAGAGTCGACTTTTAGCACCCAGGTGATACCACCCAGGTGATTAAAGTGGAATAGACCTTTTAAATAGGTATCATTTAAATTATTTTTTTAAATAATCGGAATGTTGTACAGCTAAGAAAATTAAGTCTGGGTATTCATTTTATAAGTATGAAAGCAGTAGGCAATCAAATGCTTTTTTTTGTCGGTACTTAATTTAGCTATTTTACTTGGTAACTATATCTGCTTCTTTATCTCGACTGTTTTTTTTTCTGCAATTTTTTATATCGTAATTTTTTTTTTGTTGTTATTATAATTGGCAAGCTAAGAGAAACCGTCGAGGCTCCGTCAAATAATAGCAAGAGGTAGCGTATTCTATTTTAATATAAGTTGGCAGACAGGGTTGCATAGAACGGTGGTACTTAGCCGAAAGGAGGGCATTATGAAAAACTTTTGCTATGAGATCAACCATGAAATTGCGATAAAACTTACATCTCGGTGAGAGTAAGTGAAATTTTCGTATGGAACCAGCGAAATACCTATTCCTATTATGTTTTGCTCTATGGAACAGAATTTTTTATTCGCAATTTCAAGATTGGTCTCATAGTAGAAGTTATTCATAACGATGTCTACAATAGTATTCATATAGCTTAGTACGACTGTCCTGTTTAATCCTATAGTTATATAAAACTGAATTTTATAACATCAGAAATACAATTATTGAAATGAAAACAAACATCATAAGCTTTGTTTTCATAAGCTGCTTATAGTTTCACTTATGCTCTTGCATTATTTGTCCTTCAGTTTTTGTCGGAAGTGATTCATCAACCTTTAAACTCAAATTTTTTCGAGTACTAAAGGGACGGCAACGTATTTGTGACGCCTCTGGTGCTACAAAATAAATATCCATAGGCGACGGTGACAGCTTACCATTAGGCAGCCTGTCTGCTTGTTTGCCACTTATGGCATTAAAATCTTAACTAAATTAAAATAAATATATATTATATTAACTACCTACACTAATCTAGCGAACCTCTACCCGCCGAAATCGTTCCCAAAATGCTGGCCGCATTGCCACGTTGGATTGCAATTAAATAGTAAGGTGTTGCCAGCGCGTTCCGCAAGATACTGACCAGCATTTTGGTCACAGGACGGCTCGACCAGAAATTTACTTAGGTAGGTACCTAATTCTTTTGGCGCCCTACCCCCACGGACCTAAAGTTTCGACCCCAAAAGGCACAAACATGTACCCACTGTCAAGGCTTGTTTAAATTTTTATTCGCCTGTTTTATATCTGTTTTATTATTTATAGTTATGGTTGAGGCGTTCAAAGCAATATAACCATGTAACGTTTAACTTTCAGTGGTAGGGTAATTCCATAAATTTAATATTCATTAACAAGCGACTGCTTACTGCAAAATGAGATATTCATTTTTATTCCTTACAATTGTTACGGTATAATTTCAGCATTATCTCCCGAGGCAGGTTTCTGAATAAAATGATTAAATTGCTGCAATTTTCAGCCCTTTCTTTTAAGGAGGAAAAATTAATAAAGGTGGTGTGCATTCCGAAATATCACAGTAATTTGTCTTGTCAACATTTTACGGCATGGTGTCAGCTCCCATTAAATGTTGTTTTTAAGCAAATCTCTAGTGTATTTCCACTTAAATGTCGTATCAAGTACAATAAGAAATAAGGGATCTTTTTTCTCTTTACAGAGTTTTGTAGAGTTTTTTGTTTTGTTTTCACCTAATTCTAATTTACAATACCTAATTCTAATATACTAAAGCTTACAAAATAGATTGTGAAGAAAAAATTAAGCCTTTCTGTGTCGTCTTATTTTAGATAATAAGTTCCTTAAAAAAAACTAAGTTTTTAATACATTTGTTGTGGTATTGAAACGTTTAATAAGTATTTTAACTAAGTTTATAAAGTATCGTTTTTAACCAGTGAACACCGCCTATGTGATTACAATATATTATGCCATATTTGCGAAGACAACACCGTGATATTTATATATTTTTTGTGATTTTTTAAATTATTTATTATGGATAAAGCAATTTTGTGTTACGTGGTATCTATTTAATTACACGTAAAATAACTAATAAATAATTATTTAGTAAAAATGGCTTTATTTTAGTGTTATGAATAAAATCTAAAAAAATGTCTCTCATATAAAGTAAGAAAAATGCATATTCGCGGTGTTGTAATATAAACGACTAAATAAGAGTGCCTAATAATGGGATTTTAGTTGTTTTTGTGCGATGTTAAAGAAATTATTATAGAATGGTTAAACAAAGGATGGACATAGTAGGTATCTAAATAAGCACGATGATCACCCAAACTCATATCTACGGGTCTTTACTGATATTATTGCCTAAAGACTATGATTGATTAAAGCTTCAATGTAAGTAACTATGTAGTAGGTAACTAACTAAAAACTCTGATATCAAGAAACGCCACTCAGCCCATACAAACTTACTTACTAATTCTGTCGTAAATCTATGTCAAAACTTTTACAAAACGAGTTTAAAAAACCGCAATGGGATAATGAAACTGACTAGTAATTTTAGTAAACGTGTACATTTCTACCTAAGTCTTAACCACATTTTGAAATAATTAGATAAGATTTATAAACGTAATATTGAAAACAAGGGCCGCTTCAAATTCCAAGGCAAAAGGCCGTGTTAAAAGTTGAGCGGCTGATTTAAGTTCGTTTCATATCATTGCGAGCGGCCGGCTGACGGATTTTGATTTATCATTTTAATTTGGAGCGGTGACGACGGGCGAGGTGTGCTCCGCCGGGACCCCAGACCCTTGGTTTAAATTTAAATCCCCTGTATTAAATAATTATTTTGTTGGTCGAATGAAAATTCATTTATCTGGCGCGATCATCACCGAGTTTCTAGATGCTGGACTACGGAAAAATATAATGTTCTTTTAAGTATTGTCTTATTCATGGAAAATTTGGCAATGGAAAATTATAAGGATGATTGCTAGGAACAATCATCTTCTAGTACCAAAACACTATGTATAATTGTGATTGTCTACTCCTATATGCAAGAGTTTTGAAATGGTTACAAAATATTTGCACTGCAATTAAAGAGCTGTTGAAATTGTAGAGCAAGGTAGCAAGCATGTGAAGAGTCCTTGAAAGGAACTTAAGTGAATTGCAAAATAAAGTCACGCATGACTTAATGTATGCTTAGCCGAGTTAGCTTGCTTCAGGGTGCGGTAGTCACCATCTTAGGCAGTGACGTCACGCACCCCACCCGCCCTTCGCAGCCCTCCGCCTGCCTTCATTTGTTTTCTGGTGTCACTTCTTATCGCGTCTCGCAATTATTACAATTTGTCCGCTCCTCCCCTTATCTTACCCAGTTCGCTACTTCAGCATAAAGGCGGGCGACTTCAGCAGATTCGCAAGATCATATTGAGGAATCCTTTCTAGCTAATTTTCGCGGCTGAATTTTTGTGGAAAACTTTGAATAATGAGGACGCCGTAAATCGCAGAGGTGGCCACGGAACGCCGCGGACAGGCGCTCCAATTGTTGTTTTGTTAACTTCAGTTTTTCATCGGCCGCTCGACCGACGACGGTTCTTGTTTGATAGGGCCATTTTGTACGACCGAGCCGGAGTTTTTATAATCCTCTCTAGATCGACTTCAACTGGAACAGGAAGTTCTTTCAATCAGCAATAACGAAACGGAAAAACTTTTGCTACAATGTATAGCTTTTTATCATTTCATTGGTGTTATTTTTTGTTTGGAACTATTCGAACTTTCTGCATTTATATTGAGATTTAAGAAGCGATTATGTTTCTATTCCCTTTGTGTAGTTACAGAGAAGTCAAGCTATATAGGTAGGCACTGGTGTGGTTGAATGCTAATTTCGTAGATGGGTCTGTGAATGATCAAGTCGCAATGTCGGTCGTTAGTACGTCGATTGCCGCGCGAAAACGCGTCTTCGTATTTTTATCGCTCCTTTGACGAAGGGGAGAGTCGCGCGCGCTCGTTGTCGCGACAAAATGTTCAATTTTAGATACAAATAAAAAAGGTCGGACGCGCCGCGCAGAATATTAACGGCGTACAATATGAACGTAGGCATCCTGAATTCGCGTCAAAAGTGCCAAAACGATGTTATTCTTTTCCGCGCGGAGGTAATAAGCGAGGCGAGCCCAGCCGTGCCGCGGATATGAAATCCAGAAATGTTTATGGCACGCGATAATGGGAAGGCTTCGTATCCGATCTGGGTTCACGGATAAAAGGATCCACTCGTAATTAGAATCCTTAAGGCCTTTTGTAATAGCGTAATTGTTTCCCGTTGTCACCTCGGAGCACGCTGTTATCTCTATGAATGGAACGACTCAAATACAAAGAAGAAATGCAAGCGTAACGCGAATCGTTCTAATTTTCCTATAAGTTGGTGTAGTGTGTTCTATTATTGACAAGGTACGGTCTAGTATCGGGAAGCGCTAGGTAGTGTGACGCACGTGTCACGAGTGATTGAGAGCCGTCAGATGCAACACAGGCGCGCCCGCGCCACCGACCTGTGCGACCCCATTCACTCGCCAAACATCGTCACTTCTAATTGCATGCGTAATTTACTAATGTATCACGATCACAATGTGCCCGGTATGCTCGAGAAAGTGACCTATGCGTCCGAGTGTCTTCTCAATAATCGTTATGTTACCTACACTCGACAGATTAATGACGATGCAGACGTAGAAACTAAGATCGGGAATAGCTGGCTAGTTATCCAATCTAATGTACCCATTCAAAAGGTTAACCCCCAGTTTCTGAAAGGCAACACAAAAATTTACTAACACGTTGTTAAATCCCATGACGTAATTGGTTGAGCTAAAAAACAAAAGCCTATCAAGTAATTTGACATGAGTTTGACAATAAGTTAAATTGAAGGCTTTCAGATACTGGGGGCTAGTCATGAGAAGTCACGTGCCCACAGAAACATAATCAATCGAGGTGTATGACTACTGTAGGTAGATTTGCACACTTATGGAAGTGAATAATGCACCGTGCAATATGTAGGTGTGTTGAGCAGTGGAGACATACGGATCGGTACACCGCAATAACCCCGGAGCCATGTTAACACGCTTAGAACAGATTTGCCTATGAATTGTTCAGCTCTGCAATTGGATTGAGTTATTGCTCGACGGACCATCAGCGGTAACAGTGTTTCCTAATTGGCTCAGTCTGCCTATTAGCTCGAATGGTCCATTTCATGTAACCTAGCCTAAATCCTTGCTTACACTTTCTTTTACCCTCATACCTTTTTTACCGCCGCCGTGCAGACCCGAAATTTTCTTCACATTTTTGGAAATTTTCCTTAGGTATCTTAGGAAGCTACTACTTTTTACGTAATCATTACCTACGTACATTGCAGAACTTCACATTTAGATACTTAAATTTTGTATTTGTTTGGTTCGGTGTGGTCTTCCAATAGACTTTAGTACTAATATTTGCATAGCATACGCAGAGGATTCCGATGGTGCTGTGCAATCTGAACTCGAATAGCTAAATTTTCTCTGAACTACCACTACTTTCTCGTACTCAGACGGTCTTTGTAGAAACGGAGACTTTTGAAACATGGTTTTAAGCAGTTTTGCCAGTGAAGTAGTTTGTGAAGTACATTTTAATTCGTAGGCTATCATTGTATTCAGATTATTTCAAAATAGATTTCTTAACTTTTAAGACGTTTTTCGCAAAATTCAGTCAAAAATCTTTTAAGTTAAGGTGGTACGTTTCACTTATGGCGGAAAATTCAAATTTAAGTTTTTTGTCCTTGTTAGCAAGGCCGGGTAATTATTGTAAAATGACACAGTGTTTGCGCAAATAGCTGATTGTTCTAAACATTGTCATGTACATTGTTCATCTATTTATCAGTGACGCGCCATATTACTTACATTTGCCAATAAACCGTTTGAAACAGCAAACATTTTGTTTATTAGCAAATTTAAGTAATAATGTGCATTAGAGATAAATAGCTTTTCATGGTTTTGTTAAGAATAATAATTAATTTGCGCGAACATCGTAATTGTTTACAATAATTACCCGGCCTAGCTACAATGACAAAAAACTGTATGATATTTTAATTCCCCGCCTAAGGTGGAACGTACCACTTAAAAGAGAAACAGCTTCAAACTAAAGACATAAAAAAATATTTTCACAACTGATAAGTTTCGTTCCAATAAAAATCCTAGTTGCTTCAGGGAGTTGTAAAACAACACAGCCTTTAAAGGATAAATCTTTCTAATTCAAACAATTGGCGAGCACATAGCAAAGAGATAAATTGCAGCAACTTTCGCTGACCGAAACGTGTGGCAGTGGGAGAGAGAAAACAGCGTTTCCACGGGAGCGGAACAGAACGGATTAAATTGCAAGTACGCTGATGTATTTATAGCCGGGCCGGAGACAAACGAGCGCGCGTGATGGACCCGGCTCGTTATGCGAATTAATCGAAGTAGCGCGATGCACCTGCAGCCAGCCTGAAATATGCTCCGTGCTGCGACGCTGATCAATCTACAGTGCACCAGTCACCAACTCTGCAACTCTGCAGTGCTCGCCCGCAACTATCTCGTTACATATAGTTGGTCCAGTTGGTAGTGAACCTGCCTTCTGAGCTTGGGGGTGTGGGTTCGATTCCCACCTACTTATAGGATTAACATTCATGTCATGAACATTTGTATGTTTTATATCTGGGTGTTATTATCTATTTAAGTGTGTGTTTAAAATTATATATGTATGTATATCAGTCTCTGGCAGCCATATTACAAGCTTTGCTTAATTTAGCGTCAGATGACCGTGTGTGCAAAAACGTCCCGAATATTTATGTTTATTTTTCCGAATATTTACCAAGTGTGGTGGTACAAGTGTGGTGATACAAGGGCGGTTCGCTGACTACGGCTTTGATTGGTTAACATCATGTGGAATGATTTTAGGGATTTTGAATTTTGAACGTTTAATTACTTCGACAGGCAACAGCAGCATTTATGAACGAATGTGAAAACACATTAAATATAATGAAAATATGTCAAGTGAATTCATATGCTCACTTACGTCAAGGATTGTATTATTTTCAAACATTGCGTCGATATTCATATTGGATTTAGAATGACTTCTTTTAGCTACCCATGCGTTGTCATCCAAACTAAACGCAGTAAAATCAATAAAACACAAAAATTCAAAATTTCAGCTCAATCGGTTGGGTAGACTCAATTTAAAATTCAGTTGTAAGATTTGAACCAACTATTCGTTCTCATAGTAATAGTCATCATAAGTTCATATTATAAATTTGTGAGTCATACATAAGCTTGTGAATTGTGATAAACAGTAAAAGACAACTGTTTACCTATTTAGTATCTATTTCATTGAGGGTAATAAAGTACTTAATATGTGAATTTAGCTCGTCCTAAATAAGACTAATTCAGACGAAAACACAGACAATTACAGTCTCAAACATGGGTACTGTTCAATTAAACTAAGCTTACTTAGACATTATAGCGACTCGCCCAAATTAACTAACTTTTAATGTGCTAATTTTTTGTCCGGTGAACAATGAAATCGCTTTCGTCTTAAACTCGGAAATAAGACATTAATTTCCAATTCCAAACAAAGTAAAACCCAATTTAAAAACACGAATACATAAATAGAAAATTTGCATTACAATATAAGCAAGGTTTTTGGCAGTGTCCTTCTGTAAGCTTACTTAATAATGCAAAAAATGTCTTATACACTTGTTTCATGTATTGTTAAATTATTCAGAAGGAAATGTAGAACACAATACATATCGAATTGTTCAATTTGAACATTATAGTTGGATCTGCACCTGAGCTCAGCGTAGAGTGGGCTAAAATAACCGCAAAATCGAATTATTGGGCGTCCGATGCGACCCGCACTCAGATTGCTCGATCGAGTGACCAAATACAGTTACGGGCCCTGAATCTGTTATGACCGGTCAGTTGCTCAGTGGCCTAATCGACATTGACTACTTACCTCAATCTAAAACGTAGGATAGTGTTTTAAATACTGCTCGTGCCCTTGCACTCGTCGCCCTACAACAAGCTAAGTCCAACGCCATCTGCGTTTGCCAACCGTCCGGTTACGCTGTCAAGGCCGTCTGAGTCCAACAGCTAAAGTCGTTCATATACAAATATAAATTGATTTTTTGAACCACTGAAAAACGGGCTTATAATCTTCATTTGAAGATTATCAGCTCGTTTATCGGCTGAACAGATTTTCTTGAATCATAACTTAGAATACTCATATCAAGATTTTTTAAGACACTTTTCAAACAAAACAAAAAATATAAATCATAATTGTTCAGCCGTTTGGGAACTACGATGCCACAGACAGACATACAGATACACAGACACACATATACAAAAACTTATCTTTTTGCGTTTCGGGGGAATAGAAGTCTTCCAGCGGTATCTTTGAAGTTTGTATGAATCTTATATCTTCTTCTCGTGCTTCATCTTCGACCAAGCTAAAACCAACAAAGTTAAAAATTACTAATTTTAAAAGAGCAAGTGCCTTTATTAACTAAACAAAATACAAGCTACCACCGAAAATACAAAAACAGTTAGACTGCCCATAGAACGTTGAAGGTCTAAAGACAATCAAAATGCTCATGCCCGGTATACATAATTTAGTAAAATCAGCTTATTTGTTGCAAGAAAACAAAGAGATTTTTTTTGTCTTCTGCGATTGTATACAGATTAAACGATTATGGAATAAAACAGGCTTGATTTTTTTATATTAATCATAAGATACCTAACTATGGCCATTACAAAGTACAGTACGTTTTGACAAAATATACTTTTGACATGCTTTTGACTGTAATTTTACTATAGAAACTAGCGTGATTTTCAACATATTTTTTATTATACCGGAAAGTAAAAGTACGGAAAGTAAAATATTTTTGTTTGTCTATTTCAGTATCAGCTCTAAAAATAAAACTTTTCATCAATTTAGCGTCATGTTGAGCTGAAATAAATCAAAAATAGAACAACGGACCGAGAAAATCCGAGTCAACTGTTAAGCAACAACACAAAGGACGCTTTGATTCGTTCACAATGCAGAGAACAGCGTGCTGCCGGTATTGTATCGTTGCAAGAATATTTATTGCGTCTGCAAACAAAACTTGAAGAAGCTAAGTGGTCTAAGTTAGCGCTAATTTAAGAGTTCGGTGCCGAAGCAGGCGCCTGCGAGACTGCCACAGTTTGTCATAACTTGGGCGGTTACCGCTTCGCGCAGTGCCGTCGTCCGCCCAGACACACGCTGGTTCATTCAACGCAGCTTTTGTTCTGCTAGAACCAATCAAAGTATAAATAATCAGATGTGCAGAATGATGGCTTTTATTTCGCCCAGAAATTGAGCATTGACATTCAACGTGGCAATGCCGCCAGCATTCTTGGGACCTTTCCCTCCACTAATGGTCTTTTAGTTTAAGTTTTTAGTTTGTATTTAGTTATTTTAAGTTTTAGTTTTTAGTTATTTATTTAAGTTTTCGTAAATTTTCTGTTTTTAGGGTTCCGTACTTCAAAAGGAAAAAACGGAACCCTTATAGGATCACTTCGTTGTCCGAGTCTATCCGTCTGTCTGTCCGTATGTCTATCTATATATGTATACCCTTTTTCTCAAGAACGCGTAAAGGTATCAAGTTGAAATTTATACTAAATACTTGGGTCTACGGTTTCTTACGGCTGTAAAAAAATAAAAGTTGTAAGTCAACGCAATCAAAAGATATGAACGTTTATGTCGCATATTTTGCGATATCACAGGGAAAACAAAACCTATAGGGTACTTCCCGTTGACCTAGAATCATGAAATTTGGCAAAAGGCAAGGTCTCATAGCACATATATAGGAATAAATCTGAAAGTTACAAATTTGAAGTTATATCATTTAAAAATAATTATTTGGCTATTACAATATTACATTGTATGTTGTAGTTGGAATGTATGGAAGAGCCTTATAGTCAACTACAAAGTTAAGTTTGTCTTTCAATATTTCAACTTTAGTTTTTTTTTTTGGACTCGCGCTCTGAGGGTTCTCTCCAACGGAAGCCTCAGAGCACGATTCCTACTCGTACTTGTCCGGTTTTTTTAAAGTTGTGCATAATAAAGAAAAATATGTAGTGTTAATTACTTGAACCACGCGTCTCATTTAGATTACGCTATGCTCTATCTTATCCGAAAAGAATTCAAGCTAAAGAAGCTTGAATTAGCTTGAATTTTGGGTAAAGAACCCACAAAATGTAGAGCCAAAAAATATATATTTTACCAATGAAAATATTTTTGACGTGACCGCTGACGCTGCGCTGGCAAGAAACTGCATCTAAATTAACATAATTTGAAATTCAAAACGTATGAAATACTTCATCGCAGAGAGCACGCCACTGAAAAGGGGCATATTTAATTCTTTCAACCGCACTTAGCGAGTAAGATGTGAGCTAAAAAATCAAAAATATTTGGCATATCTTGACTTGGCTGAAAAAAGAAAAAAGCGGGTTAAAATAATAAATAGCAATATAATGGCGATCTTCACGCGAAAGATTAGCCACAAAAGCCAGCGGATTACCAGTATTTATAAGGAGAGTTAGCGGCACGCTACTGGGCGGCTCTTGGGCGGATTTCGAGCCTTTCTGCCGCGGGCTCGAGGAAATGAAACGTTTCGTTTTTCCCATAATATTTGACAATGATAACGGAAGATTGATACCAGCTGAGAAAATGTACTGAAAGAACACATTGATGGAGTTTATTTTGGAATTTTACCTACTTATCTAAATAGACATAATTTTTCTGGTCCAAACAGTATCAAAATCTTAGTCAATTTTCATCATTAACGTAAGTAGCTAAAAAGATCTTCATTCATTGTTCAATTGCAGTATGATTCTGCAAAACTTAAATTCTTCAATTAACATTGGCCGCATTTGTCACCACCAACATTTGAGTTCACGATCCCAACTCCGGTTTATGTTAGGCGTATTTGGTACCGACCAACATTCTGCCTCCGCTGTCCGGTCCCAAGCGGCCACGTTGCCACAACTTTGCCATAACTCGTTTACTCTGGACCACCTAATTTGCTTGCCAACTCCGTACCAGTCAACTTGTCGGTATAATTTATGGCATCTTCATACTGTTTACGGGGTCGCGTAATATTCTCGTTTCCCGGTTAACAATGTTTGTGGAATTCGCCCATTTGCCCAACCTTACGGAAACGAAATTTTATATTACCGATGGGATAGATAAGAAGTGTTTTGCGTTCTCTTAAAAACTCCGAGTTCAAAAATGAGAGAGAATATTACGAAAAGTAATCACATTTTTGTACAACAAAGAAGGTTGTAAATATTGCTTAAATATTCCGCAGACCGCACGTAAACTCGGAAATTAAATAAATGTTTGAGTTGTTGCAAATAAACGCGGTGATTGCGCGAGGCATTAAATCTCTTGGTCGGAGGTGGTATCCAGGTGGATAATGAATACAAACTGCGAGGCGCGTGGTTAGCTGTAAATTAAGGCGGTCTAGCGCCGTGGCGCGGCCGCGAATTGGAAACCACTGCCGGTACCTAAGAGGATGCAACGTGAGCTCACCCTATCACCCTGAAGCATTCTTTATAAACCACAGATTGCCCTGGGAACCGACGCCGAGCAAAATAGTTAAGAAAGCAGGCACGTTCAAGTATTTAACAATAAACGCACAAACTGGATTATATTAACCCCTAGGATATTTAGCAGAATCTAACAATCGAACCTGTAATTTGACCGGTAATTTACGATCTCTACTACGATCAAACACAATGTCTTCATCATAGCATAAACGCTATCAAGGGTTGATTGGTTCCCAAGAGCGACATTAAATATTAAGGCGAACGCCCCAAGCATATCGCACACGACATAGTCAACAATTTGCAATTACGTCAGTACCATCAGTACGTTGAATCGATAGGGGTCATCGGCACTATATGCATCATCCGTGAGGTTGAACCCTCACGAGGGTGTTTGCCATACATTAATAGCCTCCCTACCCTGCACTAAGAATTCCAGGAAGTCGTTGCATAGCCTTTATTCTTTATTTACCTGGAAAAACCAAAGGGGGACACCAATGTTTAATGTGTAAAAAACTAACATGTATTTTATCGAACTGTACGTAATCCACAATGCAAAATTTCTAATCTTGCCACGCTGGTGGGAAACGGCAGCTACATTATTGTTGTGTGATTATCTCAAAAATGATCCGATAGTACCGTAAATGTTTTCATTGGACTTTCAAACGCGAAAATGAAACTTATTTTCAAATTTTCTCTCAATGGCCATTAGGATGAGAAATGTAAAGTAGATTCCCGGATGAAGTCGAGATATGTGTTCGAGAAGAATGAAATTTCAAACTGAACTGGCACCAAACCGGCACTAGGATCGACTCAGCCAAGGAAACGACTCCAGGATGCAGACTTCTTCGAAATTCGTTGCATGTATCACACGAGCTCTCGGTGCTGAAATTGACTTTCGGATAAGAGTGTGTGCTGAATTTGAGCGATAAGATTTCGAATTGAAAACTTTCATGACTTTATCGAGCTACAATTGCGGGTAATATTGATAGAATTTATTCACTTGTTTATCATGGAGCTGATAAAATTGTCGTTTTCAATGTTCCACGATGGTGCCAAAAGTTATACCAATATGAGTTCGGACGTCCTGTTATGAGAGCGGTGATACAAGTTGTGTCCATAGCAAACACCCTCTCAAATCGTGACTTAACACAGTGTCAACAGGTTACTTGAGTCGAGTAGACAGTCTGTAATTTGGCTCGAGCGGACCAAGTTGTGGACGAGACCCCTTCCTTATTTGCGAGCCCACAAGTTACTTTAAACTGCTGAGACTAATATATAACGTGCTTTAAAGTTGTAAGCTTCGGAGCGCCCCATCGATTCACCTGTATCCTTGAGGACGCCTTGAGGCTATATTTTCAGACAAGTGTCACACTTCGACTTAAAGTGTGAATTATTAGAACGTGTTAGCTTAACGTAAATGTTTCTATGAAATATTTATATTGAAACATTTATAATATTTATTTAAAATTTGCAAATCACTTTGTGATCTATCTATACAATATTATAAAGAGGAAAGATTTGTATGTATGTTTGTAACGAATTGGCTCAAAAAGTACTGGACCGATTTTAAAAATTCTTTCACCATATGAATGCTACATTATCACTGATTAATATAAGCTATTTTAATAGGCTATATAACTATACCCATGCGGAGCCGGGGCGGGCCACTAGAGGTGAATAAAATGGAATGGAAATTAAAACATGTGCAGCTTTGTTTTTTAAAGGTTACTTACTCGTAATTACTAAGATTTTTGGTTAATCGAGCGCTTATTTTCCCAATTAATGTTTACTCTAGCATTAATCAGTATTAGCCCGCTATCTCAGTAACTAATTAACCGTAAAATCTTAATGAGTTTTAAATAAATCGACATATAATTGCATCGCTCGCAACATGACACTTATAGTTCATTAGGTACGCCGGAGATGCAAATTAAATAGACGGTTCTTTGTAGTGACTCATATTTTCATATTAAGAGTACGATACCCTACGGGCGCACATTTCTCCTATTTTGAGAGGGCCGTTTGGTACTCTTCTTTTTACCCGACGACGCAAAGCAAAAATGAGGTATTGTATTAGAAGCTTATATGCCATATGCTATGTATGTTTTTTTTTTTGGAGCAATATTAAATTTGTTTTGAACATTTTCCAATTGCTGTATAAATGAAGGAGATCTGAGGTAGAAAACCTAAAAAAAACGAATTGAGAAACCCCCTTTTTTTAAGTTGTTATAAAGTTGGCCGTCACGGGCTGGCAGATCTGAAACATGCAACGACATAAGAGATCATAATGACGTCACGGCAATCACGGCAACCGTAGACGGCAACAGATTTTGAACGATTTTTTTTTCTCTTCTGTTGTCACGGCATACGAGTCGGTTTTACTGCCAAAGCGCGCCAATAGGTATTTCACATCAAAAAGAAAAACTTTTTACTGAGTACTTAAACTTACTTCAGCCTACAAATCAACATTCTGCCGTACTATCTCTCGCGATATTACCCTAATGCATAACCCCAGGAGTAACCTTAAATCTTCCAAGTCGTAATTTTCTATTCTTCATCTCTAATAGTAGAGTCATTTTAAAGTAAGAGTTGAAAAATTCAAATTGGCGCGGTTGAGCGGCACGCCTTATAATTTACACTGCATATCTGGAAGAACTGCCGAGGCTCCCGTTTGTTCAACACACGATGTATGAATGTGTGGATATGCATGATAAACTTATATTTTTTGGTGAATCTCACTCATATTATCTCAAATCAGACAAACGAGGGAGATATGCCTTAGTACAATTCCCGTTCGTGTTTAAGTCTCCGTGTTTTTCACTGTACCTACTGCTAAATTGGCACACTGATATTTTTTTTACACAAGAACCTTGCAGCGACTTCATTGTACTAACTAATAGTCCACATGCAAAAAAGATTGGCTAAATCGTCTGCAGGGTGAGTTCGAAAAGCATCAAGCCTGATTTAGGCCTGATGCATTCGCACCCGCTACGCCACCTTACCATATCTCCCTTGTTTCTCTGTTCTGAGTAACAAGGGAATCATCATGTTAACACCAGGCGAGATGACGGCCAAGCGCAAGCCTTTCTACTATTTAAAAAAAACGATAAACTAGCTGCGCCCCGCAGTTTAACCCGCCATCCTACGAGAATCATGATTTCATACGGGATAAAAGCCGTGCCAAATTTCGTACAAATCCCTCTTAAACTTTCGTGTTCAAAATATTAGTGTGATGTGATGCGATAGTAACTCAGTCTATCTGTTTGTTACCTCTTCACGATTAAGCAGCTCAACCGATCTTGATTTAGCAAGGCAATACAGCTGAAAAATGAAACTACAGGAAGCAGCAAGTGAGAAAACAAAAACCGTCTTTGAAAATTTTCAGAATCTTGATCCGTTTGAAGCAGATAAAAGAATCGAACCAGAAAAGTTTATTTTGTAATAATGAGATATTAAACAATAAATATTAAAAACCTGAAAACAGTGGTGGGGAGGTGGTTTTTGGTATATTGTGATGTTATCATATTCCAAATACTAAAAATTAAAGTGGGGTTGGGCGGGACACGTGGCCAGAATGCACCCTGATAGACGGGCACTGAGGATCACTCAGTGGGGGAGCCTGAAAACGGACGAAGGAGCCAAGGCAGGCCTAGAAAACGCTGGTGCGATGACCTCGACAAGTTCCAGATACAGTGGTCGAGTCTGGCGGGTGATCGCACTGTCTGGAAAGAGATGGGGGGGAGATCTTTGCCCAGGAGTGGGACAGCACAGGTTAATTTAAAAAAAAATGACTTAAATTCGCAACAGTCCTTCGTAACAGGATGTAGGTAAGAGCAGCAACATGGTAGTGAACCCGAAACCCAAAGAGATGAGGAGTAGTAACGGTTCATCCAAGGTAGATGACAAGCGTAAAACATTTTCGGATTATTATTTTCAACCAAATAGGACCACATCTTTCCAAATCTATACTAATATTATAAAGAGGAAAGATTTGATTGTTTGTTTGTTTGTTTGCATTGAATAGGATCCGAAACTACTGAACCGATTTGAAAAATTCTTTCACTGTTGGGAAGCTACACTATCCCCGGGTAACATAGGCTATATTATATTATATTATAAAAATAGGGATCCTTACTAAAACTCCAATAATGTAACCCAAGGTGTAAAAAATAAAATTTACAATTTAGACTTTGCGTGTTTGACAGTTCTAAGACAGGGACAGTTCTGAGTCTGTTCATAGGTTCGATCGTTTTACCAGCGTTTAGAAAAACAATTATTTTATTGCTATGTTTTGGGAAAAATTGGAAGTTGATTAGCAGTTAATCCTGTTCACCTAGAAGGTATGATAGATTTAGGTAGGTATTTAGATATTTCCGTCGTGTAATAGCAAAACTTCGCCTTTAAAAACCTTTGCCTACGCTCTACCTTATCCAACCCGTTTCCCAGATCAAAGATCGAGATCTAGTGAGTTTTCACCGTTATTTCTTTAGCTGAATCCCCTCGCACAAGTTTAGTTAGGAATTCCGCACACCTATCTTCGTATCGTGCCACATATTTTGTGTAGAAGGGAGGGAGCCGGCGAACTTCCTTTTTCCTTGAGAAATCTTTCGTTATACTTTCAAAGCTTTGAGAATGAACCTTGGAAAAAACTGATTCCTTCTGCGTACGCTATAATTTTTCTGTGGGTTTTTGCTGAGGTGAATAGAGCGTATATATTATATTAGAAAGTAACGTTTTGACGCTAACGACGAAGTCTTGTTGATGTTTTTACCGCAATCCAAATAAAAACGCTAATTAAGCAAATGACCTACACCTACAGTACTTAACGGTCTCGGTCTGACAAACACATCTTCACAAGTTCTGTACAAATACTTGTCTAAATCAATAATGTGATGTTAATACATACATCTATCATAACAGGGTTTTTTTATTTATTTATTAAAAGCTTGCGTTTGATCGCCACATCGCCGCGATGGTGCAGTCTGCGATGGAGCATGCTAGCTAGAAGAAACCGATTCACTCACGATTTGAAGACACCCAGATCTCTAGTATGGTATCCCTAGTCTAGAGATTTGCTAGCAGATTTTAGCCTTCTTCATTAAATTTGGGCCAGTGTCATTGCACCGTAGATACGGTAAACAAATTTCAGAGGCTCATAGTAATGTCGTACCGTAGTAAATACCTCTCCTGTGTAATATTGGGAAAAACTTGCGGCGGCGGATAGTTGCGGGGTCAAGTTAATGATATCGCCGCCATTTGCGGACCAGCCCCACGCTGAATTGCGCTCCGGCACGTTAATGGGCTCTGCTACACCACTCTGAATATTTTAAAGGACATTCGGTGAAATTACTACAAAAATAATGTCGCTTTGCTTGTACCGAATTACCCGAGAAACGGTTTAGAGACCGGTAATAAATATGCACGGAATCCTCTTCCTATTGCCCCTCTGGAGATTGCTTTTCTGTATTATACACTTTCAGTTGTGAATTGGATACTGTTTGTCTGTTATCTCTCAAGTAACAGTACCTAGTGTGTTGGTCTCGAGTCTGGTATTGATTTGTCATAAAGGAAAGGTGCTCGAGTCAGTTCCACGTGCGGGTTTAGTACTGCGAGCCTTTTAAATAAGAAATGAAGTCGTGTGATAGAACGCGGGATATCTGCTCCCTGTAGGTAGTGAGGGAGTATTGAGCACGCGGCCGCCGCTCCCGCTCTACTCTGTCTGCCGTCCTCGTGCAGACAGTGCTCTACGTGCGCCGCATAATCACGAAATAAACAGGTACAGAAGACTGGCTTCATACCCTGATTTTAATAATCTACGCGCAACCGTAGCGCTAGGACTGGCATAGTAACAATAAGGTTCTGAAATTTTTATTTGGGAGTTTCAATTAAAAACGATTTGTTTTTATATACGACTAGCGGTCCGCCCCAGCTTCGCACGGGTATAGATTATAGCCTATAACCGGGGATAGTGTGGCTTCCCAGCAAAGAAATAATTTTTCAAATCGGTTAAGTAGTTTCGGAGCCTATTCAATGCAAACAAACAATCAAATCTTTCCTCTTTATAATATTAGTATAGATATAAAAACAAATTGTTTTTAAATAGGTATTATGTATACGATACTTTCAAACACATTTATTTTTAATAGAAAATGGTAACCAAATAAAAGTCTATAAATTGGTTACCGAAAAGTACTTTCGTCGATTACGGCACGTACGAAAGGCACGACAATTTTATTTTAAACTATAATAAAGCCTCATTATTAAATAAAGTGTTTTGCTATATGACAATGAAAATATCATTCTAAATTATGAATTGCCAAAGTGCGGGCGCGGGCACTCGCGACTGGCGTTCGACCGACTTGATCCGAGATCGTACGTAGGTTGAGTGCGCCTGTAAACGCTCGTTGTATATGGAGCCGGCCTTCTGTATCTTTATTTTGTGGCGTAATGCACCGTTTCGTGCAAAATTCACAACTACGTACCCTCCGGCAAAATAAATTTACTGCTTCTATCTTATTTGCTCTAATTCGCGAAAACTGCAACTGTAAATTTCGTTGTTGGCATAATGATAGCACGACACCGTTGGCTGAATTAGCGATGAGCTGCGGTTATTAGTGTATTTTCACTATTTTCGTTAAGATTTTTAATAACGGAAAAATTTCTCTGTGTATCGTAGTTTCCGCACTGAATGTTCTAAAGTTCCTATGCATTTTGCAAAGTGCAAAAGTTTTGTACGCGCTGGTGGGTCGGAGCACGCGATGCATGAGAACGCGAAGCGACCCCTCTGCAACTTTTTCGCTTATAAAGAAAATATTCATTTAAATAATGTTTTGTCGAATAAACGCGTATCGTATCTACCTCGCCTCCGACACTGCACTAAGATATCATACTTAAATGAGATTTTGCAAGTTCAAAAACCCAACCTTAGGACTCAGTTACGTACCTATACTTACTTAATTATAAGGTGCAACGTTGGTAAGTTTGTAGATATTTTTTATTTTATTATTATGATATACTTAAACTGTAAAACTACAGAAGAAATAACATAAGCGAAGTACATACCTACATCAAAGTCATACATCAAAAAATTTCATAGAAAGAAGGATCCTCGTACTTATAAAAAAATTTGCCAAAAGTAAGTATATTTTCTTAAACATGGTATTTAATGTGTTCATTTTTTTTTACCCTTTTTGACGAAAAATTTACTTTAAGGCCACGTCCTTAAAGTAATCGGCGGTCAATTTTTCGTCTCTAAACTTACTAAACTTTCGTCTGTATCTGTACATGGTTATCTATACTAATATTATAAAGAGGAAAGATTTGATTGTTTGTTTGTTTGTTTGCATTGAATAGGCTCCGAAACTACTGAACCTATTTGAAAAATTCTTTCACTGTTGGGAAGCTACACTGTCCCCGGGTAACATAGGCTATATTATATTTTCAAAAAAAAATAGGGATCCTTACTAAAACTCCGACAGGACAACGTCTGTCAGGTCAGCTAGTAATATAATTATATATATCAATGTGCAAAGAGGTTTGATTATGTTTTTCCACTAAAAAGATGTGAATGCACAGTGTTTATGTTAAAATTTAGAGACAACAAACCGGTAATACCGCCAGCATGCTGGTTACGCTGCCAACTGGTAGTGGGCTTGAGCATTTGGATTGTCTTTAGACCTTCAACGGTCTATGGGCAGTCTAACTGTATTTTGTAGTGTTAGTAAGTATTAGCTTGTATTTTGTTTAGTTAATAAAGGCATTTAAAAAAAAAAAACACTATTGACATTTCTAGATGGTATCCTGTGATTGGCTCATAGTAAAAGCCATAGCTATCTTTAATAAAAAAAAATATGTTTGGTAGCAGCTTTTAAATGAATTGTATAAAAGTTAGTAGGTACTTATATGCATAGTTTTACGTGAATATTTCTTAAAGCTATATATACAAGCATAGGAAGACCTGACCAGACCTGACCAAGTTTTTTATTCCGGCAATAAGTATCAAAAAGCTTTAAACTTTTAGTATTAAAAAACCTTTTTAAACACAAGCTTTTTCGTATTCTTCTCAGCAAACCCTTTCATTTGATGCCCATATCATGATGTGAACATTTTGTCCGCCATCTTGGGGCGTCCGCCATATTGAATTTATCATCTAGGACCAAAGTGCTTGGGAATACAAACCCAAACTCGACGGGGTTACGTCGTTTCGTTTAGGAGTTACTATGGCCACCTTCTGTCTCCATCATCAGACCAGCCATAAAATTGCATTGTTACCGAACTTACACAGCTAAATCGGTTGAAAATATCAGCTTCAAAATTTAGTTCAAAAATTCCACCCGAACAAACAGTTACTTAATTTTTTTTTATTTAACTTGCAATGTATGTTACTTTGCAAGTTAAATAAAAGCTTTTAAAAACAAGTATGCTTTTAAAATAGGTTTGCGGTTGACCGCCATCTTGCCTGATGCTAAGCGATCATGCGTCTACGGTGGAGCACGCTTGCCCAGAAGAAACCGATACGTACACTCGCGACTTGCAGACACCCAGATTGTAACTGTCGGGGAACACCCATTCAAGTATAGCGCATTCCACAGTCTAGCGGTACGCACAATAAAAGTGGAATCAAAGCTCTTCGTACGGGTTTTGGGAATATCAAAAGAATACGTTGTAATGAAAAGGTGTCGCCTTTTCGTATCTACCCATCTAATAGCAAACTGGGCATGGCCAGGAGTGAATTAGATCATGCCAACATGCAGATCTAATGCCCACTCTACAAAATAAACTAAGTAGTATAGATTAAAACCTACCTAGCTAAATTAGGTTACTACATGATAAAACATTTTCCGAACCATCCTACACCCCTTTCGATAACATTGGTACGATTATTAGATTTAAATAAAGTCAAAACCTTTTGTCGTGTCCCCTCTGTGGACAATCAATGCATGAAGTTGCTGTTAGGGGTATACTATTTTCCCGGGGGTTACTAAGTAAGTAGATGTGGTTTTATTTTTCTCTCCATGAGAATTATCTACCTACATAATTATTATTTTGTATGTACAAAATATGTAAACAACTTGATTAGTTAAAACGATTACCTACCCACACTCAAGTATTTTATACCCAATTGGATTGGGCACGTACAAAAAAAACTTCTTTAATTAATTATATTGCAAAGGAGTTAAAGATTAAAATAGTGAAAATAAATGTCAGAGAGAAAAGCAGTTCAAATTAGATGTCAAATCATCTTGCAAATCATTGAGCATTCTGCCAGGCCACGTTGTCAGGCATGGATGAATGTGATGTCAAGCATAGTACTATTTTCATCATCATCATTTCAGCCATAGGTCGTACACTGCTGGACATAGGCCTCCCCCATCAATCTCCAAAAGGACCGATTGGTAGCGGCCTGCATCCAGCATTTCCCTGCGGTCTCTTTTAGGTCGTCTGTCCATCTCGTGGGTGGACGTCCTACGCTGCGCTTACCGGTCCGTGGTCTCCATTCAAAAACCTTTCGGCCCCATCGGCCATCTGTTCTTCGTGCTATGTGCCCTGCCCACTGCCACTTCAACTTGCTGTTCCGGTAGGCTATGTCGGTGGCTTTCGTAAGTTTTACTATTTTAGTGGTATCTACTTATTGCGATTTAAAAAAAAAATACAGAGGGCCAATCGTCGGACCGAAATCCGATTTCACGTGCACATTCCAGCATAGGTTTAAAAATAAGATTCTTGCCCGTACCTACAGTACCATAGATATCTATGCTAAATGGAGTTCACTAGCCTGAAAGTTGATTTTTATTGAGTCACTTGTAAGCTTCGAACAAATCGAAGCTCAGTCAACATTTGACCCATCCACTAATTCTCCACCTAAGACCAAAGCTCGCCCTATAGAAGTTTGACAGCTTGAAGTGAGTCGTAGAGTATCACGTGCCTCTTCTTGCATAGGTACCTATCGGTATTACCACTTACACATTTAACAATAGTTTTTTTTTTAAGTATATAAATTCACGAACGCAATAAAACAAAGGATGATAAACGCGCAAAACATTTGTGTTGTTTGCGCAAAATGTACTTATCTAATTTGCTCCGCATTAAAATTGTGTAAAATGGCCTATACTTATACCTACCTACCTAAGTACCTACACTACGAGGACCACCTGCCTGAGGACTACCTGTCCAACTTATCTGAGAAGTTGACCAAATGATAGAACCAAAGTTTTTACGGCTAGCCATACACTTTTGTATAGAAAACACGATCGCAGCTTCCACACTCAACTCTCGAGATAAGTTGGTCGCACCGCACTGTAAAGTAGGCTTTGTCTGGCTCGACTTCTTATTAACGTGCATAAATATCCGAACACTGTTCTACCCCCTAACCCGCTTCTAGAAACCCCCAATCCGGGGAGTTGGGAACAAACCAACCAGTGCTAAATTCTATACAAGTGATTTACATCCAATGAATCTTTTTTAGGGTTCTGTACCCAAAGGGTAAAAACGGGACCCTATTACTAAGCCTACATTGCCTGTCTGTCCGTTTGTCTGTCTCTCTGTCCGTCCTACCTTTAAACGCTGTATCTTTCAAACCATAATATAGATAGCCAGTTGAAATTTTTACTGAATAGATACTTATGTAGGTAAGTAATGTTACGGCGGACCACTTGAGAAATAATAAGAAGTCAAAAAGTTAAATCGAAAGGGGGGGTCCTCATACAACAAACGTGTTTTTTAACTTAGGTAGGTACCTATTTTTGTATTAGCTTTAATGTAATACGGTAATACATACAAGCGTATTACATAACGTACTTACAACTTGGTATGATTATAGTACACACTCTAATAAAAGTATAATAACAAATAACAAATAATAGCCAAGTGCGAGACGGTGACAAATTTCTGTTCACCGCCGCTTCTCGAACGATCACCGAAGTTAAGCAACGTCGGGTGCGGTCGGTAGGTACTTGGATGGGTGACCGCCTGGGCGTTAATGGGTTGTTGTCTTTTTGCACTACTTTTTTGTACTTTAGTGGCTAACAAATTATGTGGTGGTAATGAACCCTCAGTGCGCGAGCCCGACTCGCATTTGGCTGGTTTATTTTACTCCGGAAAACTGTGCGCTTATAAAACAGACATCAGCATGATCATTTCAGCCATAGGACGTCCACTGCTGAACATTGACCTCCTCCACCGATCTCCAAAAGGGCCGGTTGGAAGCGGCCTGCATCCAGCGTTTCCCTGCTGTCTCTTTTAGGTCGTCTGTCCATCTTGTGGGTGGACGTCCAACGCTGCGCCACAGAAGACAAGGCTGCGCTTACCAGCCCGTGGTAAACAGACATAGTAGGTACAAGTAAAACGTAATCTAAAACATAGAGGACAAAAAAAAGAAAATCGAAAATCTCAACTTCTTAGGATCGCAATACCTACATAGGTACCTTTAATTATTTTCATAATCATGGAAAATTTATAAATGTAGGTAGTGTGCCTACCCGGCGATCTCTATCAAACCTAACGTGCTCTAATTCTACCTACAGTAGCTTTAAAAAAATTCTTGTACCTACCATTGTAGCGCGAAAAATAAACTTTATTGAATAGCAGTATTTTACTAAACTTTATTGTCTGAAACTGGTAATTTTCCCTGTTCAGACACTCTCCAGCCGGACCCAGAGCGCGGTAAATTTAAATTCATGCTACGAACGGGCTACATAAACCAATTACAGCGCTGAACCAATGGCGGGTGGCACGCTGAGAATCGATAATTCACAATATGTCCGCTAGAGGGCAACACCGTTGACGCCACCGCCGCGCTGCGCGCCGATTGCGCGCCCACACAACTTCTCCACGTTGCGCATCTGTGCCTTCAACATTGTAACAACGTCACTGATAAAATATTAATCTATTATTTTCGAAATGAAAATGTGCCGTCCAAAAAGTTTTCGATTATTTAACCAGCATTTAAGTTCATTATCAATTTAATATAATAGATGTTTATTTTTTATATTAAACTCACATTAGTAATTTCACAGAATATGATGAACTATCGTAAAACATAGTCTTTACATGTCTAAAGTCAAAGATATATATATATATATATTTTTAATTCGCAACACTTTCTAAATAAATCTAAAACACAATAGGCCCCTTGCACAGCGAACGCTCTTACAAAGTCACGTCGTTCGTTCTATCGTAGTCAGCTGCTGCTTAGCTTGCCGTTCCGTGTCGCGCTTCTTGTCCGCTTTCAATGTTTTCCGTTTTATTTTGTTATTTCTGTGACGCAAACTGATTTTAACCTACTAGACATAGTATCGCGCTAAAGTGAATGAAATTGTGCTATATTACAGTGATATCGGCCTCCGGACAGCAGATTTAACGAGGTAAACGCCTTAATATTTTTGTTTGTCGTGAACATAACCTCTCTAACATCACGAACGATGCTCAATTCCAGTTGTTCGAGACTTTTGTGTGCCATAAAACACTGTGCTTCATGAGAAAACGATTAAACCAAGTGTAAACAATGAAATAACGTAAAAAAATCAAACATTTGCGAGCTCAACACATAATTTCGACGCAATTTTTTAGATTCAAGCAGATCACATTGTTTTGTTCCCAAAATGCATGTTGAGATGAATTGAGCTCACAATTGTGTGTGAAATGAAATTTTTCGATTGGTATACTCTGGATATTGTTTGTAAATTATATTTATTTATGTTAAAAGCAATAGATAACAATGGTATGGCCAGTGTTTTCTCATTCTCAATTGAATCACCATGACAATGGACTGGATGCCTTATAGAACAATGACGTTGGAATCCCATAGGGGGCGCTAGCTGATGAACTTGCATTATGGTAAAAAGTACATTCAAGTTGGAAGTGGTTAGTAGTACTTCCACTGCCACTTGCACTAAACAAAACGATGTAGACGATGCATTGTAGCAACTTGCAACTTGTACTTGCTGCTTGTACTACGCATTGTCTGCAAGCGCCTTTAGTTCATAGAAAACAAGGTAAGTAGGTAATGGGTATCCTTTTTAGGGTTCCGTACCTCAAAAGAAAAAAGGAACCTAGGTATATACTAAACCTATACCTGCGATCTCTTTGTTGTACATCTGTCTGTCAAGACTAAGGGAGACTATATAGGGTACCTAGTTACCTACCCTACTTCCCGTTTGCCTAGAATAATGAAATTTGGCAAGAAGCAAGGTCTCACAGTACATAGGTACATAGCTATAGGTAAAGGAATAAAAACCGGACAAGTACGAGTAGGACTCGTGCTCTGAGGGTTCCGTTAGACAGAACCATCAGAGAGCGAGATCAAAAAAACCGAAAACTGAAGTTAAAATATTGAAAGACAAACTTAAGTTTGTAGTTGACAATAAGGTTCTTCGATACATTCCAACTACAAAATGTAAGTTTGTAATAGCAAAATCATTATTTTTAAATGATATAACTTCAAATTTATAACTTTCGGATTTATTCCTATATATGTGCTATGATACCTTGCCTCTTGCCAAATTTCATAATTCTAGGTCAACGGGAAGTACCCTATAGGTTTTGATTCCCCTGTGAAATCGCAAAATATACGACATAAACGTTCATATCTTTTGATTGCTTTGACTTACAACTTTTATTTTTTTACAGCCGAAAGAAACCGTAGACTCAATTATTTATTTAGTATGAATTTCAACTTGATACCTTAACGCGTTCTTGAGAAAAAGGGTCTTGACAGACGGACAACGAAGTGATCCTATAAGGGTTCCGTTTTTTCCTTTTGAGGTACGGAACCTTAAAAACCGAAAGTTGTTGATTTCAAGTTACAACACATTAAAAAACCGGACAAGTACGAGTAGGACTCGTGCTCTGAGGGTTCCGTTGGACGGAACCCTAAAAATGTGAGGCCAAAAAAATTTTACTAAAGTTGAAACATTGTAAGACAAACTTAACTTTGTAATTGACAATAAGGTTCGTCCATACATAATAACTACAAAATGTAAGTTTGTAATCGCAAAACATATTTTTTTTTAATATGATAGGTATAACTTCAAATTAACAACTTTTTATTTTTATTGCTTTATATGGGCTGTAAGACATATCTCAACTGGAAGTAAATCACTATCATCACTTCACTATCACTACATAGTATAAAATAAAGTCGCTGTCGCTGTCTGTCCGTACCTATGTATGCTTAAATCTTTAAAACTACGCAACGGATTTTGAAGCGGTTTTCACCATCAGTTACATAATTTTTCACGGAAGGTTTATATATATATATATATATATAACTAGCGACCCGACCCGACTTCGCACGTAAATTACACCCGTGTAAAGCCGGGCGGGCGGGTTGCTAGTAAATAAATAAAATAAATAATCTTTATTTCTAAAAACAAGTTGTGGAATCTTAAATTAATTTAAAAAAAAACTACTAAGACTAATGTAACAAGACTTAATAATATTAAGAAGTGAGAAGTTTCAGCAAAGAAAAAATTTAAGATGTCGACTTTAACAAGGGCCCCACACTAGGCTCATGGCCCGTATTGTGGTGGCCAAGGGACGAAGTACCCAAGTTAAGTTTTTTAATTTGGAGGTTTTGATTTCCTTGTGAAATCGAAAAATATGCGACATAAACGGTCATATCTTTTGATTGCGTTAACTTACAATTTTGATTTTTCACAGGCAAAAGAAACCATAAACCCAAGTATTATCTATACTAATATTATAAAGAGGAAAGATTTGATTGTTTGTTTGTTTGTTTGCATTGAATAGCCTCCGAAACTACAGAACCGATTTGAAAAAATCTTGCACTGTTGGGAAGCTACACTATCCCCGGGTAACATAGGCTATATTATATTTTCAAAAAAAAATAGGGATCCTTACTAAAACTCCAATAATCTAACCCAAGGTGTAAAAAAATAAAGATTTTCAATTTTGACTTTGCGTGTTTGACATTTCTAAGACAGGACAACGTCTGTCAGGTCTGCTAGTATAATATAAATTTCAACTTGATACTTTTACGCGTTCTTGAGAAAAATGGTCTTGACAGACGGACAGACAGACAACGAAGTGATCCTAAGGGAGAGATAATATCTCGAAGGGTTCCGATTTTCCTTTTGAGATAAGGAACCCAAAATAGTTATTTATGATACAAGTGCGGTAAATTGGTTATTACAAACGAGTAGACGAATGTAAGCCCGAGACGAAGTCGAGGGCTTACCATAGTCACGAGTTTGTAAAAACCAATCCGCACGTGTGCCATACAACGTTATAGTTTAATACTCTTTAGTATTAAACTGAGACAAACGTATTGAGCAAAAGCGCTTCCAAGGAGGTTTGATCATTCAGCTTATTTATTCTCGTAATATGAAACTCTTTTGTGGAATTCTTATGTAATTATGATGGAAATTAAAAAAATATCGTAAAGTAAACGCACGGTGCTATACATCTGAGCGTGCGGTAAAATTCATTACCGCACGCTCCGTTGTATGATCTGTAATGTTTAACTTTCGAACGATGTATACAGGCTTCGTAAGTGCACTTTTTGAGCAAATGTGTTGTAAAAAATATTTTTGTTATTACAAACTTACATTTTGTAGTTAGTATGTATCGGAGCACCGCTTTGCCAACTACAAAGTTAAGTTTGTATATCAATATTTCAACTTTTAACCGGTTTTCGTCGGGACTCGCTGCCCTGGATGGATAAACATCTACATACATAAATAAATAAATAAATAAATAAATATTCGGGACATTTTTCACACACTGTCATCTGACCCCAAACTAAGCTAAGCTTGTGATATGGCTGCCAGAGACTGATATACATACATATATAGTTTTAAATACATACTTAAATAGATATTAACAACCAGATATAGAACAAACACAAATGTTCATCACACAAATGTTTGTCCTAGATGGGAATCGAACCCACGCCCCCAAGCTCATAAGGCAGGTTCATTACCTACTGGACCAACGGGCTATCTAACACATATACACATATTTATTAAATATGTACGGAACACTCAGAATGCGAGTCCTTCTCACACGTCTTGTCCGGTTTATTTTTTTACTAGGTAGGTACAGTAAGTAGTACAATAAGTACCTGACCAACCGACCTGTACGTACCTACATAATTAATGAAGAAAAATAATAATGGGATAGGTATGTGTACCTACTATAGGAAAATTTAACTTATTCAAATGTAATAAGGTTAAAGTTTGTGAGTTTGATTAAACTTAGACCTAGGGTCAAATCAAAGGGTACTGGGTCAACTGTGTATGGAGCATGGCCTAGTTAGTTTAGACCACCGTTGGTAGTCTGTTTCGCGAAGTAGGTAGGTAACTACCAGGCGCAGGCGCAGCGGTGCAGTCGCAATTAGATATATGTCATCGAGATACAATACATACGAATTGCGCAGATTATTTGGTTAGTTACAAGGTAACCGCAATCCGACGACAACGCCGCGCGACGCCAGAACTACGATGAGATAGCGGACAACTAACGTTGAACACTATGTAAGGTAGGTACATAACGTCTAAATTGGAGTAAATGTGGCATTGTGAAGTAGGTATATAATTGATACAATGTATGTACAATGACGCTCGGACGTTTTTTACTGTTTTCACTGAGAGATTGTGACTATAGGAATTGTATCTCGATGGTTTAGGTAGTAGGTACGTAGAGGTAATTATCTAATTGTCTAAGGAAAATATCGACATGAGAGGAGAATGTCGAATACAAACCACAGATTATAAGAGTGATAATTAGTAAAATAATAATTAAGGCTTTTTTATTTTCTTTGTTTGATATACCTTTGTACTTAACTAATACCTTCCAAACTTTCTCAAATACTTAGGCATAAACGTTTTATTATTTTTAGCAGTATCCTAATAAAATATATAAAAAACTACTTACAAAAAAAAAAAAAAAAGTTATTAAACAATATTTTTGCTTATTTTTTTTTTACTTAGGTATATCTAGGTAACTAGTTTTTGTAGATAATTGAAAAAGCAAATAACTGGCCAAGAGCGTGTCCAGACACCCATATGGTAGGGTTCCGTATCCCAAACTTGGACCTACTTTTTTCCACTTTGGCGGGCCATATTTCGCAAAGGATACCACTTGATAGAAAAGTGATGTGTGAAACCTTGATTTTAAAATACCTATTCAACGACATCAAACACGCCCCCTCGTGCAGCGAAATAAAAATATCATCCCCATTTCACAGGTACCAGAGAGCCATACCTAGGTAAATTGCAATAAAAAAAATTATACTTCTTAAATTGAGACCTATCTATACCTACTAAAACTGTAATTTTGCAAAGTTTCATGCGTTATCTATATCTATCTTAAAGACTATAAAAGTAAGAAGGTTCTAAAAATATAGGTGAGATGGACAGACAGACAGACGGACACGGACGGACGGACAGATCGAACTTATAAGGATTCCTTGTAGTACTACGGAACCCTATAAAAATACTTACCTAGTTTAAATTTAATTATAAGCAGGGTTCTTCAGGATTTGAACAAAACAAAGTACCCTGGCTTTCCCGTAATTTTCCCGTAGGTAGGTATTTACTATTATTTTATAAATGAAATGTGTGCATGTGCAGTATCAAAAATTGTTATTATAATAATATGATTAGATCAGAATATATACCGTGATTAGGATGTGGTTTGAGCTCCCATTATTTGTAGTTAGTTATAGCAATAGTATACGAGATTAACAACCGTGACAG